>OZ034975.1:28460342-29072842 GCA_964030785.1 Siderastrea siderea
AGTGTTCCTTTGTTCACATTTATACAGACTAACACGCTGCCACAATTTCCAGTTTGAGAAGCACGTTCGTGAGATTTTATCGCGGCCTTTTCATTATTCGTCTTTTTCCCGAGTTGTCTCCGCCCGTAACGGAGAAGTATTTTCAAATAAAACTAACTTGTGTTGAAGAGGACGACGAAAACTGACACATATAATAGAAGCAGAGCAGTTTTCATTCAAGAGCCACGCACGTTTTTGCCGATCGACAGCAACGATCATCAAACTGATTCGAAAGCCAGTTAAAATCGCGGGCTTCTTTCCTTGACATCGCGCCGGAAATTGACTTGAATGAACTACCGGAAGTGTTGTTTCGTACGAAAAATGATGCCATATAATAAACTACTTACTAACTTCACTTGCTCGGGACCGTACTGGGGAATATTGGCCCTCGGTCGTTTTTGTACGGACCTCGCTGCGCTCGGTCCGAACTGCCACGACCTCGGGCCAATATTCCCCAGTACGGCCCTCGCGTTCAGTTAGTAAGAGGTTATTAGACAGCAGATAAAAGTTTGCGAATAATTGATTAAAGAAGTCCGCAATCAAAATACAGGATTTAAGGCATATGTATTGGTACATGTGCAATACACGAAGCCACTAAATTAAGTATGAGATTAGGGACCGGTCATTATTTACAGGGAGTACCGGGTTGGATAAAAAACGTACTGACAGGGGTTTTCAACTTTTCAAAGGAAAAAAATGACGTGGTATAAAAAGCGTAACTATTAATGATAATTTAGCACCCTTTTCTTCTGTATATGCACAAATATCCAGCATGTTCCAGTTGTTCAACGGTTTTTTTCGAGGAAAGTAAACAAACTGTTGAGTACTGTAAATTAACACAACTTCCAAATTCCCCCCCCCCCCCCCAATGAGAAGTCCGATTTAACACAAGTTCTGTCACTAAATATGAGACGAGTGCTCAGTCATCACAGCTGTCTTCCCCTTCTCAGTTTTCTTTCCCTTCCACTGAGGTGTGTCGACGTTGTGATCGTTGACGGACCTTGAGCGCAGAAGCACTTGCAAGACTGAGCGGTATTTAACATTTATTTCAATTCCCCTACACAGCAGCCATTATACGTTCCAATAGGTTTATTTTGATGCATTTCGGCCGAACACCAACGGCACTTCAAAACACATTTACAATAATGTGAGTACAATAATACAAAGTACAATATAAGTTTAGTCAAAATCCATAAAATAATACAATGCTAATGACTAACCAGAGCTGAGCAACCACTCACATAGAAAGAAAAACTGTGGTTAAAGAGAGGCCAGAAAAAACCTGTCACCCCCCAAAAAAACCCTTTGGGGAAAAAAAACTATGTGGCGGAAAATCTGGGTAGGATCCAAAGCTCAAACTCTGTAGCCCATCCTACGAGGCCCTGTATAGTGCTGTCCAGTAAGTACAATATGTGCTGAAGTTCTTATGCAGTAAGTGATAGCATAAAAAATTTTGAAAACAACTAAAGCCGAGTGGTGCAGGCCTAGAATGACTAACCACGTGCGATACTTCGTTCATAACGAAGTACGGTACCCACAATGCACTATAACAATAGTGCCTAGCCCCTGCCCTGCTGTTCCCGTGCCGTCGAAATATTAATTTCTGTCTAATTCGTTGCCTACGTTACTCAAACGCCAGAAATTACATATTTCAACTCCACTACACAGCAGACATTATACGTTCCAATAGGTTAATTTTGATGCATTTCGGCCGAACACCAACGGCACTTCCAAACAACCTAGAAGAAAAAGAAAGGGCTTGACGGGTCGAAGTAAATTATTTTCATTAGGGGAAAGTAAGTACCACTAAAGGCCCAAGGATTTAGAAACGGAAAGCCTAGCAGATATACCATCCTTAACGTAGCCGTCTTTGGCTGAAAGTGATTTCCAGCGACCGTGCCTTTGAAAAGCTCTTTCTTTAACGTCACTATTCGCAGCTTTTGATGCTCCTCCCGACCTGAAAGAGTGAGTACCATATATGGTAGGATCAGGAACAGAGTTACCCAAGGTCTTGCGAAGATGATCTCTGAAAGTACTGTAACAAATTGGCTTGTCTCTAGAAGCAAGTTTGTGTGAAGCCTTAGTTTTAACCAGCTGTCTGAATATAAGGTCGCTGGAGGATGGACTAATATTCATTCCCAACAAATACTCATTGAGAATCTTACCTGGGCAAACCGAGCCCTCACCTTCTGAGATCAAAACCTCGTTACCTTCTCTAAGCTGGTCATTTTTGCTCTTGTCAATTTTAATTTTCATAAAACCTTCGTGAAAAGATATTTGGTTTCTTCGGATTCTGCTAACATCGTCGAATCTAAGGAAACCAGTAAAACAACAAAAATAGACAAACATTTCTAAGCACTAGGCAATCAGACAGATCTGATCCGTCCACAATGGCTTTAAGGACTTCTAACGGCAAAGGTTCCTTTCTGTTTGCCCTTTCTGTACCTAGGATTCTTTTCGCCCCGTCTCTAACCCTGCCCACTAAGGCGTTGTCCGTTGGGGATTTAAACCTGCGGTTTCAGTTGCCCATTTAACAGCGTAAAATGCTGCATCAACTGAACTGTGAGAATTAGTACTTTCAATTAGAAATTGTAACTAAAGTGCCACCGGTAGAGGATCAGCTGGGAAATAATCAAACTCGCCGACTTAATGTGAAGTCTTTCCATCTGTTAAACGCACGCATGTAAAGGTTGGCAGTCCCAGGAGCTCTTGACAATAAAACAGTATCTGTAATCTGCTTGTCAGCTCGCTCAGCTCAAGATTCTTAAATCTTGCTTCATTCCAAATCCCCTGTTGGATTACATCTAAAAGGAAAGGGAGAAGAAGAGAAAACTGTAAAAGAGGGTAAGAAAAGAGACGCCTAGGTCCCCAAAAGAAATAATCATTGAACTCAATAAAGATCACACAATATAGATAATTCAGCAACATTTTTTTTATAACACTCAAAAACGAAAAAAGAATTAATACAAATGCAAAATGCATGAGCACAAAGATGCAATTTAATTCACAGCTGTTGAAATCACAATTGAATTCAGTTGCAAGTGTAAAACAATCGCTACTGACCCATGACATAGCAGTATAGCTCTCAATATGAAAAAGAAAACAGGATGACGATAGATCCCGCCTATAAAGGTCTCAAAGTTAGAACGTTTGTCTACAGAATTGGATTTCCAAAGATCTCAAACTCGGGCTTAACACTGTCAAAACATTTGAAGCAGCTTCCACTTTCTTTTGTACAAAAGCCCGATAATCGTCCCCTACCAGGGACGTGAAAATAAATGCGGAGAGCTACAACTCTGAAGGGCAAACTTTTTGTACCAATTAAACGATTTTTGGCTTTTCCTCTCACAAATAAAGACTCGGACTGCGCTGCGGGTGCACTAACGAATCGTGGACAAAGGAGCTCCAGTGTGCACCATCGGTGCACAAAAGGGTCCAGAAATAAGATGATTTCAAAATTGGTACAACAAGCGTACCCGCTGCTTTGCATGCTCTAAGATGATCAATGACTTTGTCAACTAAACCAACTGGCGGCACCAGCCAATTGTTATCAAACCCCCAATCTTGGGTAAAGGCGTCTACTGCCTCAGCGCTGGGCTGGAAGAACCTAGTATTAAAGCAAGCAAGTTCAGCGTTATAGTACATGCAAACCTGTCAACTGAATGCGGTCCCCGTTAAGAATCTAACATTGCAAAAGCTTCGTCATTTAGAATAATCATGGAAATTTACAATTCTGCTCAAGTAATCAGCCTTAACATTGATATCTCTAGGGATCCATTTCATCTCCAAGGAAATATTTAGAGACAGACACGGCGTAAAGATAGCTAACGCCAAAGTCTGCAAATCTTTGACTTTACTGCCCTGATTAACTATGATCACAACATTGGCATTATCAGTGAACCAAGCGACCTGCTGTGCGCTCAATTCGTTAGAGAAGCTTTCCAAAGCTAACTGAACAGCTTTTACTTCTCTCCAAGTGGAACTCTTTGCACTTTCCTCAGGAGACCAATTTTGTCGATGAAACTTACCTTCGCTCTGTACGAAGGAACCACATGCACGATCGGAGTCGTCAGAATAAACTATCTTTGTAGGTTTGGTCTCCGTAACCCAAGCTGGTCGGCCGTTTAGAAATAGGGCATTGTGCTTCCAAAACAAAATCTCTTGCATTGCAGGGTCCGTTAGTTTTACGTTGGAGTACCAAGACATCTTACCATTCAGGACCTCATACAATGACCTAGTCATAATACACGTTACATTCCCAACACAAACTGCTAACGAAATAATCAAACCTATTAACGAAGCTAAATCTTTGGCCTTAACTTACATTGAATCATAGAATTAATGAAACTCTTAAGTTTTGTCATCCTCTAATTAGTTGCCGAAACAATTCCTTGCTTTGTATCCAATATAACACCTAGCCAGATAATAACCTGTGAGGGTTCCCACTGGGACTTATCTTCGTTAATCAAGAAGCCAAGTTGAAGCAAATCACAATGCACTTTCAAACTGTTGATTTTAGCCGTGATGTTATTCGCGCCTCCGCCCAATCCATCGTCAAGAAAAACACCTCCATTCTTTCACTTAGGGTTTGAACAATTTTGTGAATAAATAAGGGGCGGACGATAACCCAAAAGCCAAAACTGTGAATTGGAAATATTGAATATTATTGTACCCAAAATCCCATGCAGAGGTAAAAAATTTCCTATGAGCTGGAAATATTTCGATATGGTGGTAGGCCGATTTAAGGTCAAATTTAAATAAAGAAAACCCCTGTGATATAACTTTCAGAGCGACTTTTAAATCCTCACATTTAAATTTGTTTGAAAACATACATGTTGATGTGTCTCAGATCTAAAATTAACCTCTTCTTTCCTGACGATTGCACCGATACTGACAATGGCTTAACTACCTCGGGAACAGAATAGAGAGGTTCCACACATTTATTATCAAGAAGTTCTTTAATTGCGTCCGATGCAAAAGCCTTCTCCTGAAGAGCGGATGAGTTGTTAGCCGTAATCTTAGGAGGGGGAAGAGAAATAAAGGGAATTTTGTAACCTTCACGAATAATGGACAAAACAAATCCCGGGGCACCAAGTTTTTCCCATTCGGAAAGATGCTTAGATAATCTACCTCTAACACAGGATATTGGTTTCGTATGAGAATCAAATTCGCAAGGTTCCGATGAACCGATTTTCAGGGAGCATGGATCTATACAATCGTTAGGAAAATTTTCTGAATTCTCATAATCTAAGAAATAATCAGAGAACAAGAAATCGTCTACACCCTACTCCCGGCTCCTCGCAACGCCGTCAGGCATTGTGCCCTCCAATGACCTGGCTATCTGCATTGATAGCGAAACCCCGGCTTCACTTGAGTCTTGTAGCGCGAGTCCAATGTCGGTATCTGCCTCAGAACGGGGATACGCTCGTTGAACTGCTTCGAGTTAGACTCGATAATGGATGCCGGATCTTGTCTAGTAAGAGCTCCAACGGCCGTTTTGGTGACTCTGGCTGACGCCTGCTTCGCGCGGGCCTTGGCTCTCAGCTCCGCCTTGTACATCTTTTTTTCGTCATCCGACTCGTCTGTAATCTCGCTTTTCTTGTATTCATCAACCGAATTCTGCCGAATTCAGCCGAATTCTGATTTATCAGCGAGCAGAATGTGCTTTTGTCTTTCTTTAAGCAAAGTCTCACCTTTCTCCAGAAAATCTTTAACTTTCTGCAAACCATGAGATTGAACGGACGATTTGGCCTCGTCCATGACATCCTGCAACTTAGCGTTAAAGCGGAATTGGTCCTCGTTTGCTTTTTTCTTGAACCGACGAGGTTCGTCGAGCTTCAGTTTCTTGGTTTCCCTGATTTGTGAGTCGGCAAATTCTGTTTGCGACCTCTTAAGCTCGGTCAACGACTCTTTCAGCATCTCCTTCATTGAGTCTTGCAAAGCCTGGTTGTTCTTTTGGACTGTGCGTTGGACAATTTTGGCGACGTCGTCCTCGCTGAGGGTCGTCATTTCTAATCGGGATGAAGGTAAATTTTAAAAACAACTAAAGCCGAGTGGTGCAGGCCTAGAATAACTAACCACGTGCGATACTTCATTTATAACGAAGTACGGTACCCACAATGCACTACAACAATGGTGCCCAGCCCCTGCCCTACTGTTCCCGTGCCATAGAAATATTAATTTCTGTCTACTTCGTTGCCTTCTCTTACAGCGGGGCTATGTTATGGAATAACTTGCCCAAATGCCTAAAAAATGCTGTATCTGTTAATAATTTTAAGCAAATTATTAAGAAGATAGCTGACCTATTGGATTCCCACACGGCAATCATGTAAAGCAGTTGTAATTAGTTTTAGTTATTTACTTAATTAAGCTAAATTAATTGATGATTTTCCGTGTTTAAATAAAGTTTTACTACTACTACTACTACAACTACATTACTCAAACGCCAGAAATTACATTTTTCAGGGCCTTTCCTGCCTTCGGAACTAGTGAATCACGAAAAATCCATTCCGCCTCAAGAAAAGTAGAGCATTGTAATGAGAATGGCTTTTGACTTTGTAAAATTGTTATTTGACATGTCTGGTTCTTCCATCTTGATTGAATCTTTGGTTTTTATCTCTTCGATTTTCTTGGTTTCTCCTGTTGTATCATATTTTGCCTGGCAGAGTTCCTGTTTATTTCCACAGAATGTAGAATAAAGACCCATCACTCTCTTGCATTGCCCACTATTCTTTCGTGACTTGCTCTTGTATTTATTGTCGGCTGCTCTTTTACGACGCTTCCTAGACTTCTCTGTTCTTGCAACTCAAAATCGATCTCGCTTTGCAATACATCTACAACCATTTTTCAATAAAGAATACGTCAAAAAATAATTAGCGACATCTGGGAGTCAAAAAAGGACAGTTCCTAGTGTGTACTACATTACGAAAATACATATATAAAGGATCACTAGAAAACTGGCGAACTGTTCATGGAGTTTGTTTGCCAGTTGTGTTTGGCAAATAGAGGTAAAATATGTGATCGTCTCAACAGAAGACAAATCACACCACATGCTCTTTTACGACGCTTCCTAGACTTCTCTGTTCTTGCCACTTAAAATCGATCTCGCTTTGCAATACATCTACAACCATTTTTCAATAAAGAATACGTCAAAAAATAATCAGCGACATCTGGGAGTCAAAAAAGGACAGTTCCTAGTGTGTACTACATTACGAAAATACATATATAAAGGATCACTAGAAAATTGGCGAACTGTTCATGGAGTTTGTTTGCCAGTTGTGTTTGGCAAATAGAGGTAAAATCTGTGATCGTCTCAACAGAAGACAAATCACACCATTCTCGGTTTCAGCGATTCATCAACCTGTCCCCGACAAGGAGAAACCACTTCGCTGCAAAAGCGTTTTTCAAAAGGCAAAAGACAAGGATGGTCAGGCTCGAGCTGCAGATGAATGGCAACCACAGACAAACATCAAGCATTTATGGAATGAAGGCCAGCTTAGTACAAGAATGTGTAAATCACCTTGCCAACGTAGAAAGAGTCTCCGCAATCAGTGCGCAACGGCCAGCAGCCACAAATCGGAAGAAAAATACACCAAAATAATGTCGATGATTATGAATGGTAAGATCTGGTGAAGTCAGGCGGTATTCAAAACCTCCTTGTGAGAAAACTGGATAAGTACTTAAACCATCACCGCTTGTCAACAAGTAGGAAAAAAGACTTTAAAATGTCTAGCCGGAATCTTTGCACATATTCTAAAACAGGACATGGCTGAAAATGAACGTGACAGTGATTCCGAATCGAGCAAAGGGCAATCTAGTGAAGAGGACAGTGATCTTGAGGCTGAGGAAAGTAGCGACGTTGTCGTCCTTGCATCTGTGATTGACTATGAAGAAGACAGTTTGGAATAAAGAGAGTTTCAGCCAAGAGTCTGAATGAAATATTTGAAATGTTTAATACACCGAATCCACAAATGGCGGCTGACCTGGGGCAAGTGAGCGGCTGAGCATGGAATCGAGGCTTATTAGGATAGTCGCCGAAGAAAACTTGAAAAGATGACGACTGTTTTGTATGTGGTTTGTCCTTGCCGAGGGCAATATCCCATCCCTGGATCCTCTTTAGATGGAAGAAATCTATCGGACCTGATCATGAAAAATTACGAGTTCAATTTATTGGCTTTTTATGCTGCAGTTGTCTCACTTAATTTCGTCTTGTTAGCGGTAACTTGTTTCGCTTGATCTCTTTGTTGATTCGACTTTCATCGATTTTTTTTATTTCTCACCTGACAATCTATGCTTATCCCTGTGTGTTCCTGAATCCTTCAGCCAAGGAAAGAATTGTTTTCTTATTTATCCTGATACAATTTATTGTACACAAACCGAAAACATGCCAATCTATCTCTCTGTAAAGATGACTCGTGTCTTGATATGTAGACTTTGTAAATCTTCGAGCACTGTTGTAAAGACTGACCTTTCTAATGAATTTGAACAGTAATTTGTTTTGGTAGAATTGAAAAATGCCACTTATGTGGAGTAATTTGAAATTATCGTGATAATTATTATCATGTTTTTCAGAGTCTTTTCAAGTAGTTTTACAATCATTGCCTTCTGCTTTATATTTTATTTGTTTATGTAATTAATTATGTATTATTTTTGTTGCTGTTGGTTTTTTATAGGGATCATATGGAAACCCAGGGGAGGGTGGCTTACCTGCAAGAAGGCAGGTAATTATAATCTTAATGTATAAACTTGCTGGTCTTGTTTTATCACCATTTCACTTTTGCTGTTGACAAAATATGTGAACTGGTTGAAATGAGTTTACAGTGGATACATCCATCCCTTTGTCAGACCATGGATGAAATGTTATGCCACTGGATATACAAGGGAACACAAGAAGAATTGCTTGAGGCACTAGTTAGTGTAAATCTAGCTTTGGGGAGTTGTGAAATGAAATAACTGAAATGAGTAACCAGTTATGAGGAATTGCTTTTGGTTTTCTGATTGATTTTCTATCTAAATTAAGATTCTCTTACGGGTCCAGCGAGTACAATCTTGTATTTTCCGATATTTTATTTGCACAGAAGTAGTAAGTTGCGCTCGTTTGTCACAAATGGAGGCTTCTGATTGGTCGAGAGCAAATCAATGACGTCACAGGAACCGGAAGTGCCTGGAACCGGAAGTCATGTGATTTGGAATGGGAAACCGCTGACCAGTGGGAAAAAAGGGATCGTGGGCGCATGGGAACCGGAAGTCACGTGATTTGGAAAGGGAAACCGCTGACCAGTGGGAAAAAAGGGATCGTGGGCTCAAGGGGAAGTAAACCCGCTGAGAAAACGCGGGCTCAAAGTCCAAAGTCCAATTTGGGGAACGGGGGTGGTCCTTGACTCCAAAAAACAAGAAAATAAAAAAAAAATAATTTATTGTCAAACTTTTTTCACAACAAGTGAGAGAAAACAAAGTTTAATATGGTGGCTTTGCGACGGGTCCATGAAGATATTCACAGATGATTTCTTCTTTATAGCATCTTGCTCATGCTTGGCTCTCTTCTCTCTGATACCCAGCCTGGCATGACGCATGCTCCTCCTGGTATTCTTTTCTTCATCTGATCTTGCGAGCCTTAATTGGCAGGCGCGGGGAAAGAAAAATAGTTTAATGTAAATCATATATCAACATCTTTTATTTGACAACAAGTAGAAAAAAAAATGAGTTCAATGTCTAAACATGGGGGTGTCCTTTTTTACGCGAAGCTGATACAGGTTTTCATCCGTCCAATGGCTAGGCTTTTGGTGTGACCCAGAAAGTAGAGGGTTTTGCGGTGAGGCTCATAGGGATCGCGCAGTTCTCCCCAGAATCCTTGGAGGGCGTGGTTGTTCTCATAGCAAATGCCATACCAGATAGGATTGTTTTTCCAATCGTCCTTGACATGCTGCATAAAATCCGGGTCTTCTTTCCAGTCTTCATGGAGGACTTCCTGGACGACAAGAGAAACGTGGCAGGTAGAGCATAGGCGGGGCTGACCATTCTGTTGCTTGGCACAGGCGACATGACAAGGAATACCACAGCACCTCAACGTGGTATAATTGGCGAGAGGTATCAAACAAATCACACATGGTGGGGGTTGAGCCATCAGGCGAAAGGATCGGTGAAAGGATCAAACAGTGGATTGGTTAAGAGTTGAAACTCGACGGTGGTGATGATCCCTTCTTTTCGGAGTTGGCACAGTTCTTGAAAAGTGATCTTGTAACGTAAAGGTTGAACCAGGTGATTGATTTGTTTTCGGATCTCTCCCAAACGTTCAATGATGTGCAGGGCTTGAGGGCTGACCTTGCTAGGAGTGTTGGGTTTGTCACCCATTCACCACCGGTAGAAGTTTTTCAAAGTTAATAAAGCCAATTCGTTCCGACTGAGATGTTTTTGACTATGAAGTCGGAGCAGTTCAAAATAAGAAGCTTTGAAGCGGATCTGTTCCAAGTCTTTTTCGAGTCGAGATAACAAGACTCGTAGACGATCAATCACTTGTTGGGCTTCTGGACTGAGGACTGGATCATCCATTGAGTGTGAAAGATGGAATGGGACAGGGGGTTTTTTATAGAGAACCAAAAGGGTCACGTGGGAGGGAATAGACCAATGAGAGAAAAGACCCATCATGCTTTGAGAGGGGAAGAGGTGGGGGGACCCCCCTCCCCCCTCCTTAGATAGACCATGGTGCATTGCGCGAATCAGGGTATATAAGTCAAGCGAGGCCACAGGACGTCACTCCTAGCTTTGAGTTCAGTGTTTACGACTTATGTTCTTTGGTGAGGGAAAATGTCAGAAACAAGAACGCCCTTGGGCTCTTTAGCCAGTGCAGTGAATGGGGGTGGGCCAGAGTACTTGAGGAGGAGAGCGGGGCCAGAGAGGACGGGAGTGGAGCGGCAGACAAGGCGTATGCGGGAGAGACGGCAGGAAACCTGGCGCCCCTTGACCCGTCAGCGCGTGGCTGCTTTTTTTCAGTTATTTTTACAGTGCATGGTGTGGACGGAAAATGGCGAGCGGGAGGGCCGGCCACATCCGGAGATTACAGAAGCGTTGCTGGGAGCCCTGGTCAACAAAATAATCCCATGGGTGGACCAGCGCCGCATCCGGTCCCGATTTGAACGTCACTGGCCCATGTCCCTCGAACATTTTCATGAAATCGATAACGAACTTGAACTTTATTTGCCTTCTGTGTATGCGAGCCGACCATGGCAGAGAATACGTGTTTATTTTGGAGACATGGAGCGGGAGCGAGCGGAGCGGCGGAGGGAGGAGCGGGAGAGGAGAGAGGAGATTCGGGACCACGTGCGACGTGTTTTGTTTCCTTGAACATTTTTATTCCTGTTGAGATGATTGTGAGTCAAGGCTACTGTGAGTCAAGAGACATTTATTTATGATGAACGTGCAAACTCAGTGATGTCAGTTTTTATTTTTTAATTAAAAAGAGTTGATGTTACAATGGGTGGTCTGTGTTCTTTGCCACGCGGGTGGGGCGTTCCTATGTACAATTGAAAAAAGCTATCTACAATTTGAAAAAATAAAAATGGCTATGTACAATTGGAAAAAAAAAATAAAAAGTAAAAAAATTAAAAAAAGAAAAGCTATGTACAATTCCAAAAGTAAAAACTAAGAAATTACAAATGAAAGTCTTCCAGTTCCATGCGTAATTGATCAATGTTCTCGGGTAGACAGAACGTGCGGTTGAACAAGGCTTGAATTTCGGCTCGGGTTTTCTCGTCCACATCCCGGGATCCCACAATAGCACTGCTTTGATGTAGGGTGGGCTTTTTAGGTCCCCAAGGAACAAATTGACTGCCAGTGACCAGGGTGGCGGCATTCTCATTGACTTGGTAGTAATGGTCCGAGCGGTACCATGATTGACTGGGGATGTCAAACAGGTAGATGGGTTTGCCTTGATCCATAGCCAATTGCACAGTCCAACCAGTGCCTCCTTTCACGCGTTTATGATCCGGTTCCAAGATGCCAAAGGCATAGATGGTATGGGCTTTTTTGGCCAATTGATAATTACGTTGCAGCAATTGCAAGGTGTAAAAATGACTGGGCATTTTTTTGCCTAGTTTCTCCGCTGCCTGGTGAAGATGGGGGTTGGCCAGCATCAGGACTTCCACCGTAGAAGGGGTGATGAAAGTGGATCGAGGATGGTTCGGGGGGACCAGGACTTCTAGTTGCATCCCAAAGTGTTTGGCCTGTTCTTCCACAAGGGCATCCGTACCTTTGGCTCCCCCTGTATAGACCACATGGCCATGACCCACTTGCAGTTCCAAGGCACCGAGATCTTGTTCTCCGATCATGATGTCTGGGGGCATGGCTTTTGAGAATGAAGATCTAGTGACCAAGGGACCGTCTTTAATAGGGGCAGTTGACCAATAGGAAGACAAGAGGACCTTATTTGGATTGAACAAGCTGACCAATGGGAAGATAACAAGTCCTTATACGGGTAGGAGAAGCTGACCAATGACAGTCAAGGGTCTAAGGTATAAAAAGGCATGGTCGGTAGGGGGTGACATCAACCTTTGAGTACGATGTCCACCGATCGGAAGAGAAAATCAACCCATCCCCCAGAGGGGAAGAAGAAGAAGAAGAGCATTCAACATATGACGCCCGTGGACTGTGATCCTGTGGTGTGCGACGTGGTGGAAGACACCCGAGCTGCTGTGGAAGATATGATGAAAGAATTGAATGACATGGTGGAGCAATCACCCCCATCACCTCAATTCACCTTGACGACCGTGTATGATCCTCCCAGTTCAGTGGACACTATGGTTTGTCCTTACCATGAGGTGCGTTTGGAGGCCCGAGAATCTCAAAAGGGATGGAAGTATGTGAAATGTCCCATGCAACCGTGTTTGCTGTTTTGTGGTCAAGATAAAGTTCTGGAGTATATGAAAGCCGTGTATAGTCAACCTCATGTAGAAGTGTTGGACATGTGGGGTGGTTTACAATGCTTTTGCCGTGAACCCGCTACGCTTCAACAGAGTCATTCGACCCAGAACCCCGATCGGTTGTTTCTGACTTGTTCTAAGAAAACGTGTGGCTTCTTCCGATGGGCCGATCAACCCTTGGGTTCCAAGTACTGGACGTGGTTTCATGACAACCCTCCCAAAAAAGCTGACCAACAAGCTGAAGCACCCACCCGTGATGCTCAAGGATATCCCAAGAGGGGCTATGACATCCCTGGCCCTCCAGTCCAAAGGAAAGAGGACGTGGATCGAGAACGACCCCTGACAGACTATGAGAAACAATTGTTACGAGAAATTCAAGATCTCAAGAACCGTCAAGAAATGATGGTAGCCCCAGCTCCACCACCCCCCAAGTACAGTGACAGTGTAGAGAACTGGCAGAAAGGTCTAGAGACCGTCAGTTATGGCCGTCTAGGTCTCTTTTAAATGAGAGAACGAATAAAATTTTTTATCAATGTCACCATGGAGTCTGTGTGTGATGCGTGGGATTCTGTCTTGTCCCTGGGGCAATGGCAATGTCATCAAACCCTTTGTCAAGTCTTATATGATCATCAACCCGGGTCTCAAATCCCCATACCCCCTTGTCCCGAGGACACGCATCCTCTCCACCTCTTTGAAGAAACCCATGTGGACCGCAACCTATATCGATGGGTGGTGTTTGTCTTATGGTTAAAAGCTCACCCAGAGGCATGGCGATGGTATCGAATCATTCAAAAGCAGCATCCCCACACGGTCCCCACCATATCGACCTTATGGGATGAATGCCAGAACGTATGGCCCCTCGAAAGAGAACCCCACGCTGGAGTTCGTCGTCCTCATGGTTGAAGAAGAAAACCAAGGTTTCGTCAACGAAGAAGAAGGCCAATGTCTCGCAACAATGGTTGAAGCGTTACCATGATCCTGGTGCCCCGGGGAGTTTAGGTGGGGTGCAACGATTTGCTAAAGCCCAGGGTCTCCCTTTGAAAAAAGCCCAACAGGTGTTGGAACAGGATGTGGGTTACACCTTGCATAAACCCCGACGTCGTCGTTTTGCTACCTTACCCGTGATCGTAGGGGGGTTGGATGATCAATGGGCCGCGGATTTAGTGGAAGTACAACGTTTGGCCAAACATAATCGGGGTATACGCTACTTGTTGACCGTCGTGGATGTGTTGTCCAAGTACGCGTGGGTCGAACCGTTGAAAACCAAAACCGGGGTGGCCCTCGTGAAAGCCTTTGAGAAGATTGTGAGACAAGGAGGACGTCACCCGAATCGATTGCAAACGGATCGAGGGAAAGAATTTTATAATCGGACCTTTCAACGATGGGTCGACGAGCAAGACATCCATCATTTTTCGACCGAAGGGGATGCCAAAGCCAGTGTGGTGGAACGATTTAACCGCACCTTGAAAGAACGGTTGTACCGTTATTTGACCGCGGCCAACACGTTGAAATTTGACGATGTCTTACCCGAGTTGGTGCAGGGGTATAATGCCACCCGGCATCGAAGTATTGGTATGCCCCCCGAAAACGTGACGTGGGACAACGAAGAAGCCGTGTGGAAACGATTGTATGCCAAACGATTGAAAGGTTACAAAAAACCCCAATTGAAGGTGGGGGATCATGTCCGTCTCAATACGATTCATCGTACCTTTGAAAAAGGGTATTTACCCGGTTGGACCGAAGAAGTGTTTGTAGTGCATCGTGTGATCCCTGGCCCTGTCCCCACGTATAAGATTCGCGAATGGGATGAGACCCCCGTCCAAGGCACGTTTTATGAAGAGGATTTACAAAAAGTCCATGTGTCCGAGGTGTTTCGGATTGAGAAGGTACTTAAGCGACAAAAAGGTCGTTGGTTGGTCAAGTGGAAAGGGTGGCCCGACAAGTACAATAGTTGGATTGCTCGTGGAGACGTGACATCCCTTCGACCCCGCAAACGACGACGACGCCGCTAAAAAAACAATGACATTGGTGCCCAATTCTTCGTTTTACGTGACGTTGATGAGTCATGCGAGTACCAAAGAGTTTCCTGGGAACAAGAGTCATCATTTCAGAAACCGATTGCCTAAACCCATCCGATTTGTGGGACGAGGATGGATGGTGGGTATGGTGAGTTTATCCTTACCCACCATTCCCGTGGTAGCGGAAGAAGGAGGCGTGGGTGATTCCCATCCTCTGTTGTACGTACGATGGCACGAACGGGTGTATGCCGAAGACGATCAAGGCAACGATCGATGGTGGCATCAACGTCGCGAACTCACTGTCTACGGGCGAGATATGAGAAAGGAATTGGCCTCGTCGACGGGATCGCACTTTTTTCATCAACTGGTGTACCGTTACGTGCAAGCCCGTGCCAAAGAAACCGAACCCAAAAACAAATGGGCCGAGGACAATGGCGTCAAATTGTACCCGACGTTTGAATGGACTTCCGAAGGGGATTTGGTGTTGAATACCGTCAATGTGGATTACACACGACAAGTGGCACGCGTGTTATGGGGCAGAACCTTGGCGCTGAGAATGGGATGGATTGAACAAGTGTCGACGGGTGTGTATCGATTGGGACCCAATCTCTTGCAAGAATTTCATACGGACTCCATTCCCACCCCGTCCGATGTCCTGGATGGCAGCAACAAGCCCGCCTTTTGGAAAGTGGATGGGGATTATCTGAACTTGAGTATGACGTGTAATTGGCGGTTTGTGAATGTGAACCAGACCTTTCGTCCCTCGTTGGAATTTCCCTCCACGCGTCCTTTACACGTGTATTGTGATGTAGGGACCAGCAGCATGGTAGGGGGTCGTATCACCGATCTCTTACGAGAAATCAAGTACCAGCCTCAAAACACCACCCACTTTGAACCTCGACATATTCAATATATCCCAGTACGCAATGAAGTGGTAGAAATCGTGGAAACCCAGATGGCCGAAACCAATGGGGATCTGGTGAAATTTGGTGAAGGGCGTACCCTCCTGACCCTCCACTTTAAAAGGGAAGTGGTGGTATGAAGAAAGACAAAATGTCGTTTTACGTGACGTTACCCAGTCATGCCAACCGACGTGAATTTCCCAACAACCAAGCCAATTCCTTCAAGATTCGTTTACCTCAACCGTTACAGCTCACAGGGGGTGGATGGCAAGTGGGGTTGAGCGCCATTTCCTTACCGGATACCCGCGTCAATTTGTACGAGTTGGTGAAGAAAGATGGGTACATCCTAGCGACGTCGTGGGAGATCACTTATCCCGCCCCGGGTAAAACCGATGGCACCATGGCCGCGCGCATAGGCACGGCGCAAACCCTCATCCAAGACGTTCAAGATTTGGATTGGGTGGTGGATGGCGTGAGTTTCATGAAAGCCACGATTGCCCATTTGGAACAACGACGCCAGGAAACGGCCATTCAAGGAGGCCGGTTTACCAACGATCAAGGCAAACACACCTACGTCAAGTTCAAGTGGGAAGGCGACGATCTGCTCATCGACAACACGAATGTCTGCCATTGTGGAAACAAAACACCAGTCCTGACCATCTACACCAAGTTAGCGCTCAAGATGGGATGGTTACGTAAAATTAGTAGTGGATTGGTGTTGGGCCCGAACTTACAGCAAGAATTCCTGGGGGATCAAGTCCCCGACATCACCAACAACAGCGATTGGCAGGATGTCACCGACGGTCAGGGGAACGCGGTCTTTTGGACGGTGCGTGCGATTTTACCGGATTATTTACAATTGAGTATGAGTTGTGGGTGGCGTTTCACCAACTTGAATACGGCGTTTCGTTCCGTGGTGGGGGAACCCACCCGATCGTTGCACGTGTACTCGGACGTGGCAGGCAGTATGATGGTGGGCAATCGCGTGACTGATTTGTTGCGTGAAATCCAGTACAAGCGAGAAGCACGTGGCACCCTGTATTTTGAACCGTTGCACATTCATTACATGTCTCTTCGTAACGAGGTGGTGGAAATGATTCACGTTCAAGTGGCTGAAACGATTGGTGCCGGAGGAGACTTGGTCAAGTTTGGTGAAGGCCATACCATTGTCACGTTACACTTCAAAAAGACATAAAAAAGAGAGACGAGAAGAGAACCCAAATCAATCATGCCTCCGAAACGACGACGACGACGACGACGACGCCGACCACAGCGTCCACAAGCGGGGGAAGGGGTCAACGCGGTGATTGCCGGGATTCCTAAGGCCGCTTGGTCCATCACCAAAGGGGTAGAAAAGTTAGCCAAAAAGAATTACCTAAGATCAACGAAGAAACGTATGGAAGAAATGCGAAGTGGGAAACGCAAACGGTGGGCGGGGGAATCGTTTACGTGCAACGTCATGTGAGTATAAAAAGAAAACAAGAGTTGTGAAAACAAACAAAGATGCCCAAGACAAGAGTGCGTCGAAGGAGACGAAGAAGAAGGCAACGAGGGGGTCTCTTGCCCCTGGCGGCCCTCATTCCAGCCTTGATTGCTGGAGGAAAAGCTGTGGCGTTGGGTGCCGCAAGTGGTGCCGCGAGTTACGGGGCTAAAAAAGGGTTGGAAGCCGCTTTTCGGAAAAAACGACGACGGCGATGATGATGACGGTATAAAAAGGGGGTCACGTGAAGCCCAGACAAAACGTTTATCCCTGGTGAAGAAGAAGGCACCATGCGTGGGGGAAGTTTGACACGATTTCGAACCGACGAGTGGTATGATCAACAAGGCAAAGGAGTGATGACGGATCTGATGCGTGGGGGGTTGCAAGGTCTTATAAGGACGCGAAATCCTTTAAAATTGCCTAGTAATATCAAGAGAGGCTTGGAAACGGGTTTGACACGCGGTGTTAAACGCAAAGCCGAACAAGTCCTTAAAAAGGAAATCACCAAACAAGCCAAGAAAGCCTTGAGTCATAAGAACGTGAAAGACGCCGTGCGTGTAGCCACTGCCTTATTTCCCAAACAAACCAAACGTGCACGTGATATTTTGGGAGTCTAATGGAACCCGTGCATTCACGACCTCGACGGATTCGTAGTAATCGAGGGTTGTCTCAATGGGGTGGACTGTATCCGTTTTGGAAACTCATGCCACGACAACGTGGTGGATGGTTAAGTCCCGAGGTGATGAGAGTCCCCGGGTTTGATTTGAGACAACGTTTAGCCCGACGACGACGACGCTATAAAAACCCCTCACTACGACGACGGGGTACCACTCGACGACGACGCCGCTAAAATGACCGAAGCTGCCCCAGCGCATCCGAGTTCCGAAGGGACCGTCAACCCTGCCTTACGGATTTTCAAGGTGCCACCGACCGACATTAGCATCAATGCCTATCGCATGGTCACCATTCAACCCACCACCACGGGTATCAATCCTATGGAATTCATCATACCGGGGTTGGACGATTTTGTGGATTTGGGACGCAGTTACTTTACCATGGAATTGAGTTTGAAAAAGGAGGATGCCGGGAACTTGGTGGCCAATCAGAAATTGTGGCCCGTCAATAATTTGGCCCATTCCATCATCAAACAAATTGACTTGCAGTTGAATGGCACGTTGATCAGTCCACAATCCGACACGTATCATTACAAAGCTTACCTGGAAACCTTGTTGAATTATGACCGAGAAGATGGCAAGACCGTGTTAGGACCCCAAGGATGGTACAATCAAGTGGATTCCCCACCCGAATGGACCAACAACAATACCAACACCACAGCGAATGCTGGTGCCGGACATGTAGACTACCAGAATCTCCCTGCCCATCACAAAGGGGCCTTGGGCGCCATGAAAGCTGAAGTGGCCAAGTATGCTGCAGGTGTCACCCACAGTCTCGTGTTTACCCCGCACTTGGAAGTCTTTCACACTGGCAAACTGTTGGTGCCTGGTATCGAAATCAAGATGAAATTTCATTTCAATGGCCCCAACTTGTTTTTGAATGGAGTGGGTCTAGCTGGCCGATTACTAGAAGGGGATGTGAAACTACGGTTTCATCTCTGCCAACTGCGTTTGAATGACGCCATCTACCAGAGTATCTCTAGCAAAAGACACAATGAAGGCCAAGTGGCGGCTTACCCGACCGTCCGCAGTGAAATCCGGACTTTCAGCATGCAAAACAACCTGGTCCGCTTTGATATCCCCAACCTGTTTCAAAACAGAATACCTGACCGATTGATTGTGGGGTTACTGGACAGCCGTGCCTTCAATGGAGATGTGACCCGAGATCCATTCTGTTTCCAGAAATTTGGGCTGACGTCCATTAAACAGATTGTCAGAGGAGAAGAATACCCTTATGAAACCCTGCAGTTAGTGCACAACAATGGCACCCGAGATAATCTAGGCTACTTCCGTTTTCTGCAAGCCAGTGGTGCTTGGTGTAAAAAGAAAGGCAATATGGTAGAACTGCTGGATTGGGGCGAAGATAAAAATTGTACCTTGTACATGTTTGACAATGTGGCCAATGGATGTGCTGATAGTCAAAACCTCAACCCCAAGCAAACGGGCGATTTACAACTGGTGTTGGAATTTGGAGCCGCCCCCGGTGTCAATATAACCGTACTCGTGTATGGAGAATTTGAGAATTTGCTGGAGATTGACAGGAACGGAGCCGTGTTGTATAACATTTACCAGCACTGATGGAACATGTGGCCTTGAATAATGTACAGTTGGATTATTTAGCCCGAGACGACCCCCAATTGAACCCTGTCTTTTACGGGACGGTGGCCTGTGATCGTTTACCCAAGACTCCTGTCAAGACTACCCCGCAAGGGTACATTGTGAATACCGACCCACACGATCAACCGGGACAACATTGGTTAGCGGTGTGGACGGATGGAAAGGTGTGTGAAGTCCTGGACAGTTATGCTTTGCCATTGGATACGTACGTGCAAGCGACCCCGTTACGAGATTGGATCGTCCAACATTGGAAGTATGTAGTGACCAATGGCAAGTCCCTCCAAGCCATTACAAGCAAGAGTTGTGGTGATTACGCCTTGTTGTACTTGAAAGCCAAAGCCCGTGGACGGACCTTGCAAGCGTTTTTAAATGAGTTTTCGGATCATGATTATGTTAGTAATGACCATCAAGCCGGTCAACGCCTTCAACAATTGATTGTAGGCCAAGAAGCCAGATGGTATCAACTCTGTTGTCATCCGTATCATCAATGTAATGCTTAAATAAAATTTGTTGGAAAAAAGTGTTGTCGGAGTCGTAGCTCAGTTGGTTAGAGCCTTTGGATCCCCCTCGAATACATGAGGAGGGTCGTGCGTGGGTTCGAGTCCCACCGATTCCAATAAAAAGGTGCCTTTTTTTTTTCTAAGGGGTAGTTCGTCATCATCATGCAAACGGGGAAACCGTTTCGTTTTCATACGCCTTCCTCTATCTTGGTGGTGGGTCCTTCGGGATGTGGGAAAACCGCGTTTACGGAAAAACTCTTGGTAGACAACCCGGAGTTGTTTGAAACCCCACCGACCCAATTGCATTATTGTTATGGGGCCTGGCAAGATCGATTTCAAGGCATGCAAGATCAAGGGGTGGTGTTTCACGAAGGGATTCCCGATCATGAGGCCTTAGTGCAATGGTTTCCTGAAGGACAGGGGGTCCTGGTCTTGGATGATTTAATGGACGAAGGGAGTCACGATAAACGCGTGTTGGATTTATTCACCAAACATTCGCATCATCAAGGGGTGACGGTGCTCTACTTGTGCCAAGACATGTTTCCCGTGGGTCGCTATGCCAAAAGTATATCCCGCAATGCCCATTACATTGTAGCGTTCAAGAACCCCCGAGATCAATTAGGGGTACGCAATGTCATGCTGCAATCGTTTCCGACCACGTGGAAAGACACGTTGGAGACGTTTCATCAAGCCACCACACGACCGTATGGGTATTTGGTCTTGGATTTACATCCCGCCTCCTCCGATCAACAACGTGTATTGAGTCACCTGTTAAAAGACGAAGGATGGACTCGCACCTATCAAAAACGACTATAAAGGGAGCCCCTTGGAACAGGAAAAAGAGAGAGAAAGCAAACCATGGCCGATGATGACCGTCAACCTCCGCAATCCTACGATACCGTGTCCCCGGCGGGGGTGGGGGCATCCAGCAGTAATCAAATGTCCCCAGGAACCATGCATCAAATGTCCCCAGGAACCATGCAACAATTGTATTTCACGGGAGACGAAGGCCTTCTCGACGTGGCCATGGAGGAAATGCACCCCAATACCCTCCGTGAGTTGTTGAGCAGTCTCCCCTCCCCCAGGACAGTCGCCGCTTGGCCCGATCTGAATGGTGTGCCCCCTGCCCAGGCCTCTTCCCCAGCCGGGGTAGGAAGTCCAGCATCCCATTCAGCCTCATTCCAAAGCCCCCAGACCACCCCGGAGTCCCCGAGAAGTCCACCTGGTTGGCGAACAGCACCAAGTGGTCGAACAGCAGCGGGTGCAGGGGGTGATGGAAATGGACGTGGGGGAAGCGGAAATGGACGTGGGGGACGTCGTGGTCCTAGGACTAGAGGTGGTGGACGTGGTGGTGCTGGTGGTGGTGGTGGAGCTGGTGCTGGTGGTGCTGGTGGTGGAGCAGGTGGAGCTGGTGCTGGTGGTGCTGGTGGTGCTGGTGGTGGAGCAGGTGGAGGTGCTGGTGGTGGTGGTGGTGGTGGTGGTGGAGGAGGTGGTGGTGGTGGTGGTGGTGGTGGTGGTGGTGGTGGTGGTGGTGGTGGTGGTGGTGGTGGTGGTGGTGGTGGTGGTGGCCGTCGTGGTGGCCGACGTGGTAGACGACGACGACTTTTCCCCGGTTCACCTAGGACACCTTCCTCCACCCCCTCCACTCCTCGAGGATCTCGGACTCCACCCCCTCGTACCTTGCGTCAAGCGGATTTACAACGACGTTTACGGATGCTGTTACAAGATCAAGAACAGTTGGCCCAAGGACGTGAAATTGCTAATGTCACCATGACCAATAGCATTGTCACCAGTTATAAACAAGGAGGAGCACCGAGCGTACAAACCTCGTCGTCCCGTGTTTCGCCGTAAAGATGAAAACCATCGTGTCGTTATTGAATGGATCCAAACAGCATGGTCTTCCCTTCCCCCCGGAATTATTACAACGCATGGATTCCTTGTATGCCTTTTATCATCAACAATGGTGGTGTTATCGAAAAATGTTGAATCATTACAGGTGTATCAATGCCTTGTTCAATGGGTTGGCCTTACTCCTGATGGCCGCTGGTATGATTGCGGGCCCGCTATTGGAAAACAGTACGTTGGTAGCCTGTTTGGCGGCCGTGGGCACCGTGGTCAAAGGATGGAATGATTTTAAACAATACCGATTTAAAGTGACCATGAGTCGATTTGCGTTTACCACCTATGCCAAAGCCTTGACCGAATTGAAAACCCATGTGCGGGGTATTCCCTTGGAGGATCTGGAACGATTTTTAATCAAGATGCAAACCTTGGATGATACCATTGTGGATTTCACCCCTCCATTACCCAAACGATGTGTCCAAGATTACCATGGTCATTTTGTGTACCAACCCTTGGAAGCCCTATGCTATGTAGACGGATGTCCTCGTCCCTTGAGACCCAAAGACTATTGGATCCATAAAAAGCCGCTCCCTCCTAGTCCCACACTCTTACAACCATGGCCGTCCAACAACGACGACGACGACGCACAAAAAGGAAACAACGAGGAGGGGCTTTAATGCGTCGCAAACCCCGTTTGGTGGATAAAATTGCCCATGGCATGAGTATGTTTCTATCAGGTCCCGCCCCTGGGTTTGGACTGGCTTTAGGCAAATTAGGGGGTCAAGCCTTGAAAGGCATTACCGATAATGTACAACATGTCCGACGACAACGAGGTGGAGGTTGGTGGTCCGATTTCAAACGCAATACCCGTCAAGGCTATAAAGAGACGCAAGACCTCATCAAACAAGACAAAGCCCTTCAACGTCTATTGACGGGTCGACCATGGTGAGGAGGAGACGACGACGCCGTCGTCAACGAGGCGGTTTTTTAAATCTATTGGTGCCCGCTATGGTAGGATTGGGGAAAGCCGCGGCCTTGGAAACGGATAAACGTATAAAACGCACGATTCAAAAAGCCAATCAACGGTATCGTCGTCGTCATCGATAAAGGATGCAACGTCTTCGACGTCAATTCCCGTTTTTACGGTCCATGTTACAAGAAGCCAATGGTTCCAAACGTCAAGAGTTGTTACAACATGCCAATGCCGATCAAATCAATGCTGTGAGTGAACTGGTGTTGAACTTTTTAAAAAACAAGATTCCTGTCACCCCACCCATGCTGGCTAAACTTCAACCCTATAAAAAGGTACTACGTGATTTGGGACGTCGTCGACATTCCGTCAAAAAACGTCGTCAGTGGTTAGTCCAACAAAAAGGAAGCGGATTGTTTCAAGGACTTCACGAGGTGCTATGTCAATGTGTTCGTTAACCCTCCCTACGTGGATGACTCTATTACAAGAGGCCAATCGGGCCACCGACCAGTGGAAAGACGAGTGTCATTATTGGAAGCATAAATATCACCTGTTGTATCGAGAGTACCAACACATCTTAAGGGCCCGTCTTTGTAAGAGTTGCCGTGACCAGGAAGACGGGGAACTTTGCTCCGAGTGTAGTCAACGAACATGGACGAAGTCTACATGATTCCCCAAAAGGACTTGGAACAACTCGTTCAATATTACAAAGGAGAACTCACCGAAAATGCCTTGTTGAACAAAGCCGCCACGCTCGCCGCCAAAAAACATGTCTTGTTAGCCAACCCTCAATTACCTCCCGCCTTGGTTAATGCTCAAACCAAACCGTTGAGTCAAGAATTAATCAAGTTAACCAAACGCATTCGTCAATTTCCTGGCGGGGTGGGGGTTGGTGCCCCAGGTGCCCCGGGTGGTCCGCCAGGTGAAGAAGAAGAAGAAGCCGGGGATTTGGTGACGGGACCCGTCGAACAATGGTTGAAGCGCATGATAAAAGGAGGTCCGTCGGCTCCCAAACCCACCATTACCCCTGCTACCAGGGAAGGCGCGAGAGAACCGAGACCTTCTACCAGTCGAGGAGAAGAGAGACCTTCCACCAGTCGAGGGGATCTACAATCGCGTTTAGAAGCCGTGCGAGAACGACGCAAGGCTTGGGAAAAGCATTTAACCGAAAGTGGTGCCGCGAAAGGCAAAGGCAAAGGCAAAGGCAAAGGCAAAGGCAAAGGCGTCTCCCGGGAAGTGCAACGATTGAAACCTTTACCCGGTTGGGAAGATTGGACCAAAACCAAACAACCCCGACGGAGACGTTTGCAATACGACAGTGAATAAAACATGCCCACCCAGAGGAGGAGGAGGAGAAGGGGACGCACCCAACGAGGAGGGGCCTTGGATGTCCAAAAATGGATTGCGAAAACGGGGAAGGAATTTCATTGGCCTGGGTATCAGTACATGGGCCCTGGCACCCATTTGGCTAAACGCCTGAAACGGGGGGATCCCGGGATCAATCGTTTGGACCAAATTGCTAAGCAACACGACATTGATTACAGCCGTGCTAAGAATTTGCAAGATAAATGGAAAGCCGATACCAAGATGATCCAAGCCATTGATCGCTTACCCGGCAAGAAAAACAAGACGGAACGGGTGGTCAAGAAAATCATGCAAGCCAAGAAACGTTTGAAATTGTAAACATTTAATAACATAATCATCACATGTTGAGTAAAAATAAAAGCAAATGAAAATGTCACATTGTTATTCTGCAGTTCGGTAGTCTCAAGCAGGATTGGCGAGACAAAACCCATTGTGATGCCAGATAAAATAAAAAAACAATGTCACTTGTGTCATTTTGATTGATGAGTTGTCAAGTTCATTTGTTCTCTCACAAATACTGACACGGATGTTCTGCCAGAGACGAGGGGGTTAAGAGATGAAATCAAACAATAAATCCACCCCCTCGTCGGATGACATGTCATGAACGAGGTCTTCAGGGGGCACCAATGCCTCCAGATCAAAAGTCTCGACATTGTTCATGACCTGCTGCCAATCCTCGGGTGACATGTCTTTCAATAACTCCTGCAAATACGAAACATTCTCCCAATCAGGGGAGTCCGCAACTTGCACGCCCCCCGAATCCAAATCAAAGAGAGTATAAGAGTCCGTGGGCGGTCCGTTTGTATCGCCCCCCGAATCCAAATCAAACACAGTATGAGAGTCCGTGGGCGGTCCGTTTGTATCCGCAGATTCCTGCGTCACAGGAACGGATTTCAAATAATCCGTCAGGGGGATGGTCAGTGTCAAAGATCCTAAAGCCTCCATTTTCTCTCGAGTTCTCTTTTTCTCCAGCAGGCGGGCTCGAGTGCTCTTTTTCTCCCGCAGGCGGGCTCGACGACACCTCTCTTTCTCCATCAACACCTCTCGATGGGTCTCCCGATATTGTTGCTCCTTCTCCAGGAGGTGTTCCAGATTCTTTTCCCGGTAGCGTTTTTGGGCTTCCGCCAGCCGGGCTCGATTCCTTTCCCGGTAGAGCCTTTGCTTCTCCAACAGCTTGGCTCGATTCCTTTCCCGGTAACGCCTATTACACTCAGCCACGCGCTCTGGATACCTTGCCTTGTAGTGCTGGCGGGCCGTCAACAGCTGTTTACGACGTTTTTCCCGGTAACACTGGCCGGACACCGCGATGAACTCTCGATTGTTTTCTCGGTACTTTTTTTTGGAGGCGATCAGTTTCTCTCGGTGTTCGGCCCGGTACCGTGCACATTTGACCATGTTGCGTGCTCGTTTAGCCCTGAGGACTGCCCGTTCGTACTCGTCGTCGTCGTCGTTGTCGTCGTGGGGGTCATAGTCGGAGTCATCGTCCTTGTTGTCGTGGGGGTCATAGTCGGTGTCGTTGGTGGAGTCATCGTCGTCGTGGGGGTCATAGTCGTTGGTGGAGTCATCGTCGTCGTCGCTTTGACGGTAGCTGACGGGGGGTCTGTGACGGCGGCTGTGGAACTGTCTTACGCGGGACATCGGGAGAGGGTGGCGGTGCTCGGGGAGGTGTGACTGGCCGCTTAAATTGGTGGTGCCAGTTGGTCCAGCAATAATCCAGCCCCTCGATGTACCAGTCACAGGTCATGTGAGGGTAACAATATGCTTGTAAACGAACGGCCTCTTCGGCTCGGCGTTTCTGCGCCTCGACTTTCTCCGGTTCCAGTTGCTTTAACCTTTCGGCAAACTCCGCAAAGCTTTCCTCCTCCTCTTCCAACTCCCTCTTCACTTTCTCCAAGATCTGTTCCACTTCCAAATCGACTTCAAAGTCTTCAAACGTCTCTAGCAACTTCTCATGGCCAGCGTCCATTTTGAGATGACTCGCCTCGAGGGTCGATCTGTTTTATAGTCTCTCATTCGTTCCCGTGATGCACCATGGACCCTAACTAGAGAGGGGGGAGGGGGGTCCCCCCACCTCGTCCCACCCCTCCTTAGGGCACCCCCTCTCAGGGGGGGTACCCTGTTTAGTGATTGGCTCCTTCCCCTCCCACGTGACATTTTGGTTCTCTATAAAAACAGAGCCCCGATCTGCAGTGACTTCATCTGATCATGTCCTCTCGCCAAGAAGAGGAAGCAGGGCCCAGTGGCCTCGCTAGAAGCGAGGTCCTGGCCCTGCTTGGCCTCGAGATGTCCGATTCAGAGCCAGAAGACGAGACAACTTCCTGTGTGGGACCATGTACCGAAGACATGCCGGACAGTGATGAGATTTGTGAAGAGGCCTTGAACCAATGGGAACAAAGTGGGGGTGGATTGGATCCCTCTGAACACGTTACCTTCGACTTTGAACTCGAACCTTTTGTGAATCGGAAGAGTGATCGC
Organism: Siderastrea siderea; assembly: GCA_964030785.1. NCBI lineage: Eukaryota > Metazoa > Cnidaria > Anthozoa > Scleractinia > Rhizangiidae > Siderastrea > Siderastrea siderea. The sequence continues at coordinate 28,487,139 of OZ034975.1, forward strand.
ATGGGGGTACAAGAACGTCATTTCAAGACCCAGTTACGACAAAGGGGGAACTTGCTTCCAGGCCAAAATATAACCCAAGCTCTGCAAGATGGATTACGTCGAGCCGTCGATCAAGTGTTAACCACCACCCCCGACCTCCACGATCAAGATCGCCTCTACTTTACCATAGCATCCGATCGCTTGCACAATAATTTTCAGGGGTGGGGATTACGTGCCGGTGAATGGCGTCGAGACACAGAACGGGTGGAAGCTCTATTCCAACGTTTAGCCCAAGCCCTCAACAGCAACGAACAATTTGAAATGGATGATTCCTTTCAAGTCTCCATCACTCAAGTTCATCATGCTCCTCAAGGCACCGGCAGACCCCGTCGTGGGAAACCAGGGCATCCCACCATGACCATGTTAACGGCCAACAAAAAATCGGTCATCCACATCCAAAATAAGGATGAGCTCTGTTGTGCCAGAGCTCTCGTGGTCGCCAAAGCTCGCGTGGACCAGCACCCGAACTACCGCACCATTCAGCAAGGAAGACCCCTGCAGAGAACCCTAGCTCTGGACCTCCAGAATGAAGCCAAGGTACCCTTGGGTCCTTGCAGCTATGATGCCTTGACCCAATTCAGTCAAGCTCCCTCCCTCACCGGTTACCAGATCATCCTGGTGGATGCGCAGCGATCGTTCCACATCACCACGTTTGGACCCCTTTCTGACAAACAACTGATCCTGTTGCACAACCAAGACCATTATGATGTCATCACCAAATTGCCGGGATTTTTTGGGTCCAGTTATGTGTGTGCGGATTGTTGGAAACCCTATGACCATGAGGGGATGCATCGATGCACCAAGACCAAGGTGTGCGGAGCCTGTCGACAGAAAGATTGCCCCGACTTTCAATATGCTTACCCCCGGCACCTGAAAGCCACTCAACGTTGCAAGTCGTGTCATCGGGACTTTTTCGGACCCGCGTGTTACGAAGCCCATTCCAGCAAGACCCACGCGGGCAAACCCGTCACGGGCCTCCAGACCTCCGTGTGCTCTCAACGACACCGATGCGATGAATGCTATCAACAAAATGTGGGCTTGTCCCGCATTCAACGTCACCTTTGTTGGCACGTGGATTGCCCGTCTTGTCATCAGTACGTGTACGCTGACGACCACCGTTGTTTTATACAAAGAGCCCCCAAACCTCAAGACCAAAAGAAGAGAAAGAGGACCCGTCAAAAAGGTCCTGGCGCCAAACGAGGTGTCGCCGCGGAACCCCCTGCCTCCTCCGAGGACGAGGACGAGCAAGACCTGCCACCCTTACACGTCTTCTTTGATATCGAAGCCATGCAACCCCACGGAAAACACATTGCCAATCTCGTCGTGGCCGAAACCGAAGACAACGATGAACCCAAGCCTTTCCCAGGTCCCACCTGTATCCGTGACTTTCTGGAATGGCTGGATACCTTAACAGTCCACGATACCCGTCAAGTCAACGTCATCGCTCATAATTTTCAAGGGTACGATGGGTACTTTATCATCCAAGAATATTATAGTGAAAACCGCATCGTACAACAACTCCGCAACGGATGTAAACTCTTACAAATCCAACATGACCGCATCCGCTTCATCGATTCCATGAGTTTCTTCCAGATGCCCCTCTCCGCGTTTCCCAAAACCTTTGGTTTGACAGAACTCTGCAAAGGCTATTTCCCCCACAAGTTCAACCAGCCCCAGGATTATTATCAAAACTACGTGGGCATCCTCCCCTCACGCGATTACTACATGCCTGAGAGCATGACACTCGAAGGAAGACAAGCCTTTGAAACCTGGCATCAACAACAACGCGACCAGGGTGTGGTGTTTCATTTTCAACAAGAGTTATTGGCCTATTGCAGTTCCGATGTACGACTCCTCAAACAAGGATGTCTGACTTTCAAACGCATGTTTGAAGACTTAACAGGCTTCAATCCCTTCGATCACGTCACCATTGCCTCCGCTTGTAATCGAGATTTACGTATGAACCGGATGATCCCCAACAGTATTGCCAGCGAACCCGCCGGTCATAAAGGATGGAGAAATAACATCAACCAGTCCATCCCAGCCCTTGAATGGTTAACCTGGTGCGATCACCAACTACGTCAACGCGCCCTCCAAGATCTCAACCCCAACGATCTACTGGCCAGTGCCAATCCAAAGCCTCAGTACATCCAACATGTCCGAAATCAAGGCGAGTATAAGATCCCCGGGACTAACATCCATGTGGATGGTTATTGCCCCGACACCCACACCGTCTACGAATTTCAAGGCTGTTTCACCCACGGATGCCCTACCTGTTATCCCCATCGCTACGAAAAACATCCCCGCAACTATGATCGAACCATGCAGGACCTCTATGACGTCACCCAAAACAAAGTCCAAAAGCTTACCGACCAAGGGTACAACGTCATTCAAATCTGGGGATGTCAATGGGACCACCTCCGAGACACCCACCCAGAGATCGACTCCTTCGTCCGGGAACTCAACTTTATCCAACCTCTTGAACCTCGGGATGCTTTCTGTGGAGGTCGTACCAATGCCATTAAACTCTACCATCATATTACCCCTGGCCAAAAAATTCACTACATCGATGTCACCTCCTTGTACCCGTGGGTCAACAAGAAGTCTGTGTACCCCAAAGGGCATCCCACCATCGTTTCTCAACCAGGTCACACGGACATACACCAGTACTTTGGTCTGATTCAGTGCAAAATCCTGCCTCCCCGTGAATTGTACCATCCCGTGCTGCCTTACCGTCATGACAACAAACTGCTCTTTCCACTCTGTGCCCGTTGTGTGGAAGAAGAAATGAACAAACCTCTTTTGGACAGATCTTATCATTGCCCTCACACCGACGAACAACGAGCCCTCACTAGTACCTGGTGCACCCCAGAACTGTATAAAGCCGTGGAGCTCGGGTACCAAGTCCAATACATCTATGAAGCTTGGCATTTTAAAGAGACCTGTGAGGGCCTCTTCGCCGATTATGTTAACACCTGGTTAAAAATCAAACAAGAAGCTAGTGGGTGGCCTAAGGATGTCACGACAGAAGAAGAAAAGCAACGTTACATCGAAGAGTACTTCCTGCATGAAGGCATCCAGTTAGAATACGACAAGATCGAATACAACCCGGGCCTGCGTACCCTAGCTAAGCTCATGCTCAATTCCATGTGGGGTAAGTTTGGACAACGCCTCAACAAAACCCAAATTCAAGCCTTCGATGACCCTCATGCCTTCCACCAGTTTTTGGATAGCGATGCCTTAGACGTACGTCACGTCGCAGTTATCAATGAACAAACTGTGGAGATCCACTACCAAAAACAAAAAGAGGACATCCGCGTCTCACCCAACCTCAACATTTTTGTGGCCTGCTTCACTACCTGCCACGCCCGCCTTAAATTGTATGACACCCTGCAAGCCTTAGGGGAAAGAGTCCTCTACTTTGACACCGACTCCGTCATCTACCTGGAGGAAACACCCACTCAATTCAAACCTGTCTTGGGTTCCTATCTAGGGGACTTCGCCTCCGAATTAGCTAAGGATGAATACATTCAAGAATTTGTCAGTGGAGGACCCAAGAACTATGGGTATACTACGAATGAAGGAAACGTGGAATGCAAGGTCAGAGGCTTCCGACTCAACAGCGAAGGACACACCCAGTTGAATTTTGACATCATGCGTCAAAATGTCAAGAACGAAATCCAGAAACCCCTTCCCAAACCAAGGGAAATCCAGGTCATTAACTCCCACCAAATTGTTCGCAACCCAACAAACTACACCTTGCTCACTGAACCCAAACATAAATGGTACAAGTTAGTCTATGACAAACGAGTCATTGATCACAACACCTTCAAGACCTACCCCTATGGCTACCAGTGAAAACCCCAACAAGATCGTCGATTGTGATCGCTGTGATCGAGAACATTTGGCGCCACCACCACCACCCCCATTCTACAGTTCCTTTGCCGTACCTTTGAACAGAAATCCTCGACGTCAATTACCACAATGGATCCGTGACAACAACCAATGGCGAAGAATAACTCGATGTCAAAAACAATGGTGGGGACCCTCTATTGAACATTAAGGAACACTCAAAGGAGTTATTGTAAAACAAATCAATAAAACATGATTTATTCATTTTGTGTACTTTTCACTCCAAAGGACCACCCCCGTTCCCCAAATTGGACTTTGGACCTTGAGCCCGCGTTTTCTCAGCGGTTTTCACCCACCTTGAGCCCACAATCCATTTTTCACATTGCTCAGCGGTTTCCCATTCTAAATCACGTGACTTCCGGTTCCCATGCGCCCACGATCCTTTTTTCCCACTGGTCAGCGGTTTCCCATTCCAAATCACATGACTTCCGGTTCCAGGCACTTCCGGTTCCTGTGACGTCATTGATTTGCTCTCGACCAATCAGAAGCCTCCATTTGTGACAAACGAGCGCAACTTACTACTCACAGACCACTCTTTTTCATTACTTGAGACAACAACCAAGTTCTAGGAGTTAACCTTTAATGACGTAGTTGTCCCATTTAACATACATAAAGTGGAAATGGAATTTGTCATGAACATGTACTGTAGCTCCCTGCAGTTAGACATTAATTGTCAAGGATACATATAAAGCACAGTGTGTTAATTAGCAGTTGTATAACAACAGCCACATTATTATACTACTGGACTAATAAGCAAGTTAGCAGCTGCCTTGACACGTGCGTACTTGGATGAATCCCTCACAGCCTTACTTAAATCATTGTCTTAGGGATCTCAAGGAGAACCGAGAAATCCTGGTACATCAGTTCCCACGGTGAGTATGCATTGGTGTATTTTGGTTGTTGGCTGATTTGGAGGCTAAATCTTTGTTACCATCCAGCCGCCAAGTGAGTCTTTCTGTAGAAATATAGCATGATAAATTTTGCATTAACTGAAAAACATGGAAAAAGAAATTCCGAGTTCCAGATGGGATTTGAACACACGACCCTCCGTGATCTAGTCGGATACTCTGCCACTGAGCTACTGGAGACTCTATGGTGAGCAAGGGTGAAAAGTGGGTCTTGACTAGAACCGCATCACGCAGTCACATAGTCAAATCAGGACAAGCACACATAGGACTCATAAGTGCATCGCACAGTCACATTAAAGCATACCTGAGATGCAACCATCCAGCTGCCAAGTGAGTCTTTCTGTAGAAATATAGCATGATAAATTTTGCATTAACTGAAAAACACTGAAAAAGAAATTCCAAGTTCCAGATGGGATTTGAACCCACGACCCTCTGTGATCTAGTCAGATGCTCTACCACTGAGCTGCTGGAGACTCTATGGTGAGCAAGGGTGAAAAGTGGGTCTTGACTAGAACCGCATCACGCAGTCACATAGTCAAATCAGGACAAGCACACATAGGACTCATAACTGCATCGCGCAGTCACATTAAAGCATACCTGAGATGCAACCATCCAGCTGCCAAGTGAGTCTTTCTGTAGAAATATAGCATGATAAATTTTGCATTAACTGAAAAACACTGAAAAAGAAATTCCAAGTTCCAGATGGGATTTGAACCCACGACCCTCTGTGATCTAGTCAGATGCTCTACCACTGAGCTGCTGGAGACTCTATGGTGAGCAAGGGTGAAAAGTGGGTCTTGACTAGAACCGCATCACGCAGTCACATAGTCAAATCAGGACAAGCACACATAGGACTCATAACTGCATCGCGCAGTCACATTAAAGCATACCTGAGATGCAACCATCCAGCCGCCAAGTGAGTCTTTCTGTAGAAATATAGCATGATAAATTTTGCATTTATTTAACTGAAAAACACGGAAAAAGAAATTCCGAGTTCCAGATGGGATTTGAACCCACGACCCTCCGTGATCTAGTCGGATGCTCTACCACTGAGCTACTGGAGACTCTATGGTGAGCAAGGGTGAAAAGTGAGTCTTGACTAGAACCGCATCATGCAGTCACATAGTCAAATCAGGACAAGCACACATAGGACTCATAACTGCATCGCGCAGTCACATTAAAGCATACCTGAGATGCAACCATCCAGCTGCCAAGTGAGTCTTTCTGTAGAAACATAGCATGATAAATTTTGCATTAACTGAAAAACACGGAAAAAGAAATTCCTAGTTCCAGATGGGATTTGAACCCACGACCCTCCGTGATCTCGTCAGATGCTCTACCACTGAGCTACTGGAGACTCTATGGTGAGCAAGGGTGAAAAGTGGGTCTTGACTAGAACCGCATCACGCAGTCACATAGTCAAATCAGGACAAGCACACATAGGACTCATAAGTGCATCGCACAGTCACATTAAAGCATACCTGAGATGCAACCATCCAGCTGCCAAGTGAGTCTTTCTGTAGAAATATAGCATGATAAATTTTGCATTAACTGAAAAACACTGAAAAAGAAATTCCAAGTTCCAGATGGGATTTGAACCCACGACCCTCTGTGATCTAGTCAGATGCTCTACCACTGAGCTGCTGGAGACTCTATGGTGAGCAAGGGTGAAAAGTGGGTCTTGACTAGAACCGCATCACGCAGTCACATAGTCAAATCAGGACAAGCACACATAGGACTCATAACTGCATCGCGCAGTCACATTAAAGCATACCTGAGATGCAACCATCCAGCCGCCAAGTGAGTCTTTCTGTAGAAATATAGCATGATAAATTTTGCATTTATTTAACTGAAAAACACGGAAAAAGAAATTCCGAGTTCCAGATGGGATTTGAACCCACGACCCTCCGTGATCTAGTCGGATGCTCTACCACTGAGCTACTGGAGACTCTATGGTGAGCAAGGGTGAAAAGTGAGTCTTGACTAGAACCGCATCATGCAGTCACATAGTCAAATCAGGACAAGCACACATAGGACTCATAACTGCATCGCGCAGTCACATTAAAGCATACCTGAGATGCAACCATCCAGCTGCCAAGTGAGTCTTTCTGTAGAAACATAGCATGATAAATTTTGCATTAACTGAAAAACACGGAAAAAGAAATTCCTAGTTCCAGATGGGATTTGAACCCACGACCCTCCGTGATCTCGTCAGATGCTCTACCACTGAGCTACTGGAGACTCTATGGTGAGCAAGGGTGAAAAGTGGGTCTTGACTAGAACCGCATCACACAGTCACATAGTCAAATCAGGACAAGCACACATAGGACTCATAACTGCATCGCGCAGTCACATTACGCAGTCAGAAGTTATTAAGATCACTCTGACATTTACAGTATACAATAAACACGGTTTTTGTTGAGGCCTGAAGTTAAATATGTCACCTGTTGACTTCATTTTTGGGCTATACCCAGCTCATTACAATTATGTCATGTCATTAGGATCAGTTTTAACTCTTGCATTATGTTAACAGTATTGTGTGTTTGTCTGATAGGGTGCAACTGGTCCTATGGTACCAGCGGGGTGTACAAGAAATGTAGGAGTAGATGTAAGTGGGACAATCAACTTGTTACTCCAAAATGGAAAGGGCACAGTATATAGCCATTGCTCTTGAAATTTAAACTTTGTGCTTAAGTAAATTGTTGCTGCTGCTGCTGCTGCTGCTACTACTGCTACTGCTACTACTACTGCTACTGCTGCTGCTACTGCTACTACTGCTGCTGCTGCTACTGCTACTGCTGCTGCTGCTGCTACTGCTGCTGCTACTGCTAATCATAATAATAATAATAATATTATTAATAATAATATATGGATTCGTGAATGTACATTGACTGTAGTCAGTGTGTTCATCTTATTTGTGCGGACTTTCAACTACCTCCGTGGACCTTGAGGTGAAATTCCTGATTATATGGTCCTTGTGCTTTGTTAGTAAAAAGGTGGAGTCTAGAACTTGTAGAGAAAGCTCAAACTAAATTTTTTTTGTGAAACTTCTTCTTCGTATGTTTGAAGCAATTTAGATTGCAGGTCACAACATTTGTAAACATCATGTTGATTTTCTTTGACAGAATGCTCCTGAAGAAGGTGAATGGCAAGTGGTGTCTCATAGAAGGTCAAAGGTAATTTACTGATGGCAAGTTTTAGGGACGCTGCCTGCAGAGCCAAGCTTTTAAACTTTCTTTTTTCTTTCTTTAAGCTTTCTCTACACTCCTTGTCACAGTTTTACTCTAACCATTTTTTATGTTTCTGCTTCGAGTTGAGAGTTGTAATTTGTTACTCTTGACTAATTAATGTCCACGCACCATTATGAATTTTTTTTTAAACAAAATGGAATTGAAAATTTAATAACTCTTTTAATTTTTGTTATCAGAGAAAGAGTTTAAGTGCTGCTGCCCAAGGTGACAGTGAGGTGGGTAAAGTATATAAAATAAACCTCAATTCGTCAAGTAAACAGGGTCATAATATTCTTAAGTAGTTCAAGTATTTTAGTGTTTAGTAATGCTTTTATAGGCTGTGATTCAATTTAGTTCAACTTGGTATAGTATTTGCTATTCACCTCTAAGCACAGAAGTGGTTTCCTTATGTGCCTTTGCCCTTTCATCAAAGAATAAATTACTTTCGCGGGCTGGTTGTTCACTTGTGTACTAAAACACAAATTTCCACTTCAAGTTTGGGGAACAGTGCAAGACATTTACCCCATTACTTTCAAGTTCTGTAAATATCCACCACTCTTCACCTCCCCTTCAGTGAATAATAGTGTTTATTATATGGCAAGCATTTCTCCAGACTAAATCGAGTGTTCTGATTGGTTAGTTTTCGGTCGGGATTTTACAGTACGGACCATTACCATAGAAACGGTCCTTTTTGGGCATTTTTTTTCGTGCTCCCGCTCCCGCAATTGATTCAAACTGCGAAAACGCAGGAAGATGAAACGAGCGGATCCGTTCGGATAGTTCGCAGTTGTTTTCTAGATGTTACTTCTATTTTGTCTCTGCTGTCTTTGTTGTTCAGTGTATATCAGTGTTATCAGGAGCAGGATTTGGTTGCATGATAGAGAGCGTCACCATTAAATAGGTAACACGGAGCTCAAAATTAAAGAAAACGGGGAGACCACGAAAACGTAGTCCGGCATTTGAAAAGAAATATGCTATCATAAGTCTGGGAAATCTTTTTTTTCTCGTAATCACAGAATGAATGTAGTAGAAGAATACGTACATAATTAAAATGAAACAGACGTTGGGCTAGTTTTTGCGTGTATATAAGTTGTTCGAGTTTATTTAAAAACTTGTGATTAACAAAATTTTACTTTCGTGTCAGAAATCATGCCAACATTACAGCTGTGTAAACATTCTACTAATTGAATTATGAAAATCAGATTTAAATAGCTTTCGTGTCAGGAAAACTTCACGAATATGATCGTTCTAAAAGGCTAAGCGAGAGAAAACACAAAACATTTTTACAGCTTAATGACAAGGATTTCAAGAATCTTTCTGGTGATCATCAAAGAACAAACATCATTTGGGAAGTTCAGAATAACAAGTAAATCCTCACATCAATGTCATAACCAAGAATACAGTCAACTGTGGGAACTACGAAACTAAACTGCGGACATGAAATACAGAAACCAAGAAAGCTTCAATAACGGTCGATTCTGGCGAGCTCAAAAACGGGAAAGAGTCAGGACTCTTCTGGCAATGATGCATGGAACATTTTTAAAATTTATTAAATACGCGCGTACGGGGAAAATCCTGACTGGCCGATAATTCCGAACAACATACACTATATATCAGCTCAAAGTAAACCACATAAAACTCAAACTAAATTCTGTCAATAAAGTCCTTGAACTCTGTAAGGTGTGGATGATTTTTTTGATAGTTTATAACTTAAACCCGTACGAAATGCAAACGTACACAATCGCCTTTCGTGGACTTGGTTAATTATGACCAATTATCTCCCCCAGACAACTTATGTATAAAGAAATGTTTGCACTTGTAGATCAGAAACATCAACACACAAAGACTTCTTTGCCATCTTTTCGACAGCAACTAAACTTAACAACCAATTTCTTTCCTCGTCCAGCTGTTCCTAACCCGCTGGCGAACGCCAACCTAAACTGAAGACCAGCGAGTCCTAACATGCCCCTGAGTAAACTTTTCCTTCCGATTCCTTCCTGCGTTGTCTTTGCAAATCAAAATCTACGATATTTTTCGAGGGTCCAAACACTCCGATTAATTCTTCATCCATAGAGACTGCGCAAAACGTGGTTAAAAGCCCCTCAAAACTTGTCTATTACACCTCGAAGGATTCTACTTTGAATGGCTTTGTGGGCTTGTTGCCAAAAAGTTAACACACTAACACGACTGTTTACGCCAGGACAGCCCCAATAGTTCTCAGTTGCTATAGCAACTGCGAACTAAAAAGGAAAGGTTTGGAGCTGGTACAAGATAAATGAATGAGGTAAACACGTCTGTTTAGAAAAAGCGCTCTTCAATTAACTTTACCGACTTTTTGATATAACCAAAAGACTTGCCAGCAGTGAATCAAAAAGCATGGCCAACGATCTTCAGTGTCTTTGTGTGTTTATTGTTTTTTTGTACGGCTATAGACTTAAAGCTGTAAAGAGCCGAGTAAATCGGCCAAGACTTAAACAATAATTTTTAAAATTCAGCATTAACAAAAGAGTACGTTTCTCATAAGCAAAAAAAAATGAAAACTGCAAAACAACTAGCAAAAGGCTTTCATCGGCAACTGTAAATCGAAAGGAAACGATCACGTTCTTGTCTAGTTTAATATTGGCCATCGCTTCAGTCCGCTTTCCACAAGAACAAATTAAAGCTTCACTTACATGTATTAAACTAACAGTGTACGTTCACTCCTCAGTGAGAATTTTGCTATTGTAGTGGACGTCCTTGAAAATAATTTTAGCTTGTTCACAAGTCCGCTCGTGCTGTACATGTAGCTCGCGCTAAACACAACTTTGTTAGGTGCGACGAAAATTTGCTCTCAGCGTACACAAAGTTCTCCATGAAGCCACTGAAGCAAACAACTTGCAGGATTTGATGGATTCACATTACAGACTAGCACGCTGCCACAATTTCCAGTTTGAGAAGCACGTTCGTGAGATTTTATCGCGGGCTTTTCATTATTCGTCTTTCCGCCCGTAACGGAGAAGTATTTTCAAATGAAACTAACTTGTGTTGTAGAGGACGACGAAAAACTGACACATATAATAGAAGCGGAGCAGTTTTCATTCAAGAGCCACGCAAGTTTTCGCCGATCGACAACAACGATCATCAAACTGTTTTCGAAAGCCAGTTAAAATCGCTGGCTTGTGACATCGCGCCGGAAATTGACTTTAATGAACTACCGGAAGTGTTGTTTCGTACGAAAAATGATGCCATATAATAAACTACTTACTAACTTCACTTGCTCGGGACCGTACTGGGGAATATTGGCCCTCGGTCGTTTTTGTACGGACCGAGCGCAGCTCGGTCCTTACTGCCACGACCAATATTCCCCAGTAGGGCCCTCACGTTCAGTTAGTAAGAGGTTATTAGACAGCAGCTAAAATTTTGTGAATAATTGATTAAAGAAGTCCGCAATCAAAATACAGGATTTAAGACATGTATTGGTACATGTGCAATACACGAAGCCACTAAATTAAGTATGAGATTAGCGACCGGTCATTATTTACAGGGAGTACCGGGTTGGATAAAAAACGTACTGACAGGGGTTTTCAACTTTTCAAAGGAAAAAAATGACGTGGTATAAAAAGCGTAACTATTAATGATAATTTAGCACCCTTTTCTTCTGTATATGCACAAATATCCAGCATGTTCCAGTTGTTCAACGGTTTTTTTCGAGGAAAGTAAACAAACTGTTGAGTACTGTAAATTAATACAACTTCCAAATTCCCCCCCAATGAGAAGTCCGATTTAACACAAGTTCTGTCACTAAATATGAGACGAGTGCTCAGTCATCACAGCTGTCTTCCCCTTCTCAGCTTTCTTTCCCTTCCACTGAGGTGTGTCGACGTTGTGATCGTTGACGGACCTTGAGCGCAGAAGCACTTGCAAGACTGAGCGGTATTTAACATTTTTTTCGGAGCCTTTTCTACCTTTGGAATTAGTGAATCACAAAAATCCATTCTGCCTCAAGAAAAGTAGAGCATTGTAATGAGACAATGGCTTTAGACTTTATAAAATTTTTAATTGACATGTCTGCTTCTTCCATCTTGATTGAATCTTTGGTTTTTATCTCTTCGATTTTCTTGGTTTCTCCTGCTGTATCATATTTTGCCTGGCAGAGTTCCTGTTCATTTCCACAGAATGTAGAATAAAGATCCATCACTCTCTTGCATTGCCCACTATTCTTTCGTGAATTGCTCTTCTATTTATTGTCGGCTGCTCTTTTACGATGCTTCCTAGACTTCTCTGCTCTTACCACTCGAAATCGATGTCGCTTTGCAATACATCTACAACCATTTTTCAATAAAGAATACGTCAAAAAATAATTAGCGACATCTGTGAGTCAAAAAAGGACAGTTCCTAGTGTGCGCCACATTATGAAAATACATATATAAAGGAACACTAGAAAATTGGCGAACTGTTCATGGAGTTTGTTTGCCAGTTGTGTTTGGCAAATAGAGGTAAAATATGTGATCATTGTCTCAACAGAAGGCAAATCGCACCATTCTCGGTTTCAGCGATTCATCAACCTGTCCCCGACAAGGAGAAACCACTTCGCTGCATAAGCGTTTTTCAAACGGCAAAAGACAAGGATGGTCAGGCTCGAGCTGCAGATGACTGGCAAATACGGGCGAACATCAAGCATTTATGGAATGAAGGAAAATTAAGAAGTAAACCTGAAATAGATAGCTTTTCAGTTGAATTCTCCGTTGAGGCCAGCTTAGTACAAGAATGTGTAAATCACCTTGCCAACCTAGAAAAAGTCTCCACAATCAGTGCGCAACAGCGAGCAGCCACAAATCGGAAGAAAAATACACCAAATGTCCATCATGATTATGAATGGAAAGATCTGGTGAAGTCAGGCGGTATTCAAAAGCTCCTTGTGAGAAAACTGGGTAAGTACTTAAACCATCACCGCTTGTCAACAAGTGGGAAAAAAGACTTGAAAATGTCTAGCCGGAATCTGTGCACATATTCTAAAACAGGACATGGCTGAAAATGAACGTGACAGTGATTCCGAATCGAGCAAAGGGCAATCTAGTGAAGAGGACAGTGATCTTGAGGCTGATGAAAGTAGCGACGTTGTCGTCCTTGCATCTGTGATTGACTATGAAGAAGACCGTTCGGAATAAAGGGAGTTTCAGCCAAGAGTCTGAATTGTGAGCAGGACCGTAGCCAGTATGAGACAAACGGAGGCACTTGCCCCAGTAATTTTTTTCTGGCTACGGCCCTGGTGAGAATATATTTAAAGAATATTTTGTATTAAATTAAACAGAGAAATCGGTCAAATTACACTGAAAGTACCTTCAGATTTTTTTACGGGGATAGAAAAATTTGGGTCAGATGTCATACTGGCGATAAAAATTTTACTCATTGATCTTTACGGGGCTTGAAAAAATAGAAAAAAGAAATAAAATGTTTTTCCTCCAGCCCCCGTACTCCCTGTACAATAATGACCAGGCCCCGGTTCCTGGAAAGCCGACTAGCACTAATCGAGGGTTAAATCTCGCTAATCCAGGATTAAAATTTATCCTTCGGTTAGATTCTGTTCCTGAAAGCACGATTAACACTAACCCAGGTATAAACGAGGGGTTAAATTTAATCCACCTAGCGAGGTCGATTAACTCACTAATCGGGGCGGGGGGGGGGGAACTTGATCAAAACAAACAAAATGGCGGACTTAAATTTTGCGATATTGTTAGTTCAGTTGAGTAAGGAAAAAGAAAGAAGGCAATTTATACTGAATAAATTACTCTTAGCAACTTAAATAACAAATAATTTTGTTGTCTGCACAAATTCGAGCGGTAATCGACTGAGTTTTGGGCGCAAAGACCTGCGGCGAAATGTGATGGAGCAAAAAGGACCACAAACACGCAAATCGTATAGTCGAGTTTTCGATTTTAGTTTACATTTTAAAACACTATGAAATAATTCCATCAATAGCTCTATAAAATTCTATTAAAAGGTAATTCTGGAAATGTGGCTGCAGTAAATAGGATCTTCACAAAGCAGAATTTATGAACCGATCTAACTGAAAGCCATGAATTTCGAAGCCAACTTTCATCGCAAACGATAGCGCGAATAATAAAATTTTTACAGAACAATTCGCTGGTTTTGGATTTCTAGAGAAGAATTATTGAATGAAGTAAAATATTTATGGCAATTTTGCAAAAGCAGAAGGAGATGTCTTATTGAAATAACGTAAATATAAGACGAAAATGTTCATGATGAATTAAAGCGAAGTTGTTGTCGTTCTCAAACAATGCAGGCACTAAAACAGAGGTTTTTCACTGATTTAAAACAAAAACAAAATGTCAAATTTCTGTAACAGGCGAACGTAACAAAACAGATAGGCTACAAATATCAAAGACAATTATTCGGCACAAACCAGTACTTTATTGTTAACATTTTTCCGAGAGGCAAGTCTTGCAAAATAGTTTTGAAGATTGAAAGAATCAAGAGGTGGTCAACTCACCGATTTTCAGATATACCCCACATTTCACCTCGAGTCAGCCTCACTTTGCAGTGAACCATGATTTCCACTTTGTTGCTCTTTGAGGAAAGGTTTGAAGTTTTGTTTTTTCACAACCAGAAAAAGGGCGAATCGTACCGCGGTCAAATATCGACAATAGCCTACAACAGGTATCGATCGGTAAAACGGGTATCGGAGTCGAACTTTTTATCCCGCTCTGTCGTTTTCCCGCGCTTTTATATGCTGGTAACTTGTTTAACCGGTTTGATATGAGTTTAACTGAGGGATAGTTAAACGAGGAATAACTCTGCTTTTAGGAACGCCTTTTTTTCCCTGGATTAGTTATTCTAGAGATAAGGAATTTGATCTTGCATTAACTGCTAATCGGGGGATAGTTTAATCGGCTTTCCAGGAACCGGGGCCAGTCGGTTACGTGGTCTTTGTTGACGTGACTGTTATCACCCTAAGTTTTGAAAAACTTGTGGCTCACGACTTAATTTCTGAAAGAACCAAATTCCAACAAAACGTGATATAAAGGTAGCTTTTGGAAGTGACGGAAGGCAGAATACTTACAAGAATTACGAAACGCACACGTCCGAGCTAAGCGGGCAACAGGATCAAGTTTGGTCTCTGCTGGTGACCTGGTGTTGGTCCACGACGAAGGCCACCCAAGGTCTTGCTGGAAGATGCGAAAGGTGAAGGGTATCCTGACAAGCAAGGACGGGCAGAGTAGGGGTGCTGAAGTCAGAGTCCAAGAAAAAGGATCAAAGGGAACCAGTCTTGTGAGAAGACCACTACAGTTGTTGTACCCACTGGAAGTAAGCTGTTCTGCAAATGCTGATACTCGCCAAGAGCAATTACCTGATTTGCAAGAACCATCACCACAAGGTCAGGTGACAGGACGCCGGGAGCGGCGCAGAGCAGCTGTTGAAGGAGACCGATTAAGACGACAGTGGATTGCGGAATTACAAGATGAACATTGAACTGATGAGTTAATTTGGACACTAAACACTTTTTCCATTTTTGTTTTTTGAGACAATTGACGTTTGTTGTTATTTTTGATCAGCTTATTTCAACGTATTGAACTGTCGACCATTTCATTGTGGTCAACTGGGGGGATTGTACACGATGATGTAAGTGTTTTGAGATCGCAAGTGTTTGTGGGAATATTGTCGGAACGTTCTTTTTTCGTCTTGAGAAGCCATCTTGTTTGTTTTCAATCTCTTTGTATGCTCCGAAAAAATGAAGGCAGCCGGTAGAAAAAATTAGGTAGCAGACCAAATGATCTTCTTTTAACACGTCCTGCGAGAAAAATCCTTCTTGGATGAAACTTAGCTTTCACAAGTATTACTGCGTTTAACATACAACACCTAGATAGCTGAAACTCAAAAATAAGCGTCAACCTTCTTTTATGCAATTCGGAAGTGGATCCTAAATGGCTCCGTACCTAAAATTATTCAGCTGATGAATCACTACCCCTGTGCCAAATTTGGTGCTTTTACCTCAATTCGCCTAGAATTCTGCACCATCTGCCGGACTAATACATGCACTTGTACAGATCAACGTCATCATTACAAATTGTTGGAGGATATTGATTTCAAAACCCGTTTTAAAATGTTATGGTAGTCTTGAATGATAAGGCTGACATTTTCGTCTGATGGACGGGAGCATGTATGGACATTGTCGAACTTGACTTATTTCATGAACAAGGCCCCCTATTTATCATATTAATAAGATAGTTGTACTTTGAATATGCCCTTTACCGCCATAAAATATCCTCAAATGGTAATATGAAAATTGTAATCTTTCTTTAATGTTTGGCAGGCTGGAGCTTTCTTGTACACCAATGAGAATACGAATTATTTTCGTTTGATTACGCTTTTGTATACCTGGGGAACGTTAGCCTTGCGTATGGTCTTGGACAGCGCCATTGGACCCGACAGAAGTCTTCTTGATGTACTGCAAGAACTTAAGCCCATATTTACTGACCTTAGAAGCCAAGGCATTCTGACTACTAGGCAGTGGGTAAAATTTTATCCGGTTTTGCCCTCTGCTGTATCTTCAACAAAGCTGGACATAACAGACATGATGCTTATTTTTAGAAACGCAGATCTGCTACCATCGCCTTCAAAGGGATGGGACTGTCTACCTCCACGTAATTTCCTTTCAAAGGAAGCTGACATTGTAAGAGTCAGAGTTTATAGAAATGAACTTGCACATAGCGTTAATGTATCAATTAGTGATGGCAAATTTGAAAAGTATTGGACAGAAATACAAGATGCATTGGATAGATTACTTGAGGGAAAGTATAGAGCGAAAATTGCTGAACTAAAGACCAGGAGTACCGACCCACAAATGGAAAAGCAACTTTTAGAGGAGATTGACAAGTTGACCTTACAAGAAGTGGAAAGTCCGCAGAATAAAGGTCAGTTATCAATACTTAATCTGTTGTCTAGCTTTATTGCCATGCATGTAATAAAAATAACTTGTCTAAAATTAGGGCTATTGCTTGTAACTTGGATAATGAAAACATGATATTTAAAATAAGTGCCCAAGCCGCTATTTAAGAAAGTACAGCATATAATAGGCAAAGTGTATTACAAATGCATAAATGACAGCGACACCAAGTTTCAACCCTTAACCTGTTAAGAACTCAACGGGAATCAAATCTCCTTTGAAAAAATATTGAAACATGTCTTGCTGGGTGACGAGAAACAAGTTGAGGGCTAAACAAGGCGCTAGCAAGCCGGGGGGGGGGGGGTACTCAATAAAATTGTATACGGGGAGGCGCCGCCCAGATGTTCAAACCCTTACCCTTTAATATACTAATTTTCACCAAAATGGTACCCCTTTTACATACCTACACGAAAGTTGCACCCATTTTACATAGCTCAAGGATAAGCCTAAACAATATAATTTTAGTCATTCTGACTCAGTCGCTCAAAGGGTGCTAGATTTTGTCTCCGTTGCTCAAATTTGGCACCCTTTAATACATTTAGCTTTAGCCGCCATCTCTTCCACTTTGCAGCGGATTTTGTGACCCTTTCATATACTGGAATGACAATTTTCCCTAACCCCTTTCGGGCGGGGCCTTCCCGTATGGCCCACTATAGGGAGTATCCCCCCCAGACTAGCAAGCTGCTTCAATCGGAAGCAGCTTAATTTCCAGTCTGAAAGTTCTGCGAAAGAAAGCGGGACGTTCGCGCCCGAAAATTCGTCTTACGTTCAGATTTTGTTGCACTTGCTGAAGCTAATACTGACCAACTTATGTCAGAAAGGCAAAATAACTTGGGGTCACCGTGCTCGTTTCAGAGATTAGGCGTGTTGAAGACCGTCGTGTTTCTGGAAGCTTTAGTCATGTATGGCAATATCGGCTTTATCGCAATCAGCAACAAAAAAGTAAAAGAGGGAATTTTAGGTAAGGTCGTTGCGTTGATTTCAACGCAAATTTCAACGTAAATTTTTGCAGCTGATGTCAGTCCTTCATTAGCCTCACAGAAGCTCTGTTTTTCGATTGCTTAATTTGTGTAGAATGGTATTTATTGTCATCTGCCAGATGGCTGTTATTTTGGGTTCGTTTGGGTTCGAAAACTCCACGAAATAGGCCAGTTGTTTTACTTGGTCGTAGGGTCGTGGAATGGCCGTGGTAAATGGTGGCCTATCTGAAGTACTTTTGCCATATAACGGTCTTCATGCTTTAACTGGGTTTTCGTTATAAACAATCACCGACAAACAATTGTTTTCTAAATTTTTATAGAATGGTCGCTTTGTTTGATTGTCTAGCTGTTTTATGTGGCACGAGTGTAACGTCACTCAAACTTTGAAGGCTTTTTGCTTTGCAGCTTGCGAGGGCGACTTTAAAAACTTGAAATTGACTCATTCAGAAGTATAGAAAGTCAGACATCAAGTTTTTGAAAACTGGCCCCTCGAGTTTCAAATCAACAAACTAAACAGTGTCAACAGATTACCACATAGTGTTATTACTTTTACTGTTTTTATTTAGGCTTTTCTTAGTCAGTTGAAAAAGTTACAAGCATAGCAACAGGAAAGGTTGATTTGAAAACCGACAGGTCCATTTAAAAGTACGGACCACCACAAAAAAGAGAGCACGGTGAGCCTCTGCTGTAATTATGACCCCCTGCTGACAAACCACCCCAAATCCTGATGAAAACAAATGATTTGACTCGCTTCAGCGAGAACTGTGAAAGATGAAATTATTAAAATTTATTTAATTACATTTTATTGAATTTTGTCGTAGGTACAGGCGATCATCTTGCCGTGGAATTGTCGAAAACTTTGAAAACGAATAGGATTGTAAAGTTGGACATGTCTAACCGTGACATTGGAGATAGAGGAGCAGCAGCCCTTGCAGAGTCATTCCATGTCAACAATGTATTAGATGACTTAGACTTATCTGGAAACGCTATAGGTGATTTTGGCGCAAAACAAATTGCAAGAGCGTTAAGAAGCAATCCCTCTATAAAATATTTAGATTTGTCACGCAATAAAATAGGAAAGAAGGGTGCCTTTGAACTGATGGAGGCATTCGAAAAGAACAGCGTTTTAAAACGTCTCCATTTGTCTGATAACAAGTATGTTAGTATGTTGGGCATTCCAGCAAACATTTCAGTTGATCTTATTAAATAATAACTTCCGTATCATTTTCAAGTGGAATACATGAAAACTAGCTTTCAATCAAAGTGTATATCCACTTTAATCAAGTCTATGTTTATGTCTATCTAGCCATAATTAGGACTGTTTTTAAACGTCACACTTTCAGTGGAGTGTTATAACTGTAAAAAGAAAAAAAAGGAATTTCTTCAAAAGTAGTGTACAAAGCTCATCAAATCGGTGCGCCCGAAGTAGTAGTAGTAGTAGTAGTAGTAGTAGTGGTAGTGGTAGTGGTAGTGGTAGTGGTAGTGGTAAGTGGTAAGTGGTAGTGGTAGTGGTAGTGGTAGTGGTAGTGGTAGTGGTAGTGGTAGTGTATAAAATGACAATTTGTATTGCTGCTGTAAAAAGTTAGGTAGGATTTATATGAAATGAAATGATAAAATTGAATTATGTGCGAACTGGCCAACATATTAAAGAAAAGTGAGTTTTGTACTGTCAACCATGGTATTCTTGTCCCCAAAGCCCGTAATCCTTTTGGACTGCGATTCTTGCCTCAGGCCAAAAGGTGCAGAAACCCTCCCAATTAATTGGAAAATAAAGAGGTCTTTGGTCCAATATGTGTTTGTTTTCCAATTCTTGACTTTTATTAACGTCAAGCCAAATTCAAGGAACTAGATCCGCTATGGTAATTATGGGATCAACGGTAAGTTATCTCATCATGATTTGTGTGTTTTTTTTGGGGGGGGGGGTGCGTTGGAAGGAGTGTGAAGGCGCAGTTTGATAGGCCTTGTCCACCCTTTTCCCCGAATTATTGGCGCGACTTCAACTACATGGGTCAAGTTTCACATCTTCGTGTGCAAGTCTGTACACCCAGCAATAGGGACAAAAAGACCTTTCTTAATCCTTATCAAATTAACAACCAGGAGTTTGGCAAGAATATGAATGTTGCCCCTGGCTCCAGAACACATGAAGTACTTCAGTTAGGTGTTCAAAAAACTATCTTTAGAAAAATACTAAAATTGCAGCCAGGAGCCGCTGGCTAAAAAACACGTTAAAATTACAGGACGTTTCGATCAAAAATCTTGGAACTTCATCAGCGAGGGAGAAAATACACGTCCCTAAATTATGTAAGTATCCAAAAGTATGAGAACAGTAATGCGAGGGGTTGAAAATTAGCACAGAGAGGTGTAGATACTCGGAATGTCAATATGATTGTTTCCTGCGTTGGAGTCCCTGAGAGAGTACCACGCTTCGATGAAGAGTCTTTTATGATAATTGGTTGCTTTGTCAACAATTCGAACATTGTCAAAATCAGAAGTGTGATCTTGTTTGTGTACATATCGAGCAATCTGTGAATTCAAATCAAAGATCCGAACTACTCTTTTGTGTTCAGAGATCCTAGTTTTTATGGTTCTTCCGGTTTGTCCGTAGTAAACAAAGACGCAGCTTGAGCAATTTATCTTATAGACGACATCTCTGGTACCCTTTTTTTCGATTTCAATTTATCTTTAGGTCCGGGAAAAATTGGTCAAGAGTCTTGATGGGTTAATATCCCACTTTCACGTTTCACTGGCAAATTCAATGTTAGTATCTCTGAATTTGCCGTTTCACTGAAAACGCCACCCCCAAATTCTAAAATTAAACGAGACTTACCTTAAGTCGATATTTGATTGGAATTCTATCTCGTCGCCAGTCAGGAACGAAGAAGTTACATGGGAAGCATTCGCATGCTGGCTAGTCAATCTTAAAAAACGCGAGCGTGAGCAGGTAGTGGGGAACGAAGGAGTTAGGGTGGGAAAAACCCTCTCACAAGGGAGGGCATGTACCTCCTTCGTTCCTGACCGGCGACAAGATAGAATTCCAATCAAACATCGACTTAAGGTAAGTCTCGTTTAATTTTAGAATTCTACCTCGTCACCAGTCCTAGTCGCTGCGGAGCTACATGAGGTTTGAAAGACCTGATCACGCGAGGTAGCCACAGGTGGTAAAAAAGGTACAAAAGGGGACTCAAACTAACTAGTTAAATGTGTCATAGTAAGTATACGGTAACAATCCAGTGAGTTACATCGGGAAAACCGTAACCCAATGTTGCGTGACAGCGCGACGAAACCGAAACAATAACGATGATACCATACTATTTTAGAAAGTCGTAAAAAGTAAATAGAAATCTTCCTAAGAGAAAATGTTCCGAAAATGTGTCAAAATACTCGCTCCAAAGTTTCCTTCAATGGGTTTGTGGTAAAGCCTGGTAAAGGTTTGGGCATTGGACCAGCCCCCTGCTTTGAGGATTTCCGCGAGAGTCAGTCCACTTTGAACGCCTAATAAAGCCACAACATCGATGCTGCTCGTTAGCATCTCCTTTTTGGTAGGGGCGCTTAAGTCGTTCATTGTGAGCAGTGTACCCGCAGTTTTTAAGGTGGCAAATGTTGCCTTCTGGAGGGCCCACTGTAAGTTAGCGAGCCCAAGGTCGGCTTTCCTTTTGAAAGAGTGGGGTGATTACCAAATTTCTGGGCTGATGCGGGTCACTGCTATATCAAGACAGTTTTCCGGGGGGTCTTATTTTGCCAACAGATTGAAATTTCTCCTGGTGGAGCCTCTTGCCCCAATGTTTATTGGCCAATTCGGCCAACTGTTTGTTGTTAGGCTTCCCTGTCTTATCCTCGGTGGGGATGCGTTGGCATAAACGCTCCAAAAAATTTGACATCGTTTTCATGTTGGTGTTGAGCTGGTCAACGGGCTGCTCGAGTTTGTTTGTGGTGCCCGTTGGGTCGGCTGTTGCGCCCGGTGGGCTCTCAACAGAAGGCGCGCCCGGTGACTGTTCCGTTGTGCCCGACATATTAATGGTTTGCCTAAACGTGAAGAATGGTTAGCAGGTAAACTCGAACGCAAAAAAGAAGCTTTCGCGAAGCTTACCTAAGGGGATCCCGAGGGCTAAAGGCAGGCGTGAAAGGAAAAAAAGACTGGATTAGTGTAGAGTCTAAAAAACCGTGGCGATCGACTAGAAAGCACACATGCAATTTACTAGCCAGCATGCGCATGCCTCTCATGTAGCTCTGCACTGACTAGGACTGGTGATGAGGTAGAACTCCTGAGGCCCGTGTCTCGAAACTCCCGATAACTTTTCGGGCCCGGTAGGTATTTTTTCGAGCTCATTTATTTATCAGCTAACGGTTATTATTGGCGCAAACTTAGCGATATGCTTCACGAAATTATAAAGATTAAAATTTAGCTTTCAAAATCAATAAAAAATTATAGCTGTTGGAGAACATTGTGCACCTAAAATAGTTTTCGGGCCCGAAAAGTTATCGGGAGTTTCGAGAAACGGGCCCCTGATGTCTTGCCTGTCGTTCGTACGCACCCTAAATTAAACAACCTTGTGGTTTTGCCTTACATAAAAGGCATGTCTGAAAAGAACGCTAGAGTGTTACGGAGGGAAAACGTGAAAAGTGGGATAAACACCATCAAGACTCAACCATTTTTTCCCGAGAACTAAAGATAAAATCGAAAAAAAGGATACAAGAGATGTGTCTATAAGATAAATTGCTCAAGCTGCGACTTTGTTTACTACAGACAAACCGGAAGTGCCCTAAAAACTAGGATCTTCGAACACAAAAGAGCCGTTCAGACTTTTGATTTGAATTCAAAGATTTCTCAACATGTACACAAACAATATCACACCTTTGATTTTGACAATGTTGAAATTGTTGACAAAGCAACCAGTTATCATAAAAGACTCTTCCTCGAAGCGTGGTACTCTCTCAGGGACTCCAACGCAGGAAACAATCATACTGACATTCCGAGTATTTACAACTGTCTGTGCTAATTTTCAACCCTCGCATGACTGTTCTCACACTTGTGGGTATTGACATAGTTTGGGAATGTATGTGTTTTAGTGTTACATTTTTTCCATCGCTGATGAAGATCTAAGATTTTTGATCGAAACATCCTGTTATTTTAACGTTCGTTTTTTAACGTTTTTTAGGCAGTGTCTCCTGGCTGTAATTTTAGCATTTTTCTTCAATGTTAGTATCTCTGCATTTGCCGTCGACTGGTTCCGCATAATTTGTCTTCACAAAGACCTTAGGAATCACAAAATTTAAACACTCACAAAATACACAATTTCTAAAACGCAAAACTACGCAGGGCAATAAATTGTTTGGCTTACTCTTTTGCTGGGAAGGAGACGGCTGACCAGTCAGATTTCGGACTAGAGCCAAGAAAGAACGATGTGGTTTGTATCAGAATACTACCCAGAATACTAGTACTTTGCAGTGACTTTGTGTTTGCCTTCTGTTTTTTAAAGGGTTTATTGGAAAGCGAAAGTATAGATTGGCTGCAAACCTGAATTTTGTTAGTCCCCCTTTCCTCCTGTGTTATATCTAAAACTGGTTCGTATAGCGATTTTATAAAACCTCTAACGGGATTTCGAATAACTACTTTATTTGAATAGTTACATGTACAGAAAATTCATTGTACGTGACTTCAGCTTGCTACGGCACATGCCTCAATGCTGGGCCAAAGCTGATAACAGGCATTTGCACTCTGCTTTCCGCCATCCCTGAGACAGAGTAACCCTTTTACTCCCTGGAGCTGACACCTGACCTCAAAACAGTGAAGTGACAAAAGTCTTTGTAAAATACTGAAAAAGAACAGTAACTGGTTCTATTGAAGAACAGTTTTTAGCAATTCAAGGCTTGTCACTGGGTGTGTAAAGTTCATATGAACCTTCAGCAACGAGAACGTCCTTGACTACAACTGAAGGTCTAGTGTTTTCTTTTCTGGTGCACTTTTGCTTTACACCGGGAAGAGGAAATAAGCCCTTCTTTTGGTGTTTGTCACTGGGCACGCCAACATAAGAACGCAAAGAGAGGAGAGATTTTATTTTCGGTTACTATTAGTGGCTTTCGGGAGGTCAATGTTCTGGATTCTCTAGGTCCCTGATGTTTTCCCCAGTCCCGGGAAAACGAAAGCATCTTTTGCGTGGTAAAGTTCTTTCCAACTACCTGAAAGGCATCCACTGGGGAAGAGAGGTGAGCTAGCTTTGTTCGAGTACACGGTTTCTCCGGTTTATGCAAGTTGCTGACGCTACCAACTTCATATTCTAAAACAGCATCGACTGCACCGGTGCACGTTCCAGTTTTTGTCGCTTCGTATAGCGTATGAAAGAACAAACGTCTATGAGACAATTTGTCCAGCACCAATGAGCTCGAAATGTTCCGGACCTAGTTCTTCTCACTTCAAGAACGCACCTTTGTAATCTAATTTCTTCCCATCTCGTGTAAGAGCCAGGCAAGATGACTGCAATCCTCTCAGCGGGATTGCCCATGCTAACACGAAATAAGCCGTTGGCCGTTTTTCTTCAAGTAAAAACACACTTGATGTCCTTTGTAGTTTGATAAGACAGTCGAGAGTCAATAGTAGAGGAAGATATCCTATCCAAACCGAAGCAGAGGAACATTTTCGAATGACGAATCAACTGGAAGAGTTGCAGACTGTGGCCGATCGCAAAAGTAGAGGTGTAAATACAAATTACCAATTCTTTAATTCCAAAAAGAAGCTTTCAGCATGTTGTTCGAAGAATTGGCCGTAATTTATTGAATGATCTGAAAGCATGGTCCATCACCTGGCCTAAACCTTTATTCCAGATGAATACAATCATGGACTCTGTGCATACATTGCAAAGTTTACCTGAGAGAAAACCCGGTTACGAAGCACATTCAAAACTCGCAGATAACTTTCTTATTTTCCTCAATATTGAAAACTAAGTTGATCAGAGACACAATTACAGCAAGGGGACTTTAACACGCGGATCAGACCTATCCTAACGTATGAGATATTCGAGACTTGTCGCACGTTTTTGGGTTGTTTATCCTTATGACAGCTACGATTTTCTATGTGCATGTCTGTTCTTGAAACACAATCTTTTCCGTGTTGATAGGGTAGTTTCTAGTCGAAAACATTACACTTGAGCTTAAGTTAAAAGTTTGAAGAGTTTATGATTACATTCCCTCCACGGTTTCCTGCCATCTGACTCAGTGAAATTTACGCGCGTTCTGACAACCTTTCAAGATTGATCTGCAAACTCGCAAATGTTGGCGGAAAAAAAGGAATCTTGTTAACCTGCCTAGGTCGGTCCGTATGGGAAAAACCTGAACCTGAAATGTCTTTTGCGTACCCACACCCTAACTTTAAAATAGAGTCCGACTTTCTAGGTCCCGTTTCTCGAAACGTTTTTCTTTTCAAATCCCTGTTCAGTGTCAATCGATTGTTAAATTAGTACGAACTTGCTAATGTTTTTATAAAAGTGGAGGCTCCGTTGAAAGTTATTGTGCAAATGACAAAAAACGATAACAAAACGGGCCACTGATTACCTTCAACTGCCTGGAATCTTGACAATATGTCTACATGAATGAATGAACGAACGAACGAATGAATGAAAAAAACGAACGACGAACAAACGAACGAAAGAACGAATGAACGAACGAACGAACGAATGAATGAATGAATGAATGAATCAATCAATCAATCAATCAATCAATCAATCAATCAATCAATCAATCAAGGAAGGAAGCAATGAATGTTGTAGTTTGTTCTTGGTCAGATTCTCTAAACGCCTTATACTTTTTCCTCTTTTGTTAGCGTTATCAGGCGCAACTTCTCCACGAAATTGAAATTAATCAGAGGTTCTGTTTCTCTTACCACCAGTGTTTCGATATGTGATACTTTTACGGAAATTTGTTTTTCTTGTAGCCTTCAGTTTCGCCAAGTTGAAATACAAAATATTTTCCTTTACAACGCCATGTTCAAATTAACCCCAAAGGTCCGATTGTTTCAACTGTAGTTTCCTGCTTCGACTTCCCAACATTATTTTATTCATTCAAGTGTCGGAGAAATATTTAAAGGTTTGGATTGACGGGAAGTTGGCGTCATCCAGTCAACACATTTTTTCTAACGAACAAGCCCACTCCATTGTCCTAGAGCACGCTTGTTGCATGCACACAAGGGGACACGTTCTGCTCACATAGATGAACATGGACACAGAAACAGTCTCAAAAGGCAATGTTCACTTTCTGACAGAGTGAATGTCTCCAACTATGCAGTATTGTGTTACACTTGCGTAACTTCTAATAATACCTTGGAACCAGTAAACAAGGGCCCCGTAAACCAGTGTTTCAGCCAAAGAATGCGGATTCCTGGCGGCCTATTTTGAGATGCTATTATTATTTTGTGCAGTGGCAATTTTTTGGGGTCACGAGGTATGTTATCCATTTTTCAAGTCGCTAAGTCAGAATGGTAGCCCGAACTATATTTGTGCGAAACTTCGAACGAATTCCGACACGTGTTGAGAGGTGAAAGTGGCTAAATCGGGCCAAATCCTGTTGAACTCTCCTTCTTTGTCATTCTATTAGCACAGTGAAGTAAATGGACCTAAATTTGCTTAAAAAGCGTTGTAAGGATAGTAAAAACACAATGGTAGTGTTTCATGAACTTTATTTTAAAGGAGCTACGTCACGGATAACACATCTTGAAAAAATTGGCAAGTTTTTTCAAGTTTGTCATTCGTAATCCCTCTTAATCTCCCTCAGTCTTAGCCATCCTTGTTTAGTTTTAGTTTATTATTACTTCTTTGGTGTTTTTCTACCTTGGGGAACTATTATTTTGAGGTTTCCTTCAACGAGAAAATAATTTTGTCAGACCAGAAAAATGAACGAAAAAGCCGTGACATAGTTCCTTCAAATATTATGCTTGGGTTTTCCTGTGTTGCGAGTTACGAGCGTACGCCACAGGGCTTATGGTTGCTCGATCTAATCTAACTCAAATATATTTTCATATTTTTCACTGGCATATGTAATTTTCCAGTTCAATCTTCGCACAGGTGCTCTATAATTCATTTTTTTTAAATTCTTGTGTGGACTTCCTGGTTTGTAAGTATGCCCTTGACCATAAGAGACAATTCCGTTTTAGGGTATCCGCTCTTTTGAAAACTAGTTTCCTGAGTTTTGTTCCTTTTTTAGATTAGAATGATTAGACCAACCAGAATAGTTCCAGAAAAGGCGTCCAGAGTGTAATATTATGCAGAGTATTGTCACACATTGCATCTAGCACGTGTTCAAAATTAAAGCGTTGTAGTTCCCTTCAGAAATGGAAAATTTTAAAATTATCTGTCTCGTAGTCAACCGTCGCGTTGAACACAGTTATGAGAGTGTTTACGGCGCAATTTGATAGGGGTGAAAGGCAAATGATACATTTTCTGACTTGAATTCTCCTTTTACAGATATGACGACTTGGAAAAGAGATTAAATGACAAAATATAATTCAATTGATGGTAGAGTTTAAGAAACCACAATTTACTTTTGCCAAAGTTGGCTACTGATCCAAACAGACAAACACGGCGTCGTAAGAGAAACGAGGCTTATGACTACACACTCACCTGCTTGATGGCAGATTAGAGGAACTTTAAGCCGCTAAAGAGTAAACAATCAGTGACTTGGGTTGAAAAAGCAGCACTGCTACATACCATGAAACCTGAATGACATAAGCAGTTGAACTTGCAACCTTACATACAAAAAAACACCGATTTGCGAAATGGGGCTAGAATAAGAAAATAGAATAAAGAAAATATAGAAACATGTATAAGAATACTGTGGAATAAAAATTTTAAATGTATAGAAGATCTCAGCAGTTATGTACGCAACCTTTGCTGTTGTGAACAGAAAGCCTGAAAAAATTCAGGCTTGTACGGGATTCGAATCCATGACCTCTGCTATACCAGTGCAGCGCTCTAACCAACTGAGCTGATAAGCCAACTAGAACTGCAGTTCTAATATACGATATTTTAAGAAATTTATCATTCCATCTTCATCCTCCACGGGTTTATTACAAACCGACAAAATGACCAACTTAATTTCAGTTTCTTAAAAAATTGCCAGGAGGCGAAAGCCCTCCCCCTGTAGTCACCTGGCTTTTCGAATGCCGTGTGCAGTCAGAACCCTAGCCAGCGTCATGGCATATCGGACAGCCTTCCTCCCCGCAGCCCTCAAGTCTAATGAATTGCAGGAGGTTAAAGGCGGGTATTTTACATATAAAAACCTCAAAAATGTTTATTATCCCATAATCATGACTAAATTTGATTCCCATGAACAAAAACGAAAAACCTGGTGAAATAATAAGGCTCCTGTGCAACCTCGTCGCCAGGGTGTCTCTCTTCCTCCCTTCTCTGACTGAAAGATTTAAGGAGAACAAGTTTGGCTCCTATGAGCTGGCTCGTAAATGGAAAGAATTTTTAAAAACGGTTTATATGAAAATCTGGCCGTCTTGACAGCTCAATCAGTAAAACGTTTTACGTTCTTGCTTCTTATGACCTAATAAAATGTGAGTGTATGTAATTTGTGGTGCGCATGCCTTAAATGATCATCAAAAGCTAGTTCCTGTTTTGTTTATATTTGCCCTTAGTTGTCGTCCGTTCGATGATAAAATTGAGGGAATAAATAGCTACAAAGGAATCTCAGCTATTTTAAAAGCTAAAGAAATGAATTTGTCACGTTTGGTAATTACACGAAGTTTGTCATAGAATCTCTACTAATTATATATGAATGACGTAAACGTTTTAACTCGGGAAGCCTGATTCTTTAATATAAAGAAATTTCGTGTCGTCAGCGTTTATATTATGTTTAGAAATATTTCTCAGATATTAAGGACTTTTTTTGGACATTTTTTGGAAAAACATAGATCATTTTCAAGATATTTTAGGCAATCCTTCCTACATCACATAGTAAAAGTAGAGAACTTTGTACTATATAAGAGCGCACGTTACTTGTTGTCAGTGCCATTCGTTCAAGCGGTGTTCATGGTTGTTAGCAACTAAAGTTTTTATTTTATACTTTCTACTTACTGCTAGAAGTTACAGTTTTCATGGAGAAAGCGGGTGAGTATAATGATCTCCTCTATCCTTTCCATACCACGTTCACCCGTTTTAACTGCAAAATCAGTTCAAGAAACGTCGTGACAGAGTTGGCTTGAAATTAATACTGCTCATCGGAAACCAGGTCATTAGCCACCAGAGTGAATGTAGTCAAACAGTCAGGTACAAACGATAAACAGCTGGTAAAACCTTGAAAAGCAATATTTTCTCGTACTAATTGTTCACATCGTCCTGTTATCGGTGGTAGCAGAATAAATCGATCGAGTACTTTGCCGTTCACTCAGACAAAACAGATCTCAAACGAGCATGAATAGTTGCTTTTCCGTGTATTTGAATTCCGAAAAAGTTTCACAGAAACCTCCTCTCGTGATATACTTGAAATGGCTCCAGACTAAGGAGATCGCAATATTGTCGGAATTTTGCATTTGGGATCATTTGTTGTACTCAGTTTCAACGTTGCTTAAGTGATTACTGTAGAAAACATGTGCATCTTTCAAGCAGAAGGGAATAAATTTCCAAATAAAGTCATTAAATCCTTTTTACGAAAGTTGTTACATAAAAGAAGTACAAAAATGTGTGGTATTGGATCCCGACCAATGGCAGCATAATATGTCGCACTCATTAGTCAATCATTAACTGAACGCCAGACATGTGCGCTATTTGCTTATCTCTCTATAACAATTTTATTCTTCCTTAATATATTTTTCCTGATTTTTTCGTTTTCCTCCTGCTTTCCTCCTAGAATTTCCTCTTTGTTGTCTGACGGTTTGGGCGGGCCACATCAAGGGGGTCGGCTTCGGCCTTGCCTCCTCCCCTCCCCCCCGCCCCCTGATGGGGCTTTGCTTGTTCTGGCAAACAATAAAGATGATTTTGTTTCTTAATCGCCTTGTTGTCGTTCATTAGACTTTATGCGAAGGAATATGTGTGGTATTAGACCCCAACAGTAGTATAACACGTCGTACCCGTTAGTCAATTATTAACTGCAGAGCTCCGGACATGTGCTCTGGTTACTTATCTCTCAATATCACTTTAAGTTCACCTACGACCTGTGTACACGCCTTTGTCTTTCACCCACCCTTTCCACCCGCTGGCCGCATCAGGGGGTCGGCGTCGGTCTTGCCTCCCCCCTTGATGGGGCTTTGCTTGTTCCGGCAAACAAGAAAGATGATTTTGTTACTTAATCGCTTGGTTGTCGTTCATTAGACTTTATGCGAACGATTAAAAATAAAAGTTCCTAGTTCCGTTAGCAAAGTTTTTAGCGTTTATGCGGATGCAGCGTTCGATCAGCCCGGTCAACAACCTCGACACCGCATTTAATGATGGAACATTGAACTGGAGTTGCACAGAACTAAGCGCTTTCCTAGACGGAAGTAAAACAACATGACAGAAGCCTTAAATTGATGTGGAAGAACAACAAATCTCTTCTTTGATTTGGCTTTCATTGTGTCCCTCAATGCGGCATGGATTTTGAGCTATGTTTGGAAGTCTTAAACTGATTTACTAACACGCTACTTATAATTAGGTAAAATTATAATAGCTTAAATTTGTATTGCATGTAGTTCTGCGTCGGAAGAACCGATTCAGCATCTTGTGGCTGTAAATGGTTGATCACCTGGAACAATTTTCGACACAAGGTTTTTCCTTATGACAGAATTTGCCAAATTTTACCAGAGTGCATTATACGTTACCCCACTTTCGTGGGTATTTATAGCAACTCTTTGAGGGGGGCATTAGGTTTTTCAGTTTTACGATTTTGGTCACTTTTGAGATCGGTTTTTCGGTTTTTGCACTCAAAATCCCCGGTTTTTCGGTTTTGGTATCCACTGCGGTTTTCGGTTTTTCCCTTTTTGACATTTGGGTTTCGGTTTTTATGAACAAAAAAGCGGTTATTCGGTTCTTGCAAGCAATTGGCGCATTGTACGAAGCTTTTTGAATTCACTTCAAAAGTTACACCTTCTTATGAGTCGGAGACAATGGAAGAAGCAATTGCTTTTGTTGAAAATTGCAAAAATTTCCTTCGGGATAATGCGCAAATTTGCGCTGTAAGCAGTATATCAGGGGCATTGAATGGTCCCTAACACAATATTTTACTGTTGTATCAAGGTTTGAGGGATTAAAAATCACGAATTTGCGGTTTTGATCATTACTCTCGGGGTTTTTTCGGTTTTGAGCGATTTTTCTTCTGGCTTTTCGGTTTTGGTGAAAATTTTGGCAAGTTTTTCGGTTTCTGATAGGCCCCAATGCCCCCCTCCTCTTTGTGTTAAGAATTACCGCGTTCGCTCATTGTTAGGCCATAAGCTAAAAGCTAGAATGACAAGGATATTAAGGATTTCTGGAATTAAGTCATCATGTCTACAATTAGCAAGCTTTAAATAGCCGAACAATTAAAGTTCGTGCTTTTTCTTTAGATAGCAAAAAAAGTAACATAATCCGACATCTGAAACAACCATAACATGTTCAACTCCAATTTTATAACGAAAGAAATCAAACAATTTATTTTCGTCTCATGTTTATGACATTTTCCGGAATGATGGTCATCACTAGAAACCTTGTCTTCAAAGCATTTTGAAGCTATCTACACCATTAATCTATCTATGTTTTCGAACGGAAAGTACAGATGTTTTCAATTATTGAAGATGTAAATTTCGCAATAATTTTTTTTTGCCGCGTAGCTCGGTGGCTAAAAGCTGCAATCGTTCACTTGGTGACACAGGTGTCACACGTGGCAGAATTAAGTTTATATGGTTACATTTCCATTCCAGCCAACTTGTCCCTTATTATTGGAAAGTAGATTTTTGTAGTTTAATGGTCACTTTGCAAGAAGGCCTCCTCTGATCTTTTAACCCCGATTCTTCCCTCCAACTTCGTATTTCCATGATAATTTAACACATGACAATGCAACTTAGTGATAGTACCTCAAGTATTTTACCTAAACTTAAAGTACCTTTAAGTTTGATCAGAGACACAATTACTGACCCAATTACAGCAAGGGTTCTCATTGGGTAACACGCGGATCAGACCTGTCCTAAGTATGAGATATTCGAGACTTTTCGCCCTTTTTGGTATGACTTAGGGAAAGAAAAATAAGTTAAAAAGAGAAAGCAAAACAACTTTCAGAAATAAAACTCCGTTTTTGTCAAAAACAGCGTAATTTGCCTCCTGTGATCTATCTGTTGTAGCTATCGACCTTTAGCAAGATAGACATTAAACGGGTAAGCAATCAGTATGCGTTACGGACTGTGAGTAAGTGAATGAACGTTGTAGTTTGTTCTTGTTCAGTCTTTCTAACCGCGTTAAACTTTTTTCCTATGTTTGCGTTGTGCAGGCGCAACGTCTCCAAGAATTTGAAATTAATCAGTATGCCTGCTTAAGAAAGTTTCCACCAGTGTTTCAATATAAGTGATACTTTTACCGAAAATTTGTTTTTCTTGTAGCCTTCAGTTTTAGTAAGTAGAAATACGAAATATTTTCCTTTACAATGCTATGTCCAAATTAACCCCAAAAGTCCGATTGTTTCAACCGTAGTTTGCTGCTTCGACTTCCCAACATTATTTTCAAGTGTCCGAGAAATACTTAAAGGTTTGGTTTGTGGGGAAGTTGGCGTCATCCAGTCAACACATTTTTTCTAACGAGCAAGCCCACTCCATTGTCCTAGAGCATGCTTGTTGCCTGCACAAAAGGGGATACGTTCTGCTCACATTGATGAACATGGACACAGAAACAGTCTCAAAAGGCAAAGTTCACTTTCCCGACAGAGTGAATGTCTCCAACTATGCAGTATTGTGTTACATTTACGTAACTTCTAATAATAACTTGGACCCAGTAAACAAGGGCCCCGTAAACCAGTGTTTCAGTCAAAGAATGTTTCATTTTCCATATACTTTACAGTTTAAATAACACCTTGTTTCATAGCTCAGTGTTCACTCGTGGTCTTTTGGTCATCAGGTGGCAGCAGTCTGTGTCATGGCCTTCGCCAAAACGTACAGAAGAAATAACTTTAGCTTACTATTGCTTTAATTCGGCTCTTGCAATCGCCTTTTTTATAATCGGAACGATCTATTTGAGACACCGAGATAGACGAGACCAGCGAAGGAAAGAATGGCGCCAATTTGCAGAAACCATCAGAAGCGAGTACAATAATCTGAAAGCTCAAACCATCCCTTGGAAGATTTCAAAAGTGAAGGACACATTCGGGAATATCCAAATTGACACTGAAATTACCGGCCTGGATGTGTTAAGGTTCATGATTAATTCTGACCATGAGAGTTTCAAGACCGCAGAACTAAAGGTCCTTTGCGAAGACTTAAGACCAATCTTTCAGTTGCTGAATACATGTGCTTCGCTAATCCTCTTAGGAGCAGTCCCTCACAATGTCAAAACAGAGCTAGGAACAATGATTGCCGAGTTAGGGGAGCTTCCATTACCCTTTTACAAAGCAGAGGAGCGCACCCCCATTTTGAAATGCCTAAAACATTTTTGCAGTGGTGGAAGACCAAAGGTTAAAACTGAAAGGAAGATGAGAGGAATAGACACGAAACTTGAAGATGCTGTTCCGTACGTCAAACGCCTACGATTTCAACACTCGGTGGGAAGGATCCTTTTAGTCGAAAGCAGAAAATATGAGGAGTGCAACAGGTTTAGACTAGATCTCGGCATCTCGGTGTATGACGGAATAGCTGAGCCGTTAAATTTTCTACGTAATCTGCAGTTACACCTGGAAGAGCCACTGAATTTGTCAGAGTTTGCAAGAGAATTAAGGGAACACCCACCAAACCTGAAATATGTTGGCGAAATCGTCGACTCCGACAGTGATGACTTGGTAGTCGTGAAAATGCTGCACGAGGTGCGTGTCTACTGCATGCACCATATTAAAGAGGAAAGAAAACGACTTGATCTTGAAATTGAAGGGAATATAGAGACACTAAAGGAGGTATATGAACGCGTAACAGGACGTAGGCAAGATAAAGAACTGATAGTCAGAAAAACTTGTGAAACATTTATGGAAGATATTTCGTCCCTTAAAGGCCACCTACGCCAGTATCAGATGAAAAACGATTTTGACCTAAAATTACAGGAACTGCATGGGACGTTTACGCGTTTGATAAACGAAAACAGATTAACCAAAAATTGCCATTGATATGACTCTGGCAGTTGATCGAGGGCAAACGTAACATTATCGCAAAGAAACCGAAAGAGAATGCCTTTTATTTTCGTGTGAGTACTATTTTCGTTTCATTTCATTTTCGTGGCGCACCATAATTTAAAGAGCCGAAAACACAGGTGTTTTTAATGTCAATTTAGCAGCGAATTTTGCATTGATATTTCGTAGATTTCAAATCGCCTGTGCAGCGATTTTCGCTGCGATTTCATGGTAACTTGATTGCGATTTTGGTGCGATATGGACAGAGCTTGTGAGACGACGACATTTAAAGGCTTGGTTGAGGGACTGCCCGCGTAAACGTCAGTTGATGTGTTTTTGCTTACATGGCATACGCCCTGTTCTAATCGCAAACAAATCATAATCAAATCGCTAAAAATATTCATGGCATCGCTCTAAAAAAATCACCCGTAGTTTACAAAGGGGAATTCACGTCGCTCCTCATCGCCGCAAACGTTGCTGCAAAAATCTTTTGTGTAAACGGCTTGAAAATGGAACCCGTGAAAATGAATCCACAGCAAAGGAAATGTAATTATTACTTACTTGCTGGTCATCAATGGCGGGGTAACCTAGCCGATAGAGATTTGGTTGCTAAGCATTTTTGCATTGTAAGACTCATGGTCTCAGTATTATTTCGGGGGGAGGGGGGTGGTGGAGAGGAGGAGGAGGCTAGAATTTGAAATTGTTTGCAACTTTGTACAAAACGTACTTTGCTTTCATTTTCTAACTAGCTTTTTTAGCAAGAATCGGTAATTCTAAACATGCAAGGCTCTAATACTAAATTAAAGCGAGAACACCTCGGCAAATTTTTGGGCTGAAATCTTCTCAATAAAATGTTCTCAGTTTTTGTATGTGTGTCAGTCGATATCGGAGAAACTTTGCCGGGAAAAAATTTATATGAACATTGTTGTCAAATTGGCACGATGTTCGCGAATTCTAATCTTCGCCAAAATAAAAGGTGTTAATATATATAAAAAAATAACTAGAACATAATTCGCTTAGTACATGGTGTATACGGGTGTTAACGTTTTCTGGTGAAATTGCATGACCCATTTTGATCGCATCTTAAGTGATACTTTCAAATTGATAAATTATACTCGGACTTCTCCCTAATAGCCTGGATGACGACCATAGCCTATTGTCAGATAGTTGATGTGTGTTTTGCATGTCATTATCTTAACAAATTTTTAATAGTAAGTAAAAATCGATGGAAAGAGAATCTCCAGGTAGATATAACACACTTGTTTCACTTAAATTTTAAATTATTTTGTTGAAAGGACGCAAATAATGCTAGTAACTTTTACTGTCACTTAAACTGAAGACTTCAGAGGCACAGATAAAAATTCGATTTCTCTTTTTCTTTTGTTTTATTTTAGGTTCTTAAATACCTATTAGATAGAGCAGAATCCAAACCCAGCTCGTTTTCACCAGAAGGACTACCTTTTATGTGAAGGACGTATGAAAGTCGGCTTTGCGTTCGGAAAGGAAAAATTTCCATAATAAACTCCCATCGTGCTAGTAAAAGGAAGCGCACGAAAACATTTGAATATCTCTTAACAACAGAATAATAGTCATCATTCTAAAAAGAACAGTAGAAGAGTAGAGAGTCCACGTTTTCCACTTGAAACGCCGATGTCAGAGCCCACAGAAAGCAAAAAATGTAACTTCCAACTCCTGTTCTCGGCGTCCGGTACGTCATGATCAGCGTTTTCGGTACTAAACCCTCGAACGTACAAGGGGTGGGGTGGAGGATTGGATGCTACCCTCCCATAAGGTTTTCTTGAATTTTTCTAGGGCAATTTGTTATCTGCACCTGCCGTTTTCTGTAGCTATGCTAATAATCTTTAGACACGTTTTTACACCAGCTTGGTAAGAATTGGTTGCTATGGTTACGAGATATGACCTTACTAGTAGCAAGTGGTCGAGCGATTCTTGAAGAAAAATGCGCCATGTTAATCCTTTTGGTGAAAACTGCACACAGTGTTGACAAAAAGCAGCAAGTGTTTAGTTTTGTCATATTCTACATGTCCAGTATCAAAAATGTTCAATTTCCGCCGAATTTTGACAATTTCTAATTTAGTACGGCAAAATCTTTTCGAAATATTGTAACACAACAAAAACCCAAGGGGGGGGGGGGGGTCCATCAACTCCGCCTTGTACCAGGGTGGTAGTGTGACTTTGCTTGTACGTCCGAGGGTTAAGGTATCCAATTCTTCCCCCAGTCCCAGTTCAATGAAAGCATCCTCTACCCAGTGTTCTTCAAGCAGAGTTTTTTCAAACTACGTGGAAGGTATCCACTGGCGAGGTGAGCTATCCTTGTTTGAATACCCGGTTTGCCGGGTTTATGCAAGTTGCTGACGCTGCCTTCTACGTATTCTAAAATAGCATCCACTGCGACGGTGTACGTTCCAGCCTGGGTCACATGGTAGGCTGACGAAAGATCAAACGTCGATGAGACGGTATTTCCAGTACCAACAAACACGAAATCTTCGGGACCTGGGTCTTCTCGCTTCAGGAACACACCTTTATATTCTAATTCCTTCCCATCTCGTGAACGAGTCAGGCAAGATGACTGCAATCCTCTCAGCGGGGTTGTCCATGTTAGCACGGAATAAGTGCGCTGGCCGTTGTTCTTCAAGTGAAAAACACACTTCACGTCTTGTGTAGTTTGATAAGATGGCCGACAGTCGATGGTAGAGGAAAATATTCTGTCCAAACAAAACAGAATCGAAATAATCAAGTGGTTAGCATGAGAGTAAACCCATGCATTTAATTATGGGGAAGTAAACTGTTCCTTTTTTAATTTTCAGCGATCTTGGTCCGAATTTTGAGTATATGGACGATCTCCTGAAATGTGACCATTTCAATGAAAGCTAATGACTTAACATTACTTTCCTTTGGTACTATATGTTATGCTGTACAGGGTGGTTTTATCTTTGAAGCTAGTGAAGAATATCTCATAGTGCAAACTTGTGACCATGAAAGTTTGATCTGTTGTAATTGTAGAGCTGGTCGCTTTAAACTTTGGTTTTTTGTTTGTTTCTTATTTAAGCAGTATTGAAGGAAAAGAGGTTGATTAATTATCAGAAAACGACTTACTTGGCTTCAAAAGAATCAAACATGGTTCTTGAGTCGTCTCCATTGACCACCATTACGGTTTTAAGAAACAACCAAATTGACATCTTTGCGAACAACATGGTTTCTTCCTGGAAATTAGGCAGTAAAGGACTTGATTTGTTTCTCACACGATTGTTTTGGTACCCATCGTCCAACCCAACCCATCGTCTCGCAACCACCCATTATTACGATCACCGCGTAAGCACGACTTCGTCTTTGTAATTCAACAGCCACTGAGGTGTTGTCTTCTTTAAAAACTGCGCTGATCCCATCAACTGATTTATGTAGCCTGTTGCAGGCTCTGAGATGGTGGGAAAGCGTGAATTAAAAAGACGAGCGCAAAAAACTCGTGGGGACTGGGGAGACCGCCCCCTTTTCCCCAGATTCCGTGCGTCTTATTTTCGCGTTCCCTTTCTAATTTTCGTGCCGTCCCTACTATTTGAGAGCCTGGAACAAGCTAGATTAATGTGACCAACGACCCGGCCTTTTGAGTCTCAGACCTATTAATTTTTAAAAACTATCTTTCAAAAAATGTTTAGTAACCGGCTTTTTTTGAAAGTTATTTCTGTCCCCTTCCCTTGTATGCAGTGTTTTCTTTTCATGTGCCTCTGCCTTTTTGTTAGCTACCATTTTTTTAACACTTTGGTTACTGAATTTATTCGACCAATTTTTCTGATGTGTTGTTCATCGTATTGGCGGGGTCTACTGAAGTGCGACTACAGATGAAATCTTTCGGACGACGTATTGTTAGAGATACAGTAATTTTTTCTATTTAATTTGGCAAAATAAAATGGTTGTTGTTGTTGTTGTTGTTGTACTTAACATCGAAGCAGTAATTGGAGAGCCGAAACAAGCTCTTTGGTCGTCATTTAAATGCTAATTTATTATAGTACCTTCAACTCTTTCGGGCGCAATAATTCACATTGTTTCCTGTAAGTAAAGAAGCTTCTAAACTTGTAATTCTTTGGTATAAGTATGAGTCGTTCGTGATTTTACATATGGCTTTTCAGAGCTTTCAAGAAACGACCATCCGGAACTGATTCAAACCGGATTTCAAAAGAATAGTCGCCGTTATGAGAGATTTAAAATACAACGTTTTAGTAAGAACGAATTCATTCATTCATTCTTGCAACCTTAAATACCAAAAGCCACCGATTTGCGAAATGGGGCTGAGGGAAACGTTGTTAAAAATAACTCACATGTGAGTTGAATTTTTCCCAAAATATGTCCAAAATATGTCGAAAACATTTCCGCTACCCAGCTGTCACCAATTAAGTTCATTTAAATATAATAGAAGCATTAGTATTATTTGAAACAGCAAACTACAGATTTGTCACTAGAATAAAGAAAATATAGAAACATATATAAGAGAACTGCGTAATAAAGATTTTAAATGTATAGAAGATCACAACAGTTATGTATGTAACTTTTGCTGCTGTGAACAGAAAGCTTGAAAAAATTCAGGCTTGTACGGGATGCGAACCCATGACCTCTGCTATACATACAAGCCAACTAGAACCGCAGTTCTAATATATGATATTTTAAGATATTTATTATTCCATCTTAATCCTCCACGGGTTTATTACAAACCGACAAAATGACCAACTTAATTCCAGTTTCTTAAAAAAATTGCCAGGAGGCGAAAGCCCTCCCAGACCTCCCGCTATAGTCACCTGGCTTTTCCAATGCCATGTGCAGTCAGAAAGGGCAGAACCTTAGCCAGCGTCATGGCATATCGGACAGCCCCTCCTCCCCCCCCAGCCCTCAAGTCTAATGAATTGCAGGAGATTTTGGCGGGTATTTTATATGTAAAAACCTCAAAAATGATTATTATCCCGTAATCATGACTAAATTTGATTCTCATGAACAAAAGCAAAAACACTAATGAAATGAAATGCCCCTGTGCAACCTCGTTGCCAGGGTGACTCTCTTCCTCCCTTCTCTGACCGAAAGATTTAGGGAGAACAAGTTTGGCTCCTATGAGCTAGCTCGTAAATGGAAAGAAGTTAAACGGCTTATATGAAAATCTGGCCGTCTTGACAGCTCAATCAGTAAAACGTTTTACGTTCTTGCTTCTTATGACCTAATAAAATGTGAGTGTATGTAATTTGTGGTGCGCATGCCTTAAATGATCATCAAAAGTTAGTTCCTGTTTTGTTTACATATGCCCTTAGTTGTCGTCTGTTCAATGATGAAATTGAGGGAATAAATAGCTACAAAGGAATCTCAGCTATTTTAAAAGCTAAAGAAATGAACTTGTCACGTTTGGTAATTACACGACGTTTGTCATAGTATCTCTACTTATATATGAATGACGTAAACGTTTTAAACTCGGGAAGCCTGATTCTTTAATATATAAAGAAATTTCGTGTCGTCAGCGTTTGTATTATGTTTAGAAATATTTCTCAGATATTAAGGACTTTTTTGGACATTTTTGGAAAAACGTAGATCATTTTCAAGATATTTAGGCAATCTTTCCTAGGTCTTTTCTAGGTCTAATGACCCTTCCAGGTCATTAGCCACCAGAGTGAATGTAGTCAAACGGTCAGGTACAAACGATTAACAGCTGGTAAAACTTTAAAAAGCAATATTTTCTCGTACTAATTGTTCACATCGTCCTGTTATCGGTGGTAGCAGAATAAATCGATCGAGTACTTTGCCGTTCACTCAGACAAAACAGATCTGAAACGAGCATGAATAGTTGCTTTTCCGTGTATTTGAATTCCGAAAAAGTTTCACAGAAACCTCCTCTCGTGATATACTTGAAATGGCTCCAGACTAAGGAGATCGCAATATTGTCGGAATTTTGCAGTTGGGATCATTTGTTGTACTCAGTTTCAACGTTGCTTAAGTGATTACTGTAGAAAACATGTGCATCTTTCAAGCAGAAGGGAATAAATTGCCAAATAAAGTCATTAAATCCTTTTTACGAAAGTTGTTACATAAAAGAAGTACAAAAATGTGTGGTATTGGATCCCGACCAATGACAGCATAATATGTCGCACTCATTAGTCAATCATTAACTGAACGCCAGACATGTGCGCTAGTTGCTTATCTCTCTATAACAATTTTATTCTTCCTTAATATATTCTTCCTGATTTTTTCGTTTTCCTCCTGCTTTCCTCCTAGAATTTCCTCTTTGTTGTCTGACGGTTTGGGCGGGCCATATCAAGGGGGTCGGCTTCGGCCTTGCCTCCTCCCCTCCCCCCCGCCCCCTGATGGGGCTTTGCTTGTTCTGGCAAACAATAAAGATGATTTTGTTTCTTAATCGCCTTGTTTTCGTTCATAAGACTTTATGCGAAGGAATATGTGTGGTATTAGACCCCGACAGTAGTATAATACGTCGCACCCGTTAATCAATTATTAACTGCAGAGCTCGGGACATGTGCTCTGGTTACTTATCTCTCAAAATCACTTTTAGTTGACCTACGACCTGTGTACACGCCTTTGTCTTTCACCCACCCTTTCCACCCGCTGGCCGCATCAGGGGGGTCGGCTTCGGTCTTGCCTCCCCCCTTGATGGGGCTTTGCTTGTTCCGGCAAACAAGAAAGATGATTTTGTTACTTAATCGCTTGGTTGTCGTTCATTAGACTTGATGCGAAGGATTAAAAATAAAAGTTACTAGTTCTGTTAACAAAGTTTTTTAGCGTTTATGCGGACGCAGCGTTCGATCAGCCCGGTCAACAACCTCGAGACCACATTTAATGATGGAACATTGAACTGGAGTTGTACAGAACTAAGCGCTTTCCTAGACGGAAGTAAAACAACATGACAGAAGCCTTAAATTGATGTGGAAGAACATCAAATCTCTGTCCCTCAATGCGGCATGGATTTTGAGCTATGTTTGGAAGTCTTAAACTGATTTACTAACACGCTACTTATAATTAGGTTAAATTATAATTAGCTTAAATTTGTATTGCATGTAGTTCTGCGTCGGAAGAACCGATTCAGCATCTTGTGGCTGTGAATGGTTGATCACCTGAAACAATTTTCGACACTAGGTTTTTCCTTATGACAGAATTTGCCAAATTTTATCAGGGTGCATTATACGTTACCCCACTTTCGTGAGTATTTATAGCAACTCTTTGAGGGGGGCATTAGGTTTTTCGGTTCTGCGATTTTGGTCACTTTTGAGATCGGTTTTTAGGTTTTTCCACTCAAAATCCCTGGTTTTTCGGTTTTGGTATCCACTACGGTTTTCGGTTTTTCCCTTTTTGACATTTCGGTTTCGGTTTTTATGAACAAAAAAGCGAATGAAATGCGGAGGGACGGTTTATTGTTGAGTGTGTGGACATTGGATGGTAAAATTTTTGTAAAGACATCGCCTGAAGGTAGTCTCATCAAAATTAATGAGATAGAAGACCTAGAGACCATTTAAATCAGTGTCAACTATGAAGGATGGATCAAGTAAGACATGTGAAATCGACTACTTAAATTGGAGGCAGAGACGGACCGCGAGCTTAAAAGGAGAAAGACTCTCTTGTCTTTTTTTAAGTACTGTATATACTTAAGTGCGTGAGCGTATTCGTTTTTGTGTTCGTTTGTTTGTTTTTTTCTATTTGCGAGTGTTTAGCTTCATTTTTGTTTTCACTCCCCCAGGTTAGATTAGATTTTATTTATTTATTTACTTTCTTTAGTAGTCTGTATATTGTGTTTTTTTTTGGCACTTGTTAGATATATGTTCGGCCTTGTTAACTTTCTTGGTAATCTTCTTTTAGCCCTATTTTTGATTTCTGTTACACAGTTCTGTCTTCATATTTTTTTGCTGTTTTCTGTTGGGTACTGTTGTTTATTTTGCAGAATTAGAATTTTTCGATATGTAAATTTGCAGAAATTGTAGAGCTTTAACACCGCGGCACGAAGGAATTCTTTTTTTACGCAACTTCGGACAACAGCCATGGCTCTGACAATAGTAGCCTGCGTGCAGACCTCTCCTATTTCCTTCCACCCGCGGAAAAGGGACGTCTGCGAAACGGCGTCGCTAATCGTGTTCCAGTATCCTGCTGTTCGGGTTTTAAATTTCGCATAAATTATGATAACACAGTTTTGTTTTCTGTGCCAGAATCGTTTCCCTCTGATCGCTCCATGATCGGAGGTCGAACAGGACCAAGAGGAGGAATCTGAATTTTTCTCACAGAAGCATTGCGAACGGCTTTCACAGGAGTTGACGTAACGAGCGAACTGAGATCGTTCGATGAACGATCTACCGACTCCTCCAAAAGAATTCGCTTCTCGGGAGAAGCCGAAGTTCCTACGCTGTCCTTTCCTAGTGTCTCGTCCTTTTTTCTTTCTACTGTAAGTCCTGCCTTGAGAGCTTTGGAACTATAATCGCTAAAAAGTTCGTCCTCGATTTTTCTCACGTTGGCGTAAAGACCTCTCCGCTTTCGCAACTTTCCCACGCACGATCTACAAATATATGGCGATGTTTCGTGTACGATGAACTGAAGAGAAAGGATTTCTTCCTGAACTTTAAATTCACTGCGACTTTTCACAAGGTTTCTGTCGTTGTTTTTCAGAATAGTCGAGAAACACAACACACAATCGGACATGTTTTGATCAATGGAAAACCCTGCTAAATGTAGATCGCATACATTATCTCGAGCATTTCCCGACGAAGCCAATCAGAGTTGTTTCTAACAGTGGCTATTGTCAA
This sequence comes from Siderastrea siderea, assembly GCA_964030785.1. Classification (NCBI taxonomy): domain Eukaryota; kingdom Metazoa; phylum Cnidaria; class Anthozoa; order Scleractinia; family Rhizangiidae; genus Siderastrea; species Siderastrea siderea. The sequence goes on from OZ034975.1 coordinate 28,530,177, forward strand.
GCAACCAATAAAAGCACTTTCCACGAATTCCTGAAAAACAGCAGGATACTGGAACACGATTAGCGACGCCGTTTCGCAGACGTCCTTTTTCCGCGGGTGGAAGGAAATAGGAGACGTCTGCACGCAGGCTATGACAATAGCTTCTTTAAATGTCAGGAGACTTAGGGACAACCTTAAGCGAAGAGAAGTGTTTAATTGGCTTCGATCAAAAAAGTATTCAATTTATATGCTGCAGGAGTGTCATTGCACTGAAAACACGAATCCGGTATGGTCCGCGGAATGGGGATACCAAGCTATCTTTAGCACTTTTAGTAGCAGCAAAGCAGGTGTTTGTATACTTTTTAACAACACTTTTAATTTGCAGATTCAAAAACTTTTTGTTGACCCCTCCGGAGGCTTCATTAAATGCGACATCCAAGCAAATTTAAAATCTTTAACCTTGGCGAACATTTATGCTCCGAATGAAGATAGCCCAACCTTTTTCCTCGATTTTTTCGACCATCTCTCAGACTTTAATTGCGATGACATTGTTATTGGAGGTGATTACAATCTAGTAATGGATTTAGAGAAGGACAAAAGAGGTGGCCTGTTCAAAACACATCAAAACAGCATTAAAATCGTGAAAGAATTCGGTGAGAAATTTGATTTGATAGATGTTTGGAGGGTTCTCCACCCGGAAAGCTCTAGGTACACGTGGAGAAAATGTCACCCAAGTATACATTCTAGGCTAGATTTTTTCTTGACAAGTCAGAGTGTGGTCAACAAGGTAACCAACGCTGACATCAATCCAGGATATAAAACAGATCACTCGATGATTACGTTAAACTTCTCCTTACATTCAAATCCCCGTGGGCCGGGTTTCTGGAAACTTAACACATCGCTCCTAACAGAAATTGATTATGTTAACCAAATTAAGTCAGTCATTCAGGAAACGCAGAACGAGTATAAGGACGATGAGTCGGTTAACCCCTCACTGCTCTGGGAAATGATAAAGTTAAAAGTGCGCGAAAAATCGCTATTATATTCCAAAACTAAAAAGAAACAGACAAAACAATGGCAGGCAGCACTGGAACAAACGATTGCCAGACTAGAGAAGGAAATTGACCACAGAAAAAACACCGACTTGCAAAATTTACCGCTCGAAGAGCAACTCAACGAAAAGAAAGGAGAACTTGAAAGAATTATTGAAACACGCACTAAAGGAGCAGTCCTGAGATCGGAGACTCGATGGCACAACGAAGGAGAAAAAAATACTAAGTACTTTCTAAATCTTGAAAAACGACATTACAACCAAGTGATAATAAGTCAGATTAAGGTAAAGGAAAACAATTTTGTCACTTCGGATAAAGAAATATTAACCGAATGTGTCTCTTTCTATAAGAATCTCTACTCATCCAAAATTGTTCCACATAATATTCAAGACACATCTACTTTCTTTAGGCAGGAAAATGATACAGTCCTTCGAGATGACGAGCGGGAAGCCTGTAAAGGGCTTCTCACGGAAAAAGAATGCTTAGAGGCACCAAAATATACGGAATAAGAAAAGACTCCTGGGACTGACGGATTGCCAGCGGAGTTTTACAAAGTTTTTTGGAAAGATATTTCCTCCATTCTTATCAGTGCACTTAATTTTGCTTATGAATCGGGCCAATTATCAATAACACAAAAAAGAGGCATTATTAAGCTTATCCCCAAGAAGGACGCAGACCCCTCCCTAATAAAGAATTGGAGGCCTCTAACCCTTCTTAACTGCGACTATAAAATAGCAGCAAAATCAATCGCTAATCGCTTGAAATCTGTTATTCCCAACCTTATCAATAACGACCAGACGGGCTTTATAAAAGGTAGATTTATAGGAGAAAACATCCGCCTTCTGGAAAGTGTCATTTGTTTCGCCAAAGAGAATAATATTCCGGGCCTAATCCTGTTCCTCGATTTTGAAAAAGCCTTCGACACACTAGAATGGACTTTTATCAGGAAAACTCTCGAACATTTTGGCTTCGGTAAAGGGATTATAAGCTGGATAAACCTTTTTTATCGTTGCCCAGAAAGCTGCGTCTTGAATAATGGATGGGCGAGCGATTTCTTTGACATACAAAGAGGTGTTAGACAGGGCTGCCCTCTCTCGCCTTACTTGTTCATTTTATCAGCCGAAGTGTTGGCCAAGGCTATCCGTAAAGACAAAAAAATTGTTGGAATTCTGGTAAACAACAAGGAGATCAAATTGAGCCAATATGCAGGTGACGCAACTCTTACTCTGGATGGGTCGAAGAAATCTTTAATCGCTTCTCTCGAAATGCTAGACGATTTCTACGAAGTGTCCGGCCTCAGACTCAACGACACAAAAACTGAAGCGTTTTGGATCGGAAGTAACTGTGGTAAGGATCCAATTCAATTCCCGGGGAGAAACTTTAAATGGCCTAGATATAAAGTTAAAGCTTTTAGGTGTATGGTTCTCGATCGACCCTGAAGAAACGGCGGCTTTAAATTATAACGAAAAGGTAGACAAAGTACGAAATATTTTGAGTTGTTGGAAATATCGAAGGTCAACCTTATTTGGAAAAATTGCAGTTTTAAAGAGCCTAGTTGCTTCTCAACTTGTCTACATTTTGTCGCCATTACGTACTAATGAGAAAGCAATTAAGGAGGTCAACAAACTCTTTTATACGTTCCTTTGGAATGAAAAAGGTGACAAAATCAAACGAGACATCATGATTAATGACTACTCAAATGGTGGCCTCAAGATGATTGATATACAGTCTTTCAACAAGTCCCTAAAGGCCACGTGGGTAAAAAAGTATCTGGATAAAGAAAATCAAGGGAAATGGAAACTTTTTTTTGATAAAGAGCTCCAGAAATATGGAGGCACATTAGCCTTCATGAGTAATCTGAACAAGGAAGATACGACTAACCTTCTTAATGTCTCAAACTGTTTCATTAAGGAGATTCTGTCAATTTGGTCCGAAGTTAATTTTGAAGACCGTATCACGTCGGAAAACCAATTTCATGACCAATGTCTGTGGTACAATTCACTCTTTAGAATTAATAACCTCCCGGTTTTCTACAAAGATTGGCTCAACAAAGGTATCAGAAAAGTAAAGGACTTGAAAGATAGTCACAACAAATTCTTATCTTTGACCGATTTTCAGAGCAAATACAATCTCCCCACTTGCCCCCTTAAGTTTTATGGACTCCTCTCTGCAATCAAATCCCTCTGGAGTAAATGTAAGGGCCTTTGTAATCAAAATCCCAAAAATGAAAGCTTCCTAGAAAATTTTTCAAAATCTAACCGTGCAAGCCGTCTCATATATGCTAAACTCATATCAAAGAAATCCATTGCGCCAACTCAAAATCAACAAAAATGGATTAAGGATTGCAACGAAGACGACAAAGATTTCGATTGGCGTAAAACTTACCTGCTAGCTTCTAAATACACAAAAAGTACAAGACTTTTAGAGTTCCAATTTAAACTATTACACAGAAGAATAGCAACAAACGATTTTCTAAACAAAATTGGACTAAAAGACAACTCAAAGTGCTCTTTCTGTGGAAAAGAACAGGAGAAGCTTCGGCATCTCTTCTGGGAATGCTCTAAGGTAGTCGTCTACTGGAACTCCTTAACCGCGCTGTTAAATGGACGCAATATTATTACGGACAACTACAAATTGGAAATCTCCGTTGCTTTAGGACTGAGGCCGGATTCTTCAAACCACCATCACCAAATTAACTTTTGCTGTCTTTTAGCTAGATACTACATCTGGATTTGTAAAAAGAAAGAAACTGCTCCAAGAATAGATGGCTTCATAAAATACCTGAAATCTGTGTACGATATCGAGGTTAAAACTGCTGCTGAAGTACCAAAGAAATGGGAGATTTTGAAGTCTTTTTTCTAGAAAGCGCTCTCCTCTACCTCCCCTGCAAGAAGTATACTTCATTATCTAGCCAGTGTGTTACAAGCCTTGCAATTTCTGCTATTTAAACTATGTCTTACTTTATTGACTGATTCTGTTTGCCTAACACCTTTTTTTGCATACTGCGTTGTTGTTGTTGTTGTTTTTTTTCTCTACATAACGTAGCTTGTGTGACGGCGCCCCTTTTTTTAGCAGCTTGTAAATTTATGTTTTGCTACTTGTTACTGTCTATTTTGTAATCTTTCTGTGTACTTTAATAAAGGACTGCTTGACCCAAAAAAAAAAACAAAGAAAAAAACAAAAAAGCGGTTATTCGGTTCTTGCAAGCAATTGGCGCATTGCACGAAGCTTTTTGATTTCATTACAAAAGTTTCATCTTCAGATGAGTCGGAGACAATGGAAGAAGCAATTGCTTTTGTTGAGCATTGCAAAACTTTCCTTCGGGATAATGTGCAAATTCTGGCTGCAAGCAGTATAATCAGGGGCATTGAATGGTCCCTAACACAATATTTTGCTGTTGTATCAAGGTTTGAGGGATTGAAAATCACGAATTTGCGGTTTTGATCATTACTCTCGGGGTTTTTTCGGTTTTGAGCGATTTTTCTTCTGGTTTTTCTGTTGATGAAAATTTTGGCAAGTTTTACGGTTTCTGATAGGCCCCAATGCCCCCCTTCCCTTAGGCCATAAGCTAAAAGCTAGAATGACAATGATATTAAGGATTTCTGGAATTGAGTACGCTAAACAATCATGTCTACAATTAGCAAGCTTTAAATAGCCGAACAATTAAAGTTCGTGCTTTTTCTTTAGATAGCAAAAAAAGGTAACATAATCCTACATCTAAAACAACCATAACATGTTCAATTCCAATTTTATAACGAAAGAAATCAAACAATTTTTTTTCGTCTCATGGGGGTTCTCATGTTTATGACATTTTCCGGAATGATGGTCATCACTAGAAACCTTGTCTTCAAAGCGTTTTAAGCAATCTACACCATTAATCTATCTATGTTTTCGAACGGAAAGTACAGATGTTTTCAATTATTGATGTAAATTTCGCAATAATTTTTTTTGCCGCGTAGCTCGTTGGCTAAAAGCTGCAATCGTTCACTTGGTGACACAGGTGTCACACGTGGCAGAAATAAGTTCATATGGTTACATTTCCATTCCAGCCAACTTGTCCCTTAATAGTGGAAAGTAGATTTTTTTAGTTTAACGGTCACTTCGCAAGAAGGCCTCCTCTGATCTTTTAACCCCGATTCTTCCCTCCAACTTCGTATTTCCATGATAATTTAACACATGACAATGCAACTTAGTGATAGTACCTCAAGTATTTTTGAGGTCCGCACCATGAGTTAATGACATGAGATGACGTGGAAATGATATCATCATTTCCAAACAGCCACCGTCTTGAATTGGCTAGTTTGGATTTCTTGATTTAATAAAAATTAACCCAGAAGTGACCCAAAAGTAAACTAATCCAACAAACAGCACCAAAATAATTTACAAATACTAAAGTTGCTGCAAGAAACTAAGAAAATTAATCATTGAAAAGCAGGGAAACTCGGACACCATCAAGAATGGCACGTTTAATAGACGAAATTGATTTTTCCATAAACTTAAAGGGGCTGTGTCATGAGGATTTTATTTTGCTTTCGTTTCGTCAAACCTATAATTATGCTATTATAATAACCAGTTATATTCATGTTATATGTTAAGGTATAATTATGATTAAATGCCTTCGCTCACGCACAAAATACCGCTGGAACACCAAAGGGAAGAGCAAACCATAATACGTTTTTCAATGACTTTTGCAAGATACGAGCACAGAACTTGAAAACGGTCACCGAATCCATTTCTATCTTTTCCATCCGTTGCCAAAGACACTTATTAAGAATTTCACTGAATTGGTGTGGTGTCTGAACAAGAAATGGGCAATGATTTTTTGGGGCGTTCAGTTAAGTAAATGTGACTACTGGATTTTCAAAGTCTTATAAACGGGAGAAAAATCCCCGTGATACCGTCCTTTTAAGGTACCTTATAAACGAGACGTACTTGCTGTGATTTTTTGCAGTAAAATCTAAGAGCTCAACGAAGACGGCAAAGCAAGTCCGATTCAACTTGGACGTCTCTGTTCAACATACGGATGTGTTCAACAAACGGAAAGGAACTAAACGCATCATTAAACTTGCGGAAACTTTACCTTTAACCGACGAAGACGAAGTTGCGTCACGTAGATCAAAATTCCAAATCGTCACCGGCAAAAGAAAATTGCGTTACATTGGCATCGGATTACAAGCCAACAAAACTCTCGACTCCACGTGCGCCAAGTCATCATCAATCTATTTTGGGAGACTTACGAGGGAGAGGTTTGGAAAACACTGACTGAAACTGTCGGGAATCCTGGGATCATGATCACATCTGAGCATATCAATACATTTGCGCTGGAAGCCATAATGGCGGTAGACAAGAACCATATTGTCATGAAATGGCAAGAACAATTGACGACTCTATCTCCCGTTGTCGAACAATTTCATAAGGTTCCATAAGGTTCCAATTTCATAAGGTGGATTCAAAGCCAGTTTAAAGATAAAGAGAACATCCAAAAAATGAAAGAGAAGTTGAACTCACAAACTGACACCTCCACCCATTGACTTAATCTCGTACAAGAATTGTTCTTCCCCCTATTACACTAATGAATCCGGAACTAACATGTTTGGAGAGTTACAATAACCAATGCCTGCAAACCCGCACTGCTAGTCACGACACGAGCAAGGAAATAATGGGAATAAAAGTACTAATAAAAAATGTCGATCGACACGAAGTAATTTAGTGTGTAGTATGTATGTAATGACAAGGACATGATGGTTACATAATTACATAATGGTATAAGAGATAACATATGCAGAATATGTTAAGGTACTAGATTACTGTTAACATTATACATTAGATGCTTAATTTGCTCAAAATATAAGAACAAAACAAAAAAAAAACGGACTTAGGGAGTTGCTTGGTGTCTACAAACAAAGGGACCGCATGCTCTCTTGGCTTAGTGAAAAACATTAGGCGATGAGCTCGGCGTTTTTGTAGTATCGGCAATTTGTGAATATGTGTTTAGGCACTCTTACCCCAAAGGCAAATGGCATGCTTTAAATTTGATGATATACCTGAGCAGTATATAACAAGTAACCTGTGACGTGATAAGGGTCTAAGCTTAGCGATAACTCCTATTCCTTTTTTCCTATTCCAATTCTCTGCAAGTGATTTTCCTGATTACCATTTACGTGACTAAATTTTGCACCCTTTAATATTTCATTCTATATGAACGTGACCGCTCTGCAAATGTTTAAGAGATCCTGACCATAAAAATCGAGAATCCGACGACAGAAGCAAAATTTCATATTTCATTTTATTTTACCAAAAATAACCCTTTGGTGAACTATTTTCAAAAATCGTATTTAAAAGTTCCTCCGCTTTTTTTTTCTTTCAAAAATTAGAAAAGTTCGAAACACGGCTAGAAGCTCGCTTGCGTCCCCCGGAAACAAGGGAAGATCGTGCATCTTTAGCAAGTTCGTAAGCAACAATGGAAATCTTTCCCGTTTTACCATCTGGCTTATAAGTATATCATTCTTTTTTCTATCTAAAAATATAAAAATCAGGCAGAAATTTGTATTTTTAGTCTGCTTGTTGACCTGTTGAAGATACTAACCTTGAAGGGTTTGAAGTCAAAGTGAAATTTGGGTCAACTTCAGAGGCCTATAACTGACCTAGCATATACTTTTCAGACCATAACTATACATCAAATGTAAGCTCAATCATTCGTTTCTACTGTCTGAAAGTGTCGTTTTTGGCCCACTAAAAGCGACGCGTCGAGAATAAAAAGTGTGCAGGGTATTTTTAGCATTTAGGTAGAGTGGTCGCTGTCACGCGAGCCACATCAGTTCTACTAAAGCAGTCATAAAACAAGGTTTCAGTGGCTCATTGTTTTGAATACGGTAATAAGTTATAAATAGACTTTTCTATGGGAGGTTACTATGTTACTGTGGCTTTAGGGGCAACCCGGTTGACTTTTCTACAATGCACATTTGTTTACAATGTAACAGTAATATATAGATTTAGCCAAGTTTAAAAGCGGAGCCTCCCCCTTTTTTTGCTGGCACCAAGAGAAAATAAGGGGACAGAGAGGGACACTGCCAGACCAGGCTTTGGGATATGTCAAGTTCCATTTGCAACGGAAGTCTGAATTCAGGACGTCCACATAAAGGCAACCTCGATCTGTTGTTTGAAGTGCCATTCAAAATTTTGCTTGTAATGGCGCAGTGGTCTTACGTTTTGTCGATGAAAACGACTTCGAAAAACAAGGGAAATGGTATTGATGCGGACGTTTCGGGAAACAGGCTTCCGTTCAAAAGCCAGTCTATAAATAACTTTTGTGGAATTGACATATCCCAGCCAACGCCCTCAGAATCCCTCTCTGTCCCCTTATTTTCTCTTGCTGGCACTTATTAATTTGTGAAAATACTCTCATTCAAGTCGTTAAATTAAAAAAAAAAGAAAAGACGTCATAAACCGGCGATTTGTCCACTAGGCCATGAGCGTTTATTGTTAGCTTCAGTTTTTAATTTTACTACTAATAATTTCTTTCTTCGTGACAAGCTGCCGATGAACATGAAAATGCTGGTGTTTTTCCTGACAAAATGTGTTCGGACCGCCGTAAAAACCATGGTTGCGGACAGAAAAAACCAAAAAGCACTAGCTCTGCTATATTTGGCGTCGAAACCGCTGCGAAAAGCTGGAACTCAAGCGGTGTGCCGACCGAGTTCGCAACAGAACCGACAAGGCAAATTTGAACTGTTCGCCTGAACTTGATCGCCTATTTTTTTTCGCCTAAATTGAACTTTCACCTTCCACCAAAAAGACAACTGAGTATTCTTTTAAACTTTTTTTTCCATTAACAAATTTGTTTTTGACTTTTGTTGCCTTTGCTTGTTTTGCTACAACGTGGGTCAGCATGCGATTTCGCGCCAAAAACACGAGATTCAGCACAGGGTTATATCCAGTGTATGCCACTTCATATTGGTGACCTTGTGATGCGGACGGACGGACGGACTGTCACGTGTCTATTACGTCACTACCAAGATTTCTTGGCTTGATAGGTTACCAAATTTGCTTAGCAATGGTGCTCCACTGACGCGCTAGCGTGCGGGCTCCGCTATTATTTCGTTGATCCAATCTGATAAACCAAAGGTACCCTCACCTTAAGACTTCATCTTGTGAATCTTTTGGTTTAGGTTATCACTCCTTTTACCAGACATATTGGCTGCATTGTTTATGATCATTTGTAGATTGAAAAAACAAAAGTTACTGAACCTTTTTCAAACTATGCCAAACTGTGCACTCCGTATTCAAATGAGCATAAATGTGCGAGATGAAATCTGATCTTATACTGATAGGCACCATACTCAGTGACTTAGAAGACTTAGAAAGCTGGAAGACCTAAAGGGGCCTAAACATAAATATTAGTTTGCCTGTAAATAGCCGGGAAAAAAGACCGCAAAAACACTAGGGAAAGAAAATTCAAGGAAAGCTTTTAGTTACAAAACAATAAAAGAGTAAATAACTCATAATCATAATAACTCCAAAGAAAATGCAAAAAAATAATGAGTCTCTTATATTGTCAGTTTGATCGGTTTTTAATGGACGTGTGAGTGCCATTTTAAATCTCGTGGGACAGATTCAGTTTATTATAACAGAAACCCCACCATATGAACAACTTGAAACCATTTCTTCTAGTAGGCTGATGTAAGGTACTTTTCTTCAAAGTTCCAAAGGGGTGTTTACAAGTCAAAGCGCTCACAGTGAAACTAAAAAGGTCTTATCTTGCTGTGCTCAAACAGGTTTATTTTTTATGAGGGGAGGGATATTTTGGGGTCGGACCATTTATTTTAGAGGGGGAGGTTAGAAAAATAAGCATGAAAAGTTTCCGCAAGGCTTTTGCAGAAGAAACGCTGCAGAAAAACAAGTGAAAGCAAAGCTTTATGTCGCAAAAAGAAGTAACCATTTCGGGAGAAAAAGTGCACCCACCCCTCCCCCCACCCATCCTCCCAAAAAAAAAACAAAGTAAATGGTCTATACCTTGTTGCCTCGTGGATCACATTAAGATAACAGGAGCCCAACCCGGGGCGCCCAGTCACAAGAACAAGATTTTTTCCACTAGGCTGATTTAGGGTGCTTACCTTCTGAGTTTTAAGGAAGGTGTTGCCAAGTCAAAGCTCTCGCACATAAACTGAAGAGGTTCTTTGCCATAAAGAAGTTCTTTGTCCTGGTGAAGATGTCTTACTTGTTATGCACGATAGGATGTTCCAGTTGAAGTCTCGTCGTGCTGTATCGACATTGGTTTGCTCTTCAAAAGAACAGGAAACGTCACCTGCAGGATAAATCGTTTCCAAGATTTTAACTCAAGACACAACGCTTCCCATCTGAACCTAACAATCTTTTAAATTTCCCGTGCTACTGCCTCTGCATCCTGTTTCCTTGCTGTTGACTGGCCAATATCGAGGTATAAATAGTAGGCTTTCTGTGTATTATTGAAGCAGCAGGTCTTCTTTATTTCGTTGTTTGATGATGATCGTGATGACGTACTATTTCTTTTCCAGTCGCTGCCAGACCTTGCACCGTCGTAGGAAGGTGTGAAGAGATACCTGTGCTGAAATCTCAAGACCCCTCTGAGTCCTTAGGCTGTGTTCATACGGATCGGTTTCCTAACGGTTTCGGTCCGAAAATCGGCCCGGATAGGTCGTCTGTTCACACGGAACCTGCTATCCGTACCGCCTATCCGGTCCAGTTAAGGTCCGATTTCGGTTTAATCTTTAAAAAAGCGGATCCAATTTTTGAACCGTTCCGGTCCCACATTGGACTGTTACCGTGTGAACACCTTGACCGGTTCGTTTTGGTTTCAACAGCGTAATTTAGGCTTGGGTGCTATTTAAATCTATCGCGGTTAGTGTTGTGTTTGTGATTGTTAAAACTCATCTCGAAAAAGAGAAGGAACTACCCTCTGCGATAGCATAGCTGCCACATAACAGCGTAATTCTGGGTGAAAGCGTCGATCGTCTTTCACGCATTTTGGTCTCCTGTGGATAACTTATTGCTACAAACAGCTGATTTTCTCACGTTGATCCAGTAGTGGACTGGTACCGGACCATTTCTGTATCGGTTCCGTGTGAGCAGATGCTCAAAAAAGAAAAATAAATAAACAAATAAATAAATAAATAAATAAATAAATAAATAAATAAACGGTCTCACGTGAACAGACCTGGTCTGGTCATGTCCTGGATTAGAACCGTTTGGAAACTGTTCTGAGTGAACATACCTCAGACGTTGTTCCTAAGGTCATGGGAGAGGGTTACCACCTCAATAATAAAAAGTCTGCTTCGAAAAAAAGTTCGCTATTGGCCAGTCATCAAGAAGGAAAGTGGACGCAGATGCAGTACCTGGGACGGAAATAAGCCGGATTGCCAGCTTCGGATGGGAAGTGTCTGTCGGCCCAGCACTAGCCACTTCGTTCTTTTAGGATCCTGCGGCAAACGATTTCAGTGCCTTTGAAAAATAAACCACTTTGAGTACAGCAAGATAAGATATCCTCTCAAGTTCAACTGGAACGTCTCATCGTGTACGACCAGTACGACATCTGCGCTATGGCAAAGAACGTTACGGCAACCGGAAACTTAGACTTTTTTAGTTTCACTGCGAGCGCTTTGAATTGTAAACATCCCCTTTGGAACTTAGAAGGAAAGTACCCTACATCAGCCTACTAGAAGAAATGGTTTCAAGTTGTTTATGTGGTGGGGTTTCTGTTAACTGAATGTGTCCCACGAGATAGCACTCACACGTCCATTTAAAACCGATCAAACTGACAATACAAAGAGACTCATTAACTTTTTGCATTTTCTGCGGAGTTATTATGATTATGGGTTATTTGTTCTTTTTTTTTTGTAACTAAAATCTATGCTTGAATTTTCTTTCCCTAGTGTTTTTGCGGTCTTTCTTCCCGAAAGCTTTGGAGGAATATTTCGTTTTTTCCAACCACCCCCTCTAAAATAAATGTTCCGACCTTAAAATATTTGAAACTGCAAATTAAGGAAATGTCACTTCGCATATATACATTCAAGAGAGTATTAGGGACAGAGAGGGATACTGAGGGCGTTGGCTGGGATATGTCATGTCCACGAAAGTTATTTTTAACCCAGCGGAAGTCTCGTTGTTGCATGCGGACGTCTCGGAAAACAGACTTCCGCAGCCCTGCCTCGCACTCAGGTTCTTAGTGGAAAGAGAAAATGGCGGCACACGTGGAAGGCTGATGAATATTTATATTCATCATGTCTTTTCAAAAGGCAATATACAGGCGTTTAGACTTCGGCGTTAATGAAAAGAATGACCCGGTCCAAAGTACTTCGAGCGGAACAACCCTGGATTTTGACGAAAATCCACCCTCTTCTGGAAATAAACGAACCATCGAAGATGTCTCACCCGACAGCGATAGCACTGCCAACGTGGATACGTCCGTTTCTGTTCAGTCTCCCGTCCAAAAGGCACCAAGAAGAAGTCCGCAGCCAAGACGAAGTCCTAGACTGGCTTTAAAAGCGCTAAGAGGAGTCTTAGTCAAAAGACAAAAGCAGGCCAAAGATCGTTTGCAGGAAAAAGCCATCGAAGACCTGCACAAATCCAAAGAGGTGACAACGCTGAAAGGGCTAGAAGAATGTATCTCGAGTCTCAACAGCTCCCTGCATTGCGATTTGGAAGCAATTACGGGCCACCAAAACAGTGTAGTTCTCAGCGTTTATCCGAGAAAAGAAAAAAGCTACACCGAACAGCTGGGAAGTTTCCAACCGGTCCGGTTACTATTTAGCCCAACCGGACATTATAAGTTCCAAGTCTTTATTTATCAAACACTCGAAGAAGGAACAATTGATTTACGAGACAAGGCGGCAGTTAAAAGTGTGATAGATAAGTTAAGAGTTGATTCTGGCTTTGTGATGTGCCCTGGCTTAGCGGATTACGACGCGATAATGTCGGACATTCGTTTCCAACCTTCGAATGTGAAAGTAGAGCTTTGGCCCTGGCGACGCGCGAGTGCGGTAAAATGTAAGCTTTGGCACAAACCACGGAAGCAGCAATCTAGCGAACAGGAAGAAATGCCTGATGAAAACATGTGTGGAGAGTGCAGGTTTGTTCGTAGAAGGATGCTTGTTTTACGTCAAAATAGGAACAGCATGGACGAAAACGAACGACTGCAAAGACAACAAGCGTCCTCCAAAGTTAGGCTGTCCGTGTTGAGCCCTGAAAGCCAAAAAGCGAGACAGGATAATGTGCGAAGAGAGAGAAAGAACTTCCGGAGAGTGGCGGAGAGAATGATCAAGCGAACGTCATTCACGGTCAACGAGCAGCAAAACAATGAGCTTGTTAAGCTTATTGAGTGCTTGGAATCTTCCAAAGAAGGCCAAGAAGGGCTCAGGAAAGTATTTGAAGAGGCTGAAAACCACAAGCCTGGAACCGGAAAAGTACTCAGCGAAATGTGGCAGATGGAAAAAGAAGATTTCTTTAAAGACCAGAGGAAGAACGGTACACTAAAGCATTTTGATTTTCATCATTTAACTGTGAATCGATTTTGTAAAATCTTTGTACTTGAAATGTGTTATCTTTCGCCGAGTAGAGAGAGATCAAAAAACATGACAGAGATTTTCAATTAGGTCATGGAGGTAATAAGATTTTGATTTTAATTTACTGCCAATCGATTTTGTATATATCGTGAAAGACTTAAAATTAAATGTGTTCTCTTTCGCCTGGTAGAGAGAGATCAAAATACATGATTGACATTTTCAGTTAGGTCATGGAGATAAATAATGTACATGTTTATTTTTCCTTGGTATTGATTTGTTTGTCAGTATTCTTCTTTACTTTTTTGACAAAAGTTTCAAACCATCTTTTAATATGTGTGAGTATTTCTTAGTTTAAATCTGTGATTGCTGTCCTTTGTTTACTTTTATCGTTAACCTATTTCTCTGTCTGTTTGGCTTTTAGAGACTGGAAGACCAGGCAACAGATGGTCATCAGCAACAATCCGAATTGGTAGGTTTTTAGTAAGCATTGATTAAGTGCCATGCCATATTTATTTGATTAAACACCGCCCTTGATTAAACGTCGCCCTTGAATAAACGCCGCATTTTAGAGCAAAAATATTAATAAATGCCGCCCTCGAATAAATGCATCATGATGCGGCGTTAATATTCGAATAATAGACTCAATAAGCAAATCCAGTAATATTGTCAAGCTTGAACAAGCAGTACAACGACTTTTGCGACAAGCAGTACAACTTGTTCCTGTTTTTTCAAACACAAATGTTCTGTTACCATGCTATTATTCTCAAGAAATGAAATGAATTTTAATAATTTCAAGTCAATACAACATGTAATTGCATTAGCTTGTTTGCCTGAAAATAATGCCTGGTAGAAATCTATAAAGGCCTGGTAAAAATATATTTTATAGTGATTTTAAATATATTTCTTGACTGGCGCTCAATTAATAAATATGTAAATATTGATAATTAACTTTACATCTCCCCACAGAAAAAGATAATTTAGTATGTAGTGGGGATCTTGCATGCATGTCCATCTTTTCTGTTGGAGAGTCATGGATATTTTTTTGAACTTGAAATCTTTGCTATGTTTCGCAGCCCAGTGGTAGCCTGCGAGCAGGCTCCCGGTTTGATCGACGAGCTGAGAAGGGACTAGGGCAGGAACAAGCTAGTCCAGTGGCAAATAAAATTCTATCATATGTGCAATGTAATGCAGCTCTTGCATGGCCAGTGCCTTATTTTTTTACTGTGCCTTTCATTTAACAGCTTTGGCTATTTACACCAGAAGCCCTGCTGCATTTCGTGCAGTTCGTAGCCTTGGAATACTCCAGTTACCATGTTGCAAAGAGCTTCAACGAATTGTTAGCCGCAATGCAGATGGTCCCGGAATCCACGAGCAGTATCTTGCTAATCAAAGCGAAACTTACAAAACCTTTTGTGGAAGTAAAGTAGCCTCTGGAGGGAAAAGCCCGCTTGGAATCGGAGTTCTGATTTTTGATGAGACGAAGGTCAGTAGGTTTTACAAATAAGCCGTAATATACTCATGAATCGAAATTGTTACTCATCTGAGATAAAAATTTAATGAATTTTAATTTTGCCTAATCTGAATGTTCATTGCTTGTTTATTAATAAAATTAAAAGATCTGTTCAAATTTAAATATTTTCTGAAATTCAGCACATGTCAAATTTTAGTTTTCCTGGATGCTGAAAAATTACACTAGGGTCATGCAGTGATTTTGAATTCGTCAATCCAGGCTAAAGATCTTTCTGTAAAACACATTTTCTTGGTATATTTGACCACACATTCGCATTCTCTTGATATATTTGACCACACAGGTGCAGTCCAAGGTTGTGTGGAATTCCATGAATTCTACAATCAAAGGGTATGCCATGAGTCCTGACGAACTCCCTTGGTTACATGATGTATTCATGAGTGTAGGAGAAGATTTCGACCAGCAGAAAACCTCCTACATACTCCAGTTTTTGTGGAGGGACCTAACATCCAAATTTGATGTCATTGGTCCGTACTTTACATGTGCTGGTTCCTGGGACCACAAGTTTCTTCTGAAGTGTGTTATGAGGACGATACAAGCCTTTACTTTGTATAATTTTCGAATTCGAGTCCTTGTGTGTGATGGAGCATCATCTAACCTCGCACTTATCAAACTGCTGTGTGGCTATGAGCATGAGCAGCTTCCACTGAGTGATGGTGAGGACCCATTTGCAGTCTCTGCATCATTTGAAAACCCATATGAGGATGATGAGGACAAGAGAGTGTTTGTTGTAATTTGCCCTTCTCACCAGGTAATTTGACTTAAATATTAGTTCTTTTTTCTTTTAGAAAATGCGAACATTTTCTATGCAAATGCATAAGTACATTGACACTCAATGCACACTGCATGTTCACATGTATAATTAAATCCTCAGTGGATTTTTAGATCAGTGTTCTGAACTTTGAAATAGGTAAGCAACTTAAAAGTAACTTTAGTTAGTGTTACACACATAATGACAATTACCTTGTTTTGGTTGTCATGCAACTCAAAAACAACATTATATTGATTCCCTAGCCTATACTGAGTACTCTTTGTTCAAATATAATTCACTGCTAATGGAATTAAATCACACTTTAAAAGTGGACTCTTTGTGGATAGATATAAACTCTAAATTTAGTAGTCAGAAAATGTTGGTGCCTACAACATATTGTATTTCCTTTTTTTCAAAAATTAATTTCATTTGAAATTTGTTTCTGAATCAATGTCTTTCAATTTAAATGTAAACATGCAAAAAGAAGCTTCAGTAACAAGTTTTGTTATCAGTTTGCAATTTTTGACTAACTTTTTTCTTTTACAGCTCAAGAACAACATTGCTGCCCTGTATAGCTCAAGAGCAAGGGGTACTAAATCTTTCCAAAAAGATGGTGTCCAGTTTGGTTGGCAACCAATCATTGATCAGTATGAGCGTGACCAGACTAGAGCCGAACAAAATTTGGCAAGAAGAGTTCCTGGACTCCGGTACAGCTTTGTTCACCGAGACAGCTGGACTCGCCTAAATGTACTTCCAGCAAAGATCATGCAGGTAGGTGCATGTGCTGTGGATGGAAAATTTATGATGTTAATTGCATAAAATAAACAATCTAATCACAGCTCTTTTCTTGCAAAATATTAGACACAATCAAAGGGAAATCAAGATATTCCTGGATAATTTCTATGGTCAAAATAAGATCATGGAAAAATTTTGTAAAGCCATGGAAAAGGTCTTGAAAAGTCATGGAATGTCTTGAAAGCCCAAAAGACTACGAAACCCAACTGGTGTGTCTTTGTATTTGTAAATAAATATGTTTCTTTACTGCATTTTTTAATGTAATTTATTGTATTATGTTCCCAAAGCAACGATACATGATCAGTGCACTACAGGAACATGCAAGAAAGCCTCCATTGCCTGTGGATGCACCAATGGTGGAGATGACATGTAACTACTTGGAAGCTTGCCATCTTATCTTCGAGAAGGGAATATTGAGCCATATGACTATTTCACCCAAATATCAACGAGTTCTTGAAAACATCATTGAAGGCTTCTGCTTCTTTAAAGATTGGTCCACATGTCACCAGAATACTGGTAAGAGAACTACAGCACAACAATAATAAATTTTAATTATAATAATTTATTCATTCAACGTGGATGTGAAAGTTCCAGATATATCCATAATCTAGCCAGCCATAGATCGGAAATTGGTGGGGCTCAGGGGTGTGTGGGAATAACAAAGGCTGACAACTGAAATTTCCAAATGGATAAGGGGTAAGGACCAGAGGGGCTTAATTAATCTTACGAAAAGTCCCTTCCAAACACAGTAGGCAAAAACTTATAAGTCATTTTATATAACACCCCATTTTGTGAGTCCAATTATACTTGTAAAATGTTTTTTCTTCTAACTATACTTGTGTGATATCACAATATTGCAATTAGTTCACAGTATTACTATTGTAATAGGCAGGCACAGTGGCCTAATGGCTAGTGCACTTTGCTCTCTGTGCCTTTTCACCCAGGTGTATAAACAGGTTAATCGGCAAATTTACTGCTTGGGTTAACCCTGCAGATGGCCTAGCATCCCATCCACAGGGGAGTAGAAATACTATAGAGTTGTTTGATTCACCCTAACGAAACCCAGATAACCCCGCAGCTCTGACCTACAGTGCTGTGAGATACATTCTGATAGCAAATCATAAGAAGAAATTGTTTGAATGTTTCCCATTATTCTTTTTTTATTACTTCAGAGTATCCTGATAACAGCAAGAAAGCTAGACAAAGCAAGTTCTTAGCATGGCAGGTAGAACACCCACGTTATTATTGTACATTAACAACAACACAGAATTATTATAATTATAGCTATTCTGCTCAATGTTATCAATCAGTGTATGATCCTTTTTTTGTAAAGCTGGTGTCCCTTTCCAGCCTTAAATAAGAAGTTGTTTTATTACCCTGTAAGCATACAGCCTTTATTTTACAGCTTTATAAAGTAAGAAAGAACAATTTTGATGTATGTTATACAATTAACCCAGTGGATTATGTTTTGGTAAACTTTATAATGCCTCAATAATGGCAAATGGTAAATGAATGTTTGTGTAAAAAAATAAAAATAATCATAGATTCCACAGTCAATAAAGAGTATTTCATACAACCTTTTGCTTATTTAATGCTACTTTTTTTTCATAGACATGGGACCTTTTGCGATTGATGGTGTATGGCTTCCTGGATTTCAGTGACTGGTCCCTAACAGCCTATCCTGATTATTTTATCAGTCCACTGCGCATCAATGGCAGTGCCATTGAGTCCATTTTCAGTGTCCTTAAATTCACAGCTGGTGGTAACCTTTCAGCAAGCAACTATGGATCTTTTCGTGGAAGAGTCATTACTGGTAGAGAGGTCATTACTAATAGCAACTCAGAGCGTGGCTACCGTGATGATGTAATCCTAGTATCTGGATCAATCACATCAAGTACATGTCCAGCAGAATCAAGGGAATCCTACTCTGTTCGGCTGGTGTACGATCCTTTTGCAATACAAGAGATGAAGCAGTTTTGCCTTTCAGCAAACCTCAGCCAGTCAACTGTTGGTGGCCGTCAGGGAAGCAATGCCTGTACAATAATAGTGGCACTTGTTGGATATCATTTTGTCAAACTAGCCCTGCCAGAGTTAACCTTGAGCACCTTATCAAGTCAGTGGTTTGATGTTCTTGTCGATTCAATGCTTACAGGAAATGCTCTCCATGACCTTCTGTTTGATGGAGAGGCAAGAAACCTCGACATTGAGGATGCCGTCGAGAGCTGTGGAAATGACCTGCACATTGCTAGTTATGATCAACCAATTGGATTTGACTTGCGCTCCGGTGACTTGTCACCTCTGGTTCAGACATTACAAGCACGAGCTACCCGTCATCAAAGGCAAGCAGCTGTCTTTATCTCTGGGTTTAAAAGTGTAGCACTTTTGATCTGGGAGACTGGGGCTTTTGCTATTTTTGATTCTCACATGCATGCTCAGTTTGGAGCTATAATTTCTTATGTTCCAAAAGGCCCGACAAGTAGTACTAACATTGTCTCTTGGCTTTCCAAAAGTACTTTAATGGAGCTTTGGGTTTGTGTACCCTTACATTTGTAACATACGATTGTACCTAAATAACGAGACATTATTTGGACTTGCTTTTGAAGAACATGGTGCACATGTATGAATGTGAAACAATCTGGTTTCTGTAGGAAAAGAAGCAAATTGTAAATTTTTGTTCAAGGGACTATATATGCATTTGCTTTTTTATTGTTTTTGAAAAGATATTTGCAGTCAGAGCTTCCTTAGTGGTGAATTTGTTACATGTATGTATAATAATCAATTGAAGAATATTTTTTCTGAATATCAATGGTCCTGCTATTTTCTCTTCAAGGTACTGGACTAGAAAATTAACTTGATTAAAATTAATATAAAGAACCACAATGCCAGATTCACTTGACTGTTCTACTTTAATTGCTAATCTAGCACAACATTTCTTTTTACATTATCATTCCCTCTAGAAGTTATTATTAATATAAATAGTTCAATCCAAAAAACCGTGAACACCTAAGAATTCTTTTCTAGGATGCCCTGTGGCTTACCACATTTTGGATGACACCAAAAGACAGTTGTTATAAATTAACAAGAATAACTGTCAAATATTAAATTAAACTTAATGATTTCCCAAACTGAATTAATTAATTTGCCTCCAAGTGTATACCTTACAAACCTACAATGGACAATTTGGTCCGCTAGTTATTGAACTTGTGTTAAATATTTAATTAATACATCTCAGTCAACACATTTTTTTTACAAAAGTCGTTTTTCTCAGAAAACCAAAATACATGTTTATTTTTACAAGCTGGTATTGAAATCTGGTGGTGAATAGGTGGTGAATTGTGTCTTTTGAAATGAAAGTGGGGATTACAGTAGAACCCCAGTAAAGTGAAATCGGATAACTCGAAAACAACCCTGCTAACTCGGACTAAGTTCTAGTTCCCTTGGACCGACTTCACAGTCATTTTTACTCAGGTAACTCAAAAAACCCCTTACTCAAACTGTTTTTCGTTTCCCTTGAGATTTCGAGTTACCGGGGTTCAACTGAACATGGAGGAGCTTTCAGAAAGGGCTGAATTTCAGCCGGGGCTGAAAATCCTAGACCGGTTTGAGAAACCGGGCTAGAATTTTTAGCCTGGGCAAACAGGCTGTAAATTCCATTAAAAAAAGTCCATGTTATCAAAATATAATGTCAGCCCGGGTTGAAAAGGCAATGCGAGCATGTGCAGTCGGGTCATTCTCAGGCTGAGTTGAAATTTGTCATGTAATTGCAACAATAGTTCAGCCTGCTCCACCAGGTTGAAATGTAACCAGCCCCTAATTTGGATCCACTAGGGTTTCCAATCCTTAGGACTCCTATACCTGACATTGGTCTTTGGGTTGGGTATGTGTTTTCTGGGACTCCGATTTAGGTCCCTGATTAGAACATGTACATTAACCAGGCTTTTAGCAAGGTGGGAATCCAGGAGTCTAATAGACGGCCACTTTTCATAGAAAATTAATATGAATAACTGTATACAGACTTTTTTTTAGCATTTATCCTCAGAAGAACACTTTGCATGCTGCTCAGGCCCATCTATGGAGACAAAGTCAGGTGTTATAAAAATTTTGGACTCCCCCTTTTTAATCCCTGGCTAAAAGCCTGGTACATAGTAATACAATAATCTACCTTTTTTTGGCAACACTAAATGTTTTGAGATTATCTCTCAACGACTGATCAGCTTCCACAACTTTACCAGATGTAGCCAGATCCCTTTCAAATTTCCCCCTGAAGAATTCTTTAGTTCTGGTGTTGCACAGTTTATGGAGCATGTCATTATAAACCTTGTCAATAACATTGTTGCTTGTATCCTTCACTGGCGCTCCACACTTTTCTGCCGACCATTTAAAGGATTTCAACAACTCCTCGTCATTATATACATTGAAATGAACAACTTCTAAAAAATTAGTCTTGTGTTTTTTCAAGCTGCGCTCATTCACATATTCACGAATGTTCAAATCAGCTTCTCTCACAAAGTTGAGAAATTCTTTCTTCGCGAATGTCAGATGACCCTCATCAAGAATTCGCAGAGCGGCTGGGAGGTGGCTTTTATCAGTTTCTTTCAGATGAGTCGGGAATTCTAGCTCAATTTCCATTTGATCTCTGCTGGCAGATGTCATTCCTCTTTTACCCTTCTTTTCAGACAAAGTGTCTTTCCTCAATTTCATCATCTGGCAAATAGCTACACCGGACATGCGGTACAATGCCACATTATATTCAGGTTTAACAATGTGTGGAGCATCTTTAGGTTGGGTAAAGTTGTATGCTTCTGTTTGAGCAAAATCGTAAACTAAGGAATGCAAAATTCCAGTGACTGCTCGTATCGTGCTCGACGAATACTTAGTTGCAAGTTCGGCAAACACAGATCTACACACATTCGAATTTTCAGATGATCCATCCAGGAAAGAATTCAAACTTCTCACCCAGCGCAAACACAAATGAGCCTTCCTGTCTTTTTTCACATCTTTAGAAACTGCAGCCACAAGCGTTATGTACGATGAATACATGTGAAGAACGAGGTCGCGCAGTTCATTGTATTTATGGTCGAGAATTTCGTGAATAATTTCGCGGTGTGTTTTGAAATGTTTTTCAACGTACTGGTTTTTAAGTCCTCCGCAAACGAAATTCCAACACATTGGACGTTTCTCGTCGAGCTTTTTAACAAGATCGTCTAGTTCCTTTAGGGTTAGCGCCTGTCCTTTTCGATTTCCCTTTGTCTTCTTCGCACGTGTTTTTCGCGGCTTTCCTTTTGTGTTGTCGTTCTTGTTGTTTGACGCGGTCTTCCTTGCACTTTTACCTTTTGCACGTGTTCCTTTCTGGGTGCCAGAGCTCACTTTTGGGAGCAATTGCAGAATACCCCGCCACTTCATTTACATGTGTCGGAACGCTTTGAAGAACGAGGCATAACACAATAGGCACTTTTGTTATTCAATGAGATGGAAATAAGTGGCGGGGTATTCTGCAGGTAAGCCCTCGGTGTAGTCGTCATCCGACTGTTGTTCGCTAACATTGCTGTCGTCATGCCATGAAATGTCACTCTCGCTATTCGTTTCTGACTCGCGTTCTCCGCTTAATTCACTGATATCCGCCAGCGAATCATTTGTGTCCTCTGAAATAGTGGACCTTATTTCCCAGCCGGAATTATCAGACCAGAAAAACCATTTTCCGCGTTTCTGAAAGTCGTTTTCATCGACAAACGTCAAGTCCACTTCGTCCGCCATGACATGTAATGTTTGCTTTTCGTTCAAACA
Organism: Siderastrea siderea; assembly: GCA_964030785.1. NCBI lineage: Eukaryota > Metazoa > Cnidaria > Anthozoa > Scleractinia > Rhizangiidae > Siderastrea > Siderastrea siderea. The sequence goes on from OZ034975.1 coordinate 28,552,602, forward strand.
TCAGACCGAGGTTGGCCTGCATGCGGACGTCTTGGAAAACAGACTTCCGCTTGAACACAGACTTCCGCTCGTCTAAAAATAAATTTCGTGGACATGACATATCCCAAGGGCTGGACTGGAAGCCTCCCTCTCTGTCCCCTCATTTTCTCTTGATACATTTTAAGTCGCTGCGTCACGCTTTCCTCAGTATGGTGCCTACCAGTATAAGCTCAGATTTCATCTCGCACATTTATGCTCATTTGAATACGGAGTGCACAGTTTGGCATAGTTTGAAAAGGTTCTGTAACTTTTGCTTTTGCAATCTACAAATGATCATAACTAATGCAGCCAATAAGTCTGGTAAAAGGAGTGATAACCGAAACCAAAAGATTCACAAGATGAAGTCTTAAGGTGAGAGTATTTTTGGTTTATCAGATTGGATCAATGAAATAATATTGTTACATTGTAAACAAATTTGCGTCGTAGAAAAGTCAACCGGGTTGCCCCTAAAGCCACAGTAACATAGTTACCTCCCATAGAAAAGTCTATTTTTTAATTTTATTAACGTATTCAAAAGAATGAGCCACTGAAACCTTGTTTTATGACTGCTTTAGTAGCTTTTAGTGGAACTGACGTGGCTCACGCGACAGTAGCCGCTCTACCGAAATGCTAAAAATACCCTGCAGACTTTTTGTTCTCGACGCGTCGCTTTTAGTGGGCGAAAAACGACACCTTCAGACAGTAAAAATGAATGACATATACATTTGATGTATATTTTTGGTCTGAAAAATATATGCTAGGTCAGTTATAGGCCTCTGAAGTTGACCCAAATTTCACTTTGACTTCAAACCCTGCAAGGTTAGTATCTTCAACAGGTCAACCTACCTGATTTTTATATTTTTAGATAGAGGAAGAATGATATACATATAAGCCAAATGGTAAAGCGGGAACGCTTTCCATTGTTGCTTGCGAGCTTGCTAAAGATGCACGATTTTCCCTTGATTTCGGGGGTCGCAAGCGAGCTTCTAGTCGTGTTTCGAACTTTACTCATTTTTGAAAAAAACAAACAAACAAACAAACAAAAAGCGGAGGCACTTTTAAATACGATTTTTGAAAATAGTTCACCAAAGGGGTAGTTTTGGTGGAATAAAATGAAATATGAAATTTTGCTTCTGTCGTCGGATTCTCGATATTTCTGAACAGGAGTTCTTAAAAGTACTTAACCTGCTCCTTTACCTAATCTGTATATTACTTTGACAACTTTTCTAAGTTCTTCAATACCTCAGATCCCTTGGCATCTCATAGTTATTATCGTATAACTTCCTCTTTCTGTAAGTATTGAACGCAATCTGAATCTCTCTCTTTCTGTCATGTGTATTGTTTGTTAAGGCTCTTTACCGCTGCTGTTTTGTGCTGTCTTCACTGTTCTTATCTTGCCATAGCTCACTGATGTTTTGCCCAGCAATGAAACATTTTCTTCATTGAAATAACTTCGAAATTACGACAGTCAGTAACTGCTCTGGCATTATTTAAGCATTATTGCTACCACTATGGTACACTGTAAGTGTTCAAGCACCTACCTTCTCACCCTTTCTGGCGATAAACGTTGCTGATTAATGCCTTTAAAGTATGAGGGCATTTACAGTTCCGTTATCTTACAGCCAACTTTCGTCTTTTCATCGCTGGAAGATGCCAAATGGTTGTTAAAGAGGTTGGGGCCCGAACCTGGGGCCTGTTGACCATAAACATGATGCCAAAACAAAAACAGTTTATACAGTAAGAGTTAGGTTCAATATGACAAGAGGGTTATTCAGGGCCTCATCACTGTTACATACGGTACCATTGAATAACCAAGGACTCGTTATAGCAAGAGAGGATGAAGTAAGAGAGTGAATCTCCGTGCCCGTAATTTGTTATTAGTTCGCTCCCATGCAGCGAAGGTTATTTTTATCTGTTGTTCCCATGTCAACAATCTAAAATTACAGGACGTCATTCTAACTGACCAGTGAGGTGTCTTCCTTAAAATGACCAAGTAGTATAACACATAACCAAAAATAGACTTCAAATAATTTTCGTTGGAAGGAACCTATGTATGGGGGATTCGCTCTCTCCGCTTCATCCTCTCTTGGTTGTAGTGGGATTACTACAAAGGAAAAGGTGGAGGTCATGAACAGGTCAAAGTACATCAAGCTGTCAACATGGACAGATTGTGTTTCCACTTGGGTATAATGCCAACTCAGTAGCATATGCCTCATACAGAAAGGAGCGAATTCTTTATACCTTTTTTGTTGAAAACACCTTGGATACGTTTTGCTTCATGGGCGCAAAATTCATTAACCAAGTGCACAGACATTCTATAACTCTAACTTTTGTTTGATTACATTGTGTTTTATATTTTTTGTTATCGCGATCCAGTGGTCTCTTTTGATTGCGTTTGAGACGGCGTTATTTTTGATAATGTCGTCTCAAAATGTTGGCTTGTGATTGGTTTAAAAACTGTCATGACAACGTGGCCAAGGCGGCCCAAGGTCAAACTTCAATTTTTTCTTCACAAAAAAGCTGGCAAAATTTTACTTTTGCTCAGTAATGTAGTTGGAAAAACCCTACAAGCAACTTACCTTGACAGATTGCCGAAAATGTGAGTGCTAAAGCTTTAAAATTGTGTATGTTTGTTTAAGACAGTTTGTTTGTCAGTTTTCATTTCGCGATCCACGAGCTATAATTACGTTATCATTTATGTTCCAGTTTTAACCTGGTAAAGAAGTTTATTGTCACGTTATTCTACTGTTTTGTCGATCTCTGTCGTTTGATTAAAATTATGTTGATGCACTGAAAGAGTTTAGTTTGTTTCATAAGGCAAATGTGGGTTGAAAAGTAGAAAATTCAAACACTTTCTCCCAACTAGCCGTCATTATAAAGCCGTAATGTCGTCTCAAAATCGAATTTAGTTTATATTTTTACTGTTTTTTTTTCGCCTGAGTCCAAAACATCAGCAAACCATAGTAATGTTACTTAGGTAGGAAAAGCAGTTAAGGTGTTGCTAAGACACTAGGGAGATTTCGGAAACAATGTTTTTCATAGACCAGCCTATGCAATTAAGGAGCCTTTACAGATCTGAGACAAAGAGTATGCGCTCTATTTTTTCACTGAAATCATTCAATGTTTTTCATGGTCAACTCTCCCCTCGCGGACACCTTGCTGTTACGGACACCCCGCTAAATATTGCGGACAGGGAATGAATTCCCAGCGAATAAGAATTTACCGCTATTACGTAATTCCCTATTACCGACACTAAATCTTGGTCTTGGTCCGAGATCTAACTAGAGTTGAACCAAGTTACGCTCCAGACAGTTCTTACTAAAATATCGGAATACTTTCCATACTTTTGGAAACGTGGAATCGTTAGGAAACGTGGGTTTGGAACTGTTAAGAAAAAGAAGTGTGAACTTTTTGTTTTGCCTGTGTTATCGGTGCGTGCGTGCTATTTTTGTGGCTACTGTGCAATGCGTCTTATGTTAGAAAACTGTAAAATGTCAAATCGATAACTAAACGGATATGACCGTAAATGGTTTGAACCCAGGAGCCATATCATAATTCGGTAAATTGTGATCGTCCGGGTGAGTGAAATCCTGAGAAGGACTGTTTGTGGTGATATTGACTGACGTTTCGACAACCTGAGCGGAAGTCATCATCAGAGTCAAGTGAACTGTGAATTGTCAGTAGGTGTTATAAATCTCTGGTCGTTGTCCTGACTAGTCGACGATCTCGTGATGTTATTGGTCGTCTGTCAGTTAAGCCGTGATGTTATTGGCTGTGAAGACTGTTAAACGGAGGTAGCTAGATGTTTCAATTGCAAAGGCGAGAAGCAATGTTCCCAATCTCGTACCCAGAGTCCTCAGGCTTCTTGGTCAGCGAGTGATCACCGGGAGAGACGTTGGGGTAATGGAATTGTTACCGGAAGAATCCTGCGGTAAACGGTTCTTTGTTTTGTTACAGTAAACAGCCCAATAACAGCCAATAAAAAAATCAATTGTTTCAATTTCCCCAGAGTCTCTCCAGGCGGCCACCCGCTGACTGAGAAGCCCGAAGTACGAGATTGCTATGTTCCCAGTGATGTCAGTGATGATTAGACACTCGTGTGTGAAATCGTGCGACTTTAATTTAGACGATCACATTACATTTGTCATGACCAAAAAGGTCTTGAAAGACTCAGCTCCAGTAGCAGTGTCAGTTCGAGAACTTGAAGAGCCTGCTTCTTTTTACAAATAAAACAATTGAAATTCGATCAAATTCGTGGCAGCCTAAAACACAGGAATTCTCAGAATTTCATAAAATCGATAGTTTTGCGTTAATTTTCAATTCTCATGTTTCATAATAACGTAAAAATGTCATCTCCATAAGTGTAAACAGAACGAGGAATGTTGATACATTATCAGCCTCATTTCTTGTAATTAATCTGATGGCCGCCATATTGGTGCCCCGAAAAGGGACACCAACAAAGCGAACGCGTGTTTTGTAATTTTTCTGAAATTTATTTTCTCGTTAACTTTGTTCTGAAATGTACTGTAAACCTAGCAACTGCTGTCGTTTTTTTTACACGTGTTGTTTTCTTCCTCCATTCCCTCCTCTTTTCCATCACCATACACGCATATTCTTTATGCCTTTAGATTCGTGATCAATTTAACACCTAACACAAATTGATATCGCCTACTCCAAACTGCTTTCACCGTGGATTATTGATGCTGTTTTAGCAGCGTTTTGGCTCAAATTTTAGAGAGATTTCATTGCGATTTTGAAATGTGTACCCTGGCGGAAGAAGGGCCACATCAGCTGTTATGCTGATAACGCACTCACTCTGTTCCTTTCACGTCAAAATGGCACTTTCTCCTAGTAATAGCATTTGTGTAAGCGGTCTTATAAAATCCTGACATACACTGGCTTCCATTGCTTATTTCAGCTACATACTCGGGGCATACAATCACTGCTATTGCACCACATCTACTGTTAAGAAATTTACATATTTACAACAAAGTCAGGTTTCCACTTCCCACAAGACTAGCTCACTTTCCCATTCGTATCATCCCTTATGAATTTTGATATACAGGTTTTTCAATTACAAACTCCTCAAATTGATTGACGTCATCCTTAAGTAGGTCTTACCGGCTACTTAAGTACTGCTACAAAGTAAATTTACTTAAACTTTTATGAAAAGAAGATAAGTGAATTACCTTATTTTCAAGGTAAATACATCAAGGCCTTCAAGGCCTTTTCAGCACCTACTTAATGGTAGAAAAAAATCCATATACCGCTAACGAATTTACATATCTACAATAAGTTATCTTAAAATGCTCTTTCGACATATATACTTACAGTGAACATTCGTACTGTCCGATCCTGTACGCTTTCCACGAAGTAACTATAATCCCAGAATTTGGTTCGTGATAACATAAGCATTCTTTTGAGGTGTACCTTGTCTTGAAGCTGGGTTAAATCGTTCGAAACAACACAGTTATTATCTTTGGCTTGATCTCGCGTCTTACGTTCAGCGTGGATTGTTGCGGTTGTCTTAATGCTAGAAGACGTTTCTTGCAGCTTTGAGCCACCAGAAAAGCTGCTACCTTGGCGAATCCATGGAGCCGCTGATTTAGACCTTTTCAATGTAATCTCACAGGACCTTCGATAAGAAAAATTTAAACCCACAAAATGATCGCAGGATGTCGATCTTGTCAAGCCGGGTAAGATTTTCGTCGATTTGCTGCGCTATTACCTCTTCCAATAAACTAGACTGATCTTTGCCAATAACATATCGCACGGCACCAACTCTAGCTAGCTGTGTTGCTCAAGGTTTTCTAATTTTCATGAGCTCTAACATGGCACGCCTAAATTGCCTGTCCCTAACGCAGTGAAGTAGTGGATTCAATTAACTGCACCATAGTCTCATTTAATCGAAAAGTATAATTTGTACGAAAATACGGGTTAGTCAACGATAACAGGCGAACAATACCAGATTGAGCAAACGACATAATCAGGGCCGCGGTTAACAGTACAGTCAACTTTGTTACTTTGAATTCGAGTTTTGCATTAAGTTGAATCGAGGCTTGGTTGACTGCGCTCACTTTACTTTGGCGTACCTCGTAGTACACCACGGCATAGAAGTAAATGATAAGTATCAAGGCCACCCCTCCAATGAAATTCTCAACGACAAAACTGCATTTTACAGCCTTGCCACCACACTGGCGAAAATAAGGCGAGGAGAGACTGAGATTATAGCTGAAAACCAAGCAGCTACCGCGAGCCTGTTGGCGTAACGTCTGATAACTTTGTATTGCATACACTTTCTTATCGCCACGTACCTCTCCCAAGAAACTGCACATAAATGGTATAGAGAAGTCTGGGCAAGAAAATATAAGAAGGAGACATTAAACATGTCTAATGCTCAAACACGTTCTGAATAGACGAAACCTCGACGAACAATTAAGAGGCCGATTACATGAGCCGGGCTGGCCCGGTTAGCAGGGCTGGCTCGGTGTACCGAGATGACTGCTCAGCCCGGTATTACATGAGGCGAGCCAGCCCGCCTGCGGCTAAATTTAGAAGCTGTCGTGTGAAAAGATGGCCACATCAAAGAGCATGAACCAAGTGTTTTTATTTTCGCCAATTCATTACTTTGGCTATTGATTTTCAGTTTTACGTAGCTTTATGGTCTGATAAACCTTTATGTGTTACATAGAAAGAGAAATATCGATCTTCTGGTGAGCCATTTTGCTCTGAAGCGAAATTTAGTGACCAGAAAGTGTTGTCCCGGCATCGCGATGCCGGGATCCCAGCTTGCCGGACTGAGATTTTTCCATGTAATCGCAAAGTTGATTTTTAATATGTTTCACAGACGAGCCGAGATCCCGGCAAACCGAGCCAGCCCGGCTAACCGGGCCAGCCCGCCTCATGTAATCGGCCCCTAAGGAATCAATGGAGGCAGACAACGGCATATCCATGCTGGATAGGAGAATGTGTGAGAGGTTTTGCAGTGCTTTCCTTTGCTTTACTGCTATGATAACCAATGCGTTCAAAATTACGGTTATAGGTGAGGCGATGCACAAGATGGCGACTATAGTCCATGGAAAAACGGTTTCATTCAAGTTCTACGTGAAGTGTGGTGCGTGCGGGCAATAAAACACTGACCTGGCTTTTGTGGAAGAATTTGTGGTTGTTATTTGGTCGTGGAAATTCATCGAGACTGCTTCTCAGGCAACGTAAGCGATATTAGGTAACCGAGGCACATTAAGTCTTGGATAGCCAACACTCTCTGAGAAGCCAGCTAGTTTAAGAGTTAAATTTATTTTGTTTTGTTTTTTTTTTAAGTTATATTTTTGAAAAGAAACATATGCTGTTTAAAGGGCCGACCAAAATTAAAGGAAACCGAACTGCAGGAAAGTGCGCAGTAATATGCAATTGAATAGTCTTCGCGATTACGGTGTTCAATGTCAGTCCATTAAGAGGATTATCTAATTAGCGTAATTACATGAATTAACGTTAACACGTTGACAAATTTGGTTTAGTGTTTTTTTCTGTGGCATCGGAAATATAATCCTTGTTACTCGACAAAACCGCCTGAAAATTCGAGATCGCGGAAGAATCGTTAAAAATTCCAAATAATAGAATGAAGATATTAACTGAGAGGATGTAAGGGACATTTATTCATCGTCTGACGAAGGGCTAACGATTTGTTTTAACTGCTCTTTATAGAGGAGGCAATTTACCATTTATCACTTTGGTTGACATCAATTCAGTGTCTCACTCCACAATGGACGGACCTCCACAGTTTTCAAAGAAATTGATTTCTTTACCTAAAGATATTGAGAACTCTCGTTTAACAAAGGCAAATTATTATTTACTTAATACATTTAGAAATAACTTTCTGGGCAGAAAATTTGTGTGAACGTAAAGAACACCATACGTAACATTTCATGTCCCGGTTAACCCTATTCAGACCGGGAGAGGGGGGAGGGGGGGCGATTGTGCCCGCACTAACTTTGGACGTTTATAACTTTTTTTATAAGCAAGCTTAACCCACCAAAAATGGTGACTTTTCTCAAAATTTATCTGGAAACAATTAGGCATAGCAAGAGCTTGTCCACCAAGTTTCACGTTACCATAGCAACCACTTTTTGGGAGGCTGTTTTTTCAGAATTTTAAATTTTCACCTTTTCACTGAAAAATTATAACTTTTCTGAAGTAATTTTTACGTTTCTATATTATTTTCGTGTTCTTTTATTGATTTCGGTTACTTTTTGGTTAATTTTGGCAAATTTCAAAGGTTCTGGAAAAATCAAGAAACCCAACATGGCAGTCCAAAATTATTGGCCGCCATTTTAGAACCTGACATAATTGTTACGTCATATCACGTCATCAGCCTATGTTGCGGACCTCCAAGGAAACATTTTTGGACGTATTACCTGCCCTCCAAGTTTCGTTGTCGTTGTCATAGCTTTAATATTCTCGGAGTTAAGCGGTGGGGCCCGGTCTGAATAGGGATAAACGTTTAACGTGGTTAATTGCGTTTGATCGCTTATATTTCCGGCTTTGGCAAAAACAAAGTGAATGTTGAGTAGTCTTTTGCCACTTCATGGATATTTAACGAAGGGCAATCATAGAACTCCTTGCATGTTACGATTGTTTGCGGAATTCTCTTTCCATTTATTTATTTATTTATTTTAAAAAAAAGCTTCCATGTACAGGTGTCCTTAAAGCCCTCGTGGTGGATTATTAATTCAACGTCCTCAAAAGCACATCTAGAGACTTTCAGAGGGGAAAAAAATTAAGCAGAAACAAAATAAAAAAAGCAAAATTTCCCGTTGTCACTTCTCAGTAGAAATATTCATTCGGATTATAATGACTATAAAAGGCGATGAATACAGCACATTAATTGAATATATATGAGCTGATGAGGTGACTTTTCCACAAATTTAACTGGGAAAATAAGTTATAACATTTAAGTGTTGATCAAATTTGATGTTACCATGGCAACCACATTTTGACAGACTATTTTCAAAATTTTGAACTTTCCTCAATAACTTTCTTTAGATAACTTTTTAAAGTTTTATTTATTTTCTTGATTTTGATTACTAATTGGTCAATTCTTGGGCTTTCGAGAGAATTAAATCCAAATCATGGCCGATCAAACGATGACTGCCCTCTAAGAATATGACGGAATTCTTACCTTAAATGATGTTATCAGCTCATGTCCTCAAAGAAAACATTAATAGTCTCGGAGTTAAAAGGCGGGGGGAGCAGAATACCCCTATCCCCGGTCGACTGGATTAAGCGTAGAGGCTACAAAAGGACAGAGTTGAACAACTGGGAAAGATCAAGGAAGCGTTCAAATTTTCTTACAAGTGCCAGGCCTTTGTTGCTTCCATAAAAACACCTCGCTATGCCCAAAAGCAAGAAAATAAGACTCATACAGGCGACCTGGGTGTTGATAAACGCTAATTCATGCCAAATGTCTTTTAGTGCGTGGACTGATGGTCGGAAAACACTGCTACAACTCCCTCGCTTTTTAAAAAGTCCTCTCACGTGAGGACGATCTGAAGGGGGGTCAGCTGGATATCTAGCCATATATGGACAGGCTGAGAAATTGTAGAATAATAATTTCAGTTTATTTTTAGCAAATGTACGTCACCAAGAAAAACGAAATTCTTTAAAGACCCAATAAAGGCCTCAGGTCTGATTTTGTAACTAGTGCTAAGCTGTGGATATGTTGTTAGTGTAAAAAGACCTCACCATGAAACGGCATGAAAAGTTCACTTTGGCCATATTTGGCGACTCGGGTGTTGGGAAGACCTCGCTCGTCAACCGTTTTCTCGGCAAAACATTTAATCTTAAACATGTGCCCACGGTAGAAGATTTCCATGTGAAGCATGAAGCCTTCAAAAACAAGACATGTGAGCTTCAAATCATCGATACTTCAGGAACGTATGAATTTCCAGCCATGAGGCGAGTTGATATGGAAAAAGCAGACGCCCTGATGTTGGTATATTCGATGGATCGGCCAGCTTCATTTACAAGAATCGAACGATACATGGACGAATTTCGTGAAAGCAATGACTATGTTGAAGCGAAAGACTGCGGTAAACCTATTGTAGTTGTGTCAAACAAAACTGACCTTCCAAACTTGACAGAACCTAGTTTCATAGACGAACGTGGTCGCGATATGAGGGTTGGACCACATCTAGAGTCAAAATATGGTTGTCACTGGGTTGATGCTTCAGCGAAGTTAGGTTATAACGTCGAGGAAACATTTTTGAATGTTTTAGATTATCTACAAACATATAAAAGCTAAAGACAGTTAACATTATAAATGTCTTTTAAAAAATCTCATAGTGATGCCTCGTCTTGATACTTTAAGTTGGTTTTAGAATATAGCATTATTGAACAAGCGCTGTAGACCGCTTTAAAGTAGGCCTCGAAATGTTAGATTGCTTAAAGGTAGGCGTCAGGTGACGTACAAGCATTTTACCTAAAACCGATAATAAATGCAAAAAATGGCATTTTCTTTTGAGTAAGTCGACCACCTTGCCCTAACTGTTATACAAATACTATAATCAATTAATATTAAGTAATTTTAAAATTCTCGACAAATCCTTGTCTTTGAATTTTAAGTTAAGAATTTAACACGTCCAGAATTTTCTCATGTATAATCGGTTCCAGGAGATAAGGACATTCAAAATAAAAGTTTAAAAAATCCTTGCCCACGATTGCTTTAACAATTAAGTTAATTATTTCAGCTGTTCATTAAAATTGGCAGCTGAAAACACAAATTTCCAAACATTAAAAAGCTCTCCTTTTATCACTAACGCAAAATGGCAGATTGAAATTAGAAAGCATGACAGAGTCAATAATTTTTTTATGCTTGATTGATACATAGTAATTCCGAAAGCAATTTGCGTTGAGTTGATTCTGTGATACTCTATAGTTGCTATAAATCATTATCTATTTTTAACCCTATTCAGATCGGAGAGGAAAGGGGGACGGAATCTGACTGCACGGACTTTGGACGTCTATAACTTTTTTCATATGCCAGCTAAAGTCACCCAACTTGGTGTCTTTTCCCAAAATTTTCCTGGGAACAATTTGATTTTGCAAGTCCTTGTTCATGAAATTTGACGTTACCATGGCCATCACAATTTGACAGACAACGTTTTAAAGAATTTTGAATTTACCTCTTTTAATGAAAAGTGAAAAGTTCTGTAGCTATCTTTTACATTTTAAGGTCATTTTAGTGCTTCTGGTCAATGTTGATGCTCTTTGGGATATTGAAAAATCGAGAAATCTGAGGTGGTCGCCATTTGAGAACATAGCGTATTATTTACGACTTGTGAGGTTATGGGTTTATGTTGCGGACCTCAAAGGAAACATTTTAGGACGTACTATTTGTCCTCAAAAATTCGTTGTCATAAATTTTTTTCTCTTGAAGTTAAGAACCCCACCCCCAAGTCCCAAAAGATCATGAAAAGCCCTGTCTGAATGTGGAGGTAAGGAAATATCGAGTGACATGAATCGTTAGGTGGATTCATTTGCAGGATACGCTTATACTTGTCGCATTTTTAACGCGTACCTCGTTGCAAATAAACCAACCTCGGAGACCCAGGGGCAGACAGTCAGGGCGAGAGATTTCCGTATTACTGTTAAAAACTCTCTTCGATGGTATGCCTCAAAATTTGTGCTCAATCAGAAGAGAGAACGCAAATGGGCTCTTGAACTAGTTCGTTAAAGGTATCCCCAAGGGGCTGTTCCCGACCGTCTTGTATACTTTCGCTCGCACCAGGCTTCAGCTCACACCGATTTCGCCCGTATTATCTGCCTTTCGCCTGGACTTTCTGCCCTTGGGACCCCTGCAAATAAACGTGTCGATAACCCCAGAAAACTACCCGTGCCAAACGATGCTTGTTTTTGGGCGTGATCAAAATGTACAGCAACACGACGGAAAGTAAGGAAAGCGTCAGAAAATTATCTTTCGGGTGTTGGTTTGCCTTTTAACGCAAGAGGGATCGTAATAACTAACTAAGGGAAGATGATTATCTACGTTTTTTCTATTTTTCTATGCTGGGGAAATAGTTCAACTGGTTGGATACTTGTGATTTACCAGTGGTACCAGCAAACGTATTCACGTTATCTGCAAATACTTGATGATTAAAATCCACAGAGTGGGAAATTCGACAGCCTGTTTATTTGCATCGCATTAACGGTACGCGTATAGGCTATGCGATTAATCAATCGCGTATCGATTTATCGCATTCATCGTTCAATAAATTTGCATTGTAGCAGCAAGGGGAAATGCAAACCTTTCGCAAGTATTTAAGCAAACATTTCCCTCCTTTGGAAGAAGTAATCAGAGTAGACAGCGTCAAATAGCCAATGAAGTACAATTGCGCGCTGAAACTCGTCATCGATTTATCGCTTACACCACACGTGTAACCTAAACGCGATGCAAACAAACAGGTTCTCACATTTTTTGCTGTACGCGTATGTTGCAAATGAATCCACCCTTGACGTGTTATGCTAATTCTACATTATCGCGTGCACCTTTCGGAGCCGGAATGTTAAGTAAACGAGTCATGATAATTTTCCCTAATTCTTTCATATTCCCACAAGAGGGCGCGGAATTCATGTTAAACGCTAAGCTAGTAGTGTTTTTTTTGCATTCTGTGACTGGTTCGTATGTATAGGATGTTGTTTTCATGGACTCCCGGGTTGGTGTCATTTTGTATTAGAATTTCCGTATTTTCCTTACGTTAGCTTTAATTTTACTTTTTCTTGTCGCGTTTCGCGGTTTCTTTTTGCGTTATCCATAGGATTCATTCCTTCTTTGCTTTTTCAGAACTGTTGCTTGCGGTGTTTTGTTTCCCGCTACGATGTGCCTTACGGGGAATTTGGTCTGGAAATAAAATTTCCATACAAGTAGCGTTCGCGTGTTCTTTAGCGGTTACATGAATTTTGAGTAAAAATCCATCTATTTTGGGCGCCACATTTGATGACTTTACAGGCCCCCAGCAGAGCCACAACCCATAACATTTCCCTCGTATTTTAAAGCTTTTCAAAGAATTTCTATACAAAGCAAAATCTTTTCGAAACATTGTAACATAACATACAACTATTTCAATGAAGGTTGTCGGATCCGACTCAAGCGTACGCGACAAGACCGAACGGTAGTGTGGGTAGTTGCAGTTCAGACTTAGTTTAACGGTTGTCAGAAGTTGGTCGGGAACTTTGAATTTCTTAGTACAAGTAATAAATTGGCACCATCCGATTATTGTCAGCGGCAATCCTGATTTGGCTTTCCATTTTCAGTTGTTAGTTCTTGCCTTGAAGTACAAAAATTCATGTCCATATTTTTCATGATGCTGTTAATGTTTTTCATACTTCTTATTAGGGTTTTCCGATTTAACGGAATCGGAAAGACTTTTTCCGCCTTGCTGGCTAATTGAGGATGAAAATGTGTTGTTGATTCAATTTGCACAATGCATTTTCAGTTATTCTTGTCCATTTTCTATTGAGATACTTGACAATAATAAAGCCTTTTTAAAGCAAATACAATAGGTTGCCTCGATTTCAAAACAATTCAAAAACTCATTAATAATTCATAAGCCCCATGAACCTATCAAATGAGCTCACGTGCAGTGACTTTATATCTAATTAAAAACACTCCTAATTAGTATGCGGTGTTTATCAGATATAAAGTCAGTGCATGTGACTTAATTATGAATATTAATTATCAAAACATAAACTGACACAAAAAATGGTGACTGAACATTTCATCTGATTCTTTCAAGTAATTTAATTACATTACACAGTGGATTTACGTTTTCAGTAGTCATTAAACGGCTTTCGCTATTCTCTTTGAAAACATCGTAAGTAAACAAAAGTGAAGCGACTATAGCGTAACTTCAGTATCCAAGTGTTGAAATTTTGCCTTCACCTGAGACCACGTGGATTCCACAGTTAATAAAAGAATCTGGTTATGAAGCTCAGCAAAGTCTTTTGTTTTATGTTTTTGTTACCGTTTTTAGCCTTGACCGTGCACAAACAACAATAGGTTTGAATTTTGTATGAGCAACGAACCAATAAAAATGTCACTGTTAAGTTATTCAGCCATAGGGTGCGAACGTAAAACAAAAGATTGTGCACGGTCGTAGAACTTTCAACATAAATTGCAGCACCTTTGTTTGTTTGTTTGTTTTTTTTCAGCACCTTTGTTTTGGCCTTTGAAACTTGCAAGGTTTCATAACCAGTCCCTCGAGTAACTATGGTGGGTTCAGTACAGGCAATTTACTTCTCGTCGTTCTCTGTCGCTCAACAGAAAAATCATACACCACTTACTCACTTACCAAGCGAGTTGTCTTTAAAATAGCTCTGTTTGGCGGGTTCCCCTTTTCTTCTTCAGAATTTTCGGCTCTCAAAACGTTTGACAAAAAGAAGCGATGTTGACTCCTTCGAAGCCAGAGCACGTATGAGACAAAAGATGTTTTTGTCGTATAACAATTTCTTCCTTTTCAAAAGCGCATTGGTTTGAACTCACTGGGGACACGCCCTATCGGTAAGTTTCGTGGGAGACAAAAGATATGTTTTTGTCGTATGGTAATTTCCAACTTTAACAAAAGCATCATTGTTATAAACTTTTATAGTGGGTGTTTGTTCCGAGGGAAGGCCGAGGAATTTTAGATCCGATAAAACACTGCTGCTCGTTTATTTAATATTACTTAGTTTCAAAAACTTCGCAAATGAATTGCAAAACTGTACTTGTATGCATGTATTTCTCTTTAAAATATCACCACCCTTCAGTGTCAACGAGATGCACGTGGACCATGTTAGCAAGTCATCAGAACAGGTCGCCTCGCATTTTTAATGAATTTTGTTTATTTTTCTTCATAATTAGCACCAATAATAATCTAATTCAAGACATTTTAATATATTTTTTCAATTTTGAAGAACTCTGTTGGAACCCACATGTGCACACAACTAAAGGTAAAAATGGTGTCTGGTGTCGAAATACACTAGAAATAGATATTTTTCGAAATCCAATAGAATGATCTATCTGTACTCGCAATGACCGCGATGCACGATTGGCCGAACGTTGCCTCCTGTTGGGTGAGATGGAGTATATTGTAACTTCATATAGTTTATTTCTACATCTTCCTTGGTTATCTTGCCCCGTGAAAACAGTGTGTCAAATAACTGAGGTCAAGTTATCAGACCACAGTTAGAAAAAAACCTTCGTAGAACTCTCTCGTGAAAACAAGGCATTGGTCCCCATACTGCATACTTATACCGATTAAAATTATTATTTCTAAAAAGAACTTTCGAAATACCGAACGAATATAGGCTAGAAATCTGCATCCCTGCAAAGCTCTGACTGAACGACTTCTTCAGTATCTTCAGAGGTATTGAGATACCTCTACCGCGAAACCGGGAACAGAAATAATACTGATTAACTTAACTTATGCAATTTGTGCAGGCTCCCTGTTATGCAACAATGGACAAACTAAGTGATTTCAATGACATTTTCAATAGGCGGAAAAATGTGTTCCATTTAAGTGAATTTTCCGCTGAATCGGAAAACCCTATTTACATACCATGTACGTACTCCACGTGTACCCACATATTTAAAATTTGCATCCCGTTTTAACCCGGTAAACAAAAAGATGAGTGGGATTAAAAATTGTTTTAAACGAAAACTGTATCTGCAAATGATTCTTTCACGTTATGTGTTTAATTTTTTGCTTTAAAAACTCTTCCATATACCTTGCTATTCTATGGCAAGCAAGGTAACGCTGACTTTGGTGAACTTAGTCATAAAGATCCCATATTACCCTGCGGTCTTGTCGCTTAGGCTTAAACTTTCATCTGACGAAGTTAATTGAAATAGCTGTATACTAAAGAGGTGAGGGTACCCGCTACCGTCTGTGCTGTCCGTGTCTGTCATTTATCCTGAGACATGATTGCCTGCATAATGATAAAAACTTTGCGATTCATATTTTTGTGGCATGATCATTTAAATCTACCAGTTCAACCCCGTCAGTTAATTAAGACCTTCTGGGTTTAACCAATGTCAGATTTAAGAGGAAGTAAAATGAAAATAATCAACACAACTGATTTAATAAAACTGGTTACTCCTTACGCTACGAGGCGAAAATTTCTAAATTTGAAGAGTCTTCATATATTTGGCAATAGCCTCAATTATACCTGTTGGCAAGAGAGTATTTTAATGAACAGCTTCTAGAAGATACGTAAATAAGGTGAGGTTAATACAGTTCTACAACATTATTGTTAATTAAAAGCGTCTTAACCCTTGTAGGTTTCACTAATGGCAGTTTAATCGGCATCGCTTTTGTATACATTTCATTGCCTACTTATGTGAAACAGGCATTAAATGTAGATAATAAATAAATAAATAAATAAATAAATAAATAAATAAATAGATATGTTATGACCTTGTTGTACTCTACAGTGCCTGCGTCATGTGCCGATAAATTGCGCTTACGAGTCCGCTGTCAAAGCTCGTACCTGCGTGATGTACGTCCTACTGCATATAACCCTAATTTCATAAGCTCGCTCGCCGCGAGTGTTCCATATTTCACTAGTAGAGTGCTCTAGCCAGTATCTGCAAGGTCAAGGGTTCGATTCCCTTTTTTCGTGTGTAAGATCATGACATTCGTTTTTTTTAAAATTTATTTCATTGTCTGATACTTGTAAGTCCATCGTAGTTTTAAGTGCCTTTTTGGCTTCAAATGTAAAGATTACGGTGAATTCAATTGTTTTTAACTATTTGGCTGCTTCTTGCATGGTATGCCCAAATGATTTCCGCCTCTTAGAATCGCTTCAGAGTCCATTTGTGGACGTGAATTGACATTCCCATCTAATTCAATTCAGTAGATATAAAGGTCCCAGGAGCTAAATTATGTATTTTATTTTACGAAAAACAGAAATTTAGTAGATTAATTCAGGACGATTTCACTACCAGCACGCAGAAGAGGGCCCTTTCTATTCTGGGCCATGTTCGGACGCCTACATGTAGGACTATATATAAGTCACTTAATTTTAATCAGCTGTTAAATCTATGGTTCACTTTTTAGTATGTTATAATAATATCAGATAAATTTGGTCTTCAACCCGATTTTAATCTGAAAGGCCAATTAAATATCGTCAATATCATCAATATCATCAATATCATCCGACATTCCTTCAGTTCCTCATCGATCATTGTCAAGTTATGACAAAGATCCAAAGAATAAACAAAAGAAAGAATAAAGGCGTGGTAAAGATTTAATTAGGCATCAGCTCAGCTAGTTTTGCCGTGGCCATCCAGCTCGGAAAACTTATTCAGAATCTGTAAAGCTTACAAAAAACGTAAGTGCGTCTATCATGTTTTAAGTTAGCAAGTTACAAAGTTCTGAATGTTTCTCGCAATAATTTCGGAAAGGAGGGCGTAAGAATGCTGATGGATGATGTAATTTCATATTAAGACTTCTATTTGTTTGAATTAATTGATGGCCTTTAAAAGCACTAAGTCAGAAATTAACAAAAAATAGACCTCTGACATTTTAACTTATCAGAATTTTGGATATCGTACTTGTAATGTTTATAGCAGAAGATTTAACAATTAGAAAAATATAACAAAGTACACAAATAAGATGGTGGTAATAAGATTAAAGAATGAGAATATTTAAAGCAGGTTGTAGATCAATCGAAATTTTTGGTACACATTTTATTCTCAAACATACAAGTCCATCGTAGTTTTGAACGCCTTTTTGGTTTCAAACAAAGATCACCGTGTGTTCAATTATTTTAAATCATTTTACCGCATATTATACGGCCAAATGATTTCCGCCTCTTAAATTAAAAACACTTTAAAGGTGCCTTTGTGGTTAGACTGTATTTATCTGCTATTACTATTTTCGTCTGACACTTATATTTCGAGCACTTTGACTACTCTTCTTCAGGGTGACTATATACATAAAAAAACAGATGTTTTTTTTTTACCCGTGAACCTGCCTTCAGCAGCCTTCATCAGGGGTATATGTATCGAAGGTACCCAAACACAAATAAGGTGGAGGGAGTAAGATTTAAGAACACGAAAATTAAGTCCGTTGTGCATACTTTATTATCTAACACATGCATTCCGCATGCATGTGAATCCATCCTACTTTTGAATGTCTTTTTGATTTAAAACAGAACTCACCATGGATTCAATTGTTTTAAATCATTTGGCCCGCCTGTTAAAACACTATTGAGACCATTTGTTATTAGTGCGTATTTATCTAAAAGATATTTCTGTAGCAGCCAAGAAACTGTTTGCTCTTTTTAAAACCTCGTAAACCATGGAAAAAGACCATGAAACTGTAGGATGTTTCGTTACGACAAAATTGACTACTGGGAAAGATCAAGGAAGCGAACAAATTTCATAACATGCGGTAAGGTTTCGTTGCTACCGTAAAAATGCCTCGATTTGCCGAAAGGTAGAAGAAGACGCCTAAGCGTTAATTCTTGGAAGTAAGCATGTCCGAGAAACACTGCTGAAACTCCTTCATGTTTTAAAATGTCCGTCTACTTGTATGTGACGGAAGATCTGAAGGGTGGTCATTTGCTTACACCGTTTGATATCAGGCCATCCATGGACAAAAGGATAAATTGAATCAGTTTATTTTTGGGACATTTACGTCACCAAGACACACCCAAACTATATAAAGACTTTGTTGAGGAGGCCTCAAATCAGATTTTAGAGCAAGTTCTAAAAGACCTAATTATGCCGACAGGTAAAGGAGAAAAGGTCAACGAACAAGAGAAATATTTGCAGAAGTTAACGGTGGCCATATTTGGCGACTCTGGCGTTGGTAAGACCTCTCTTGTCAACCGTTTTCTAGGCATAAAATTTAATCCTAAACATGTGCCCACGGTAGAAGATTTCCATGTGAAGCATGTAGCTTTTAAGAACAAGACGTGTGAGCTTCAAATTATCGATACTTCAGGGACATATGAATTTCCAGCCATGAGGCGAGTTGATATGGAGAAAGCAGACGCCCTGGTGTTGGTGTATTCCATGGATCGACCAGATTCTTTTACAAGGCTACAACGCTACTTGGACGAAATTCGCGAAAGCAATCATGATGCTGCAATAAAAGGTTGCGATAAACCAGTTGTAGTTGTTTCAAACAAAACAGACCTTCCGAACTTGACAGAACCAAGTTTCAAAGACGAGCGTGGTCGCAATTTAAGAGTTGATCTACATCTAGAGTCAAAATATGGTTGCCACTGGTTTCATACCTCAGCGAAGTTGGGTTATAATGTCGAGGATCCATTTTACAACGTTTTAGAGTATCTACTCACAAGTGCACGATAAAGCCATTTACTAACATTGATGTCTTTTGGAAAATCTTTTAACATATTTGACTTTGAAATCCAATTTCGTCTGCGACTGTTGAGCTATTTTTTAACAGCAATCGTTTCAGCCTGCTAAAAACTAGGCTTTGCCAAACACTTGACAAGTTGATGGAATTTATATTGGGTTATACTTAGTGTTAGCAATGACTCACAAGGGAAGGAGTGCAAAACGTGGCTTCGCTCTGACGAAGAGCGAACGTTCGAAACGTCAGCTTTCAATGTCTCTACGGTGGCCAATTTACCTTATCAACTCAGTGTTGCCCACCACTTCCCCTCCGACACATCACCACAGCTTCTTTAGAAACTAACTTGTTTATCTGCTGGTTCGCTGAATAGACATGGTTGCACTGGTGGCCTGGAACTCGTGAATGAACCCCTGGTTTGTCACAGATACTTCAGTACTTCTACGGCTAATAAACTATTCTGCTGACTTTTCCAAATACTTGAGGCTTGCAAATCACAAACCTCTTCCGTTCTAGAGTTAAAAAAACTATTTTGCTGGCTTTTTACAGAATTTTTAAGTTCTACAACCTGCAAACCATTTCTCCGACTTGACTCGGATACTTCGGGCCCTTTGTGCAACTCACAAAGTACGTCGCTGGCTTGTCAAGGATTTGGACGTTGTACAATTCACAATCTACTTCGCTTGTCACTGATACCTTACTCGCACAACTCAAAAAAATCACACTGGCTTGTCACAGAAGGTTTCGACGTAAACCCACAAACCCCGCCTCACTGCTGCCCCTTTCCTAACCTCACACAAATAAGCACTTCGCTGGTTTGTCTCAGTCAACCACAACCCCTACCCCCGGCTTATCACCGGTCATGCCTTACTTTCACAGCTCACCAAAACGCTTCACCGGCCGATTAGTAAGATATGCAACTTTACATTCTAACCACTTTGTTGGCTTGCTTCGGATTATTTACTAACTCGTTGCCCATTTGGGATCTCATAAGTTAAAGACGACTCTGCTCCTTTGTAACGTACAATAACCTACCACATTCAACAACACCTCGCTAGCTTCATAACATGGAACTGAATTCTTAACACTCGCAAGTTGTCCAAACCAAAACACTTGACACAAAACGAACACAACAAAGCTGGTGAAAAAGAAAATGTCCACGATATTGGAAACAATTGTACCATCTCGAGCGCACAACATGAGAAATCGCAACGAACATGGATGATTCTTAACTTCAACATCTAAGTTCAATGAAGGGAACTAAAAAATAGAAAAACACAAAAAAGAAAACAGAAAACACAACTTGTACATCAGTCTCCAATATTAATGTACCAAGAGCATGTATTACTGAAACTAGTAAAATAATAGTTATTTTTCTATGGAATAACAAAAGACAGAATCAAAAGAGACTGTTTATATCAAGATTATAAAATGGGAGGAATCCGTATGCCTGATGTAGATCTTATGATAAAAGCCGTTCGTCTAAGCATGTTTACCGAGACTTAAACTCCGCAAAACAAAACTGGAAATCAATACCAGACTATTTCTTCAGAAAACGTGTAAGTTTCAGAGGAAAGTTAAAACTTTCCTCTGAGAAAATAAGTTGAAAGAATTTCAATTCAAATTTCTACACAGATTTGTCATACCAAAAACGAACTATGTCGCTTTGGAATCAAACAAGAGAGTGACGCAGCTGATATTGTGAAGAAGATTCCATCGATCACACATTCATCCACTGCCGTTTTAAACAATCTTTCGAGCAAAGTGTAATATTCAATTGGTTCAAATCTGTGAATAACTCCAAAGAATCGCTGTTTGGAATATCTTTGCATTCATCCACCAGTGAAGCCCTGATTAAAAAATTGAATTACACACTACTCTTTATGCGATTTTATATTTATTCATGCAAACTCCGTAATAAGTCAATTAAACTTTCTGACTTTGTCAACCAAATATCAATGAAATACCATTTAGAGAAATTGTTCAACAACTTAGCTTCTTTATTGCTGTTTTTTGTGCATTCTTTTTTCTCCTTTTAATTTCAGAATATCTAATGTGCACTTTTGTTAAACTTGTTTCAGACAATAACAGTGTTGTACGTTATGAATCTAGCACTTGTTTGTTATAAATAATGCAATGTATATTACTG
Organism: Siderastrea siderea; assembly: GCA_964030785.1. Lineage (NCBI taxonomy): Eukaryota > Metazoa > Cnidaria > Anthozoa > Scleractinia > Rhizangiidae > Siderastrea > Siderastrea siderea. The sequence goes on from OZ034975.1 coordinate 28,574,127, forward strand.
ATAACGCAATGTATGCGTTTGTGTCTGCGACAATAGAATTTAAAAAAATAATAGAATACTATAAGTAATGACGGAAAATGTCAAGCTCCTGCTAAAATTGTCGAAGAAGAGCCGATTATAACCGGCAGGCAGGAAAAATGACAAAAGAACAGTCTTATCCGCTAAAATATTATGCTTCAAACCTAATTTTGTCTAGAGTAAAAGAATTTTTGTCTCTGCGTTTTTGGGACCTAAAAACGTGAATATTGTCTTTTTGGTTTCAAACAAAGATCACGGTGTGTTCAATTGTTTTAAATTATTTTTCCGCTTATTATACGGCCAAATAATTTCCGCCTCTTAAAACACTTCTGAGTGCCTTTGTAGTTAGGGCGTATTTATCTGCCATTGCTATATTTGTCTGACATCTATATTTCGAGCACATTGAGTGCTCTATATAGTAATCAAAAATGAAGACAAACAAATGCTTCTTTTTTCACCCGTGAACCTATATTTTGACTGCTTTTAGCAGCCTTCAGGGTTGTATATGTAGAGGGTACACAAAAAAGGTGGAGGAAATAAGTTAAAAGAACACAAAAATTTAGTCGGTAGTGCGTATTTTATTATCTAACACATATGCACCTATCAATTTAAAGCCGGCGGGGGGGGGGAGGCAGGGCATGGGGTGGGGATTTGATTGTTATTGTTGGCCCTGGGGTGGGGCTTTTGACTGATCTTGCCTTCCCGGGGGAGGGGATATTTGAATTTGTCTCCGCCCAACGTGGATCTGTTTGAAGGCCAACTTGAACGAAAGAGACTGAGACCAAAATTACTTTTCCCACGTCACGCATGCGCTCTACGTCCTTGAAATCATAATGGATGTGTCCACCACATCGAGAATCAGATAATCAAAGAATTTGACCGTTTTATCTCCATATTTTCGATTAATTTAGAGTTTTTTGTTGTTGTTGATTTGAACGTTTTTAGTCATTGCAGTATCGAAGTAAACAGGGATAAAGAGAAACCAAGTAGATTTTTTGGCCAATGCAAACAATCAGTGTACGGGCCAGTTGCTGCAATGACTGCTCTTTTCAGATGTTGTGCTTTCTGCAGCCTTTGCAGAAAACACGAACTGTTTCTTAAAGAATCTGTTGAATTTTTTATTCGATATACACAGTGTATTAAACGCAGATTGAATTTTTATTAAATAGTACCTTTGGAGATGTAGTAACGTTGAGAAGTGAAAATTATAGAGTTTTCCTGTTTTCCTTGCGTCTTTCTTGCATCCAGCCTGGGAATGATTGACAGCAATATGCCTCCCGGGATGGGGAAATTTTTGTGCATTTGACTGGGATGGTTTGCCCGTGGGCAGGGAATTTGACGGCAAATTTTTGAAAAATGTCAAATCCCCACCCCATGCCCTGCCTCCCCCCCCGCCGGCTTTAAATTGATAGGTGCAATACATGTGAATCCATCGTAGTTTGAATGTCTTGTTGATTTGAAACAAGGATCATCATGGATTCATTTGTTTTAAATTATTTCGCCACTTATTGCACGGCCAAATTATTCCCACCTCTGAAAACACTATTTAGAACATTTGTTGTTAGCGCATTAGTTATCTAAAAGATATTTCTGAAGCCCCCGTAAACCATGAAAAAAAGAACATAAAACTGTAGGATGTTAGACTTCGATAGACGTAAACGTCTTTCGTACTCTATTTGGAGTACGCAACGTCCCTCGCAACCGATTAATCCAACGGTGGAGGCTTGGTTACGACAAAATTGATTACTGGGAAAGATCAAGGAAGTGAACAAAGTTCATATTAGGTGGTAAGGTTTTGTTGCTACCGTAAAAACACCTCGACTTGCCGAAAGGTAAAAGAAGGAGACTTCGGGCCACTCGGGTGTTACTAAGCGTTAATTCTTTGAAGTGAGCGTGTCCAAGAAACACTGCTGAAATTCCCTCGTGTTTTAAAATGGCCGTTTTCTTGTATGTGACGAAAGATCTGAAGGGTGGTGATTTCCTTACACCATTTGATATCAAGCCATGTATGGACAAAATGACTAATTGTAGAATTAATTTCAGTTACTTTTTGGGAAATTTACGTGACCAAGAAACACCAAACTGACTCAAGACTTTGTTAAGGATGCCTCAAATCAGATTTTAGAGCAGGTTTTAAAAGACCTAATTATGCCGATAGGTAAAGGAGAAAAGGTCAACGAACAAGAGAAATATTTGCAGAAGGTAACGGTGGCCATATTTGGCGACTCTGGCGTTGGTAAGACCTCTCTTGTCAACCCGGCTTTCTAGGCATAAAATTTAATCCTGAACATGTGCCCACAGTAGAAGATTTCCATGTGAAGCATGTAGCCTTCAAGAACAAGACATGCGAGCTTCAAATTATCGATGCTTCAGGAACGTATGAATTTCCAGCCATGAGGCGAGTTGATATGGAGAAAGCAGACGCCCTGGTGTTGGTGTAATCCATGGATCGACCAGATTCCTTTACAAGACTCGACCGCTACATGCTACATGGACGAAATTCGCGAAAGCAATCATGATGCTGCAACGGAGGATTGCAAAAAAAAAAAACAAAAAAAAAAAACAGTTGTAGTTGTTTCAAACAAAACCGACCTTCCGAACTTGACATGACAGATAACATATGTAAGATATGTAACTTCACATTCTAACCACTTTGTTGTCTTGCCTCGGATTCTTTACTAACTCGTTACCGATTTGGGGTCTACCACTCACAGACTACTTTGATCCTTTGTAACAATAAAACAAGCTTCCACATTCAACAACACCTCACTAGATGTTAGCCTTAGCCAATGTCGCTAGGTACATGACATGGAACTGAATTCTTAACACTTGCAAGTAGTCCAAACCAAGAAACCTTTACACAAAACGAACATAACAAAGCTGGTGAAAAAGAAATTGTCCACCAGCTCGGAAACAGTTATACCATCTCGAGCACAAAACATGAGAAAACCACAGCGAACATGAATGATTTAAAGAGGATGTGGACTGACAACTAAGCCATCGTAATCTCAACTCCAACATCGAATTTAAATGAAGGAAACTAAAAAATAGAAAAATAAGAAATGACGGAAAATGTCAAAGTGCTGCTAAAATTGTCAAAGAAGAGCCGATTATAAGCGGCCGGAAGAAAAAATAACAAAAGAACAGTCTTATCGGCAAAAGAACTTCCTTTAAAAAGGGTATAATATTATACCTCAAATCTAATTTTGTATTGAGAAAAATAATTTTAGGAGTTTTTCGACAACCTCTTTGGATTATTCAAGCCTGAGTTCTTAGTTTCAAAACAGCAAAACATGGAGTTACATCTTGATGGTAGCCGGTTATTGATAGAGACAATGTCGAGCATAATGTGCAGATTCAGTTTATTGCTGGTTTTCATATGATGTAATAACATTAAGGCCACCACCAAGCTCTTCTTTTCTTTTAATATATTCTACATACCAATCAGAAAAATCTGCATGGAAAATTTCATGTCAGTATATTGCATCGCTTTAGAAAAAAACTATTTTTTGTAATTTGGTCAATTTCGTGGCACCCCAATACGCAGAAAATCTCAAAATGTCATAAAACCAATATTTTAGCGTCACTTTTCAATTTTCGAGTAAAATAATGCTGTAAAAGAGCCGTCTATAATGATTCTGAAAAGAATCTAAGAATATCAATTTTATTATCTGTTTTATTGCTGTTAGCTTGCACTGACTTTTATGGAGGCCATAGTGGTGTTCTAACGAAGGACACCAACATTGCGGACCCATACTAAGTCATATTTGTCTGAAAATTATTTGCTCGATAACTTTATCTAAAGTTTACTATTTATTTGTTGTTACCTACTGTTTATCTCTTTTATCTCTAAGTATTGCTTATGCAAATAAACTCATTTTATCACACTGATGCAAACCTAGAATATTCATTCGCAAAAGCAACTCAAACCCTACTGTGTGTACTCTAAAAAAAGTAAAATCAATGAACACTTGGAGTTCCTCTCGGCCATAACATATTCATAGGCTACAAAATATTTCGCTTGCATGTGGTTGTTTAAACTGCTTCACGTGACACGATATGCTTCAACTAAAATTGGGAAACATCAAACGTTATTAAATGGCAAGCAATTCTCAAGGCTAAATGGAGCACTCTTATTGGTTAGTTACAGTCTGGACCATTACCATGAAAACGGTCCTTTTGGATATTTTTTCTCGCACTCCAGTAAAATTCAAACTGCGAAAACGCAAGAAGATAAAAAAGGAAAGGGTTGGAGCTGGTACGAAACAAATGAACGACGTGAACATGTCGTGAACACGGTCGTTTTTTGCAAGGACCTCGCTACGCTCGGTCCGTACTACCACGACCTCGGACCAATATTCCCCAGTACGGCCCTCGCTCTCAGTTAGTAACAAGTCACCCATTTTTGAAAACTTCAGTTTGAAGAAGTTTTTTTCTTTCCTTCCTCCCCCCCCCCTCCCCTTTTTTGAGCTTCGACATAACAGAGCGTTTTGCTATTTTAACAGACGACGACGTCAATATTCATCTGAATAAAATGGTGCTCAGCTTAAAGATAGAAATTCAAAGTCCTGCTACGCGCGGTGAACATATTTATGAACACGTTGCTTTGAGCAAATTTTTCAAAATAGCCTTTCGTTGACGTTAGAAATACTCACGGATACTTGTCCTTGTGCATTTAATATCTGTTCCTAGACTGCGTAGCAAGCACTTCCGTTTGTTATTCATTTTTTCACTTTTGAGGCGCGAGGAAACTGGGGCGACTTTTGTGAAAAGAGAAAAGGGTGAAAAACGAAAAGTGCGTCAAAGGTGCGGTGAAACCCTACGGAAACACTTTGTACGCAGGCTATTTCTATTCCTGGAAGCTCGCAGTTCTTTTCAAGCTTCGTGTTTGAAAAACTGTACGCTTCTTTTAGCACTATGTCCGCGGAAAAATATCAGTGCATCAGGATTTTTAGCGCCAAATAGTCCAGCCATATGGTGAAAAAATTGTGCACTTGGGGGTAAAAGCACCAAACTCGGCACAATGATAGTACTAGATGAACTGATCATTTTTAGCTATATGTACCCCATCCAAATACACACGGGGGGGGGAGGCACAATGTGCCCTTGGGGGGAGGGGTTGGGGCTGTTTTGTTCTATAGTCCATCTATATGGTGAAAAAAATGTGCACTTAGGGGTAAAAGCACCGAACTTGGCATGGTAATAGTACTTACGTTGCTGAACAAAATTGACTGTGAACCCAGGCCGATTTCTGCTGGGGGGAGAATTTTGCACTTAGGGTGGTGGGGTAGTTGCAACTTTCAAAGAAATTGCTGCAATTTAAGAGAAAGCTGTAACGTTAACCCGAATTTGCCATATTAGTAGGGCGTGGTGTCCTAAGACATTTCATCTATGCCTCTACCTAGATTTTTTCACAAAAGGGAGGAACACAACTTAGGGGGGAGGGGTGGTAGCATGTATCTTTGTTATTGTATTTTCGGTTTAGTTTCTCTTGTGAAAGAAAAACAATAATCTGCCTTGAAAACCAGCAGAATTTATAATTCAGATTTAGCGAATAGTTTCACCTGTGGCCTCATTCCAGAGCATCCTCCATGGTGGAGTTCGTGGGTGGGTGGGTGGAGGGGGGGGGGTAGCTGTGCACCTCGGCGTAGAATGCACAATTACGTTTCGTATAATATCTGAAAATAAACAATTGTATGAATTAAAACTAAATATTACACAACGTTTACGTTATTTAATTATTCTCATGTTTACAGTTAAACCATGTACAAAAATTAATTAGGGGATGAATCTGCAACACTGTCACGGATCTTAGCAGCATTTTGAGTCATATTCGAATATTTCAAATGCTACGAGTGTTAGTTTAAGTGAATGATGTAGCCAACCATGTAAGGTCAGTGAGCTTCATCTTGTAAAGTGGTTGAGCTTAATTCTCTCCCTTGCATTCCCTTTTGCATTTACAAAGCGCAGTGCAAGACATTCCAGCTTTTGCACATTTGTATCGTCCTTTGCAACCTCTCTCAGCTCTGCACCAACACTTCACAAGCTCCTGACATACTTTTGATGCTTCAGGTAATGTAGTCTACCGAGGGTGCCATGCATCTGACTCGGATTTTGTCCATCCCCACTCACTAGGAGAAGGTAGCTCAGGATTAGGAACCAATCACTGCCCCCAACAATGTTAACCTTGGTATGACACTCTCTCGGGAAACGTTGTTCTGTAGTAATGCTTCGGCAGTAGGGAATTTTCTCAATTTTCTCTTCTGTGCAAATAGAACTTTTCGGACATCATTGACTCTTTGGTACTGGCTTGTCCGGTCATATATCAGAACTACAAATCTCTCAAGCACAGGCATAGCATCTAGGACATCCTGTATAGTAGGCTTAGGCAAAAAGCTCGTACTACTGAACATTGTTGGGGGCAGTGCTTGGTTTCTAATCCTGAACTACCTTCTCCTAGCCTGCATGGGGATGGACAAAATCTGAGTCAGATGCATGGCAGCCTCGGTGGACCATCTTACCTGAAGCATCAAAAGTACACAAGGAGCTTGTGAAATGGAAATTGTGGGTGCAGACATGGCAGAGCTGAGAGAGGTTGCAAAGGACGTTTTAAATGTGCAAAAGCTGGAATTTCTTGAAATGTACTTTGCGAATGCGGTGGGGAATGCGAGGGAGAGGATTAAGCTCAACGACTTTACAAGATGGACCGTTATTTGCGATTGACGGTCCGTACGTTTCGCATGGACCGTCATCCTTGCTTACGGACTGTTATTTGCGGTTAACGGTCTGTACGTTTCGCACGGGCCGTCATTCTTGCTTACGGTCCGAATACAGAGCGTACATGTCATTATCACACCAGGGCCAACTGTTGACGTTCCGTACGTTTCGTACGGTCCATCACCCTTGTTTACAGACCATTATTTGCGGTTTACAGTCCGTATGTTGAGGTACACATATCCAATGCAAGTATGATTATGCCCCTTTATTTAAGCGTACGTACGAAGTGATCGATATACACGAAACGGAATACTCGTTCTCTAAGCATTGCGTAAAGTGATAACAGGGTTCCAAAAGAGGACTCGCCAAGAGACAAACAAAGCGATCGAGATACACCAAAGACTAAACGGTAACATGTCGATTACTAGTTCTATAACCGTTGTGCAACTGATAACAGGATTGTATTAGCGTACTGTCCAAGGCAAGACAAAGCGATCAAGACGCACGAAAGAGAAAGTCAACTCTTCCAAACGGACCGAGTGCAAGGCCGTAGCCAGACTTTTTTGATAACCGAGGCAATTGCGAATCGCTGAAGGCGCGAGCTTCTAGACGCTCGAAAATGTCATTTTCAGCGTTTTCCTAGTGGTATTTTCCCCCAAACATAATCAAAATCCAACTGAATTTAACAGCATTTATGTTTGTTATCAGTTCTTCTCTTTAAAATTCGAACGGTTTCATTCAGAAATGAAATTTTAGAAGCTCTTAAATGTTACTTCAGCATTCGTGATGACGAAAATATCAATCTCGTTCAAGTGCATCAGTTCAAGTCTACTAGTGCTGAGGTGCACTCTCTTCTTAAGGCCTCGCTTTTATTTGGAGAAAGCTAAAGCAATTTCTCCTATGTCCATTAGCGTTCCATTTTTGCAATATTTGCAACGGCTCTGGAGTGATGTCGTGAACGTATGCAAGCGCAAGACCATTCAATCGGCGCAGACTGCTGAAGCTTCTCTCGCAGGAGCAACTTCCAACTGGTAATGTTGGGATTAACTGAAGGATTGTTGATATATTGGCGAAAAGCAGCTCATCGCAGCAGGAAATAGCATCTGGTAGTGAAGCAACGTCTTAAGTATTAACTGAGGTTATCACACTTTACTGTACCGATGGCGTGGTTTACTGCCAGAAACATGCTATATATTTAGTAAATCATTTATTTTCTTATTTAAGTTTTTAACCACAAGGAACATTTTTTACCGAGGCAACAGCCTTGGTTGCCTCAATGCTGGCTACGGGCCTGAGTTTTTGAGGTTCATGGTCCGAATGATCTATACGGACCGAAACCTTAGACTCACGGTCCGTTACGGTGCGAGTGTATTGGTCATCCCTCCTGACCGTACATGGTCGTCTACATCATTGCACTTAAACTAACTTGTAACATTTGACAGGGCTGCAGATGCACCTCCTAAAAAGGTTAATTTTTGTACATGCTTTAAAGGTTAACATTAGATTAAATAACATTAATGTTGTTTAATTATGTATTTTTCATTCCATACAATTGTTGATTTTCAGATATTATACGAAACGGGATTGCGCATTCCACAGCGAGGTGCAAAGCACCCCTCCCCCCCTCAAGGAGGGGGGGGGGGAGGATGCTCTCGCATGAGGCCACGGGAGAAACTGTTCGCTAAGTGAATTATTATTCTTCCAGTTTTTAAGGCAAATCATTGTTTTTCTTTCACCGGAGAACTTATACGAAAATACAAAGATGCATACTACCACCCCTCCCCCCCTAAGTTGTGCCCCCCTCTTGTGAAAAAATCTAGGTAGAGACATAGATGAACTTCCTTAGGACATCACGCCCTACTAATATGGCAAATTCGGGTTAACGTTACAGCTTTCTCTTAAATTTCAGCAATTTCTTTGAAAGTTGCAACTGCCTCACCACCCTAAGTGCACAATTCCGCCCCCAGCAGAAATCGGCCTGGGTTCATAGCCAATTTTGTTCAGCAACGCAATTACTATTACCATGCCAAATTCGGTACTTTTACCCCTAAGTGCACAATTTTTTCACCATATAGATGGACTATAGAACAAAATGCCCAAACCCCTCCACCCAAGGGCACATTGTACCTCCCCCCATGTGTATTTCGATGGGGTCCATAGCTAAAAATGATCAGTCTATCTAGTACTAATATGTAGATTTAGCCAAGCCTAAAAGCGGAGCCCCCCTTTTTGTTTTGTTTGTTTGTTTGTTTTTTTGCTGGTAGTTATTAATTTGTGAAAATACTCTCATTCAAGTCGTTAAATTAAAAAAAAAAAAAGAAAAAACAAAAGAAAAAATTCTTATCCTCGCTGATAGCCGAACTCGGGTCGTCGGCGTATGAAGCCGGATATTAGTCCACTTGGCCATGAGCAGTTATTGACATCTTGAATGTTAATTTTAATACTTATCTCTTTCTTCGTGACAAGCTGCCTATCAGCATGAAAATGCTGGTGTTTTTTTCCTGGCAAAATGTGTTCGGAACGCCGTAAAACCATGGTTGTGGACAGAAAAAACCAAAAAGCACTAGCTCTTCTATATTTGGCGTCGAGACCGCTGCGAAAAGCTGCGAACTCAAGCGGTGTGCCGACCAAGTTCGAACAGAACCGACAAGGCAAATTTGAACTTTTCGCCTGAACTTTATCGCCTAATTTTTTCGCCTAATTTGAACTTTTCCCCTCTCACCAAAAAGACAACTGAGTATTCTTTTGAACTTTTTTTGCCATTAACAAATTTGTTTTTGACTTTTGTTGTCTTTGCTTGTTTTGCTACAACGCGGGTCAACATGCGATTTCGCGCCAAAAACACATGGGATTCAGCACAGGGTTATATCCAGTGTATGAAGTGTATTGGTGACCCTGTGGTGCGGACGGACGGACGGACGTACGTACGTACGTACGGACGGTCACGTGACTATTACGTCACCACCAAAATTTCTTGTCTTGATAGGCTACCAAATTTCCTTAGCAATGGAGCTCCGCTGACGCGCTAGCGCGCTGGCTCCGCTATCATTGTGCCGAGTTTGGTGCTTTTACCCCGAAGTGCACAATTCTGCAATTTTTTTGCACCATATTGCTGGACTAAAATGAAAGTTATTGTTTGTACACTCTCCGATTCTGTTTCAATTAGGAAACAACAATTAGTAGGATATGGATCGATCGTTTTCCTTATCTAATTCAATTCATATCCTACCACGAAATTATTTATAAGACACAGAGGAGGTAATTTCCAGGATGAATTCAGGAACATTTAACTGTCGGCACTCAGAAGTGGGCCGTTTCTATACTTAGCCGTGTTCGGACGCCGGCATCAGTGTAGGGCGATATCTCACTTAATACTGCCAAACTTGTTGAACGCATATTCTAATAACCTCTTTAAATCTATGTCAGGTAATGTTATCGGATTCATAAATTGGGTCTTCAAGCCGTTTATAGGCTCAAAGGCAATTATTAAAATATCACCATCAGTGACAAGTTTTTATTCAAGTATTCTGTAGTAACTGACCATTCTCAAACATTTTGCACGGCACTTTATTTCGCCAGTTAGGCATCTGCTCTGTTTTGCAATGGCCATTCAGCTCTGGAGACCTTATTTGGAGCTTGAAAAGCTTACGAAAAAAGTGAGCGTGTCTATCATTCTTTAAGTTAGCAAGTTACAAAATTCTAAATATTTCACGCAATATTTTCGGAAGAGTTAAATAACGAAATTTCCACATTAAGACTCGTGTGTGTATGGAATAATTGGTTGCTGTCCAAAAAAATAGACCTCCAGGGGGAATCTTTTGACATATTTAAAACTCTTGCCTGATTTGGAAAACATTTATTTCACAGGTGAGATATTTATATCAAAGCGTTCCTCCACCCTATTCTACAAATAGGTGCTTTGCTAGGATATAAGATTGCTAATTTCCCCTCGTTATACGTAATTTTTGTGGTTGTTACTATTTTGTCAATAGTGCAGATTTACAGTGCAACCAACTCAATGATCGTCTTCTTTTTGCTGCTAACAATTATGCTACTTTAACATGACGCAGGTGAGTGCAGTTAGTCGGCATAAACTTTGTTTCTTTTTACGAAGCAATTTTTACCTGTTTGAACCAGTGTCAAAAAGGAACTATTGTTCCGTGAAAATCTAGTATTCATTGAACGAAACATTTTTCGCTTACATATTAACGCTTTATGGCATGAATATTCTGTGTATTTGCATTCCTTAATAAAGTATGAAAAAGCTTGCGTTTGAATTAACTCACGATTTTTGTTATCGATATCGTTTATGTTTGGCCTCTGGGAAAGAAGGGACGATATTCTGTTCTTAAACAGTGTTATAAAAACCGTAGATTTGTAGAAACTACACTTTACAACCATCTATGCCGGGTTAGCTTTTAATACGGTATTTTCATCGACATAATGTATTTTAGTAGTGTCTACATAAATTTTTTCTTCAATAACTGTTAACTTTTACTGTTGATTGTCAATCACTGTCAAAATGACGTATAATATCCTTAGACATTTTCAGCGGCGTTATAAGAAAAAATATTAGATGTATTTAGTTTTCAAGGAATATTTCAAAAAAAGGAAAGAGAGCGTGTTTCACTGTGGGCTCAAAACATGGAGAAACTGGTAAAAGCACGAAGTCGAAAGCCGAGGAACTTTATTCTTTCGAGGTGTTTTGAAACCCTGGTGAAACACGTACTACGAGTTTTTCGTATGGCTTCTACCTGGCATAATAATAAACAAAAGAAATTTTCACATTAATCATTCCACTTCTGCTTTTATGTGTACGCGGGTGCTAGTTTGTGATCGCAACAAAATATTTCTTCGTGTTTTTCAGAAGGTGTTGCTTGAAGCTAGCATCACAATCTACATCGGTATTCACGTGGTACTTTCCGGTGGGCATGGAAGAACCAGCTCCTTGTTTTAATTATAACTGCCCAGACTGTAAGTAGTAAGCTTATTGGTTCGCTTGTCAATCTTTAACATACCTGGTGTAAATGGAAGTTGGCCGCTTTGTATATTTTCAAAAGTTGTGTTGTGCGTACCTCAAGAGAAAGAATTGAACCACGGGGTAATGCGTATAGAGAATGGTGTATCGATTTATCGCATTCACTGGAGATAATTTTGCATTTCAGCATTACGGGAAGCTACCCTTTTAAAAGTATCTGAACAGACAATTACCTCCTTTGGGGAGACGTAATCAGAGTTGACAGCATCAAAATATCGAATGGAGTACGTGCACGGTCCGGAATTCCAAGCAACACTCAATTGATTTATCACATACCCCATACGAGTCAAGCAAAATAATGCGCTACGTGTACGATTATCTCATTTTCTGCTATACGCATTTTCTGCTAAACTCAAGACCGCTCTTAGTCTCAGATTCATCCACCTGACCCAAATGTGTGTTATTTACTGGCTGATCATTTTAAGCACTATTAGTGAGTAGTCATTTCTTAGTAGTTGCTCTTCAAGATATACATATGTGATGCAATTTTTTTAAGTGCAGTTGTCTCATTAAGTTAAAAACGTGCACTAACAAATAACTTTTAAATTAAATACCTTAGAGGGTTTGAAATGAATTCCAGTGTTATTATTTTGCTTTAGTGACGGAGAGAACATTTTAAGGAAATTTTTGTCGCGCTCCAGTTGCATCTTTAAATCGCGCCTGTAAACTTGCAGCAATTTAGTTTCGAACATATTTGACTTACGGCAATTTTTCCCAAAAAAGTACCAGTAACTTATAAGAGTAGGTCCCATGGGGAGCTTTGTTCGGGCACTCCTTTTCTAAGTTTGTGGCTACTTTTTTTTTTATTAACGGACACATTTCTTTGTCCTGAAGGCCGATTTTTTTTCTGCGTTTGATTTTCCTTCGTCGAGCCACAGCGACTGCAACACCAAACACAGACTAAAAATACCAGCTTCTTCACATGCTTGCATTTTTTCAGGAAGAATGTAAATAAACTTGAAAAGCCACGCCGCCTTAATTTGATTACAAAGCTTGAACGATTGCTTTGCTACAACACTGCTGTGTTAGTGTAAAGAAGATCCTCGCAGTTATTAACGCAACTTATCGGTATCGCAGAGGTCAGGGTTCGGGCTTTCTTTTCGCAACTGCATAAGTTGCGTTAATAACTGCGAGGATCTTCTTTACACTTATTTCTTCATTCCGCAGTTCAAATATGTGAGTTTCATATATTCATAATTTCATCTTCATCTTTCCCGGGTATATTACGAACCAATTTAATGAGCAGCTCCCAGTTGGCTTGTTAGCTCAATTGGTTAGAGCGCTGCACCGGTATCGCAGAGGTCAGGGTTCGAGTCCCGGCAAGCCTGATTTTTTTCAGGCTTTCTTTTCGCAACTGCATACGTTGCGTTAATATCTGCGAGGATCTTCTTTACACTTATGACGGGATCAAATCACAAAAGTATGGGTAGCAAAGATTCTTTTCAGGTATTCGTGTCCCGGGATAAACGGGGATCCATAAGCAACCAGAAAGCTGACGTGCCAGACTCCATGTACGGCAATATGATGTTGTACGGAAAATTCTTTCCAGAAATTCAAATTATAGTTAAGTAAAATTACTCTTCATCTGTGATGAAAATGTCCAAAAAACGGTCATATACCATGCCTCAGTATTTGCTTCCGCAGTAAGGCTGGTTGTCAAACGTCACCGCTTAGAATATAGGCAGTAAGGGAAGCCGCCATTATACTAATGAACAGTCTCCAATAATCTGTTCTTGTCTGCGAAGCCTGCAGAAACGCCTTTGATGACAATCCACCCATCGTCCAGGTCACGTGCTGCTGCGTACTTCTATCATGTTGATTTCAAAACACTGGTATCAGCCTCTCTTTAATGGCCAACATATTTCATGCCGTACGAGTATGATTTTAGGAATTTATGGAGGTATTTGGTACCATATTTTTAATAACATATTTTTAATAACAAAACCCAGAGACGACAATATCTATAACTACAGTGTTCACATTTCTTTCCAATTTTCCAATGCGATAACAATTCAAAAGAAAAATTTGTGAGCTTAACCTTAAATATAACAACACAGGTCTCGTTCAAAAATTTTAACTCAAATGTTTGATTTTAACAGTGTCGTGAACTGATAACTTATGGCTTGGACTTTGAATTATCAAAGGAGGGGGGGGGGGGGGTGCTAACGAGGCCAAAGTGGACCAAACTACCAAAATGTATTTTTATTGTATATATTGTCTGATCCGTTTATTTCGGGAAGTAGCAATACATGAGAAATTGTAATGTAACGACAAAGTACACGGTAGGAACGAATATCACATTTTTCGATTAAAATTGTTTGAATTAAGTTACAAACGACTAACTTACGATGTAAAATGATACATCAAAATACTGCCAGACTAATCATTCAGGATCAGTTGTCCCGAGCTCCAGCCTTCGTGGGTGTTTGGTGGCAAACAGATTAACCACCTCATCCAAATCAATTTTAACTTGATAATGGATGTGCATTAGTGCTAGGGACGACAGCCTTTCTTGGCCCATGCAAATGTCGTCGTGGTTAGCTATCATCTGCAGAGCCGCTAAGAAGTTGCCTGTACTCCCACGACCCTCACCATTCAAGACTTTGTTATCTCCACGCAGGGCAATGCACTGTCGACCACAGAAAAGGATGGGTTCTGAAAAATCATTTAACGATGTGCCTATTTCTGATAATATTCTCCCTCTTCTCGTCATCTAATCAGTTGTTCACGTTTTGCTCTGGGTTTTCAACAGAATTAAGGAAGGATTAGGTGGCGACCATTGCGTCGCGATGGTACTTCATTTGCTCATGTCTTTTTGCCTTTTCTTGAAGCTTACGCCAGTTTATGAAAGGGTTGTTAACAAAAGCGCCGTTATCTTTCCTGCAATGCATAGATATCATCAAGGCACAATGTTTACTAAATACTCTATTTACTGAAGGGCCATCCATGGGTACTCACTGAAGTATCGTGACTGAAACCTTCTTCGGCACTGATGAAGAAATCGCGTTGGAAACTTGTAGTTAATCGATGGAACAAAATGACTTCTAATCAAGTGATATTTCTGGCCAACTGGCAGCTTATTTGCGGAAGAACCAAATTCCTCAGATGTCGTCGAAATCTTCCCGTTGTCATTTATTTCTTGTTGCTTTACTTGTTCTAAGTGATGTCGTGTTAGAATGCCATCAGTATTCTCAGGCACTGGAGCTTGCGCAGTCCCTACAATTTTATTGACAGTGCACAATTGTTAAGAAAGCACACATCGGCTTCTCATAGAATATCGACATCAGGAAATGACGATAAGAGACCAGTAGAAACATAAAATGTATTTTCCCTCTTAATGTTTGGGATGCCTATGGATTTCTAGAAGGTGCTGCTTTTAACCCTCTCCCTGGTCCCCCTCCGAAATGTTTCTTTGTGTTCCCTTCCCTTATCAAGCGATATAATTTTGCTTCCTATTGAGGAATAGCGAGTTAATTTCAGAGCATAATACTGGGATCAAGACTGGTGTGCATCGCCAAAATAAGCGTGATTTACCTTCTATATCTCGCTGTAAAACTGTCGTTAATTGAGATAGATCTGAAGTCGTGGTCTCAGCCGGCTGTCGTCGCAGACTGCACTGTCATTCGGTTGTCAGTGTCTGATGGCTCTTGATGGGGCACTTTACTGACCTACGTATCGAGAGACTGGCACGATTTAGCTCAAGGCTTCCTCTTTCTATTTTCCTATTCTCTCCTACCCATAAGGTATTCCACAAAAAATGATTTTGCATCTTCGGGTGTTCATGCCATCGTACAAATAGAGAATACTACCCGACGCGTTAGCAGACGTGTCTGACAAAAATGGTGAGATCGATCCGTTGTCAATGGCTCGCTCGTCTAATTTCATTATCCATTTAGATAAGCTCGGACCTCTTTACCCTTATTGAAATGTTCTGAGTGGCTGGGGCTACTAGAGTGCAGTTGGTTTTAGTTTGCCAATGAATACATTACTTCTATTTCCACTGTTTGGTTTTGTGTAACTGTCACTGTTATGTTTTAAAGATTTACTGGTATCCTTCAGTTTAACCGACTGTACTCCTTAGCTTAGACATTGAGTATCAAAATGTGGACCTTTGGGGACTGTGGGAGGGTGCGAACGCACTCCGTGCAACCCCCCCCCCTCCCTGGTTACGGGCCTGCTTATCGAGTGTATGATCTAAGTGTGCTATTAACAGTACTTAGAAACAAGAAATAATTAACTGAAAGTGTTGTCACTTAACTTCGTTAAAGCGAGAACCCAGTGAAAACGTTATTTTGACTTTAGATGTACTCCAGCCTTTAAATTGTGGCTAAGCTCACTTAGAAACTGGTTCTGTCAAGTTTGGGAGGTCAGTTTTGCTTGAGACAACTACAACAGGCTTATTGCAACCTTTCGTTTGTAGCTCTATAAGAATTGCTTTCGCGAATTTTGTCCATTTAGCGAGAGGCTTGTAAATGAACCTGGTTGCTCCAACACCACCCCATCCACTTTATATCAACACTCCTCATGGATGGCAATCCATACGTTCTGTGACATATTGGTTTGTGGTTTGAAAATGGGAATGGTTTTTTCGCTCTACAGCGGAAAAATTTCTGACACTGACAAGCCATGTTTGAAAGCTATATTTCTAGAAAATAATCAAAACGAATCCGTAAAGAGAAAACGAAGAAACAAGTTCCTACAAATCTAAGGACAAGATTTGATTTATATTTACTGTTTATGGTAATTGAGTTGCAGTAAAAAAAATATTAATAAACATAAACATAAACATGTTATACTATCTTTGCATATGTACCATCGGTTTCCTCTTCCATAATTCTGATGTCACGTGGGCCCAGAAAATACGCTGCAATACAAGTATTCATTCCAAAGTCTTTGCTTTTCCACAAGAGGCTTGTTCAAGCATGTGTTTTCTCCTCTCTGCAGCTGAGTGCCCTTCTTCTTCCAGGTTAATTGGCGGTGAATATCCACCGTGACAGGGCAAAAAATTGTGGTTGTTTTGAGAGTTTGTTTTGAGAGTTTTGGGACAAGTTACATTTTGGCAGGAGCATCTTAACAATAAAATAATGGCAATTAAAAAAATAGAGTTTGCTAACAAAAACGTTGATAGTCATACATTTCTTGAGTGACTGCGTTCATTCTATGAACTTAATTATTTGGATTACATGCAGTTGTTCTTGGATGAAAAGGATTATTCAAAACCCTCTTATAACATTTACAACTGAGAAGGTTCGTCGGAAAATCCTTTACTACCATACAAGTAACTCTAACGAGTAAGGCTGTCAATTAAACCTGAATGTAGGTCAAAGAAAGAAAAAATAGACGACAGTTAATTCTGAACATGTACATACTAAGGACGGTCACATTTGCATCTATATAATCGGAGACCAAGCTTACATAATACTTGAAGATAACCTTCATCAGAACAGGGCTTGTTTTTTTTTATTTATTTAATTTTTTTTTAATTTTTTTAAATTTTTCAACAATTTTTTAATTTTTAATTTTTCATTTTTTTTTAATTTTTTTAATATTTTTATTTTTTAAAAATATTTAAAAAAAATAAAAAAATAAATAAATAATAAAAAAATCAGGGCTTGTTGATGTTTGCAGTTGCATCACAGACATAATACCCAAAGTTACCAACAGCGAAGTTTTTTCCCTTTTTTTCTCTACTGTAAGCTGAAATGATACTGATCTCCAGCGATAAACGGCAACTCACCAGGAAGTCTCTGCAGTGCCATTGCATCTTTGCTCTCAACTTCGTTCCGTACACAATGCGCATTGTGTTTTCTCCTGGTTTCCATTTATGGCTAACTTTAAAATTTCCTTCTTTCAAAGGATTGCATTGGAGGGGACAGGGTCAAGAACCCCAACAAAAACCTTGTTACTGAACGTGCCGTCAGGAAACTGTGCTTAGAGCTTCTTAGTTTGTCCCAAGGGGGACACCCTGTGGTCCAAGTCTGCACTCTAATTAGTTTATACACGGCAGACATGAACTCTCGTTTACAACGCGATGGCCTCCCTGCTTGTAAGTTGTGGAATCAGCTTTCGCCTGCAGAGCCACATGCCTAGTTTCAGGAGAAAAGCTCGTAGGAAAAAAAAAAAGCTTCCACTTCTGTTGTCTCTGTTGGTGACTGACGTGTCACGCACCGTAATGCAAAAGGTGTGGACCTGTCGGGTCAGCTGTGGACGTTTACCGCTGCTCAATTTCGCAGCAAACTCTCTTACTGTGCTTTTGTCTTAATGCTACCCACCGACTTCAACAATGTTGGCTCCGTCCCTGCAGGGTTCTAGCCGTGACCTACACGAGCCCTCTAGCAGACAAAGCTGATGGATCTGACATTGTAGTTCCCACGCCTAGACCTATCCAGTCCTTGCTCCTCTGCGGGTGGTACACAGACTCCAGATCGCCAGCCACACTCCCTCTGGTGCATGATCATAAAACCAGTACACCCTGTTGCTGTGCAAGTGACTATAGTCTCATTACCACATACCTAAACGCCTTCAAAGGGCTGCTTTGTTACGTCTGATGGACCTCTGGCGTCTGATATTACTGTGCCACCTAGAAACAATTCCTGTCCCAAAAGAAGAGCCTTATTCTAATCAAAATCAAGACTGGGCCTTTAACTAATAACTGCTGGTGTATTTTCTATAATTCATGGTGATCCGTACTTTTTGTGGACATATTTTTATTCACTTCTTTTCTACGAACAAGACTAGGACACAAGATGTCTCATAGTTTTGACTGTCCTTACAGTTTAGCCGCCTTACCTTTGCCAATTAATCAATTCACTACTAGCAAAATATAATATTTATTTCATTTTCAAAAGGTTTTTCGACAATTTTCACATTCTCGTGATATACAGTTACAGTTACAAACAACTTCGTAAAACAAAGATATTTCGTATCTTTGAAAAGACGTCTTGACTTAGATAAATAGGCGCAACAAGAGCATCCTTTATTAAGTTCCATACCGGGCTGCAGTTGTGGGCAAAGCTATTAGAAACATAAACAAGGGGTTAGTTTCTAAAGAAACTGTGGTGCTGCGTCGGTGGGGACGTGAACGCTCGAAACGTCAGCTTTCAATCTCTTTACAGTGGCCAATTTACCTTATCAACTCTGTTAATAAATCCAAAATTTTCTATTAGAAACATGAACTGGCCAAACGGAGTCGGAAGCTAACGCAAGTTAGGAAATGTGAACTTGCGATCGCAGACTTGCGATGGGTGGCCAAATGGACTCGCAAGTAGACGGAAGTTCAACGCAAGTAGCAATAAAGCCATTTCAGTGCAGCCTTGCACACGCCCTCGCACAAAGGGAAAGAATACTGAAGCCAATTTGCGTCGACTTGCGTCGACTTGCGTTGGGTGGCCAAACGCGTCATAACTTGCATTCGCTTGCGTGAAAACTTGCGCTCCATCAAAGTGGAAGCAAGTCATCGCAAGTCAACGCAAGCCGTTGCCAAACGGAGTCGCAAGTTACAACGTCTTATTGCAAGTCTCCAACTTACGATACCTTGCGACGGAAAGCCCGGGCAGGGCTTTTCTTTGTGACTATTAAATGTTTCAGCAAGCAACCGTGGACGATAATCCCGCTGGTATACGTTGGATCAGAAGTGATCGAATAAGCCTAACATAAAAAATTCCTTACATATAAAATGTATTTATATTCCTTCTTTTCTTTATAACTCATGACAGTGGAAGTATCATACGATAATTCAGCTTCGATATTAGAAGAATAATAGACTATAATCAACAGTTATTAATGCCTCTGACTCATGAAAATGTGGAGGGCTGTTCAGAAATGGAAGCAACTGAACAAATTTTCTGTTGAGATTTTCAACTTGGAAGTTGAAACATTACTGCCCTTAAACCTCTTAGACATTACAATGTTATGCTGTGAGATATCAATCTTCCGTGGCAAGGAAGATACTCCCTTGATCGCTGTCTACAACCTCCAAGCTCCCTCCACCGATCCCTGTTTCCTCTTGCTTTAAACACGTGATTTATTCATTTTTGTTTCCAACGTTGACCAATATGCAGTGGTCGTTGCTGACCACAAACGCTCAATACATTACAACACAACATTCCACCTGTGTGTTGTCTCCTGATGTCTCTCATCGTGTATTTTTAAAACAAAACAAATTCTTTAAAAGTGATTGAACTCACGCCTCGACTGGGGAGGTTTTCTTTATAGCAACTACCTGTTCTTGCTAAATTGGAGGTGTTTTCTTCTGGTATTGCTACAGCTCAACTTGGAGGCTTCCCGGGCTGAGAACTCGTCGGAGTATGTAAAATAGGGAAAAGTTTGGTTGCATTGCACCAAGAAAGTAATGCTACAAGTTAACATGGTTCTATTAAATTGATATTCTTTCTTGAAAGAAACTGTTTTAGATCAAGTTTGGTGTTAATACGAATCTTGTGCTTTAAAAAAATAAAGAGATAGCTTAAAGGATGAAAGAGCAAGTCTTTGCCTTCCATGCGGTATCATTATTTCACAAGTGAGACGTTTGCGAAGTGCTGAGGGCCTTCACTGACTTGGGAGATGCTTTCGATACTGTTTTGTTCAGGGTTTTCTCTCCAAAGAAACATTGCGGAACGTTACCAGAAAATTTCCATCACACGCCAACACTATTAGGAGGACAGCACGTTAGTAGGACAATGGCACGATGACGACTACCAGAATCCTTCAGTTTGTTCAGTAAGAAAGGACATCGTGCAAATGTCCTACTGTATTCTACTGCTGTTCTTGATGCAGCTCGTGCTATAATGCAAGCTCTATATATTTAGTATAATTTCAATGCTATATTCACCGCGCTACCCGTTTAATATAAGATTTCAAGGCGTGGCTGCTAAGCTTAGTCACTTTTTACGTGTGTTGTTTGTCAATTTTTAGTTCGTTTTTTTTTTAATTTTCGATCCACATCTCAAAAGCCTTCGGCACGGTAAATATTCGCCAATATCTGCTTTGCCTGAATAATTGTTAAATATTACAAGCTATATATCGCAAGCTATATGTTGCAAGCTCTATCGCAAGAAGTGTTGTCAAGAGGCTACAGTAAATAGAGTAGTTTAGCAGAAAGTGTGTTGAAGGATTTTTTTGCTCAGAGTAATATGCTAACAGTGGAAAATAATACTTGTGGGTTTGCCAAATGTGCAACCACGCTCAATCAGGCGAACTGTGGTCATCTTACGTAAAGCTGCCTTTTCTTTGCTGTGAATGAATTTCGACCTAGTTAATTGTTCGACAATTATTGATGGTTTCTCCTGTCTTACCTTTCTCGAAACATATTTCGTCCTAACAGTTAATGTCTGCCAAATTGCCTTTTTCTTGCCTTTAAAGTGTCGTTCCCTTTTTCGCTTTAAGCAGGTACGATGTTAGCACAATATGCTAGCTTGGTCACTGACCAATTTACCTCACTGTAAAGGAGGCCTGTATCGCTCACAAATAGTTGTCGATAAGTTTTCGCTATCGATAACCAATAGTTATTGACCACTACCGGTATCTCTCTAATCTGTGGAAGCCCTTGCTCAACCGAACTTTAGGAAAAAGTGTGTGGTGGAAATTTATCTCGTTAAACCCGTAGTGAAGTATATATATGAGCATCATGGAACGGAATTTAGAATTGCTGTACTGAAAGTTCCCGCGTAGTATTTTTCCAAGGAATAATTATCAGTTAACGTCATTCTCAAAGATGCAAGCAAGAATATTGGATAAAAGTTGTTATTCAACAGCGTTCCTGAACGACTGGTGTATAGATCTATTTGACTACTGGCGACTGGATCCATTTGATCCATTTACCCAATGGTGTTTAAAGGAAATTGCCTGCCCTTTACGCAACCCTTGCGGACACAACGTAAAGGTTAAACTGTCTTCAATTTAATGTAACAACGTATACAAAAGTAAAAATATGAAGAATGACATCGCTGCATATCAATGCCTTAAACATTAACTTGCCATTGCATGTTCTTAACAAGATTGATTTAGATAAAAATAAAATAGTAAACATTAACTTATTATTGCATGTTCTTAACAAGACTGATTTAGATAAAAAGAAAATAGTTCGTTAACTATCTGTAGACATCTGTCGCAGAGGGTTGTGTAACAGGCACACTGATGTCACTGATCCAATTGTCTGTACATCTCAGCGATGGCATATATACTGTTGGCACGAAGTCAAAGGCCTGGAAAATACACACATGCAACACAATCCGGACTTCTATCTTTAAGGAGGTGGTCGATAAGACATTTCTAGATGAAAAAAAGAAAAAGAAAAAGAAACAATGTATGTAATAGCTCATATCTACTGCAAGTTTAATTCACTAAACAAAAACACAAAAGTAGAAAAAAAAACAGGGAGTGTGGAAATCATGAAGTATTTACAATAATATTTAAAATATATTTTCTTTACAATATAACATTTACGTGTAGTTAGCACTGGTAGAACATGGCTAAAGATATAGACAACATAAAAAAAAATCAAACAAGTTTGTCTAAAAGGTACTGGGGGTATACGTTTCCAGTAAGCTTTGATTTAAAGCAGACAAGAGATGTCAAGATAGCACTATTGTCATACAGTGAAACCTGTCTTGAGCGGACACCCATGGGACTCTCGCTAGTGCCCGCTTAATAGAGGTGTCTTCTGAATACTGGTTCGTTTTACTAAGGACATGCAATATCATTCATGTAATACATCAACAACGAGGGTGAGTGTTTCATCAGGGTATCCAAACACCGAGAAACTGATGAAAGCACGAGGCTGCAGGCCGGTTGCTTTTATTGTTTCGAGGTGTTTGGATACCCTGATGAAACACGAAGCCCGAGTTGTCGATATGACTTCTCAGTCGCGTATAATAAACAATAGACAATTAACACTTTACTGACAAGCAAAATTTGTTTGCTTTTGTGAGCAAAAGCTTGTGATTAGCAAGAAGTTGATTGTTTGCAATGCTGGCAAAAATGCCACGTTTTTTCGCAAACCAATTATGGCAATGCTAATATTTGCATTGGCGTCCTTTTCAATCGCGACAGAACTACCTTCGCAATCATCCTGTTTCGACTACAAGAAAGTTGTAGAGACAAAAAATCCTTACTGACCCTGTGCAGGCCTAAAAGTAAACTTCAGGAAGGTAAGTCAGGAAGCGGCAAGTGAAGCGAGTCATAAAATTTGCTGTTATCAAGCCGGGAAGCGTATGACTGAATTCAAAGATTGCCTTCACCGAGTGCGAAGACTTGAAGAACAGTTGAAGCAGTTCCCAGCAAGTCTCAGGTACAATCGATTTTTTATCGATTTCTAATCAGGTCCACAGTGTTTAGCAATGTTCACGAATTGTTCTGTAAACGTAAATCTCATGAACTGCAATGTAAACGTAAATGCTAACTGCAAACAATAATCTATCATGGAAGGTAATAAACATTTGTTCAAGCACTGCATTGTTTTTGCTAATTGATTTTCAAACACACGTCGGTTTGGATATCCCACTACGTGTGTTTGGATATCCAATACACGCTTGATTTCATCTGTTCTTTACCGGGGTATAAAGGGGCATCCATGTGACCCAGATGGGGCCAGGCAATTCGCCCAGGCAAGACTTTTTTGCACTTTTTCATTTTTGAGTTATATTCCGCAACACTCGTTTCACCCTGCTAAAAACTACACTTTGTCAAACTCCTGACACGCTGATGGAATTTATGTGGGGTTAGTATTAACAATGACTCACAAGGGAAGGAGTGCAAAACGTGGCTTTTTTTCTGACGAGTAATTTGACCATCTTGTCCTAGCTACTATTTAAATACTTTGTAGAAACAAATTTTGCTTTTAAATCTTACGCTAAGAATTTATGAATTTACTGGAAAATTTATATAATGATTGAAATGTTTTTTTTGTGATTTTCTCTCGGGCACTTTTTGTTTTCCTAGAAAAAATTGAGGTTACTGCAATTCGGAAAGCAACTTGCTTGGAGTTCATTGTGGAATAAATACTGACTTTTTCTATCTTTATAGTGTGCTCGTAGACTTGTAAAGGCACGGAAATTATTGACCGTCCCCAAGTAGTCTATACATTTTTCAATTGGGGAAGATAAATTCTTCTTTAAAGAAACTTTGCACTCACGTGAGTGATGTCATAAGCCCAGCAAATGAGATATACATGTTCACGTAATGGTCTAGCGTCCGTTTCTCGAATTTTTCTGAAAACGTCCTGGCTGTAGCTTATCAGGCCCGAAGTTGCGTTTAGAATCTTTTGCGTTTAGAAGCTTATACATCGAAATTATATATATCGGTCACAGGAGCTAACTTATGTCTTTTATTTTACGAAAATCAGAAATTTAGTAGATGAATTCAGGACGATTTCACTACTAGCACACAGAAAGGGGCCCTTTCTATTCTGGGTCGTGTTCGGACGCCTGCATGTAGGATTATAAGTCACTAGATTTTAATCAGCTGTTAAATGTATGGTTCACTTTTTAGTGTGTTATAATAATATCAGATAAATCGGTCTTCAACCCGATTTCAGTCTGAAACTGAGGCCAAGTAAATATGGTCAATATATCATCAATATCATCCGACGTTGCTTCAGTTCCTCATCGCTCAGTGACAAATTGTCAGTTCTGACAACGATCCAAACAATAAATGCTTTAAGTTAGCAAGCTACAAAATTCTGAATATTTCTCGCAATATTTTCGGAAAGGAGGGCAGAAGAATGCTGAAGGGTGCTGTAATTCCATATTAAAACATATTAAGACTTTTAATTGTTTTAATTAATTGATGGTCCGCTTTAAAAACACTGAGTCAGAAATAAACAAAAAACAGACCTCTAGCGAAAATCTTTTCGACATATTTTAGACTCTTCCCTAACTTGGAAACAATTTATCCCCAGGTGAGATATTCATATCAAAGTTTGTCTCGACCCAATACCACAAATCGGTGCTGTCGTAGTATACAAGATTGCGTGCTATTTTTCGCAGATTTTTCCACTGCGCTTAGGAATCTGACACAAAACGAGGACTATCTTTTCTTTTTCTGCGGTTTATTGCGGCCGTCCAACGTTACAAGATTCGGTACAATCTTAATCAATCTCAAATGATCCTAAAACAATCTGCGTACAATCTCGTACAATCTGCCCAAAAGTTACAGTGTTACTTTTATTTATATCAACTTGTAGATATATGGCTTAACTACGCCCTGATACGTAAATTCGGCTAAGGGTTACAGTAATAGGCATCTAAAATTAAATTCATTTCATCCTGTTGTGATTCATTTCCTTGGGCGTGGATAAACAATTACAATTATAAAGTGCACTTATCGCCGAGAATAATGTTATCCCACGCGTGAATGAACTTTCCTGTCTGAAAAAAGTAACACGATTCTTTTACGTCATTGGCGTTTCCAGTTTCACCCAAACCTTCCGTTTGGTCTGCTAGACTTCAATCAATAACAAGTTATTCACTAAAATAGAATCACGTTATGTACAAAGGAATTTTTACAACACTATTTTCCTGTCGTTGTTATTCATTCTTCGAGGTTTTTACTGATTTGTCAATGATGCGGACTTTTGGTGCAACCAAATCAATGATTGTTAGTATAATTTTTTTTTGCAGCTTAAAATTTTTCTAGTTTACCGTTATGCAGGTGAGTGTATGTCATAAAACCTGTTTTTCTTTATGAAGCAATTTTCACCTGTTTGAAGCAGTGACAGAAAGAAACTACGGTTCCCGAAATCGCGGTATTCACTGAACGAAATTTACCTCTCTCTTTTCCAAATCTTCAATTTCATTAAAAGGAGAACAATCTGAAATTTTTCGTTTACATTTTAACTTATCAGAATTTTAGATATCGTACCTGTAATGTTTATGGCAGGAGATTTAATACTAAGAAAAATATAAGAAAGTATACAAATAAGATTAAAGAATGAGAGTATTAAGCAGGTTTTGGTGATGGTAGATCAATCAAATTTTTTTTGTACACATTTTATTCTCAAACCGACAAGTCCATCGTTGTTTTGAATGCCCTTTTGTTTTTAAACAAAGATCACCGTGTGTTCAATTGTTTTACATAATATGACCGCATATTATACGGCCAAATGATTTCGACCTTTTGTCGTTAGAGCGTATTTATCTGCTATTACTATTTTTGTCTGACAACTATATATTTCGAGCACATTGAGTGCTCTTCTTCAGGGTGACTATATATTTAAAAAAAAACAGATCTTTTTTTACCAGTGAACCTATATATCGGCTGCGAATCCATATATGGACAAAATGGCAAATTGCAGAATTAATTTCAGTTTATTTTTGTGAAATTTACGTCACCAAGTAACACCAAAACTCCATTAAGACTTTGTTAAGGAGGCCTCAAATCAGATTTTAGAGCAAGTTCTAAAAGACCTAATCATGCCGGAAGGTAAAGGAGAAAAGGTAAACGAAAACGAGAAGTATTTGCAGAAGTTAACGGTGGCCATATTTGGCGACTCTGGCGTTGGTAAGACCTCTCTTGTCAACAGTTTTCTAGGCATAAAATTTAATCCAGAACATGTGCCTACGGTAGAAGATTTCCATGTGAAGCATGTAGCCTTCAAGAACAAGACATGCGAGCTTCAAATTATCGATACTTCAGGAACGTATGAACTTCCAGCCATGAGGCGAGTTGATATGGAGAAAGCAGACGCCCTGGTGTTGGTGTATTCCATGGATCGACCAGATTCCTTTACAAGGCTCGAACGTTACATGGACGAAATTCGCGAAAGCAATCATGATGCTTCAACGGAAGATTGCGATAAACCAGTTGTAGTTGTTTCAAACAAAACCGACCTTTCGAGCTTGACAGAACCAAGTTTCAAAGAGGAGCGTGGTCGCAATTTAAGAGTTGGTCTATATCTAGAGTCAAAATATGGTTGCCACTGGTTTCATACCTCAGCGAAGTTGGGTTATAATGTCGAGGACACATTTTACAACGTTTTAGAGTATCTACTCACACGTGCACGCTAAAGCCATTTACTAACATTGGTGTCTTTTGGAAAGTCTTTTAACATATTTGACGTTGAAATCCAATTTTGTCTGTGACTGTTGAGCTATATTTTAACAACAATCGTTTCAGCCTGCTAAAAACTAGGCTTTGTCAAACACTTGACAAGTTGATGGAGATTATATTTAACAATTATTCTACGACGGCGCGCTGGATATCGAATGATAGATAACCAACGAGGCGCGTAGCGCCGAGTTGGTAGTAATCATTCGATATCCCGAAAGCCCGAGTGGAATAATTGTTTTATTAAAAACTCAACCACCATAATTGTTATGAAACCAATAAAGAAAGAAAAAAAGGAGAAAAGTGATAAAAAGGGAACAAGAATGGGTCACATGACTGAGCGAAAAAGGCGCCAAAACTTTGCGAAGTGTTGCAGCGTTTCTTTCCAAAGCTGAATGAATCGATGAAACTGCTCCAATGTGAACGACGTGCACAAGTGTTGGGAGAAAAATCTTCTAATTATTGGCTCTGAAATGTTACTTATTTGATTTTTCTTGAAACGTTGTTGTAATCATCGTTCAAAGCGGATTGAAGCTGTACGATTTTACCATATTAGCTGCGGGAGTTGAACCGAACAGGTTTGTAATCCGTTCGCCCAAAGGCGCCATCATATGTCGACTGACATGTCCCTGTTTGATCGAGCTGAAGACAAAATTTAAACTTGAACAGGTAATTTCTATGCAGCTCAGAAACAAGACAGCTGTTGTGAGGAACGTCAGAATTCACCGCCTTAGTTTGTTAAACGCAAAGCACAAAATGCAGTTTTTCTCAGGTTAGAGGTTGCGGACGGAATGGCGAAAACAACTGGGAAACCGACTCAACTCATTTTTCATGGCCTCCGATTTGTATCTAAACATTTGGAGCTTTTGGAGCACAGAGCTACAAACGAGTGCAGGTAAACCAGTGTCAATTTTGCGTGGTATAGCCGAAAAAATGTCACCCTCCCTTTTTTCTTGGTAGTCTGTTCAGTAAGCTTACTTGTTTGGATTGCATCTTGATTTTCGTACTGACTTTCCATGAATTTGTGACAGTTTTTATTAATTGCTTCTCTCCCATTTTGCTGTGTTTTATTTTATGTCTTGTCTTGATGTTTCGGAGTGGAAAGCCTTCCTGACAAAACCTACCGTTTGTAAAATGTTTATGATCGACGTAATAATTGTAAACACAACGGTAAATGCTTAAATTTCTATTTGTACACAGTTTCTTGTCGTCCTAAGGCAAGTCCTAGGTCATGCACTCCGGAAGAATTTTAATTTGTGTCTCAGTGACGCTGTTGGAATTTCTGCTTAATTTAAATTCGCTCCAAGGTGATTTTTCTAGTCCATTTCTCTCGCCGGTTTGCTCGCGGGGAAAAATCTTTCAGCTCACTTTGTTGTTGAGTGTTCATTGACCACAGCAGCAGTTCACAGCAGGTATATGAGCTGATTCCCTATCTCCTTTGAGCCAATCAAAATGCTAGAAATCCAATATACCTAGTCCAGTTTTTAATAATAGGTCATATTTAGTATTAGCAATGACTCAAAAGGGAAGGAGTGCAAAACGTGGCTTCGCTCTGACGAAGAGCGAACGTTCGAAACGTCAGCTTTCAATGTCTCTGCGGTGGCCAATTTACCTTATCAACTCAGTGTTGCCCACCACTTCCCCTCCGACACAGCACCACAGTTTCTTTAGAAACTAACTTGTTTATCTGCTGGTTCGCTGAATTGTCATGGTTGCCACTTGTGGCCTGGAACTCGTGAATGAATCCCTGGTTTGTCGCACATATTTCAGTACTTCCACGGCTAATAAGCTATTTGCTGACTTTTCCCAAATACTTCAGGTTTGCAAATCCCAAACCTCTTCCGTTCTAGAGTTAAAAAACTATTTTGCTGGCTTTTTGCAGAATTTTTAAGTTCTACAACCTGCAAAGCATTTCTCCGACTTGACTCCGATACTTCGTGCCCGTTGTGCAACTCACAAAGTACGTCGCTGGCTTGTCAAGGATTCGTCCGTTGTACAGTTCACAATCTAATTCGCTTGTTACTGATACCTTACTTGCACAACTCACAAAAAAAAAGCACACTGGCTTGTCACTGAAGCTTTCGACGTACACACGCAAACCCCGCCTTACTGGTGCCTCTTTCGTAAACCTCACAAGTAAGCACTTCGCTGGTTTGTCTCAGTCAACCACAAACCCCCACCCGGGCTTGCAGGTCTTAATTTTTTTTTGAGATGTAACTATGACACAAGATATTTAGATTTCAAATTATCCATTTTCACAAAGATATATTATCTTTCTTTCGCGATATTAAATCTCGATAAAAACCTGCAGAATAACAGGAAACATTTATATTCAACAATCGAGCATTCTAATTCCATTTTAATTGAATTCAACTTTATTTCACACTGTTTACAGCATTGGCATTGATAATTATTGTTTACAACACATTAACAACCCTTTACTATAAAAAAGCGTAAAAGAAGATCACAACTTTAGGAGGTATGTGCACAGAGGCCAAAGGAGCGACAGCTTTCGAGTTGGCCACTGTCATGTTAGCTGTAGAATTAGAGCCCAAGATTTCTAAATATGGTAAACTAAATGGGCATTTAAGCTAAGTTACACACTAAGTTTACATTATGTAGATATCAGTACATAATTATTAGGACTAGCACATGTAAAGAAAAGAAACATACACACTCAGGTATATAGTACTGTATCAATTCATGAATATTTACATCATCAGCTAAATCTGACCATTTAAGAGATAACAGGGAGAAGACCCTTTTTATAAAGGAGTGGTTTTCAAAAGGGATCATTTCTATAAAGGATCTCCTAAAGGACAATGGGTAATTTCTATCTTTCCAAGAATTCCAAAGAAAATATAACTGTCAAACTAATATCTTGAACTTCTATCAAGTAGTAAGCACTATCCCTAATTACCTTCTGTCTAAAGCAAGAACCATGGACGACCTTCCAAAGGACAATTATCTTCAGAAACACCCAATATTCCTACTGGCAAGCGATCATAAGTTAAATCTAGGGAAAGCTAAAGCAAGGGACTTTTACTGGATTTTAAACAAACAAAGCCACCAGACATTGCCATCTGGGCCCAAAAAATGGAACAGGAAATTTGAAGTAGAACTACGAACGAATGGCGTACTATTTTTAAGGCAGTTAAAAGTATTTGACTGTAAAGAAAATGAGTTAAAAGAATTTCAATTCAAATCTCTACACAGAATTGTCATAACCAAAGAGGAACTATGTCGCTTTGGAATCAAACAAGAGGGTGACTGTTTAAATTGTGGAGAAGAAGATTCCGTCGATCACACATTCATCCCCTGCCGTTTTACACAATCTTTCGAGCAAAATGCATTCAGAATTATATGAAGACCATCGCAGTGAATGTGTTTCAACTTAAGCAGTTGAAAAGAGGAAACCTGAAAAAATTCAGGCTTGAACGGGAATCGAACCCATGACCTCTGCGATACCGGTACAGAGGTCATGGGTTCGATTCCCGTTCAAGCCTGAATTTTTTCAGGTTTCCTCTTTTCAACTGCTTAAGTTGAAACACGTTCACTGCGATGGTCTTCATATAATTCTATCTTTATCCGCAGTTCAAATATATGATTATTTCATATATTCATAATTAAAATGTATTCAATTGGTTCAACTCTATGAATGACTCCAACTTACGTCCCTCAACAAAAGAATCGTTGTTTGGAATATCTTTGCATTTATCCACCAGTAAAGCGCTTATTAAACAACTGAATTACACACTGCCCTTTATGTCATTTTATATTTATTCATGCAAACTCCGAATTAAATCATTTACACTCTCTGACGTTGCCAACCAAATATCAATGAAATACCATTTGGAGAAATTGTGGTGTATTTCAACAACTTAGCTTCTTTATCTTTGCTTTTTGTGCATTCTTTTTTCTCCTTTCTTTAGAATATCTAATGAGCACTTTTGTTGAACTTTATCTCAACAATAACAGTTTTGTACCTAATGAATGTAGCACTTGTATGTTATCATAATGCAATTTATATTACTGATAATGCAATGTATACGTTTGTGTATGTGACATTAAAATTAAAAAAAATAGAATACAATAAGCAATGACGGAAAATGTCAAAGTCCTGCTAAAATTGTCAGAGAAGACCCAATTATAACCGGCAGCGAGGAAAAATCACAAAAATAACAGTGTTAAATACCCTAAAAAAAGTCCTTTAAAAAGGCTATGATATTATGCTTCAAACCTATTTTTGACTAGGGAAAATTGATTTTAGTCTCCGCGTTCTTGGGACCTAAAACGTAATAATGCCATTTTGGTTTCAAACAAAGATCACCGTGCGTTCAATTGTTTTAAATCATTTTTCCGCTTACTATACGGCTGAATGATTTCGCCCTCTTATAAAAAAAAAACCCTCTGAGTGCCTTTGTAGTTAGGGCGTATTTATCGGCCATTACTATTTTTGTCTGACACCTATATTTCGAGCACTTTGAGTACTCTATATAGTACTCAAAAATGAAGACAAACAGATGTTTTTTTTTACCCGAGAACCAATGTTTCGGCTGCATTTAGCAGCCTAAATAAGGGTCATATTGTAGAAGGTTCACAAATAAGGCGGAGGAAATAAGGTTATCGAACACGAAAATTAGGTCGATTGTGCGTATTTTATTATCGAACACATGCGTGTGAATCCATTGTAGTTTTGAATGTCTTTTTGATTTGAAACAGAGATCACCATGGATTCATTTGTTTTCAGTTATTTGGCCACTTATTGCACGGGCAAATTATTCCCGCCTCTTGAAACACTATTGAAACCATTTGCTGTTAGTGCGTTAGTTATCCAAAAGGTATTTCTGCTGAAGCAACCAAGAAACTGTTTGCTCTTTTTTAACCCTTGCAAAAAAGAACATAAAACTGTAGGATTGAGACTTCGATAGACGTAAACGTCTTTCGTACGCCGTTTGGAGTGCGCAACATACCTTTAAACCGATTAGTCCAACGGCGGAGGCTTCGTTACGACAATTGATTACTGGGAAAGATCAAGGAAGCGAACAAATTTCATAACAGGTGGTAAGGTTTTGTTGCTACCATAAAAACACCTCGACTTGCCGAAAGGTAAAAGAAGGAGACTTCGGGTCACTCGGGTGTTACTAAGCGTTAATTCTTGGAAGTGAGCGTGTACAAGAAACACTGCTGAAACTCCCTCGCGTTTTAAAATGTCCGTTTTCTTGTATGTGACGGAAGAACTGAAGGGTGGTGATTTCCTTACACCATTTGATATCAAGCCATGTGTGGACAAAATGACTAATTGTAGAATTAATTTCAGGTTTTTTTTTTGTAATTTGTTAATTTTTTTTTGCAACAACACAATACAGTACTTAGGATACATTACGTACAGCCACTTAACTTACAAAAAGCGTTACAGTACTTACAATACATTACTTACAGTAACTTACTTACAATACACATTACAGTACTTACAATATATTACTTACAATAGCTTGATTACTGTACACGTTACGAAAAAATTAAATACAAAGCAAATAATTGTTAGCTAAAAGTGAAGAAGACCAACTAGATATAACAAGGTTATTTTCTACTGAGTGTTCATGACAGCTACCAACTTTTCCCATTTTTTAAAATGAGTAGTGAGTTTATTCCTCTCCCTCGCAATATGGAGTTCGATGTTATAAACACGTCTTATCCTGGCAATAAAACCTCTCAATGAGGGTAAGCTTCCATGACATTTCCTTACATAAATGTAATATTTGCCTAATAACAGAATGTGATTAATTATAAAGAAATCTTCCGTTTTTTCAAAATTCCCTAAAAACAAACCTATCTCATTTAAGGATTCTATAATGATGTTATTATCTTTCAGCCAGGACAAGACTTCTTTCCAAAATTCAGAAGACACTTTACAACGGGAGAGTAAATGTTCGATGGATTCTGGTTCTTCATTGCAAAACGTACAATTAGGGGATTGCGAAAGGCCAAAGCGAAATAATTTATCATTTGTAAAGACAATGTTATTTAGAATTTTGTATTGAAATTCTCTCAGTTTGGAATCAAGTGTAGTACGGAAAGGGAGAGAGTAAACCTTTTCCCAGTTAATGGATGTCTCTGGGTACTTGTCTGTTAATTTTTGTTGTGCTGTCGGAGGAGTTTGTTTTTTGCGCAAAAAAGAGTCGTATATCTGTTTAGAGGTGTCATCAGAGATAGGGACAGAGCCACAGTTTAGTTTAATATATGGTGTGCAAGGGATGGGTTTTATTGCATTTGTACAGACAGAAGATCTAATAATCGTTTTCCAATCCGATGGAAGAGAGTGAACGACGCCCATAATAAAGAAACGTTGTTCAGGAGAGATCGGCACATAGGGGTCTTCGTGCAAGAAAAGATTGTTATCCGTAATAAGGTCGCCCACCTTTACGATTCCTAAGTTAACTAGATCATTTCTATAGACAGGCTTGTCATCAATGCAGATAAACTTATTATTCCAAATGATCTCGTTCATAATATCATTAAAGGTGACAGGCGTACTACTATTTAAAGCTGACCATGCGTCGAAACATTCTTTGTAATATTTCGGGAGCTGAGTTTTTAATTTGACGGTGTCAAAGTTGCAATGCAGAACTAGACTCCCACCAACAGGTAAAATAAAACTGTTTAAAATCGATTTCCAAGTACTTGGGTAGTCTTCTAAGAATTTCTTTAAACAAATGACACGTCTAGCACTGACCATAGACTTGATATCTAGCATCTTCAGCCCACCTTTATCAATATCTGAAATGAGCGCACAGCGCTTAACTTTATCTTTTCCATTCCAAATAAAGTTGTAGAAGATCGAATTAGCTTCTTTAGCAAGGTCATTGGATATCGGAATAACTGATGCTCTGAACATTAACTTGGGAATTGCGAAAGTTTTAATAATTTGGATTTTGCCCAAAAGAGATAAGTTCCTCCATTTCCACATAATGATTGATTTTTTAATAGATTTTAATGTTTGTCGGAAATTTAAGTCGTTCCTCTGTTTTTCGTCATAACCAAAATAAACTCCCAAGATCTTAATAATTTCACAAACCTTATGGTTATTAAAATCCTTCTCGTGTAGAATACTATTACCAAATGCTAAAATCTCCGTTTTTTCGTGATTCACACGCAAACCAGAGCATGATCCAAAGGATTCCAGAATAGCAAAGAGGGAAGCATAAGATTCCTTGTCTCGTACAAAACAGGTCATATCACCCGCAAATAAAGAAAGTTTAGTAGTTTCTCCTCCTATTTTAAATCCTTTGATTGAATCGTCATTTCTAATCTTGATAGTTAGAGTTTCTAACGCAATGATGAAGAGATACGGTGAAAGTGGATCGCCTTGGCGGACTCCTCTGCTTAACGTGAAGGGGCCTGTTGTAAAACCATTGTTCATTACACAACTTTTTACGTTTTTGTACAATGTTCGAATCCACTGAATAAAAGAAGGGCCAAAATTAAACTTGTGTAGTGTTCTTATTAAAAAATTGACATTAAGCGTGTCAAAAGCCTTTTCAAGATCAATAGCTACTAAAATTCCGGGTAGATCCTTCTCTTTAGTATACTCCATCAAATCATCAATTGTTCTGATTGCGTCAAAAATAGATCTTCCTTTAACAAACGCGTTTTGGTTAGAGTGTATTATTTCGGGTAAAACCTTTTCCAAACGTTTTGCCAGCGTTTTAGAAGCTATCTTCGCATCAACATTAATCAAGGATATGGGGCGCCAGTTTCTAATCATCCTTTTATCCTTTCCTTTCTTTTCTATTAAGGTTATTATGGCTTGTTTCTGTGAATTCGAAAGCTCTCCAAACTCAAAGGCGTAGTTCAGACTGTCTACTAATAGCCTTCCGAACAAGGGCCAGAATGCAATTGTCAAACCGTCATTTCTGGGAGTTTTATTTTTAGGAAAGGTTCCCAACACGCTGAAACATTCACTGTATCCTAATTTCCCTTCACAAATTTTCCTCGAGTCATCAGCTAATGCTGGAAATCCCCTAGAGTTATCTAAAAACATGGAGGTGGCTGAATCTGATGGGCAACTGCTACCATCGTAAAGGTCAGCATAAAATGATTCCAGCTCATCCATAATCTTTTTGGGGTTGTTAGTTAGTTTTCCATCCCTGGTAAATATTTTACGGACACTGCTCTTCTTCTTGTTTGATTTTTCTAAATTCAAGAAATATTTGTTGTTTTTTTCACCCAGCTCGTACCAGGTTGCACGAGAGCGAATAATAGCCCCTTGTGTGATGTAGTCGTACAACTGGTCGTATTCTGCTTGTAGGCATTCTAGCTCATCTAAGTTTTCTTTAGAAGGGTTGTTATCGCATTTAGTAGTGCAGTCTCTTAGACTTTCTTCTAGATGCTTTACTTTTTCTCTTTTTTTACGAGCCTTGGCTTTACTATAGATAATTGTTCGCTGTCGTATTTTGTATTTAATTAGGTCCCATAGGACTCGTTTATCATTAACTTCTTTAAATTCTTCTAACCAGTTTTTATATTCCAAGTGGAGAAGGTTACAGTACTCTTGGTCATTAATAAGAGTAGAGTTAAATTTCCAAGAACTTGGTCCCCGTTCGTTTTCATCAAGGCCGTTAATTGACAGTGCAATGGCGGAGTGATCCGATTTAATTGCGGTTATTATTTCTACTGACTCAACATCTTCTTGTAAGTCGTTGCTGATTAGCCAGTAATCTAAGCGTCTTTGTATTAGCGGCGATTTTTGACGCCAAGTGAATCGCGTGTCAGTGGGATTACGGATACGCCATATATCTACTAGATCATGTTCGATAATCATATCTTCCACATATCGCACAGAATCCTTTCTCTTTTTATTTCCGCCTCGCCCATCTAGGTCTGGATCAAGAATGACGTTAAAATCCCCTCCAATGACAACGGACTTGTCTTCATCTGTGACAAAATCTTTAAGTTCTTCCGATAATTTGCTAAAAAAACACATTGTTCCGCACATTTATTAGGAGCATAAATATTCAGAAGGACGAAAGGCGAATCTTGGATCTCAACTTCCAAAAAAATGTAACGACCTAATGGATCAATCTTTGACGAAATTAGCTTGAAATCTAAATGTTCCTTCACGAGAATCATTGTACCTTTACTGTGACAACTACCATGCGAGAAAAAGGTATCACCCTTCCATTGTTTTTTCCATATGTTAACTACTTCTGGAGTACTGTAGGTCTCTTGTAAAAAACATATATCGGCGTGAGGTTTGTGAAGCCAATTAAATACGGCCTTTCGCTTCTCAAAGGAGCGAATCCCTCGGACGTTTAGGGATACAAGTTTAAAATTAATATTTTTACACACCATACTGCGAGGACGAAAGGAATATAGGCCGATGGGAAAAGCTGCGTAGTGAGCTATGTGTAAAAGGAAATAACCATTCGTTCAAACCAGTGTGAAAGGGTCGAAAAATGTGAGAAAACTGAAAGAAAACTCCACCAGTGAAGGGAATGAAAAGAAATATTAAAACACAAGTAAGAAAGTAAAGAAAAATTAAACATATAATTGAACTTAAACAATTAAGCATGCCCCTTGCAACTAAGCAGCGATATACGTAGTTGTTAAAAAAGGTTCGCAAGATTCACACCTTTAGTGCGACCTCAGGGGCTCGGGACTATTGTTTTGAAAGACACTCAAACTATGGCAAGTAAATTTATGCGCTTTGGGCTGGCGAAGTTAGTTTTAACATATAAATTAAATTTTAGCAAAGTTGTTTAAACAAGCAAAACGAAGCTAACCGCGAAAAAAAATATATAAATATATATGATAATCATTACGCGAATACTGAATCCTACACTGGCAATATTAAAATTCTTGAAAAGAAAAACCATAAATTGGTACTAAGACTAATAAATTTTAAGGATAAGCTTGCATGTTAGCTAATCACTGACATTTTTCTGTGGCAAAAGATAGTCCGGTAGGTTGTCCACTGAATAAACGGTACTATTTACTGTCAAATTTTTACCTTTTGTGAATACTCTTCCGATGTCCAGTTCCTTGGCTTTCTTATATGCGGCGCGGAGCTTCCAGCGTTGTTTTGCTGATTCTGGGGAAAGGTCTTTGTCAATAAACACCGATGAGAAGCGAGAACTGTTCATTAACTTCTTCCTGTTTTCCCAAATCCAATCGCTATCCATTCTTGAAACGAAACGGACTAAAATTGGACGTGGGCGTGGCGGACGTGTTGCCCCTTCTCTTGACTCTGTCGACTCTTCGTTGTTTGCAGCGCTGTTCGAGGAAGCTGTATTATTTGGATTTCCTGTTCGATGCATAGCATGAAACATAATGTTTTCTGGAACGGCGCCGAGTTCAGTTAGTACTTCCATCACTTTACGCGAACATTCCTCATTGCTCTCTCCAGGATTTTCTGGAATGTTGTAGAAACGAAGATTCTCTCGCCTAGAGTAATCTTCCAGTTTAATTAGACGATTTTTAAGAGTGTTGATCTCCTCGTTTAGTTTGTTGTTCTCTCTCGTGGTGCTATCGCACTGGTCTTGTAAATTTTTGTTTTTCTGTTTAAGTGATTGCACTTCTTCCCATACCGCGCTCAACGACTTCGTTGCTTCGCTTAATTCTGATTTGACTGCCTGAATTTCACCTTTGAGTTCCTCCTTTAATGTTTTAATGTCCTCGGGAATCTTGGACAGCTTTTCCAGGATCATTTCGTCTGATACATCTTCTTCGGCAGTCGAACTTGACCCACGTGCACGTTTCTTTTCTTTGTTTTTCGCCATTTTTAGGTCTGAAAAGCCTTTTTCATTGTAAGTCAGTTTTTTGCAAGTCAACAGGGATTGATTCTAGTCAACACCAGTACCAAATAAATCTCCCGTGTCACGAATCTGCCATAGTTTCTTGGACGGTTAAAGAGACGCACCGACCGCCATGACAGCTAGCCCCAGTCCGTTAATTTTTTGGGAAATTTACGTCATCAAGAAACACCAAAACTCAAGACTTTGTTAAGGATGCCTCAAATCATATTTTAGAGCAAGTTCTAAAAGACCTAATTATGCCCATAAGTGAAGGAGAAAAGGTAAACGAACAAGAGACGTATTTGCAGAAGTTAACGGTGGCCATATTTGGCGACTCTGGCGTTGGTAAGACCTCTCTTGTCAACCGTTTTCTAGGCATAAAATTTAATTCTGAACATGTGCCCACGGTAGAAGATTTCCATGTGAAGCATGTAGCCTTCAAGAACAAGACATGCGAACTTCAAATTATCGATACTTCAGGAACGTATGAATTTCCAGCCTTGAGGCGAGTTGATATGGAGAAAGCAGACGCCCTGGTGTTGGTGTATTCCATGGATCGACCAAATTCCTTTACAAGACGAACGCTACTTGGACGAAAATTCGCGAAAGCAATCATGAAGCTGCAACGGAGGATTGCAAAAAAAAAAAACAGTTGTAGTTGTTTCAAACAAAACTGACCTTCCGAACTTGACATGATAGATAAGATATGTAAGATACGTAACTTTACAACTTAACCACTTTGTTGTCTTGGGTCGGATTCTTTACTTACTCTTTACCGGTTTGGGGTCTACCACTCACAGACTACTCTGATCCTTTGTATCAATAAAATAAACTTCCACATTCAACAACACCTCACTAGATGCTAGCCTTAGCCAATCTCGCTAGCTTCATGACATGGAACTGAATTCTTAACACTTGCAAGTAGTCCAAACCAAGAAGCCTTTACCCAAAACGAACATAACAAAGCTGGTGAAAAAGAAATTGTCCACCATTAGGGACTTTCATACCGGGAAGTCTGGGTACTAGTTAAGCGGCTTGTAGGGACAAAAGTTCGCGGGAAAAGTCAATAACTTGGCGGCCTTTCGAAAAGTACAGTGCAATAGTTTTATAAACGTTTTCATGTGAATTTAGACCTCGAAGATAGATAACACCACGTAAAGGTTAAGAAAATACAGGCTTTCAAGTTCAGGTGAGAAAGAAATTCAAGAAATATGGAGAAGGGTGTAGAACATAACAAGGAAAACTGCGTGAAGTGGCTGGCAGATATCGGAGCCTCTACATCTGGTTCAAAACAAGAACTAACAATCAGGATATATCGATTATCAAGGTATCCAGGACTAGTCCAGAAACTCAAAGCAAAGTCACAAAAAGCCTATGTATTTCCTTGTAGTCTTGATTCCTTTGAAATCCCACCAGCCACAGCCAAATGGAGGGCAGCTAGCGACGATCTTCCCAGGGTCGATGGTAAAATGTTTACTCAGTGTGTTTCAAAGAAACAAGAGGGTAGTGCTGGTCAGCAAAAGAAAGTGTTACAAATGTTCACAAGTAGAAAAATTGTCAATGTTAAAACTCTAGCCGATGGGCAAGACGTTTACGTTAAAGCTATGATAAAAAAGTCTTACGGGTCCATGCAACGCCCCACAGTTATTATGTTTGAAAATGGAATACCCAGCAAAGCTCACTGTAGTTGTCCAGTAGGACTTAGTTGAATCTGTTGCCATGTATTAGCACTACTTCTCTTCTTGAAACACTATCATGAAACTGGAGAAAGAATACTAGCTTTAACAAGTACAGAACAGCTACAAAAATGGCATCGATGTTCACACAAGAGTTCTATACCAATGGTACCACTGAGGGAGTTAAAAGCTAAATCTGCTGTACATACTGAAAGAAAAGGAGGTGGCATTCAAGCGGCTGATCCCCAAAATAGCACAATGAAGCGTAATGTTCAAAAAATGAGCGAGGAAATGAAAAGAGAAATCACTAAAAACGAGGGAACTTTTAAACCTTTTGAACACCATGTGAACACAGTATTTGAAAATTCAATTATTGGACCAACAACATCCCTATATCAACATTTAGATTACAGATACTCTTTAAGAAAATCTCAGGCTCTAGTTGATCATGATTACTGTGAGGAATCATTTTGTCAGGAAAGAGTTGATTGTAATCAAGCTAAGGTGGATCTAGTGGCAAACAGCATTCAGAGAGCTCTAACTTCTAAATGTGTTGTTAGTAGTAAAATGGGCCCGTATGGTAGATGTCCTGGCTTCTGATTGGTTGTTGGGTTGCCCTAGTAACAGACCACGGAAACCGCGGACCAGTATGAAAAAAGGATCGTGGGCTCATGGGAACCGGAAGTCACGTGATTTAGAATGGGAAACCGCTGACCAGTGGGAAAAAGGGATCGTGGGCTCATGGGAACCGGAAGTCACGTGATTTAGAATGGGAAACCGCTGACCAGTGTGAAAAAGGGATCGTGGGCTCATGGGAACCGGAAGTCACGTGATTTAGAATGGGAAACCGCTGACCAGTGGGAAAAAGGGATCGTGGGCTCATGGGAACCGGAAGTCACGTGATTTAGAATGGGAAACCGCTGACCAGTGGGAAAAAGGGATCGTGGGCTCATGGGAACCGGAAGTCACGTGATTTAGAATGGGAAACCGCTGACCAGTGGGAAAAAGGGATCGTGGGCTCATGGGAACCGGAAGTCACGTGATTTAGAATGGGAAACCGCTGACCAGTGTGAAAAAGGGATCGTGGGCTCATGGGAACCGGAAGTCACGTGATTTAGAATGGGAAACCGCTGACCAGGTGGAAAAAGGGATCGTGGGCTCAAGGGGAAGTAAAACCGCTGAGAAAACGCGGGCTCAAAGTCCAAAGTCCAATTGTGGGAACGGGGGGTAACCCATATATGGCCCAGATATGGATTTGATATGGGTTTGATATGGCACAAGTCCAATTGAAGCATCGGGGGTGGTCCTTGACCCATATATGGCCCATATATGGATTTGATATGGGTTTGATATGGCACATGAAGCAAAAGGTATTGGTTTGTTTACAATAACTGAGAGATGATAAATAAAACACAACAACAAAATGCTATTGAACATACTTTATTGGTTGTTTCATTAATAAGGTTTCCAATATTTCCAATCGCTTCTAGAGCAGGGTGGTGGTCTCATTGGGTTTAGTCGTTGAGTCAACCACTGTCTCATGTTTGGAATGACTTCGTTTTTGGTTTTACCCAGATAGTAGACGTTGTAATGGTTACCACCCAAATCATCTATGAGTCGTCCATAGTATGCTTCAGTGACGGGCATTTCGATGGCATGAGAATGGGCAAGCCATAAAGGATTGTCTTTCCAAACGGTCCTGACTTGCGCAGCAAACAGCAGGTCTTCTTTCCATGGTTGAATAGGATTGATTTCAAGGACGGCAAGAGGAAAGGGTTGTAGGCAGCTTGGACATTTGAAGATGGGACGTCGCGTTGGGGGTGGTTTGTGACAGGTGTGAGCACAGTCGATATGACAAGATCTCCCACAGCATTCCAATATGGTATTATTGGTGACAGGTTGCAAACAGAACAGACATGCGTTGTTGTTTTGACCCTCCAGGTTTGTGTTGTTTGGAGCCACCAGGTTTCTGTTGTATTGAGCCATCAGGCGAAAGGATCAATCACTTGTTGGGCTTCTGAACTAAGGCCTGGATCATCCGGCGATTGTAACATGGCATGGGGAAGGTGGTTTTTTTTATAGAGAAACCAAAGGGTCACGTGGGAGGGAAGGGACCAATGAGAGAAAGACCCCATCATGCTGTGGGAGGGGAAGAGGTGGGGGTACCCCCCTCCCCCCTCCTTAGATAGACCATGGTGCATTGCGCGGATCAGGGTATATAAGTCAAGCGAGGCCCCAGGACGCCATTCCTAGCTTTGAGTTCATGCTTGGTTGGCTTATGTCAGTTGCTATTGGAAAAAATGTCCGAAACGAGAAGGCCGTTGGGGTCCCTGTGCAGTGACATCAATGTGAGTGGGCAAGACCATTTGAGGAGGAGAGTGGATCCGGAGCAATCGCCCATCCAGCGTCATATCAATCGTATGTATCAAAGGCGAGAGGAATCATGGCGTCCCTTGAATCGACAACGCGTTGAGGCCTTCCTCCGGTTATTTTTATTATGTTTTTGCGAACCGGAGAATGGGTTACCTCTTCAACCAGGGAGTTACCATAGGTTAAAGAGAGCGCTGGCGGATCGTATTATCCCCTGGATTGAGCGATGGGTAGGAGTGACCAGGGAGGAGCGATATTGGCCCATTAGTATGAGGATGTTTGAGCAACTGGACTTTTTTATGGCGGCCCATTTGCCGGAACTATACTGTGGCAATTCCTGGTTGGCCATTGGTCATTTTTATCGAGAGGTAAAGAAACAGAAGGAACGGGAAAGACGAGAAAGACGGGAGCGAGCCAGTCGTGTACGACGTGTGTTGGACTTGTAAATAGACTTTGAACATTTTGTTTTTTATTGTGAGTCAAGGCAACTGTGAGTCAAGAGACATTTATTTATGACCATAGTGCAAACTCAGTGTTGTCAGTTTTTTATTTTTTAATTAAAAAAGAGTTGATGTTACAAATGGTGGTTGGTCTTCTTTTGCCACGCGGGTGGGGCGAGTCTATTTACAATTGGAAAAAGCTATCTACAATTTGAAAAAATAAAAAGTAAAAGCTATGTACAATGGGAAAAAGTAAAAAATTAAAAAAGAAAGCTATGTACAATTCCAAAAGTAAAAACTAAGAAATTACAAATGAAAGTCTTCCAGTTCCATACGTAATTGATCAATGTTCTCGGGTAGACAGAAGGTGCGGTTGAACAAGGCTTGAATTTCGGCTCGGGTTTTCTCGTCCACATCCCGGGATCCCACAATAGCACTGCTTTGATGAAGGGTGGGCTTTTTAGGCCCCCAAGGAACAAATTGACTGCCAGTGACCAGGGTGGCGGCATTCTCATTGACTTGGTAGTAATGGTCCGAGCGGTACCATGATTGACTGGGGATGTCAAACAGGTAGACGGGTTTGCCTTGATCCATAGCCAATTGCACAGTCCAACCAGTGCCTCCTTTCACACGTTTATGATCCGGTTCCAAGATGCCAAAGGCATAGATGGTATGGGCTTTTTTGGCCAATTGATAATTACGTTGCAGCAATTGCAAGGTGTAAAAATGACTGGGCATTTTTTTGCCTAGTTTCTCCGCCGCCTGGTGAAGATGGGGGTTGGCCAGCATCAGGACTTCCACCGTAGAAGGGGTGATGAAAGTGGATCGAGGATGGTTCGGGGGGACGAGGACTTCTAGTTGCATCCCAAAGTGTTTGGCCTGTTCTTCCACGAGGGCATCCGTACCTTTGGCTCCCCCTGTGTAGACCACATGGCCATGACCCACTTGCAGTTCCAAGGCACCGAGATCTTGTTCTCCGATCATGATGTCTGGGGGCATGGCTTTTTGAGAATGAAGATCTAGTGACCAAGGGACCGTCTTAAATAGGGACAACGGGCCAATGGGAAGACAAGAGGTCCTTATTTGGATTGAACAAGCTGACCAATGGGAAGATAACAAGTCCTTATAGGGGTAGCATAAGCTGACCAATGACAGTCAAGGGTCTAAGGTATAAAAAGGCAGGGTCGGTAGGGGTGACATCAACCTTTGAGTACGATGTCCACCGATCGGAAGAGAAAATCAACCCATCCCCCAGAGGGGAAGAAGAAGAAGAAGAGCATTCAACATATGACGCCCGTGGACTGTGATCCTGTGGTGTGCGACGTGGTGGAAGACACCCGAGCTGCGGTGGAAGATATGATGAAAGAATTGAATGACATGGTGGAGCAATCACCCCCATCACCTCAATTCACCTTGACGACCGTGTATGATCCTCCCAGTTCAGTGGACACTATGGTATGTCCTTACCATGAGGTGCGTTTGGAGGCCCGAGAATCTCAAAAGGGATGGAAGTATGTGAAATGTCCCATGCAACCGTGTTTGCTGTTTTGTGGTCAAGATCAAGTTCTGGAGTATATGAAAGCCGTGTATAGTCAACCTCATGTAGAAGTGTTGGACATGTGGGGTGGTTTACAATGCTTTTGCCGTGAACCCGCTACGCTTCAACAGAGTCATTCGACTCAGAACCCCGATCGGTTGTTTCTGACTTGTTCCAAGAAAACGTGTGGCTTCTTCCGATGGGCCGATCAACCCTTGGGTTCCAAGTACTGGACGTGGTTTCATGACAACCCTCCCAAAAAAGCCGACCAACAAGCTGAACCACCCACCCGTGATGCTCAAGGATATCCCAAGAGGGGCTATGACATCCCTGGCCCGCCCCCTCGAGTCCAGAGCAAAGAGGACGTGGAACGAGAACGACCCCTGACAGACTATGAGAAACAATTGTTACGAGAAATTCAAGAGCTCAAGAACCGTCAAGAAATGATGGTAGCCCCAGCTCCACCACCCCCCAAGTACAGTGACAGTGTAGAGAACTGGCAGAAAGGTCTAGAGACCGTCAGTTACGGCCGTCTAGGTCTCTTTTAAAATGAGAGAACGAATAAAATTTTTTATCAATGTCACCATGGAGTCTGTATGTGATGCGTGGGAGTCTATCTTGTCCCTGGGGCAATGGCAATGTCATCAAACCCTTTGTCAAGTCTTATATGATCACCAACCCGGGTCTCAAATTCCCATACCCCCTTGTCCCGAGGACACGCATCCTCTCCACCTCTTTGAAGAAACCCATGTGGACCGCAATCTGTATCGATGGGTGGTGTTTGTCTTATGGTTAAAAGCTCACCCAGAGGCATGGCGATGGTATCGAATCATTCAAAAGCAGCATCCCCACACAGTCCCCACCATATCGACCTTATGGGATGAATGCCAGAACGTATGGCCCCTCGAAAGAAAAAGGTCTCCCCATCATGGTTGAAGCGTTACCACGATCCGAGAGCCCCCGGCAGTTTAGGAGGCGTGCAACGGTTTGCTAAAGCCCA
This sequence comes from Siderastrea siderea, assembly GCA_964030785.1. Lineage (NCBI taxonomy): Eukaryota > Metazoa > Cnidaria > Anthozoa > Scleractinia > Rhizangiidae > Siderastrea > Siderastrea siderea. The sequence continues at coordinate 28,618,761 of OZ034975.1, forward strand.
TCGTCTCCCTTTGAAAAAAGCTCAACGGGTTTTGGAACGGGATTTGGCCTATACGTTACATAAACCACGACGTCGTCGTTTTCCCACCGTCCCCGTCATTGTAGGAGGATTAGATGATCAATGGGTCGCGGATTTAGTAGAAGTGCAACCCTTGGCCAAATATAATCGGGGTATACGCTACTTGTTGACGGTCGTGGATGTCTTGTCCAAGTACGCGTGGGTCCAACCGTTGAAAGACAAAACCGGGGTGGCGTTGGTGCATGCCTTTGACAAGATTTTGAAAGGACGACGTCACCCGAATCGATTGCAAACGGATCGAGGGAAAGAATTTTACAATCGGACCTTTCAACGATGGCTGGACGAGCAAGGCATTCAACATTTTTCGACCGAAGGGGATGCGAAAGCCAGTGTGGTGGAACGATTTAATCGCACCTTGAAAGAACGGTTGTACCGTTATTTCACCGCGGCCAACACCTTACAGTTTGACGATGTGTTACCCGAGTTGGTGCAAGGGTATAATGCCACCCGGCATCGAAGTATTGGTATGGCCCCTCAAGACGTGACGTGGGACAACGAAGAAGCCGTGTGGAAACGATTGTATGCCCAACGGTTGAAAGACCAGAAAAAACCTAAATTCAAAGTCGGGGATCGTGTCCGTCTCAATAAGATTCATCGTACCTTTGAAAAAGCCTATTTACCCGGTTGGACCGAAGAAGTGTTTGTCGTGCATCGGGTGATCCCAGGATCTGTGCCCACGTATAAGATTCACGAATGGGATGATACCCCCGTCCAAGGTACGTTTTATGAAGAGGATTTACAAAAAGTCCATGTATCCGAGGTGTTTCGCATTGAAAAGGTACTTAAGCGACAAAAAGATCGTTGGTTGGTCAAGTGGAAAGGGTGGCCCGACAAGTACAATAGTTGGATTCGTAGTCAAGACGTCACGTCTCTCCAACCACCCCAGAGGAAAAGCCCACCCAAACGACAACTGAAGACTAAAGAGACAAGCCCACCCAAAAGACGACGACGTGACTAAAAACAATGACATTGGTGCCCAACTCTTCGTTTTACGTGACGTTGATGAGTCATGCGAGTACCAAAGAGTTTCCTGGGAACAAGAGTCATCATTTCAGAAACCGATTGCCTAAACCCATCCGATTTGTGGGACGAGGATGGATGGTGGGTATGGTGAGTTTATCCTTACCCACCATTCCAGTGATAGCGGAAGAAGGAGGCGTGGGTGATTCCCATCCTCTGTTGTACGTACGATGGCACGAACGGGTGTATGCCGAAGACGATCAAGGCAACGATCGATGGTGGCATCAACGTCGCGAACTCACTGTCTACGGTCGAGATATGAGAAAGGAATTGGCCTCGTCGACGGGATCGCACTTTTTTCATCAACTGGTGTACCGTTACGTGCAAGCCCGTGCCAAAGAAACCGAACCCAAAAACAAATGGGCCGAGGACAATGGCGTTAAATTGTACCCGACGTTTGAATGGACGTCCGAAGGGGATTTGTTGTTGAATACCGTCAATGTGGATTACACACGACAAGTAGCACGCGTGTTATGGGGCAGAACCTTGGCGCTGAGAATGGGATGGATTGAACAAGTGTCGACGGGCGTGTATCGATTGGGGCCCAATCTCTTGCAAGAATTTCATACGGACTCCATTCCCACCCCGTCCGATGTCCTGGATGGCAGCAACAAGCCCGCCTTTTGGAAAGTGGATGGGGATTATCTGAACTTGAGTATGACGTGTAATTGGCGGTTTGTGAATGTGAACCAGACCTTTCGTCCCTCGTTGGAATTTCCCACCACGCGTCCTTTGCACGTGTATTGTGATGTAGGCACCAGCAGCATGGTAGGGGGTCGCATCACCGATCTCTTACGAGAAATCAAGTACCAGCCTCAAAACACCACCCACTTTGAACCTCGACATATTCAATATATCCCAGTACGCAACGAAGTGGTGGAAATTGTCGAAACCCAGATGGCCGAAACTAATGGGGATCTGGTGAAATTTGGTGAAGGGCGTACCCTCCTGACCCTCCACTTTAAAAGGGAAGTGGTGGTGTGAAGAAGAAAGACAACATGTCGTTCTACGTGACGTTACCCAGTCATGCCAACCGACGTGAATTTCCCAACAACCAAGCCAATTCCTTCAAGATTCGTTTACCTCAACCGTTACAGCTCACAGGGGGTGGTTGGCAAGTGGGGTTGAGTGCCATTTCCTTACCGGATACCCGCGTCAATTTGTACGAGTTGGTGAAGAAAGATGGGTACATCCTAGCGACGTCGTGGGAGATCACTTATCCCGCCCCGGGTAAAACCGATGGCACCATGGCCGCGCGCATAGGCACGGCGCAAACCCTCATCCAAGACGTCCAAGATTTGGATTGGGTGGTGGATGGCGTGAGTTTCATGAAAGCCACGATTGCCCATTTGGAACAACGACGCCAGGAAACGGCCATTCAAGGAGGCCGGTTTACCAACGATCAAGGCAAACACACCTACGTCAAGTTCAAGTGGGAAGGCGACGATCTGCTCATCGACAACACGAATGTCTGCCATTGTGGTAACAAAACACCAGTCCTTACCATCTACACCAAGTTGGCGGTCAAGATGGGATGGTTACGTAAAATTAGCAGTGGATTGGTGTTGGGCCCGAACTTACAGCAAGAATTCCTGGGGGATCAAGTCCCCGACATCACCAACAACAGCGATTGGCAGGATGTCACCGACGGTCAGGGGAACGCGGTCTTTTGGACGGTGCGTGCGATTTTACCGGATTATTTACAATTGAGTATGAGTTGTGGGTGGCGTTTCACCAACTTGAATACGGCGTTTCGTGGCGTGGTGGGGGAACCCACACGATCGTTGCACGTGTACTCGGACGTGGCAGGCAGTATGATGGTAGGCAATCGCGTGACTGATTTGTTACGTGAAATCCAGTACAAGCGAGAAGCACGTGGCACCCTGTATTTTGAACCGTTGCACATTCATTACATGTCTCTTCGTAACGAGGTGGTGGAAATGATTCACGTTCAAGTGGCTGAAACGATTGGTGCCGGAGGAGACTTGGTCAAGTTTGGTGAAGGTCATACCATTGTCACGTTACACTTCAAAAAGACATAAAAAAGAGAGACGAGAAGGGAACCCAAATCAATCATGCCTCCGAAACGACGACGACGACGACGACGCCGCCGACCACAGCGTCCACAAGCGGGGGAAGGGGTCAACGCGGTGATTGCCGGGATTCCTAAAGCCGCTTGGTCCATCACCAAAGGGGTAGAAAAGTTAGCCAAAAAGAATTACCTAAGATCAACGAAGAAACGTATGGAAGAAATGCGAAGTGGGAAACGCAAACGGTGGGCGGGGGAATCGTTTACGTGCAACGTCATGTGAGTATAAAAAGAAAACAAGAGTTGTGAAAAAAACAAACAAAGATGCCCAAGACAAGAGTGCGTCGAAGAAGAAGGCAACGAGGGGGTCTCTTGCCCCTGGCGGCCCTCATTCCAGCCTTGATCGCTGGAGGAAAAGCTGTGGCGTTGGGTGCTGCAAGTGGTGCCGCGAGTTACGGGGCTAAAAAAGGGTTGGAAGCCGCTTTTCGGAAAAAACGACGACGACGATGATGACGGTATAAAAAGGGGAGTCCCATAAAGCCCAAACAAAACGTTTATCCCTGGTGAAGAAGAAGGCACCATGCGTGGGGGAAGTTTGACACGATTTCGAACCGACGAGTGGTATGATCAACAAGGCAAAGGAGTGATGACGGATCTGATGCGTGGGGGGTTGCAAGGTCTTATAAGGACGCGAAACCCTTTAAAATTGCCTAGTAATATCAAGAGAGGCTTGGAAACGGGTTTGACACGAGGTATCAAACGCAAAGCCGAAGACGTCCTTAAAAAAGAAATCACCAAACAAGCCAAGAAAGCGTTGAATCAGAAGAACGTGAAAGACGCCGTGCGTGTAGCCACGGCCTTATTTCCCAAACAAACCAAACGTGCACGTGATATTTTGGGAGTCTAATGGAACCCGTGCATTCACGACCTCGACGGATTCGTAGTAATCGAGGGTTGTCTCAATGGGGTGGACTGTATCCGTTTTGGAAACTCATGCGACGACGACAACGTGGTGGATGGTTAAGTCCCGAGGTGATGAGAGTCCCCGGGTTTGATTTGAGACAACGTTTAGCCCGACGACGACGCTATAAAAACCCCTCACGACGACGACGGGGTACCACTCGACGACGTTAAACATGCCTGACGTGAGTACACAAACCGCCCCGGCTCACGAGCGTTCCGAAGGGACCGTCAACCCTGCCTTACGGATTTTCAAGGTGCCACCGACCGACATTAGCATCAATGCCTATCGCATGGTTACCATCCAACCCACCACCACGGGTATCAATCCCATGGAATTCATCATACCGGGATTGGACGATTTTGTGGATTTGGGACGCAGTTACTTTACCATGGAATTGAGTTTGAAAAAGGAGGATGCCGGGAACTTGGTGGCCAATCAGAAATTGTGGCCCGTCAATAATTTGGCCCATTCCATCATCAAACAAATTGACTTGCAGTTGAATGGCACGTTGATCAGTCCACAATCCGACACGTATCATTACAAAGCTTACCTGGAAACCTTGTTGAATTTTGACCGAGAAGATGGCAAGACCGTGTTAGGACCCCAAGGATGGTTCAATCAAGTGGATTTCCCACCCCAATGGACCGCCACCAACACAGACAAAGCAGGAGACCATGTTCACTGGCAAGCTCTCAGTGACAATCACAAAGGGGCCTTCGACGCCATGGTCGCTGAAGTGGCCAAGTATGCTGGAGGTGTCACCCACAGTCTAGTGTTTACCCCCCACTTGGAAGTCTTTCATACCGGCAAACTGTTGGTGCCTGGCATCGAAATCAAGATGAAATTTCATTTCAATGGCCCCAGCCTGTTTTTGAATGGAGTGGCTCTAGCTGGCCGATTGATGGAAGGCGATGTCAAACTACGGTTTCATCTCTGCCAACTGCGTTTGAATGACGCCATCTACCAGAGTATCTCTAGCAAAAGACACAATGAAGGCCAAGTGGCAGCTTACCCGACCGTCCGCAGTGAAATCCGGACCTTCAGCATGCAAAACAACCTGGTCCGCTTTGATATCCCCAACCTGTTTCAAAACAGAATACCTGACCGATTGATTGTGGGGTTACTGGACAGCCGTGCCTTCAATGGAGATGTGACCCGAGATCCGTTCTGTTTCCAGAAATTTGGTCTGAGTTCCATTAAACAGATTGTCAGAGGAGAAGAGTACCCTTATGAAACCCTGCAGTTAGTGCACAACAATGACACCCGAGATCGTCTAGGCTACTTCCGTTTTCTGCAAGCCAGTGGTGCCTGGTGTAAAAAGAAAGGCAATATGGTAGAACTAGAAGATTGGGGCCAAGCTAAAAATTGTACCTTGTACATGTTTGACAATGTGGCCAATGGATGTGCTGACAGTCAAAACCTCAACCCCAAGCAAACGGGTGATTTACAATTGGTGTTGGAATTTGGAGCTGCCCCCGGTGTCAATATAACCGTACTCGTGTATGGAGAATTTGAGAATTTGCTGGAGATTGACAGGAACGGAGCCGTGTTGTATAACATTTACCAGCACTGATGGAACATGTGGCCTTGAATAATGTGCAATTGGATTATTTAGCCCGAGACGACCCCCAATTGAACCCGGTCTTTTACGGGACGGTGGCCTGTGATCGTTTACCCAAGAGTCCTGTCAAGACTACCGCTCAAGGGTACATTGTGAATACCGACCCACACGATCAACCGGGACAACATTGGTTAGCGGTGTGGACGGATGGAAAGGTGTGTGAAGTCCTGGACAGTTATGCTTTGCCATTGGATACGTACGTGCAAGCGACCCCGTTACGAGATTGGATTGTCCAACATTGGAAGTATGTAGTGACCAATGGCAAGTCCCTCCAAGCCATTACAAGCAAGAGTTGTGGTGATTACGCCTTGTTGTACTTGAAAGCCAAAGCCCGTGGACGGACCTTGCAAGCGTTTTTAAATGAGTTTTCGGATCATGATTATGTTAGTAATGACCATCAAGCCGGTCAACGCCTTCAACAATTGATTGTAGGCCAAGAAGCCAGATGGTATCAACTCTGTTGTCATCCGTATCATCAATGTAATGCTTAAATAAAATTTGTTGGAAAAAAAGTGATGTCGGAGTCGTAGCTCAGTTGGTTAGAGCCTTAGACCTTTGATTCAGATAAGGATTGGGTCGTACGTGGGTTCGAGTCCCGCCGACTCCAATAAAAAGGTGCCTTTTTTTTTCTAAGGGGTAGTTCGTCATCATCATGCAAACGGGGAAACCGTTTCGTTTTCATACGCCTTCCTCTATCTTGGTGGTGGGTCCTTCGGGATGTGGTAAAACCGCGTTTACGGAAAAACTCTTGGTAGACAACCCCGAGTTGTTTGAAAGTCCACCGACCCAACTGCATTATTGTTATGGGGCCTGGCAAGATCGATTTCAAGGCATGCAAGATCAAGGGGTGGTGTTTCACGAAGGGATTCCCGATCATGAGGCCTTAGTGCAATGGTTTCCTGAAGGACAGGGGGTCCTGGTTTTGGATGATTTAATGGACGAAGGCAGTCACGATAAACGCGTGTTGGATTTATTCACCAAACATTCGCATCATCAAGGGGTGACGGTGCTCTACTTGTGCCAAGACATGTTTCCCGTGGGTCGCTATGCGAAAAGTATATCCCGCAATGCCCATTACATTGTAGCGTTCAAGAACCCCCGAGATCAATTAGGGGTACGCAATGTCATGCTTCAATCGTTTCCGACCACGTGGAAAGACACGTTGGAGACGTTTCATCAAGCCACGACACGACCGTATGGGTATTTGGTCTTGGATTTACATCCGGCCTCCTCCGATCAACAACGTGTATTGAGTCACCTCTTAAAAGACGAAGGATGGACTCGCACCTATCAAAAACGACTATAAAGGCACGACACCCCATTTGAACAGGAAAAAGAGCAACCATGGCCGATGATGACGATGACCGTCAACCTCCGCAATCGTACGATACCGTGTCCCCTGCGGGGGTGGGGGCGGCCAGCGGCAATCAAATGTCCCCAAGGGCCTGGCAAGATTTATTTTGGTCGGGAGACCAAGGCCTTCTCGACGCCGCCGAGGAGGAAATGGAAGCCGAGCCCCTCTATCGGTTTATGCAATCCATCCCCCCTGTCGGTGTAGATGGTGTGCCCCCTGTGCAGGCCTCTTCCCCAGCAGGGGTAGGAAGTCCAGGAAGTCAATCCTACCGTAGCATACACACTACCCCGGAGTCTTCTGGTGCTCGAACCCCTGCGAGTCCTCCTAGCGTACCTTTGGCAGCGGGTGCTCGAACAGCAGCGGGTGCTGGGGGTAATGGACGTGGTGGTGGTGGTGGACGTGGTGGACGTGGTGGTGGACGTGGTGGTGGACGTGGTGGTGGTGGTGGTGGTGGTGGTGCTGGTGCTGGTGCTGGACGTGGTGGTGGTGGACGTGGTGCTGGTGGTGCTGGTGGTGGTGGTGGTGGAGGTGCTGGTGGTGCTGGTGGTGCTGGTGGTGGTGGAGGTGCTGGTGGTGGTGGAGGTGGTGGTGGAGGTGGAGGTGGTGGTGGAGGTGGTGGTGGTGGGGGTCGTCGTGGACGACGACCGAGACGAATACGAGGACGACGACGAAATACCCCCACTTCCCCTTTGACACCGGCCTCCAATCCAGCTACCCCTCGAGGATCTTGGACATCTGGGAGTTCTGGTAGACAGCCTCGTACCTTGCGTCAAGCGGATTTACAACGACGTTTACGGATGCTGTTACAAGATCAAGAACAGTTGGCCCAAGGACGTGAAATTGCTAATGTCACCATGACCAATAGCATTGTGACCAGTTATAAACAAGGAGGAGCACCGAGCGTACAAACCTCGTCGTCCCGTGTTTCGCCGTAAAGATGAAAACCGTCGTGTCGTTATTGAATGGATCAAAACAGCATGGTCTTCCCTTCCCCCCGGAATTATTACAACGCATGGATTCCTTGTATGCCTTTTATCATCAACAATGGTGGTGTTATCGAAAAATGTTGAATCATTACAGGTGTATCAATGCCTTGTTCAATGGCATGGCCTTACTCCTGATGGCCGCGGGTATGATTGCGGGCCCCCTTTTGGAAAACAGTACGTTGGTAGCCTGTTTGGCGGCGGTGGGCACCGTGGTCAAAGGATGGAATGATTTTAAACAATACCGATTTAAAGTGACCATGAGTCGATTTGCGTTTACCACCTATGCCAAAGCCTTGACCGAATTGAAAACCCATGTGCGGGGTATTCCCTTGGAGGATCTGGAACGATTTTTAATCAAGATGCAAACCTTGGATGATACCATTGTGGATTTCACCCCTCCGTTACCTAAACGATGTCTCCAAGATTACCATGGTCATTTTGTGTACCAGCCCTTGGAAGCCCTATGCTATGTAGATGGATGTCCTCGTCCCTTGAGACCCAAAGACTATTGGATCGATAAAAAGCCGCTCCCTCCTAGTCCCACACTCTTAGAACCATGGCCGTCCAACAACGACGACGACGCAGAAAAAGGAAACAAAGAGGAGGGGCTTTAATGCGTCGCAAACCCCGTTTGGTGGATAAAATTGCCCATGGTATGAGTATGTTTCTATCAGGTCCAGCGCCTGGGTTTGGACTGGCTTTAGGCAAATTAGGCGGACAAGCCTTGAAAGGCATTACCGATAATGTACAACATTACCGACGACAACGAGGTGGGGGTTGGTGGTCCGATTTCAAACGCAATACCCGTCAAGGCTATAAAGAGACGCGAGACCTCATCAAACAAGACAAAGCCCTTCAACGGCTATTGACGGGTCGACCATGGTGAGGAGAAGACGACGACGCCGTCGTCAACGAGGCGGTTTTTTAAATCTATTGGTCCCCGCTATGGTAGGATTGGGGAAAGCCGCGGCCTTGGAAACGGATAAACGTATAAAACGCACGATTCAAAAAGCCAATCAACGGTATCGTCGTCGTCATCGATAAAGGATGCAACGTCTTCGACGTCAATTCCCGTTTTTACGGTCCATGTTACAAGAAGCCAATGGTTCCAAACGTCAAGAATTGTTACAACATGCCAATGCCGATCAAATCAATGCTGTGAGTGAACTGGTCTTGAACTTTTTAAAAAACAAGATTCCCGTCACCCCACCCATGCTGGCTAAACTTCAACCCTATAAAAAGGTACTACGTGATTTGGGACGTCGTCGACATTCCGTCAAAAAACGTCGTCAGTGGTTAGTCCAACAAAAAGGACAAGGGTTGTTTCAAGGACTTCACGAGGTGTTATGTCAATGTGTTCGTTAACCCTCCCTACGTGGATGACTCTATTACAAGAGGCCAATCGGGCCACCGACCAGTGGAAAGACGAGTGTCATTATTGGAAGCATAAATATCACCTGTTGTATCGAGAGTACCAACACATCTTGAGGGCCCGTCTTTGTAAGAGTTGCCGTGACCAGGAAGACGGGGAACTTTGCCCCGAGTGTAGTCAACGAACATGGACGAAGTGTACATGATTCCCCACAAGGACTTGGAACAACTCATTCAATATTACAAAGGAGAACTCACCGAAAATGCCTTGTTGAACAAAGCCGCCACGCTCGCCGCCCAAAAACATGTGTTATTAGCCAACCCCCAATTACCTCCCGCCTTGGTCAATGCTCAAACCAAACCGTTGAGTCAAGAATTAATCAAGTTAACCAAACGCATTCGTCAATTTCCTGGCGGGGTAGGGGTTGGTGCACCGGGTGCTCCACCAGGTGAAGAAGAAGAAGAAGCCGGGGATTTGGTGACGGGACCCGTCGAACAATGGTTGAAGCGCATGATAAAAGGCAGCCCGTCGACCCCCAAACCACCCATTACCCCTGCAACCAAGAAAGGCAAAGGAGCAGCCACTACCAGTAAGATTGTCAAGAAAGGGAGCCCATCCACCAGTCGAGGGGATAGCCGGTCACGTTTAGAAGCCATTCGAGAACAGCGCAAGGCTTTGGAAAAAAAGTTAGCCGAGAGTCGCAAAGGCAAAGCACCCGCTCGTGAAGTGGAACGATTGAAACCTTTACCCGGTTGGGAAGATTGGGCCCAAGGTAAAAAGTTACGACGTCGATTGGATTACGACGACAGTGACTAAAACATGCCCACCCAGAGGAGGAGAAGGGGTATCAAACGAAAACGCCCCCAACGAGGAGGGGCTTTGGATGTCCAAAAATGGATTGCGAAAACGGGCAAAGAATTTCATTGGCCCGGGTATCAGTACATGGGGCCTGGCACGCATTTGACTAAACGTCTGAAACGTGGGGATCCCGGGATCAATCGCTTGGACCAGATTGCTAAGCAACACGACATTGATTACAGCCGTGCTAAGAATTTGCAAGATAAATGGAAAGCCGATACCAAGATGATCCAAGCCATTGATCGATTACCCGGCAAGAAAAACAAGACCGAACGGGTGGTCAAGAAAATCATGCAAGCCAAGAAACGTTTAAAATTGTAAACATTTAATTAACATGTTGAGTCAAAAAATGTTACATTGTTATTCTGCAGTTCGGTAGTCTCAAGCAGGATTGGCGAGACAAAACCCATTGTGGTGTAGACAATCCAGATAAAATAAAAAAAACAATGTCACTTGTGTCATTTTGATTGATGAGTTGTCAAGTTCATTGTTCTGTCCAAAATACTGAGACGGATGTTCTTCCAAATACTGAGACGAATGTTCTGCCAAATACTGAGACGAAATGTTCTGCCAAATACTGAGACGAATGTTCTGCCAAATACTGAGACGAAAATGTTTTACGTTACTAAATCATACATTAAATCCACCCCCTCGTCGGGTGACATGTCGTGAACGAGGTCTTCAGGGGGCACCAATGCCTCCAAATCAAAGGAACAAGAGTCCTTCACATCCTCCATGATCTGCTCCCAATCGTCGGGTGACATGTCTTTCAATAACTCCTGCAAAAACGAAAAGTCCTCCACGTCAGGGGGGTCCAAGTCAGGGGGGTCCAAGTCAGGGGGGTCCATGACTTGCATACCCCCCGAATCCATATCCGTGAGAGTATAAGAATCTAGAAATGATTCACAAAAAGAAAAGTTCTCAGGCATTTTAGGCGTCGATTTCTTAAAGTCCTCCAAGGGAATGGTCACTTTCAAGGGTCCTAAGGCTTTGATTTTCTCTTCCGTTTTCTGTCTCTCTACAGAAGGTAAGGAGGCACAAAAGTCATTCAAATACGTTTGCAGAGAAGGTTGCGTCCTACAATTAGTCAATACCACCCGCAGTGTTTTGGGGCGAGGCACCTGCTTCCTTTTGTTTTGGTAGTACCTTCTAGCGAGCTCCAAGAACCTCTCGCGGTTCGCCCAGTAGTACTCTCTTCTTTGCGCAAGCAGTTTCTCCTGGTTCGCAGCACGATAGGCCCGACGAGCCGCCCGGGCTTTGGCCCTTTTATTGTACATCCTTTTGTACGCCAATATTCGTACACGATTCTTTTGACGATATTCACGCGCTTGGGCTCTCAAACGTTCCCGATGTTTCTCTCTATACTTTCGGTCGTATTCGGCACAACGTACTCGGTTCTTTTGGGCCCATTTTTTTTTGACGGCACGCCGGTGCTCCTTATGCGTCTCCTCATAACACCTGTGGGACTCCCGCACTCGATCCGGATATTGTTCTCGGTATCGTTTTTTGGCAGCACGCACTTTCTCAGGGTACTTGCGTCGGTAGTTGGCTTTTTTCACAATATTCCTCGCTCGGGCTTTCTCTGGGTAACGGGCATTGTACCGGGCTTTTTTGATGGCGTTCCGTCTCCGTCGTCGTTCGTCTTTCGTCAGTAACTCTGTCGTTTCGTCGTCGTCGTCGTTCGGGTCATAGTCGTCAACGTCGTCGTCGTCAACGTCGTCGTCGTCGTTCGGGTCGGGAACATAGTCCTCGTCGTTCAAGTCGTCGTCGTCTGGGTCAGAGTCATCGTCGTTGTTTGGTCGGTACGTCGTGCGTCGTCGTCGTCGTCGGTTGCTGCGGCGGAGGCCCTCGTTTCCGGCAGGCATTGGGCGATGGCGGGGGTGCTGGTGGCGGGGTGAGGGGGCGCTTGAATTGGTACCTCCAATAGGGACAGCAATAGTCGAGCCCCTCCACAAACCACTCACACGTTAATTGAGGGTAGCACAGTGGGTGAAAAGGAGCCGCCTGTTCTGCCCGATGTCTCTGGGCTTCCACTTTTTCCGGCTCCAACTGCTTCAAAGTTTCTGCAAACTCACTAAAGCCTTCGTCCTTCAGCAACAACTCCTGCTTCACTTTCTCTAAAACCTCCTCCACTTCCAAATCTACTTCAAATTCTTCAAATGCTTCGAGCAGCTTCTCATGGCAAGAGTCCATGTTGAGATGTTCCAACCCGAGGATCGATCTGTTTTATAGTCTCTCATTCGTTCCCGTGATGCACCATGGACCCTAACTAGAGAGGGGGGAGGGGGGTCCCCCCACCCCGTCCCACCCCTCCCTAGGGCACCCCCTCTCTACGGGGCACCCTGTTTAGTGATTGGCTCCTTCCCCTCCCACGTGACATTTTGGTTCTCTATAAAAACAGAGCCCCGATCTCCAGTGAGTTCATCTGATCATGTCCTCTCAAGAAGACGATGTGGCGGGGCCAAGTGGCCTCGCCCACCATGAGGTTTTAGCCATGCTCGGTTTAACTGATTCGGACGATGACACCAATTCCTGTGTGGGGCCTTTGATTTGCCCCGAAAACATGGCGGACAGTGACGACAACATTTGTGAAGAGGCCTTGAACCAATGGGAACAAAGTGGGGGTGGATTGGATCCCTCTGAACACGTTACCTTCGACTTTGAACTCGAACCTTTTGTGAATCGGAAGAGTGATCGCATGGGGGTACAAGAACGTCATTTCAAGACCCAGTTACGACAAAGGGGGAACTTGCTTCCAGGTCAAAATATAACCCAAGCTCTGCAAGATGGATTACGTCGAGCCGTCGATCAAGTGTTAACCACCACCCCCGACCTCCACGATCAAGATCGACTCTACTTTACCATAGCATCCGATCGTCTGCACAATAATTTTCAGGGGTGGGGATTACGTGCAGGTGAATGGCGTCGAGACACAGAACGGGTGGAAGCGCTGTTCCAACGTTTAGCCCAAGCCCTCAACAGCAACGAACAATTTGAAATGGATGATTCCTTTCAAGTCTCCATCACTCAAGTTCATCATGCTCCTCAAGGTACCGGCAAACCCCGTCGTGGGAAACCCGGCCATCCTACCATGACCATGTTAACGGCCAACAAAAAATCGGTCATCCGCATCCAAAATGATGATGAGCTCTGTTGTGCCAGAGCCCTCGTGGTCGCCAAAGCTCGCGTGGACCAGCACCCGAAATTGGCATCCATTCAGCGGGGGTACGGTCCGCTGCAGAGACGTCTCGCTCTGGACCTCCAGAATGAAGCCCACGTACCCCTCGGTCCTTGCAGCTATGACGCCTTGACCCAATTCAGTCAAGCTCCCTCCCTCACCGGTTACCAGATCATCCTGGTGGATGCACAGCGATCGTTTCACATCACGACGTTTGGACCCCTTTCTGACAAACAACTGATCCTGTTGCACAACCAAGACCATTATGATGTCATCACCAAATTGCCGGGATTTTTTGGGTCCAGTTATGTGTGTGCGGATTGTTGGAAACCCTACAACACCGAGGGGATGCATCGATGCACCAAAACCAAGTTGTGTGGAGCCTGTCGACAGAAAGATTGTCCCGACTTTCAACAGGCTTACCCCCGACACCTGAAAGCCACTCAACGTTGCAAGTCGTGTCATCGGGACTTTTTTGGACCCACGTGTTACGAAGCCCATTCCAGCAAGACCCATGCGGGCAAACCCATCACGGGCCTCCAGACCTCCGTGTGCTCTCAACGATACCGATGCCCAGACTGCTATCAACAAAATGTGGGCTTGTCCCGCATTCAACGTCACCTTTGTTGGCACGTGGATTGCCCTTCTTGTCATCAGTACGTCGACGCTGACAAACACCGTTGTTTTATACAAAGAGCCCCCAAACCTCAAGACCAAAAGAAGAAGAGAAAGAGGACCCGTCAAAAAGGTCCTGGTGCCAAACGAGGTGCCGCCGCCGCGGAACCCCCTGCCTCCTCCGAGGACGAGGAAGACCTGCCTCCCTTACACGTCTTCTTTGATATCGAAGCCATGCAACCCCAGGGAAAACACATTGCCAATCTCGTCGTGGCCGAAACCGAAGACAAGGATGAACCCAAGCCTTTCCCAGGTTCCACTTGTATCCGTGACTTTCTGGAATGGCTGGATACCTTGACTCTTCACGATACCCGTCAAGTCAATGTCATCGCTCATAATTTTCAAGGGTACGATGGGTACTTTATCATCCAAGAATACTATGGGGAGAACCGCATCGTCCAACAACTCCGCAACGGATGTAAACTCTTAGAGATCAAACATGACCGCATCCGCTTCATTGATTCCATGAGTTTCTTCCAGATGCCCCTCTCCGCGTTTCCCGAAACCTTTGGTTTGACAGAACTCTGCAAAGGCTATTTCCCCCACAAGTTCAACATACCCGGTGATTATTATCAAAACTACGTGGGCATCCTCCCCTCACGCGATTACTACATGCCTGAGAGCATGACACTCGAAGGAAGACAAGCCTTTGAAACCTGGCATCAACAACAACGCGACCAGGGGGTGGTGTTTCATTTTCAACAAGAGTTATTGGCCTATTGCAGTTCCGATGTACGACTCCTCAAACAAGGATGTCTGACTTTCAAACGCATGTTTGAAGACTTAACAGGCTTCAATCCCTTCGATCACGTCACCATTGCCTCCGCTTGTAATCGAGATTTACGTATGAACCGGATGATCCCCAACAGTATTGCCAGCGAACCCACCGGTCCTAACGGGTGGAGAACTAACAACATCAACCAGTCCATCCCAGCCCTTGAATGGTTAACCTGGTGCGATCACCAACTACGTCAACGCGCCCTCCAAGATCTCAACCCCGACGATCTACTGGCCAGTGCCAATCCAAAGCCTCAGTACATCCAACATGTCCGAAATCAAGGCGAGTATAAGATCCCCGGGACCAACATCCATGTGGATGGTTATTGCCCCGACACCCACACCGTCTACGAATTTCAAGGCTGTTTCACCCACGGATGCCCTACCTGTTATCCCCATCGCTACGAAAAACATCCCCGCAACTATGATCGAACCATGCAGGACCTCTATGACGTCACCCAAAACAAAGTCCAAAAGCTTACCAACCAAGGGTACAACGTCATTCAAATGTGGGGATGTCAATGGGACCACCTCCGAGACACCCACCCAGAGATCGACTCCTTCGTCCGGGAACTCAACTTTATCCAACCTCTTGAACCTCGGGATGCTTTCTGTGGAGGTCGTACCAATGCCATTAAACTGTACCATCAGATCACCCCTGGCCAAAAAATTCACTACATCGATGTCACCTCCTTGTACCCGTGGGTCAACAAGAAGTCTGTGTACCCCAAAGGGCATCCGAAAATCATCTTCACCCCGGGTCACACGGACATACACCAGTACTTTGGCATTATTCAATGCAAAGTCCTGCCTCCCCGTGAATTGTACCATCCCGTGTTGCCTTACCGTCATGACAACAAACTGCTCTTTCCACTCTGTGCCCGTTGTGTGGAAGAAGAAATGGACAAACCTCTTTTGGACAGATCTTATCATTGTCCACACACTGACGAACAACGCGCCCTCACCAGTACCTGGTGCACCCCAGAGTTGTATAAAGCCGTGGAATTCGGGTACCAAGTCCAATACATCTACGAAGCTTGGCATTTTGAAGAGACCTGTGAGGGTCTCTTCGCCGATTATGTTAACACCTGGCTGAAAATCAAACAAGAAGCTAGTGGGTGGCCTAAGGATGTCACGACAGAAGAAGAAAAGCAACGTTACATCGAACAATACTTCCTGCATGAAGGCATCCAGTTAGAATACAACAACATCAAGAAGAACCCGGGCCTGCGTACCCTAGCTAAGCTCATGCTCAACTCCATGTGGGGTAAGTTTGGACAACGCCTCAACAAAACCCAAATTCAAGCCTTCGATGACCCTCATGCCTTCCACTGTTTCTTGGATAGCGATGCGTTAGACGTACGTCACGTTGCCGTCATTAACCATGACATGGTGGAGGTACACTACCGGAACCAAAAAGAGGACATCCGCGGCTCACCCAACCTCAACATTTTTGTGGCCTGCTTCACTACCTGCCACGCCCGCCTTAAATTGTATGACACCCTGCAAGCCTTAGGGGAAAGAGTCCTCTACTTTGACACCGACTCCGTCATCTACCTGGAGGAAACACCCACTCAATTCAAACCTGTCTTGGGTTCCTATCTTGGGGACTTCGCCTCCGAATTAGCTAAGGATGAATACATTCAAGAATTTGTCAGTGGAGGACCCAAGAACTATGGGTATACTACGAATGAAGGAAAAGTGGAATGCAAGGTTAGAGGCTTCCGACTCAACAGCGAAGGACACACCCAGCTGAATTATAACGTCATGCGTCAAAATGTCAAGGACGAAATCAAGAAACCCCTTCCAAAACCAAGGGAAATCCAGATTATCAACTCCCACCAAATTGTACGCAATCCCAAAAACTTCCAACTGTACACTCAACCAAGCAGTAAGTTCTATCAGTTGGTCTATGACAAAAGAGTCATTGATCCCAACACCTTCAAGACCTACCCCTATGGCTACCAGTGAAAGCCCCAACAAAATCGTCGATTGTGATCACTGTGATCGAGAACATTTGACGCCACCACCACCACCCCCATTCTACAGTTCCTTTGCCGTACCTTTAATGAGAAATCCTCGACGTCAATTACAACAATGGATCCGTGACAACAACCAATGGCGAAGAATAACTCGATGTCAAAAACAATGGTGGGGACCCTCTATTGAACATTAAGGAACACTCAGGAAAACCACAGTTATTGTAAAACAAATCAATAAAAAATGTCATTTATTCATTTTGTGTAGTTTTCACTCCAAAGGATCACCCCCGTTCCCACCATTGGACTTTGGACTTTGAGCCCGCGTTTTCTCAGCGGTTTTACTTCCCCTTGAGCCCACGATCCCTTTTTCCACCTGGTCAGCGGTTTCCCATTCTAAATCACGTGACTTCCGGTTCCCATGAGCCCACGATCCCTTTTTCACACTGGTCAGCGGTTTCCCATTCTAAATCACGTGACTTCCGGTTCCCATGAGCCCACGATCCCTTTTTCCCACTGGTCAGCGGTTTCCCATTCTAAATCACGTGACTTCCGGTTCCCATGAGCCCACGATCCTTTTTTCATACTGGTCCGCGGTTTCCGTGGTCTGTTACTAGGGCAACCCAACAACCAATCAGAAGCCAGGACATCTACCATACGGGCCCATTTTACTACTGTTGTTAAAGCAAGTGAACAGAAGGTTAGGGAACAAACCTCAGACTCAGGGACAAGAGATAGTAAAGTTTTGTATGAGGCAGTCAGTCAAGAGAATAACCAAGTCACTGCCAGTATTGAAACTCACCTTCTAGAAAAGAGGCCCTTAATGACAGTAAATATAAGCAATTTGAAGGCTCCTTCCCCGTGTGGACCAAATTACCATGATGTTTTACAGAACACCAATGAATGGAAAGATCTACGTAAATTCAAAATAACTGGAAGTAGACTACCTGCACTACTTGGTTTATATGGACAAGAGAAGTTCACTAAATACTGGAAAGTGGTTAAACAAGGTTTGGAAGAAAGTGATGTTCTTAAAACAAACTTTGAGAATTTCAAGCGGGGTCACAAATTTGAGAAGGAAGCAATATCAGTATTTTGCCATCTGTCCAACAGTAAAACTGAAACCTGTGGTTTCTTTGAGGATCCAAGTGATTCAAATTATGGTGCTAGTCCAGATGCACTGGCTGTATCTCCTTTCATTTTGGAAGTCAAAACAAGAGCAGCTAAAACTGAGGGGCCACTTTCATCACTGAAACAGATGCCAAGTTACTACATCCAGCCTCAGTTAGAAATGGTGCCCCTTATTGTATTTTAGAATCATATCACCCTGAAACACAACAAGCATCATTTTTCCTTGTCAAGACAGACAATGTTTTAATGTCAGTTGTAAAGAACATCACAAACAGTATTTTGAATGACAAACCTTTGTTGGAGTGGTCACATTCAGAAAATAACTACTACAAACGCTTAGGAGAAAATGTGGCTGGACGTATTCCAGACTTTGCAAGTATCAAACCCCTAAGGTCCTACATAAATACAGTGGTAAAGTCAGTTCCTAGGGTCGAGTTCTCAAAGTAAAGTCAAATAAAACTCACTTAGACTGTCTTATTTAACTTTTGAAACAGTTGTGTTTGATAAAGTCACAACTTGGATTTACAAACCACCTACTTTATTTGTTTTCTCTGGGACCAATAGGGGGCATTGTCAGATTGACAATATGACACAATGCCTGCCAGGTGGAGGATAATAAGTCCATTCGTTGAACAGGCCAAACAGCATTCAAAATAGACCATTCTCTAACTCGTCCAATAAACCTTTCAACGTGAATTCTTGTTGATGCGATGTCAAAATTGGATGCAACCTCTGCCTGTGTAAACTGGTCTGACATCTTCTGAGCAGGGCGATTCAAGTGTACTCCTTTCAATGCACAAAGATCTTGAACGGCAAACCCTCTGTCTGCCATTAGTTCATGTTCTGGTTAAATCCAGTGGATAACCCAGGACTTTTCAGTGATGTTGTTATCTGATATACAACCTGGGTAGATATCACTGAGAAGAAGACCCATCTCATGTGGGGCAATTCCTATGAGTGCTTTGCCTGTTATGGTATTCTTGTAATTGGAAAACATGAGAGAATTCAAATCCAGATTTGACACGTGCTGAAATTTGAATTCAGTGCAATCGATGATCATGTCTGAGTCCATGGCCAGTCTTTATGAAAATGTTTGGCATTTTTTTTAGTAAAAAACCTGCTTCGGGCTTCAGGTCAATACAATTGAAGATTGTTTCTAGGAAAACTATCCATGCAACGAATGTGCGTTGAACTGTGCTCTCTCCTACCTTGAGCATATAAGCCATCACACCCTGATGGAGAGAATGTCTACAGATTGTAAGAACTGCTAAAAGCTCTGTAGCTTTATCTAGAGTTCTCCCCCCCATTACCTTTGTAATCAGGATAGATAATCACGTGACAATAAGGCCGCACACAGTTCCAAAGAATATTGAATTGTTCAACAGATAATCCACACAAGTACTTAAATGTATTTGGTTTCTTAATGAGGTTGGAGTAGATTAATTGCTCTTGTTGTAACATTTTTATAGTCATTTTCAGTTCTTCATTCCGTTTAGTAGTCTTTTGCTGGATTTGTTCAATGTTTCGCATTTTAATTTTTAAACTAAGATTTTCAGTCCTGAGTTTTTTAACCATGTCCTGAGCATTGGTCAGCTGCTCCGCTAACTTCTGCTTATCTTCTTCTGAAGCACGCAAACAAGTAGATAACTGTCGTTTAGATAAGTCCTTTGGCTATTTTTCAGCCGGTTGAAAATTGTCTCTTTCTGCTGGAGCTTTTCGTTTTCTAGAATTGCCAGACATCCCCTTGGCCAGGAAGAATTTCCTTTCGAGCTGACGTACTTTTAGTTTGTCAGCCTTTGTTGTTTTCCTCTTCAGTTGAGCTTTCGCCTTATTAAGTTTCTTTTCCAGCGTCACTAGTTGGGAGGCTGGAACAGGAATGTCAGGGAAATCAGAACTCACACTTTTTCTGCATCCACGGCTCCAATGTTCAGCACAGATATGACCAGAATGTCAGTTTATACCCGACGTTTGAAGAATCCTCGTGTACGCCACTTGAACCTTAGGGACACGGGGCAGACGATAAAACTTAATGGGTTCCCCTTTCGAGTTTCGGGTTCGAAAGTTGTTGTTACAAAACGCTGAGCAGCAAAACCACTTCACCATGATGGTCACGCTTTCTCACAGATGGCCGCCATGTTTGATACTTTTGTCCCTACAAGCCGCTTAACTAGTACCCAGACTTCCCGGTATGAAAGTCCCTAATCTCGGAAACAGTTCTACCATCTCGAGCACAAAACATGAGAAAACCACAGCGAACATGAATGATTTAAAGAGGAAGTGGACTGACATCCAAGCCATCATAATCTCAACTCCAACATCGAATTTAAAAGAAGGAAACTAAAAAATAGAAAAATAAGCAATGACGAAAAATGTCAAAGTCCTACTAAAAGTGTGAAAGAAGAGCAGATTATAACCGGCAGGAAGGAAAAATCACAAAAGAACAGTCTTATCCGCAAAAGAACTTCCTTTAAAAAGGGTTTAATATTACGCCTCAAATCTAATTTTGTATTGAGAAAAATAATTTTAGGAGTTTTTCGACAACCACTTTGTATTATTCAAGCCTGAGTTCTTAGTTTCAAAACAGCAAAACATGGAGTTATATCTTGATGGTAGCCGGCTATTGTTAGAGACAATGTCAAGCATAATGTGCAGATTCTTTATTTTGCTGGTTTTCAAGTGATGTCATTACATTCGAAAACGTAAACTAAGGCCACCACCAAGCTGTTCTTTTCATATATTCTACATATCAATGAGCAAAATCTTCATGGAAAATTTCATGCTGATATATTGCAACCCTGTAGAAAAAAGCATTTTGTAATTTGATCAATTTCGCGGCAGCTTGAAGTAATATTTGAACTTCACTTTTCAATTTTTCAGTACGATAATATCGTAAAAGTGCCGTCTAAATAATTCTAAAAAGAATTAAATATATTAGTTTTATTATCGGCTTTATTGCTTTTAGCTTGTACTGACTTTTATGCCGGCCATGTTGGTGTCCTAACGAAGGCGCGTACTATGTCTTATAATTTTCTAAAAATTATTTCCTCGATAACTTTAATATCTGAAACGTACTATAGAGCCAGTAATTGTTCTATTTATTTCTTTTTACCTACTGCTTATCTCATTTGTTTCTAAATATTGCTCATGCAACTAAACTCATTTTATCATACTGATGCAAGCCAAGAATATTCGCTAAAGCAAGTCAAAGCCTACTATGTGTACTCTAAAAAACGTAAACAAACTTTTTAATGAACACTGAGAGTTCGTCATCGGTCATAACATATTCATAGTCTACCAAATATTGTAATATTCTGCTTGCATGTGACAGTTCAATCTGCTTCAAGTGACACGACATGCTGCAATTAAAATTGGGGAATATCAAACGATATTTACCAACTGATATCACCCATTTTTGAAACCTTCAGGTTCAAGATCTCTTTTTTGTTTCTCCTCCCCCTTTTTCTGAGCTTCAGCGTAATAGAGCGTTTTGCTGTTTTAACAGACGAGGAAATCAACATTCTTCTGAATAAAACGGTGCTCAGCTAAAATCATAAAAATTTTAAGTCCTGCTACACGGTGAAAATATTTACGAACACGTGCTTTCAGCAAATTTTTTCAAAATGGCCTTTCGTTGACGTTAAAAATACTCACGGATACTTGTCCTTGTGCATTTAATATCTGTTCCTAGACTGCGTAGCAAGCGTTTCCGTATGCTATTCATTTTTTCGCTTTTGAGGCGCTTTCTACGCAGGCAAGAGGACGCAGGTTATATCTATTCCTGGAAGCTCGCAGTTCTCTTCAAGCTTCGTGTTCGGAAAACGGTACGTAATGCTTGTAAGACAATGTCCGCGAAAAAATATCACTACATCAAGATTTTTAGCGCCAAATAAAAGTTATTGTTTGTACACTCTCCGATTCTGTTGTTCCAATTAGGAAACAACAATTAGTAGGATATGGATCGATCGTTTTTTTCTGATCTAATTCATCTCTCGGCATACAAAGCAAAATCTTTTCGAAACATTGCAACACAACATATACTAAAGAGGTGAGGGTACCCGCTGCCGTCTGTGCCGTGCGTGTCTGTCATTTATCCTGAGACATGATTACATGCATAATGATAAAAACTTTGCGATTCATATTTTTGTGGCATGATCATTTAAATCTATCATTTCAACCCCGTCAGTTAATTAAGACCTTCTGGGTTTAACCAATGTCAAATTTAAGAGGAAGTGAAATGAAAATAATCAACACAATTGATTTAATAAAACTGGGTTACTCCTTTACTACGAGGCGAAAACTTTTGAATTTGAAGAATCGCATATATTTGGCAATAGCTTCAATAATACCCGTTGGCAAGAGATTTATTTTATGAACAGCTTCTAGAAGATACGTAAATAAGGTGAGGCTAATAACGTTTAAGAACACTAGTGTTAATTAAAAACGTCTCAACCCTTGTAGGTTTCACTAATGGCAGTTTAATCGGCATCGCTTTTGTATACATTTCATTGCCTACTTATGTGAAACAGGCATTAAATGTAGATAATAAATAAACAAATAAATATGTTATGA
Source organism: Siderastrea siderea (assembly GCA_964030785.1). NCBI lineage: Eukaryota > Metazoa > Cnidaria > Anthozoa > Scleractinia > Rhizangiidae > Siderastrea > Siderastrea siderea. Next base: position 28,641,352 of record OZ034975.1, read on the forward strand.
CCTTGTTGTACTCTACAGTGCCTGCGTTATGTGCCGATAAATTGCGCTTACGAGTCCGCTGTCAAAGCTCGTACCTGCGTGATGTACGTCCTACTGCATATAACCCTAATTTCATAATCTCGCTCGCCGCGAGTGTTCCATATTTCACTAGTAGAGTGCTCCAACCAGTATCTGGAAGGTCATGGGTTCGATTCCCTTTTTTCGTGTGTAAGATCATGACATTCGTTTTTTTTTAAAATTTATTTCGTTGTCTGATACTTGTAAATCCATCGTAGTTTTAAGTGCCTTTTTGGCTTCAAATGTAAAGATTACGGTGAATCCAATTGTTTTTAACTATTTGGCTGCTTCTTGCATGGTATGCCCAAATGATTTCCGCCTCTTAGAATCGCTTCAGAGTCCATTTGTGGACGTGAATTGACATTCCCACCTAATTCAATTCAGTATATATAAAGTTCCTAGGAGCTAAATTATGTATTTTATTTTACGAAAAACAGAAATTTAGTAGATGAATTCAGGACGATTTCACTACCAGCACGCAGAAGAGGGCCCTTTCTATTCTGGGCCATGTTCGGACGCCTACATGTAGGACTATATATAAGTCACTTAATTTTAATCAGCTGTTAAATCTATGGTTCACTTTTTAGTATGTTATAGTAATATCAGATAAATTGGGTCTTCAACCCGATTTTAGTCTGAAAGGCCAATTAAATATAGTCAATATCATCAATATCGTCAATATCATCCGATATTCCTTCAGTTCCTCATCGCTCATTGTCAAGTTATGACAAAGATCCAAAGAATAAACAAAAGAAAGAATAAAGGCGTGGTAAAGATTTAATTAGGCATCAGCTCAGCTACTTTTGCCATGGCCATCCAGCTCGGAAAACTTATTAAGAATCTGTAAAGCTTACAAAAAACGTAAGCGCGTCTATCATGCTTTAAGTTAGCAAGTTACAAAGTTCTGAATATTTCTCGCAATATTTTCGGAAAGGAGGGCGTAAGAATGCCGATGGATGATATAATTCCATATTAAGACTTCTATTTGTTTGAATTAATTGATGGCCTTTAAAAGCACTAAGTCAGAAATTAACAAAAAATTGACCTCTGACATTTTAACTTATCAGAATTTTAGATATCGTACTTGTAATGTTTATAGCAGCAGAAGATTTAACAATAAGAAAAATATGACAAAGTACACAAATAAGATGGGGGTAATAACATTAAAGAATAAGAACATTTAAAGCAGGTTGTAGATCAATCGAAATTTTTGGTACACATTTTATTCTCAAACATACAAGTCCATCGTAGTTTTGAACGCCTTTTTGGTTTCAAACAAAGATCGCCGTGTGTTCAATTATTTTAAATCATTTGACCGCATATTATACGGCCAAATGATTTCCGCCTCTCAAATTAAAAACACTTTAAAGGTGCCTTTGTAGTTAGACTGTATTTATCTGCTATTACTATTTTCGTCTGACACCTATATTTCGAGCACTTTGAGTACTCTTCTTCAGGGTGACTATATACATAAAAAAAAGATGTTTTTTTTTTACCCGTGAACCTGTATTCAGCAGCCTTCATCAGGGGTATATATATCGAAGGTACCCAAACACAAATAAGGTGGAGGGAGTAAGATTTAAGAACACGAAAATTAAGTCCGTTGTGCATACTTTATTATCTAACACATGCATTGCGCATGCATGTGAATCCATCGTACTTTTGAATGTCTTTTTGATTTAAAACAGAACTCACCATGGATTCAATTGCTTTAAATCATTTAGCCCGCCTGTTAAAACACTATTGAGACCATTTGTTGTTAGTGCGTATTTACCTAAAAGATATTTCTGTAGCAGCCAAGAAACTGTTTGCTCTTTTTAAACCCTCGTAAACCATGGAAAAAGACCATAAAACTGTAGGATGTTTCGTTACGACAAAATTGACTACTGGAAAGATCAAGGAAGCGAACAAATTTCATAACATAAGGTAAGGTTTCGTTGCTACCTTAAAAATGCCTCGATTTGCCGAAAGGTAGAAGAAGACGCCTAAGCGTTAATTCTTGGAAGTGAGCATGTCCGAGAAACACTACTGAAACTCCCTCGTGTTTTAAAATGTCCGTCTACTTGTATGTGACGGAAGATCTGAAGGGTGGTCATTTGCTTACACCGTTTGATATCAGGCCATCCATGGAAAAAGGATAAATTGAATCAGTTTATTTTTGGGACATTTACGTCAGCAAGACACACCCAAACTATATAAAGACTTTGTTGAGGAGGCCTCAAATCAGATTTTAGAGCAAGTTCTAAAAGACCTAATTATGCCGATAGGTAAAGGAGAAAAGGTCAACGAACAAGAGAAATATTTGCAGAAGTTAACGGTGGCCATATTTGGCGACTCTGGCGTTGGTAAGACTTCTCTTGTCAACCGTTTTCTAGGCATAAAATTTAATCCTAGACATGTGCCCACGGTAGAAGATTTCCATGTGAAACATGTAGCTTTTAAGAACAAGACGTGTGAGCTTCAAATTATCGATACTTCAGGGACATATGAATTTCCAGCCATGAGGCGAGTTGATATGGAGAAAGCAGACGCCCTGGTGTTGGTGTATTCCATGGATCGACCAGATTCCTTTACAAGACTACAACGCTACTTGGACGAAATTCGCGAAAGCAATCATGATGCTGCAATAAAAGATTGCGATAAACCAGTTGTAGTTGTTTCAAACAAAACAGACCTTCCGAACTTGACAGAACCAAGTTTCAAAGACGAGCGTGGTCGCAATTTAAGAGTTGATCTACATCTAGAGTCAAAATATGGTTGCCACTGGTTTCATACCTCAACGAAGTTGGGTTATAATGTCGAGGATCCATTTTACAACGTTTTAGAGTATCTACTCACACGTGCACGCTAAAGCCATTTACTAACATTGATGTCTTTTGGAAAATCTTTTAACATATTTGACTTTGAAATCCAATTTCGTCTGCGACTGTTGAGCTATTTCTTAACAGCAATCGTTTCAGCCTGCTAAGAACTAGGCTTTGCCAAACACTTGACAAGTTGATGGAATTTATATTGGGTTATACATCGTGTTAGCAATGACCCACAAGGGAAGGAGTGCAAAACGTGGCTTCGCTCTGACGAAGAGCGAACGTTCGAAACGTCAGCCTTCAATGTCTCAACGGTGGCCAATTTACCTTATCAACTCAGCGTTGCCCACCACAGTCCCCTCCGACACAGCACCACAGTTTCTTTAGAAACTAACTTGTTTATCTGCTGGTTCGCTGAACAGACATGGTTGCACTGGTGGCCTGGAACTCGTGAATGAACCCCTGGTTTGTCACAGATACTTCAGTACTTCTACGGCTAATAAACTATTCTGCTGACTTTTCCAAATACTTGAGGCTTGCAAATCACAAACCTCTTCCGTTCTAGAGTTAAAAAAAAACTATTTTGCTGGCTTTTTACAGAATTTTTAAGTTCTACAACCTGCAAACCATTTCTCCCACTTGACTCGGATACTTCGGGCCCTTTGTGCAACTCACAAAGTACGTCGCTGGCTTGTCAAGGATTTGGACGTTGTACAATTCACAATCTACTTCGCTTGTCACTGATACCTTACTTGCACAACTCAAAAAAAATCACACTGGCTTGTCACAGAAGGTTACGACGTACACCCACAAACCCCGCCTCACTGCTGCCCCTTTCCTAACCTCACATAAATAAGCACTTCGCTGGTTTGTCTCAGTCAACCACAACCCCTACCCCCGGCTTATCACTGGTCATGCCTCACTTTCACAGCTCACCAAAACGCTTCACCGGCCGATTAGTAAGATATGCAACTTTACATTCTAACCACTTTGTTGGCATGCTTCGGATTATTTACTAACTCGTTGCCCATTTGGGATCTTATAAGTTACAGACGACTCTGCTCCTTTGTAACAGTACAATAACCTACCACATTCAACAACACCTCGCTAGCTTCATAACATGGAACTGAATTCTTAACGCTCGCAAGTTGTCCAAACCAAAAAACTTGACACAAAACGAACATAACAAAGCTGGTGAAAAAGAAAATGTCCACCATATTGGAAACAATTGTACCATCTCGAGTGCACAACATGAGAAATCGCAACGAACATGGATGATTCTTAACTTCAACATCTAAGTTAAATGAAGGGAACTAAAAAATAGAAAAACACAAAAAAGAAAACAGAAAACACAACTTGTACATCAGTCTCCAATATTAATGTACCAACAGCATGTATTACTGACACTAGTAAAATAATAGTTATTTTTCTATGGAATAACAAAAGACATAGAATCAAAAGAGACTGTTTATATCAAGATTATAAAATGGGAGGAATCCATATGCCTGATGTAGATCTTATGATAAAAGCCGTTCGTCTAAGCATGTTTACCGAGACTTAAACTCCGCAAAACAAAACTGGAAATCAATACCAGACTATTTCTGCAGAAAACGTGTAAGTTTCAGAGGAAAGTTAAAACTTTCTTCTGAGAAAATAAGTTGAAAGAATTTCAATTGAAATTTCTACACAGATTTGTCATACCAAAAAGGAATTATGTCGCTTTGGAATCAAACAAGAGAGTGACGCAGCTGATATTGTGGAGAAGAAGATTCCATCGATCACACATTCATCCACTGCCGTTTTAAACAATCTTTCGAGCAAAGTGTAATATTCAATTGGTTCAAATCTGTGAATGACTCCAAAGAATCGCTGTTTGGAATATCTTTGCATTCATCCACCAGTGAAGCCCTGATTAAAATATTGAATTACACACTGCTCTTTATGCGATTTTATATTTATTCATGCAAACTCCGTAATAAGTCAATTAAACTTTCTGACTTTGTCAACCAAATATCAATGAAATACCATTTAGAGAAATTGTTCAACAACTTAGCTTCTTTATTGCTGTTTTTTGTGCATTCTTTTTTCTCCTTTTAATTTCAGAAAATCTAATGTGCACTTTTGTTAAACTTGTTTCAGACAATAACAGTGTTGTACGTTATGAATCTAGCACTTGTTTGTTATAAATAATGCAATGTATATTACTGATAACGCAATGTATGCGTTTGTGTCTGCGACAATAGAATTTAAAAAAATAATAGAATACTATAAGCAATGACGGAAAATGTCAAGCTCCTGCTAAAATTGTCGAAGAAGAGCCGATTATAACCGGCAGGCAGGAAAAATGACAAAAGAACAGTCTTATCCGCTTCAAACCTAATTTTGTCTAGAGTAAAAGAATTTTTGTCTCTGCGTTTTTGGGACCTAAAAACGTGAATATTGTCTTTTTGGTTTCAAACAAAGATCACGGTGTGTTCAATTGTTTTAAATTATTTTTCCGCTTATTATACGGCCAAATAATTTCCGCCTCTTAAAACACTTCTGAGTGCCTTTGTAGTTAGGGCGTATTTATCTGCCATTGCTATATTTGTCTGACATCTATATTTCGAGCACATTGAGTGCTCTATATAGTAATCAAAAATGAAGACAAACAAATGCTTTTTTTTTCACCCGTGAACCTATATTTTGACTGCTTTTAGCAGCCTTCAGGGTTGTATATGTAGAGGGTACACAAAAAAGGTGGAGGAAATAAGTTAAAAGAACACGAAAATTTAGTCGGTAGTGCGTATTTTATTATCTAACACATACATGTGAATCCATCGTAGTTTGAATGTCTTGTTGATTTGAAACAAGGATCATCATGGATTCATTTGTTTTAAATTATTTCGCCACTTATTGCACGGCCAAATTATTCCCGCCTCTGAAAACACTATTTAGAACATTTGTTGTTAGCGCATTAGTTATCTAAAAGATATTTCTGAAGCCCCCGTAAACCATGAAAAAAAGAACATAAAACTGTAGGATGTTAGACTTCGATAGACGTAAACGTCTTTCGTACTCTATTTGGAGTACGCAACGTCCCTCGCAACCGATTAATCCAACGGTGGAGGCTTGGTTACGACAAAATTGATTACTGGGAAAGATCAAGGAAGCGAACAAAGTTCATATTAGGTGGTAAGGTTTTGTTGCTACCGTAAAAACACCTCGACTTGCCGAAAGGTAAAAGAAGGAGACTTCGGGCCACTCGGGTGTTACTAAGCGTTAATTCTTTGAAGTGAGCGAGTCCAAGAAACACTGCTGAAACTCCCTCGTGTTTTAAAATGGCCGTTTTCTTGTATGTGACGAAAGTTCTGAAGGGTGGTGATTTCCTTACACCATTTGATATCAAGCCAGGTATGGACAAAATGACTAATTGTAGAATTAATTTCAGTTACTTTTTGGGAAATTTACGTGACCAAGAAACACCAAACTGACTCAAAACTTTGTTAAGGATGCCTCAAATCAGATTTTAGAGCAAGTTCTAAAAGACCTAATTATGCCGATAGGTAAAGGAGAAAAGGTCAACGAACAAGAGAAATATTTGCAGAAGGTAACGGTGGCCATATTTGGCGACTCTGGCGTTGGTGAGACCTCTCTTGTCAATCCGGTTTTCTAGGCATAAAATTTAATCCTGAACATGTGCCCACGGTAGAAGATTTCCATGTGAAGCATGTAGCCTTCAAGAACAAGACATGCGAGCTTCAAATTATCGATACTTCAGGAACATATGAATTTCCAGCCATGAGGCGAGTTGATATGGAGAAAGCAGACGCCCTGGTGTTGGTGTAATCCATGGATCGACCAGATTCCTTTACAAGACTCGACCGCTACATGCTACATGGACGAAATTCGCGAAAGCAATCATGATGCTGCAACGGAGGATTGCAAAAAAAAAAAACAAAAAAAAAACCAGTTGTAGTTGTTTCAAACAAAACCGACCTTCCGAACTTGACATGACAGATAACATATGTAAGATATGTAATTTCACATTCTAACCACTTTGTTGTCTTGCCTCGGATTCTTTACTAACTCGTTACCGATTTGGGGTCTACCACTCACAGACTACTCTGATCCTTTGTAACAATAAAACAAACTTCCACATTCAACAACACCTCACTAGATGTTAGCCTTAGCCAATGTCGCTAGGTACCTGACATGGAACTGAATTCTTAACACTTGCAAGTAGTCCAAACCAAGAAACCTTTACACAAAACGAACATAACAAAGCTGGTGAAAAAGAAATTGTCCACCAGCTCGGAAACAGTTATACCATCTCGAGCACAAAACATGAGAAAACCACAGCGAACATGAATGATTTAAAGAGGAAGTGGACTGACAACCAAGCATCGTAATCTCAACTCCAACATCGAATTTAAATGAAGGAAACTAAAAAATAGAAAAATAAAAAATGACGGAAAATGTCAAAGTGCTGCTAAAATTGTCAAAGAAGAGCCGATTATAAGCGGCCGGAAGAAAAAATCACAAAAGAACAGTCTTATCGGCAAAAGAACTTCCTTTAAAAAGGGTATAATATTATACCTCAAATCTAATTTTGTATTGAGAAAAATAATTTTAGGAGTTTTTCGACAACCTCTTTGGATTATTCAAGCCTGAGTTCTTAGTTTCAAAACAGCAAAACATCAGTGGAGTTACATCTTGATGGTAGCCGGTTATTGATAGAGACAATGTCGAGCATAATGTGCAGATTCAGTTTATTGCTGGTTTTCATGATGTAATAACATTAAGGCCACCACCAAGCTCTTCTTTTCTTTTAATATATTCTACATACCAATCAGAAAAATCTGCATGGAAAATTTCATGTCAGTATATTGCATCGCTTTAGAAAAAACTACTTTTTGTAATTTGGTCAATTTCGCGGCACCCCAATACGCAGGAAATCTCAAAATGTCATAAAACCAATATTTTAGCGTCACTTTTCAATTTTCGAGTAAAATAATGCTGTAAAAGAGCCGTCTAAATGATTCTGAAAAGAATCTAAGAATATCAATTTTATTATCTGTTTTATTGCTTTTAGCTTGCACTGACTTTTATTGAGGCCATGGTGGTGTTCTAACGAAGGACACCAACATTGTGGACGCATACTAAGTCATATTTTTCTGAAAATTATTTGCTCGATAACTTTATCTAAAGTTTACTATTTATTTATTTTTACCTACTGTTTATCTCTTTGATCTCTAAGTATTGCTTATGCAAATAAACTCATTTTATCATACTGATGCAAACCTAGAATATTCATTCGCAAAAGCAACTCAAACCCTACTGTGTGTACTCTAAAAAAGTAAAATCAATGAACACTTGGAGTTCCTCTCAGCCATAACATATTCATAGGCTACAAAATATTTCGCTTGCATGTGGTAGTTTAAACTGCTTCACGTGACACGATATGCTTCAACTAAAATTGGGAAATATCAAACGTTATTAAATTCTCAAGGCTAAATGGAGCACTCAGATTGGTTAGTTACAGTACGGACCATTACCATGAAAACGGTCCTTTTGGATATTTTTTCTCGCACTCCAGTAAAATTCAAACTGCGAAAACGCAAGAAGATAAAAAAGGAAAGGGTTGGAGCTGGTACGAAACAAATGAACGACGTGAACATGTCGTGAACACGGTCGTTTTTTGCAAGGACCTCGCTACGCTCGGTCCGTACTACCACGACCTCGGACCAATATTCCCTAGTACGGCCCTCGCTCTCAGTTAGTAACAAGTCACCCATTTTTGAAAACTTCAGTTTGAAGAAGTTTTTTTCTTTCCTTCCTCCCCCCCTCCCCTTTTTTGAGCTTCGACATAACAGAGCGTTTTGCTATTTTAACAGACGACGACGTCAATATTCATCTGAATAAAATGGTGCTCAGCTTAAAGATAGAAATTCAAAGTCCTGCTACGCGCGGTGAACATATTTACGAACACGTTGCTTTGAGCAAATTTTTCAAAATAGCCTTTCGTTGACGTTAAAAATACTCACGGATACTTGTCCTTGTGCATTTAATATCTGTTCCTAGACTGCGTAGCAAGCACTTCCGTTTGTTAGTCATTTTTTCGCTTTTGAGGCGCGAAGAAACTGGGGTGACTTTTGTGAAAAGAGAAAAGGGTGAAAAACGAAAAGTGCGTCAAAGGTGCGGTAAAACCCTACGGAAACACTTTGTACGCAGGCTATTTCTATTCCTGGAAGCTCGCAGTTCTTTTCAAGCTTCGTGTTTGAAAAACTGTACGCTTCTTTTAGCACTATGTCCGCGGAAAAATATCAGTGCATCAAGATTTTTAGCGCCAAATAGTCCAGCCATATGGTGAAAAAATTGTGCACTTGGGGGTAAAAGCACCAAACTCGGCACAATGATAGTAGTAGATGAACTGATCATTTTTAGCTGTATGGACCCCATCCAAATACACACGGGGGGGAGGCACAATGTGCCCTTGGGGGGAGGGGTTTGGGCTGTTTTGTTCTATAGTCCATCTATATGGTGAAAAAATTGTGCACTTAGGGGTAAAAGCACCGAACTTGGCATGGTAATAGTACTTTAATTAATTTAAGAGAAAGCTGTGACGTTGACCCGAATTAGCCATATTAGTAGGGCGTGGTGTCCTAAGACATTTCATCTATGCCTCTACCTAGATTTTCTCACAAAAGGGGGGAACACAACTTAGGGGGGAGGGGTGGTAGCATGTATCTTTGTTATTGTATTTTCGGTTTAGTTTCTCTTGTGAAAGAAAAACAATAATCTGCCTTGAAAACCAGCAGAATTTATAATTCAGATTTAGCGAATAGTTTCACCTGTGGCCTCATGCCAGAGCATCCTCCATAGTGGAGTTCGTGGGTGGGTGGGGGGAGGGGGGGGGGTAGCTGTGCACCTCGGCGTAGAATGCACAATTACGTTTCGTATAATATCTGAAAATAAACAATTGTATGGATTAAAACTAAATATTACACAACGTTTACGTTATTTAATTATTCTCATGTTAACAGTTAAACCATGTACAAAAATTAATTAGGGGATGAATCTGTAACACTGTCACGGATCTTAGCAGCATTTTGAGTCATATTCGAATATTTCAAATGCTACAAGTGTTAGTTTAAGTGAATGATGTAGACAACCATGTAAGGTCAGCGAGCTTCATCTTGTAAAGTCGTTGAGCTTAATTCTCTCCCTTGCATTCCCTTTTGCATTTACAAAGCGCAGTGCAAGACATTCCAGCTTTTGCACATTTGTATCGTCCTTTGCAACCTCTCTCAGCTCTGCACCCACACTTCACAAGCTCCTGACATACTTTTGATGCTTCAGGTAATGTAGTCTACCGAGGGTGCCATGCATCTGACTCGGATTTTGCCCATCCCCACTCACTAGGAGAAGGTAGCTCAGGATTAGAAACCAATCACTGCCCCCAACAATGTTAACCTTGGTATGACACTCTCTCGGGATACGTTGTTCTGTAGTAATGCTTCAGCAGTAGGGAATTTTCTCAATTTTCTCTTCTGTGCAAATAGAACTTTTCGGACATCATTGACTCTTTGGTACTGGCTTGTCCGGTCATATATCAGAACTACAAATCTCTCAAGCACAGGCATAGCATCTAGGACATCCTGTATAGTAGGCTTAGGCAAAAAGCTCGTACTAGTACAGCACATCGAGAGAGTGGCATACCAAGCTGAACATTGTTGGGGGCAGTGCTTGGTTTCTAATCCTGAACTACCTTCTCCTAGCCTGCATGGGGATGGACAAAATCTGAGTCAGATGCATGGCAGCCTCGGTGGACCATCTTACCGGAAGCATCAAAAGTACACAAGGAGCTTGTGAAATGGAAATTGTGGGTGCAGACATGGCAGAGCTGAGAGAGGTTGCAAAGGACGTTCTAAATGTGCAAAAGCTGGAATTTCTTGAAATGTACTTTGCGAATGCGGTGGGGAATGCGAGGGAGAGGATTAAGCTCAACGACTTTACAAGATGGACCGTTATTTGCGATTGACGGTCCGTACGTTTCGCATGGACCGTCATCCTTGCTTACGGACTGTTATTTGCGGTTAACGGTCTGTACGTTTCGCACGGACCGTCATTCTTGCTTACGGTCCGAATACAGAGCGTACATATCATTATCACACCAGGGCCAACTGTTGACGTTCCGTACGTTTCGTACGGTCCATCACCCTTGTTTACAGACCATTATTTGCGGTTTACAGTCCGTATGTTGAGGTACACATATCCAATGCAAGTATGATTATGCCCCTTTATTTAAGCGTACGTACGAAGTGATCGATATACACGAAACGGAATACTCGTTCTCTAAGCATTGCGTAAAGTGATAACAGGGTTCCAAAAGAGGACTCGCCAAGAGACAAACAAAGCGATCGATATACACCAAAGACTAAACGGTAACATGTCGATTACTAGTTCTATAACCGTTGTGCAACTGATAACAGGATTGTATTAGCGTACTGTCCAAGGCAAGACAAAGCGATCAAGACGCACGAAAGAGAAAGTCAACTCTTCCAAACGGACCGAGTGCAAGGCCGTAGCCAGACTTTTTTGATAACCAAGGCAATTGCGAATCACTGAAGGCGCGAGCTTCTAGACGCTCGAAAATGTCATTTTCAGCGTTTTCCTAGTGGTATTTTCCCCCAAACATAATCAAAATCCAACTGAATTTAACAGCATTTATGTTTGTTATCAGTTCCTCTCTTTAAAATTCGAACGGTTTCATTCAGAAATGAAATTTTAGAAGCTCTTAAATGTTATTTCAGCTAAAGCAATTTCTCCTATGTCCACTAGCGTTCCATTTTTGCAATATTTGCAACGGCTCTGGAGTGATGTCGTGAACGTATGCAAGCGCAAGACCATTCAATCGGCGCAGACTGCTGAAGCTTCTCTCGTAGGAGCAACTTCCAACTGGTAATGTTAGGATTAACTGAAGGATTGTTGATATATTGGCGAAAAGCAGCTCATCGCAGCAGGAAATAGCATCTGGTAGTGAAGCAACGTCTTAAGTATTAACTGAGGTTATCACACTTTACTGTACCGATGGCGTGGTTTACTGCCAGAAACATGTTATATATTTAGTAAATAATTTATTTTCTTATTTAAGTTTTTAACCACAAGGAACATTTTTTACCGAGGCAACTGCCTTGGTTACCTCAATGTTGGCTACGGGCCTGAGTGTGTGAGGTTCATGGTCCGAATGATCTATACGGACCGAAACCTTAGACTCACGGTCCGTTACGGTGCGAGTGTATTGGTCATCCCTGCTGACCGTAGATGGTCGTCTACATCATTGCACTTAAACTAACTTGTAACATTTGACAGTGCTGCAGATGCACCCCCTAAAAAGGTTAATTTTTGTACATGCTTTAAAGGTTAACATTAGATTAAATAACATTAACGTTGTTTAATTATGTATTTTTCATTCCATACAATTGTTGATTTTCAGATATTATGCGAAACGGGATTGCGCATTCCACAGCGAGGTGCAAAGCACCCCTCCCCCCCCCCCCTCAACCCCACCATGGAGGATGCTCTCGCATGAGGCCACGGGAGAAACTATTCGCTAAGTGAATTATTATTCTTCCAGTTTTTAAGGCAAATCATTATTTTTCTTTCACCGGAGAACTTATACGAAAATACAAAGATGCATGCTACCACCCCTCCCTCCCTAAGTTGTGCCCCCCGCTTGTGAAAAAATCTAGGTAGAGACATAGATGAACTTCCTTAGGACATCACGCCCTACTAATATGGCAAATTCGGGTTAACGTTACAGCTTTCTCTTAAATTGCAGCAATTTCTTTGAAAGTTGCAACTGCCCCACCACTCTAAGCGCACAAATCCGCCCCCAGCAGAAATCGGCCTGGGTTCATAGTCAATTTTGTTCAGCAACGCAGGTACTATTACCATGCCACATTCGGTACTTTTACCCCTAAGTGCACAATTTTTTCACCACATAGATGGACTATAGAACAAAATGCCCAAACCCCTCCACCCAAGGGCACATTGTGCCTTCCGCCATGTGTATTTCGATGGGGTCCATAGCTAAAAATGAGCAGTCTATCTAGTACTAATATATAGATTTAGCCAAGCCTAAAAGCGGAGGCCCCCTTTTTGTTTTGTTTGTTTGTTTGTTTTTTTGCTGGCAGTTATTAATTTGTGAAAATCCTCTCATTCAAGTCGTTAAATTAAAAAAAAAAAAAAGAAAAAACAAAAGAAAAAAATTCTTATCCTCGCTGATAGCCGAACCCGGGTCGTCAGCGTATGAAGCCGGATATTAGTCCACTTGGCCATGAGCGGTTATTGACATCTTGAATGTTAATTTTAATACTTATCTCTTTCTTCGTGACAAGCTGCCTATCAGCATGAAAATGCTGGTGTTTTTTCCTGGCAAAATGTGTTCGGAACGCCGTAAAACCATGGTTGTGGACAGAAAAAACCAAAAAGCACTAGCTCGTCTATATTTGGCGTCGAAACCGCTGCGAAAAGCTGCGAACTCAAGCGGTGTGCCGACCAAGTTCGAACAGAACCGACAAGGCAAATTTGAACTTTTCGCCTGAACTTTATCGCCTAATTTTTTTCGCCTAAATTGAACTTTTCCCGTTTCACCAAAAAGGCAACTGAGTATTCTTTTGAATTTTTTTCCATTAAAAAATTCGTTTTTGACTTTTGTTGTCTTTGCTTGTTTTGCTACAACGCCGGTCAACATGCGATTTCGCGCCAAAAACACATGGGATTCAGCACAGGGTTATATCCAGTGTATGAAGTGTATTGGTGACCCTGTGGTGCGGACGGACGTACGTACGTACGTACGTACGGACGGTCACGTGACTATTACATCACCACCAAAATTTCTTGTCTTGATAGGCTACCAAATTTCCTTAGCAATGGAGCTCCGCTGACGCGCTAGTGCGCTGGCTCCGCTGTCATTGTGCCGAGTTTGGTGCTTTTATCCCGAAGTGCACAATTCGGCAATTTTTTTGCACCATATTCCTGGACTAAAATGAAAGTTATTGTTTGTACACTCTCCGATTCTGTTTCAATTGGGAAACAACAATTAGTAGGATATGGATCGATCGTTTTCCTTATCTAATTCAATTCATATCCTACCACGAAATTATTTATAAGACACAGAGGAGGTAATTTCCAGGATGAATTCAGGAACATTTAACTGTCGGCACTCAGAAGTGGGCTGTTTCTATACTTGGTCGTGTTCGGACGCCGGCATCAGTGTAGGGCGATATCTCACTTAATACTGCCAAACTTGTTGAACGCATATTCTAATAACCGCTTTAAATCTATGTCAGGTAATGTTATCGGATTCATAAATTGGGTCTTCAACCCGTTTATAGGCTCAAAGGCAATTATTAAAATATCCCCATCAGTGACAAGTTTTTATTCAAGTATTCTGTAGTAACTGACCATTCTCAAACATTTTGCACGGCACTTTATTTCGCCAGTTAAAATTATGCAAAGATTCAGAATAATTAAAAGAAAGAAACAGCGCGCTAAAAATTTAGGCATCTGCTCTGTTTTGCAATGGCCATTCAGCTCTGGAGACCTTATTTGGAGCTTGAAAAGCTGACGAAAAAAGTGAGCGTGTCTATCATTCTTTAAGTTAGCAAGTTACAAAATTCTGAATATTTCACGCAATATTTTCGGAAGAGTTAAATAACGAAATTTCCACATTAAGACTCGTGTGTGTATGGAATAATTGGTTGCTGTCCAAAAAAATAGACCTCCAGGGGGAATCTTTTGACATATTTAAAACTCTTGCCTGATTTGGAAAACATTTATCTCACAGGTGAGATATTTATATCAAAGCTTTCCTCGACCCTATTCTACAAATAGGTGCTTTGCTAGGATATAAGATTGCTAATTTCTCCTCGTTATACGTAATTTTTGTGGTTGTTACTATTTTGTCAATAGTGCAGATTTACAGTGCAACCAACTCAATGATCGTCTTCTTTTTGCTGCTAACAATTATGCTACTTTAACATGACGCAGGTGAGTGCAGTTAGTCATAAACTTTGTTTCTTTTTACGAAGCAATTTTTAGCTGTTTGAACCAGTGTCAAAAAGGAACTATTGTTCCGTGAAAATCTAGTATTCATTGAACGAAACATTTTTCGTTTACATATTAACGCTTTATGGCATGAATATTCTGTGTATTTGCATTCCTTAATAAAGTATGAAAAAGCTTGCGTTTGAATTAACTCACGATTTTTGTTATCGATATCGTTTATGTTTGGCCTCTGGGAAAGAAGGGACGATATTCTGTTCTTAAACAGTGTTATAAAAACTACACTTTACAACCATCTATGCCGGGTTAGCTTTTAATACGGTATTTTCATCGACATAATGTATTTTAGTAGTGTCTACATAAAGTGTTTCTTCAATAACTGTTAACTTTTACTGTTGATAGTCAATCACTGTCAAAATGACGTATAATATCCTTAAACATTTTCAGCGGCGTTGTAAGAAAAAATATTAGATGTATTTAGTTTTCAAGGAATGGTTCAAAAAAAGGAAATAGAGCGTGTTTCACTGTGGGCTCAAAACATGGAGAAACTGGTAAACGCACGAAGTTTAAAGCCGAGGAACTTTATTCTTTCGAGGTGTTTTGAAACCCTGGTGAAACACGTACTACGAGTTTTTCGTATGGCTTCTACCTGGCATAATAATAAACAAAAGAAATTTTCACATTAATCATTCCACTTCTGTTTTTATGTGTACGCGGGTGCTAGTTTGTGATCGCAACAAAATATTTCTTCGTGTTTTTCAGTTGTTGTTTGAAGTTAGCATCACAATCTACATCGGTATTCACGTGGTACTTTCCGGTGGGCATGGAAGAACCAGCTCCTTGTTTTAATTATAACTGCCCAGACTGTAAGTAGTAAGCTTATTGGTTCGCTTGTCAATCTTTAACATACATGGTGTGAATGGAAGTTGGGCGCTTTATATATTTTTAAAAGTTGTGTTGTGCGTACCTCAAGAGAAAGAATTGAACCACGGGGTAACGCGTATAGAGAATGGTGTATCGATTTATCGCATTCACTGGAGATAATTTTGCATTTCAGCATTACGGGAAGCTACCCTTTCAAAAGTATCTGAACAGACAATTACCTCCTTTGGGGAGACGTAATCAGAGTTGACAGCGTCAAAATATCGAATGGAGTACGTGCACGGTCCGGAATTCCAAGCAACACTCAATTGATTTATCACATACCCCATACGAGTCACGCAAAATAATGCGCTACGTGTACGATTATCTCATTTTCTGCTATACGCATTTTCTGCTAAACTCAAGACCGCTCTTAGTCTCAGATTCATCCACCTGACCCAAATGGGCGTTATTTACTGGCTGATCATTTTAAGCACTATTAGTGAGTAGTCATTTCTTAGTAGTTGCTCTTCAAGATATACATATGTGATGCAATTTTTTTAAGTGCTGTTGTCTCATTAAGTTAAAAACGTGCACTAACAAATAACTTTTAAATTAAATACCTTAGAGGGTTTGAAATGAATTCCAGTGTTATTATTTTGCTTTAGTGACGGAGAGAACATTTTAAGGAATTTTTTGTCGCGCTCCAGTTGCATCTTTAAAGGGAACCAGTGATGTTATAACATATTTACCTCAAACTGCTCTAAATCTCCCCCAGAATCCAGTGAAATATGTAAAATCTTGTAGACCGCAAACATTTTCCAGAAAATACACTTCAAATTTCGCGCTTTTACCCCTACCGGTTCGCCTGTGGCCGCCATCTTGGAACACGCAATGACCTATGGGATTGATGACGTTTCACGGCTCCCAGTTGGCGCGAGCTTTAAATTTTCGCAACAATTTGTTGTTTTGTTTTTGGCGTAAACATGCCGAAGTGTAGCGCATTTGGCTGTAATTACACTACAAAAAGTAAGGGAAGTAAGAAAAACCCAAATATTAGACTTCATAATTTTCCTAAAGATGAAAAACTGAGGAAAAGGTGGATCAAGGCCGCGCGGTGTATCAGATTATCAAAAGACCCAAGATTGTGTTCGCAACATTTTCTGCCAGATGACTTTGAAATTAGTGTCCTTCTGCAAAAGAAACTGCTTGGGCATAGCAGTTGGAAAAGAAAACTGAAAGACAGTGCTGTGCCAACCATATTTGCTTTCACGCCAGTAAAGAAACCGAGATTGCAGAGCGAGCAACGTGCCGAGCGACGGCAACGTCAACAGGTAAATATTCTAAGTTTTTAAAATCACTTTACTTCGATCACACTCTTTTTTATAAGAACGCGTACAATTTTCCTGAGCCTGAGGATGTTCTTATTTTAGCCCATACATTTTCTTAAATTTGGGCGCAAATCTCGGCCTGACTGTACGTTGTTTTATTGTCCGACTGTCGTTAAATTAAGCCGCTTACCTTTCAGACCATCGAAGAACTTCTTGCTTCTCACCAAGAAGTGAAAAGTAAAGAAGAGCAGGAGGAGGTCATTGATATTACGGAAACTCGGCGTAAAGTGAGTACGCAAACAGAGCCCTTACCTGAACTAATATCATGTGGAGTGCAAGTTGAACAGTTACCGGTACCTGCAATAACTAGAGATTTCGCGAATCAGTTTCCACAAGATGCTTCAGTCGAGGTAAGAAACGACCACTCTTATGCTAGAGGTGAAGAGCCGCAGTGTCAGTTACTTGTACGGCAGGAAAGGGAGGACCAAAGCGAAACTGAGGAAACTGTGATCGAGGATTCCTCGCGGTGCGTTGACTCTACTGAACAAGTGGAGGAATTGTGCAGCTCACAGTATAGCGAAACAACAAATCCAGTCGCAAGCCAATCCGAATATTACCCTAGCGATTCTGAAGACGAGTGTTTTAAGAGCGCTTGTCTGTAAAAATCAAACATAACGTGGCAAGGGTGGAAAATTCGATTTCTTTCATATTTTAATGTTAGATAGGTTAGGGTATAACTGAAATCACTGGATACCTTTTTTGGCAAAATATCCTTTTATTTCAAAGAAAAATGCAAATAACGAACTTCCGTTAAAATCGCCATTTGAAGCAGTAAATTATGACATCAATTTGAGGCGTTCGCGTGCAAAAACAAATGCCTCTGTCGTCTTTTAAACACTCAATTTTACTTTTGCAATCTCTCAAGAGCTTCAAAACTGATTTTGGTAGAAACTGCGCTGTTCTTTGTGTTTGAAATAATTTAATTTTGAAAGTATACATTTCTCATCAGGAAAAGTACTTCGTGAATTAAATTATTTTTCACCATGTGCTAAACCTTCAAATCGATTCAGCTTCTGGCTGTTGAATTAAGAAAAGATGTTCTCAGGATTGCTGCAAAAATTTCTTTGGGCAAATGATTGAGAGCGACGCGAGAGCTTTTCAAAGTTCGTTAAAATGCAGGTTGTTTGACCCTTCTTGGCAACATTCCATTCGCGAGTCACGCACATATTTTAATGTGTTTCGACCCATATGAGATCGAAAACGTCAAACAGAAAAACAGTTCGAAATGCTCTTACCTCATTTGCTGTAGAGGACAGGTCCAGAGGCCATTTCCGAGTGATTCTCTTGCCGTTCGACGTATTTTGGTCCTGTTGATGCCATCCAATGAACACTGCCAACTGGGTCAGTGTATTGTAAACGGTCGAACAGCTCAACAACAACCTTTCTTCCAAAACGTTCGACATCTTTCTACACTGTGACATCTTACTCAACGGTTCAGTTGATTTAATACGAGTGTTGCTCAGGTTTCAGTGCACAAAAGCATTATCAGATTTGACTGCTAAATTGGGACCAAACGTGGATGGCGTCGCGTGCGTATTTGGTTTGTCACGCAATGCGTATCAAAGGCATTTTAGGGGGTATTGGAAGGGCAAAACCTTTGAGGTGAAGTAAAATAACATACAGTGTTCATTGCAGGGATTATTCGTGGTTTTAATGGCGTTGTGTCTTTCCTACTTATTACCAGTGTTGTTACAACCATTAAAAATTGTATTTGCTACCCTAGCCTAGTAGTCTGAAACGCAATTCCAACCGTCGTACAAGCTTACAGACATGGTTACGGGTGAGTGGTGCAACAGAAGTGGCGCTATTATTAACTAGACCCAACTTTAATACGGGGAAACCTATAACTACAAGGGGTTCCCTTTTGTTAATTGACGAGCGGGTGTTCTACCTATGATCATTGGTGTCAGTCTGCTGGTTCTCAGCTGGCACAGGACCGGTACAAGGCACAGTTATATCAGGAGTGAAAGTCAGCTCGCTGTTAAAGGGTTGGATGGAGTTTTGGACAGGAAGGGTTCTCTCTTCATAACAAATGGGTGCAATCGAAGTTTTTAACTGTGCTCTCTTGTCACCTGTTTGACTTAGCCTACATTAGTGTGTCCTGACTAATGAGTGGGGCTTCTAACAGCACGCCAGTGCTGTTTGAAGACTGTGAAATATGGCACGTAACCATGGTAACAAAAAATGAGGTTCTGTTCCTGAATTTCTGTTTACGAATCTTACTGAGACAGGTTCCCAGTGAGCAAGATCTCTCACAGCAGCCAGCATACTTATCATAATGGATATGAGGATATCATAACAGAAATACGTCAAGCATCTTACCCTTAAACGTCTGTTACCTCTTTCACGTTCTACATACACCTTAATGAGGACGAAGAGAAGAGTGAGGCTTCCATCGATAACCTGACTAATATTCGGATAGACCACAAGCGAATATATAACTCACCTGATCCAACTTTTACAAGCGAACCAGTTCCGCGTAAGATAATTTCAGATCCCTTTTTCCCCAGTCCTCTTTCACTTTTTGGCCACTCGCCTTTTCCTTTCCGTGCCCGGCCCCTTATGCTGCAGCTTCTGCTAGACACTATTCCAAGTTTTGCACGATGGCTGGGACATATCGTCATTGTATTCAAGTGTTCGTTGTAAAAACTGACTTGTAACTTGTGGTATCAGGCCCGCACCAAGGCTGAAATAAATGCTGCGAGCAAATTGGCCCAGTCAAAGCCTTCCCCCCCCCCTTCAAAATACACACTCATGCACATAGATACTAACTCTGTTCACAATGCCACAGTTTGTGTCGATTTCGTCAAACACGACACCTTTTTGGGGACATCCTTCGTTGACAATTTGCCAAAAAGCTGCTTCCTGTTTGCTTTTCGCCGACAAAGTTGTTGGCAACATCCACCAGATTTATAGCATCAGTTTCAAAAAAGTACCCTTAAAGACTCTCTGTCGACCACAATGCAACGCACGCCTAAACGGAGGTAACCCCAAAGTTTTGCGTCGGCATTTGAAGGCTGTGGAAATCTGCCTACATCCTAGTCATCCTTCCGTAGAATAGATAGAGATTTTCTTATGGAGCTATGAAATTTATCAGGGAACTATTAGAGCAGTGTTGATTTAAAAAATGTTTTATTCTTCGGGTCACAAAAGCGACATTCGGGCACTCGATGTTTCGCACAGCTCTCAACCGACAAGCAAGACCACGCGGAAAGTTTTTATTTATACCTCATATCAGAATAATGAGACTATGACGATCCAGTGAGTTCATAAGGAAAAATAACAGAATTCTTATGGTTATGTGGAACTGAATGTGAGTGAATATCAAACTGACTACAGTAATAAATGTTTCTGTAGATCGGACGTGACTGAGTATTCAACAAACCCCGCGGGTGACAAATCGCGGTTTTGCAACCGTTAGTGATAAAATAAAGTAATGTCAATTGCTTTTACTCTACACGCCTTTCGAAATTTTAAAGAGGGGCATGTTAAGGTATAAGTGCTGCTGAACATACATGTAAATGAATGAGAGAACTCATGACCCGATAAACTAAAAACCAAATGCACAATGTCAATTTGAAAATATTTCTTTGACTGTGTGACGTGTAATGACAGTCAACGGTGAATCGTATTTTATTACAGTCATCTGCAAGACTTATAAACCATAAAATTTAGCTCCTTCTATTGACAAAACGTATACACCTAACGAAGTGAACACCTTCATTTCCTTTCTTGGCTGCTAAAGGGCTTAAATCTAGCTATTTTGTCACAGTGTTCTCTCTCCAAAGGAATCAAAACGTAAACAAACGCGCGCATTGCATTGTAGTCGACAGAGAGTCTTTAAAGTTACAAGGTTTGTTAAAATTGAAACATTTCGACAGCCAAGCTACGAATCTCGGACCTGTTTTACCTAACTCTCGTAAACGTTTACGTAACTTTTATCACTCGATTGGTGAGATGAAAATAGTTTTGTTCCTTAGACTTGTTTTAAAACAACATGATGAGCTTAAAGCTTGCAGCAAATACACAGCAGTTGCTTAGCTATTAAAGGCATTAAGGTCCTTCACAGTAAAGCTATACTGCCAGGGTCAAGGTGATATGGGTGAAGAAAGACATTGGTAAGGAACCTGGGCGACTGAAATGTGCGGTGGGCTAGTAGATTTTTGAAGCCCACTTGCCCGGTGGCTAGTGACTCAACAGATGTCAAACCCTGTTAAAGGTTGTAAAATAATAAAAGGAACTTTTAGCATCAGCATTTAAGACTATTTGTTGCACATTAATTCGTTTTAATTATATATTTTTTGGCTCATTTATTGTAATGTTTTTTCAACTTCCAAAAGTTCTGGGGACTCGAGCCCCCCCCCCCCCCCTTCTACGGGCCTGGGTATTCTTGGTGCATGAAAGTAAGGGAACAATTGTTTTCAAGCTTTTGATTCGTCTGGTGTTGTAACCACAAACTCTGACAACAAGAAAATGGAACCAACAACAACCGTCTTCTTTGTAACGAAGCAATTCATGTATGTAAATATGTATGATTTGTGAAAAAAAAAAACAAAAGTCCGCGGTCCCCCCTCTAAGCCAAAACAATAAGCACAAACTAGTTAGTCACATCGCAATTTCCCTGATAAAAACGATTTTAATGTTCTGGACTCGACGTTTTGAAGAGGATTTTAACAACTCTTTTCCGTCAAGAGTTGTATTTTTCCGACGTTGAAGTCGGGAACCATTGAGCCACTTGTGACGTCATCATTTTTGACGTCACCAGATTGTTTTGATAAGCAGCTAGCTCAGCAAGGACAGATGCATCCATACGTGTGTCCATTTTGAATATCGACCAAATTCTGGCAGAGCTATACCAGAAAAACGTGTCCAATTTTGGCTGCAAAGTTGGTGGTAAAATAGGCCAAGTCACCTAGTTGATCAATGTTCCATTTCCAGGTTTTTAGAAGGACTGAGGCCAAAACTTTTCCAGTGGATAGAAAGGTGATAAAGGGTAGAAGATAAAGAGAAAAGAAAGGGAGAGAAAAAGAAAAGCAAAAGAAGCGAGAAAAAATTAGAAATGAATCAGCCAAAAAAAAAAACAGTCCAAATTTTGGCTTATGCGCATGCGTGAAAGCAAAATAATGTACAATTTACAACAGAAGCTGGCTCAAAATTGAGCTAAAATGTAAGAAAACGCTTTTGTAGCAAAGTTTAGTGGCATTTGGCATCATAGCACTTCAAAAACCGCTTTAGCGGTAAAAATGCGTTTTTCTAAGGGAAAAACGCTGACGGTAAAGGGTTAAAGAAAAGGACATTTTGTTTCAAATGTGTTCTTTTTTTCATTAAACCTGATAAATCAACCAAAATCAGTCTCAAACGAGTAAGATTTGTCATGATAAACGATTTTCGATAGTTTAGTTAAGCTAGTACACGTACCCTTTTTGGCTAATTTTCGTGTTCGAACATTGTTATTTGCATGCTTACAACTCACGCCGAGAGGCAGGAGGTGTGACTACTTTTTCTGCATTCTGGCACGGGAGGCTGAGGTGCCTAAATGTAGCACTAATTTTGTTTCGTATTTTTGGTCCATTACTAGTTCCTCCCATTTCTCGAACCCTGAGCCGTTTAAAAAGAATCAGAGCAGATTTTGCCCTTCCCTACCCTCTAGTAAAATGTCCATTCCGATGATTTGCATTGCGTGACGCGGCTCTAGACAGAACTCTGGCCACGTTAGCGGCGACATGTGGTGGTAAAAACCTTTTTGTGTATTGCCAACTAAGCAACACTGACCAGCAACTGAACCGTTGAGTAAGATGTCACAGTGTAGAAAGATGTCGAACGTTTTGGAAGGAAGGTTATTGTTGAGCTGTTCGACCGTTTACAATACACTGACCCAGTTGGCAGTGTTCATTGGATGGCATCAACAGGACCAAAATACGTCGAACGGCAAGAGAATCACTCGGAAATGGCCTCTGGACCTGTCCTCTACAGCAAATGAGGTAAGAGCATTTCGAACTGTTTTTCTGTTTGACGTTTTCGATCTCATATGGGTCGAAACACATTAAAATATGTGCGTGACTCGCGAATGGAATGTTGCCAAGAAGGGTCAAACAACCTGCATTTTAACGAACTTTGAAAAGCTCTCGCGTCGCTCTCAATCATTTGCCCAAAGAAATTTTTGCAGCAATCCTGAGAACATCTTTTCTTAATTCAACAGCCAGAAGCTGAATCGATTTGAAGGTTTAGCACATGGTGAAAAATAATTTAATTCACGAAGTACTTTTCCTGATGAGAAATGTATACTTTCAAAATTAAATTATTTCAAACACAAAGAACAACGCAGTTTCTACCAAAATCAGTTTTGAAGTTCTAGAGAGATTGCAAAAGTAAAATTGAGTGTTTAAAAGACGACAGAGGCATTTGTTTTTGCACGCGAACGCCTCAAATTGATGTCATAATTTACTGCTTCAAATGGCGATTTTAACGGAAGTTCGTTATTTGCATTTTTCTTTGAAATAAAAGGATATTTTGCCAAAAAAAGTATCCAGTGATTTTAGTTATACCCTAACCTATCTAACATTAAAATATGAAAGAAATCGAATTTTCCACCCTTGCCGCGGAATTTTGATTTTGTCTGATTTTTACAGACAGGCGCTCTTAAGAGTCAACAATCAACACAGAACGAGTCAGAGGAAAATTCAGTTAATTTCGAAGGCAGGCTATTTCTTGTATACGAGGAGCAACTTAAAGAACTGTATCGTTTTTGTCCAAAATGCGGTTCCTTTAAAGTTGACGCGCATGAGATTCAAAATGAGGGTTGGCAGCTTTCCATACACTTGACTTGCCAAAATGGCTGTAGTTACAAGTGGCAGTCTCAACCCCCATTGTCTACCACTAAAGGCAGAGGAAATTTAGCCCTCACTGCAGCGATCTTTTTCAGCGGGATCCACTTTGCAAAATTTGAACGATTTGCTCATTGTTTGAAACTTAAAACAATATCAGAATCTTCGTATTATGTACTTCGTAAAAGATTCGTTTTCCCTGTCGTAGAGAGAGCTTGGCAAACAGAGCAGGCACCCGTTTCTAATGAACTGATCTCCAGACCAAGCAATGTTTTAGTGGGAGATGGTAGATGCAATTCCCCTGGTCATTGCGCCAAGTATTGCACTTATACACTCATGGATACTACTGACACATGCAAAGTCGTTGATTTCAAGGTAGTAAGTGTTTCGCAAGTAGCAAATTCCAATGTCATGGAAATAAAGGGATTCAAAGAAGTTCTGAATTCAGTAGAGAACCAAGGTATCAGGGTTTCCGTCATTTCAACCGATCGTCACCCGCAGATTAGAAAAGAAATGCGCACTAATCATCCAGACAAGGAACACCAGTTTGATCCATGGCACTTGGCTAAGTCCATCTCAAAGAAACTAGCTTCAGCTTCAAACAAAACTGGATGTCAAGACCTAAAGCCGTGGATCCCATCTGTCATTAACCATCTTTGGTGGAGTGCCACCACCTGTGTAGGAAATGCACAGTTGCTTAAAAAGAAATGGGTTTCACTGTGTCATCATGTTACAAACAGACACGGGTGGCATGGGAACCAATTTTACCACAAGTGTGCTCATCAGCCCTATCTGCCAGAAGCTGCTCGCAGGAAGAAGTGGTTAAAACCCGGATCACCTGCTCACCAGGCCCTAGTCAGTGTAGTTAAAGAAAAAGGCCTGCTTAAGGATATGGAGCACCTTACCAAGTGTGTACACACCACAATCCTCGAGGTTTATCACTCAATGTACCTAAAATATCTACCAAAGCAGATGCACTACACTCACGAAGTCATGGAAAAGGGAACAATGCTGGCTGCATTGGACCACAACAAAAATGTTAAGAGACCACAGGTCAGTCAACCTGATATTGACAGACTAAGGGCCCCTTTAGCAATGCTTTAAAAGCTCTATTAATTTCCTGTAAGGAGTTGTCTGAGATAAAAAAATCTGAATTTCAAGCAGAAGGCTTAACAGAACTTTTACGGCAGTACAAAATGTAGTTAACACTGAACACAATACTTATCATTTACCAGTTACACAATTATATGTGCTGTTTTAATGGTCAGGCAGTCAAATTTTAAATAAAATGGTATATTCTGGAATAAAAAGTAGCAAAAAATCCTATCAACAACACTACCTGAGAAGGTGAGGTGTGAGTACATATTATACTCTAGAAAGGTTTTGTAAGCCAGAAACACTCATCACTACCATCTGAACATGTTAGCTGCTAACATGCCATAAATATAACTTGTTGGTACTGGTATTTAATTAATATCATTTTCAATTTCCAAATAGGCAACTATTCAGGATGGTGAAGCAAAGGGGGAACCACGCTTTAAAATCTCATGGGACAAGGTTTCCAAGCGGTTCGGTGCAGATCCTGTTCCTGAGAAAAAGACATATGATTATTTAACTGACATGTTAGAAGAAAGTGTAACCCTAGCAAATTCCACTGGCCAAGGGAATTTTCAGAGAGAAGACAAAGTAGACAGAATTCATGTTCTTGCTCCAGAAGAACGACCTGCTAGACAAGAAATCATCAAAAAGCGCCTTGAAATGTCACGTTTCTGAGCATCTGGTCAAGTTGTTTTTCATATCTGATCAAGTTATAAATTAGGGTGGGTTGACATCAATACCATTGATAGAGGAAAATGCATGTGATGTATTGAAACTTGCAGTGACAACATTTATGTTTATCAGTTTAATACTGCACAATTTAACCACTTGGTAGGATATCAAACAGAATGAATATTCCATGCAGTTTTAGGAACATTCTTAGTATCTATAAAATATAATCCTTTATGGCCAAGTTTGATACCAAGATCATGTGAAAAATCAATTATTACTTTGGACTGTTATGAATGTTGTTAACCATTTCATTTAATCAAGGACTCTGTATAATTTCTGTGACGACACAGTCTTGAAAGATGTTAGATACATGTAGAACACCTTTTTCCTATTTGCATCCTACTAATTATAAAAAGAATAAATAAAAATAAAAAACTGGTGTCAACCTACCCAAAGGTTATCACAGCAGTTATCCACAATAAGTGACCCACTCCCTTCAAAACAGACAGATAAAGTTGAGTTTTGATGGATGTCAATCAGAGAAAAGTTTCTGTTTTAATTACTATGAATTCTGACCGGGTATCAAGGCAGCAGCGCCAAACAATAATATTTTTGACAATTTCGCACGTTGAGAGGTTTAATTTTATCAAAATTGATTCCCAAGCCAGTGTAAGCTAAAAGAAAACATGTCTTTTACATTTCACTACATGTCACTTGCATGCATCACTGAGTTTGAAATTATCTTGTACAGTGCAAGTGAAATTCAAACATAATCCCCAGAGTCATTAAACAAATTCTCCTGTATGGTGTCCATATATTTTGTTGAGTACTTAATTCTCATGACCTGAACCTGTTGTAAATGCACTGATATGACGGGGAGAAATTTGATGCAGATCACTGTTGAGGCCTTAAGGATTAAAAATGTGACATTCTGTACAAGACAGGTTTTCTTTTAGTTTGAACTGGCTTGGAAATTATTATTCTGATATTGTTCTACCTTAATTTTGTGAGTTAAATTCTCAATTTTTGGTTCCATTTCAACGAAATTGTGTCAAAATTCAGGATAATTTCAATGGCTTTACTCAACTTTACTATCCTCTGCTGAAGGCAGTGGGGCATATGTTGTTGATAACTGCTACAATAAAATAGAGAAGAAATTTCAGTCTACAAATGGAGAAAATCTCTCCACGCTTGTTCTAGTTCACTAAGCTCCTCCTCCTCCTCCTCAACATCCCCTGCTTTGAATCCAACATACATGCCATCAGGCTCTGGGAAGGCATCACGAATTCTTTTTATGGCACATGCGGGGATAACACGTCGCACTTCCTTCCCAAGCCAACCATGAACCCACCAAGTGAATTGGCGGTATGCAGCATACCGATAAGACCTGAACAAAAGGGAAAGCTTTTCCTTACCTCCACTCTGTGACAATGAAATTTTGACTTGAACATCCAAGCAGAAAAGGAAAAACATTGTTTATTAAATAGTAATTTATTTGTAAATTCAAAAGCAACTTCTCAAAAACAAATACAAATTTTAAACCTGTTTGTGACGCTGTTGCGTTTAGGTAATTCAGCACTTTCGCGGTCATGAAGGCTCACTAATGCCGTCCAAATAACCTCTTTGTTCAGACAAACTGAACTAAAACTGGTGTGATTAGTAAAAAACTAAAGAATATGAGCCTGCTGTGAAGTTCACTATTCATTGAGTCAAAACATGACAATATAATTGTTCCAAACAAAAACCCCTGACAGCTGGGCTTAAAGAATATCACAGATATCTCCAACAAATATCCCCTCAGTCGTGTAAAACTTACCTTCGATCATCTTTTCAATATTTTTCATTTCCGGGCAGCAAACACATTCCATTTCAGTCGGCATTTCGCTACATTCCCCACACTTGCACCACGAAGAATTACGCAAGCGACCGGCATTAACATTCACCGGCAAGTCTAACTCCGCCATCTACTTCATCCTCGAGAAGCTCTTCCTCGGAACAAGTTTTTACATATTTCACTGGATTCTGGGGGAGATTTAGAGCAGTTTGAGGTAAATATGTTATAACATCACTGGTTCCCTTTAAATCGCGCCTGTAAACTTGCAGCAATTTAGTGCGATTTATCGCCGTGATATCGCACAGGTTTCGAACATATTTGACTCACGGCAATTTTTCCCAAAAAGTACCAGTAACTTATAAGAGGAGGTCCCATGGGGAGCTTTGTTCGGGCACTCCTTTTCTAAGTTTGTGGCAACTTTTTTTTTTATTAACGGACACATTTCTTTGTCCTGAAGGCCGATTTTTTTTCTGCGTTTGATTTTCCTTCGTCGAGCCACAGCGACTGCAACACCAAACACAGACTAAAAATACCAGCTTCTTCACATGCTTGCATTTTTTCAGGAAGAATGTAAATAAACTTGAAAAGCCACGCCGCCTTAATTTGATTACAAAGCCGCTTGAACGATTGCTTTGCTACAACACTGCTGGTGAAACTTACCACGATAATAGTTATGTCAAAATCTTTGAGGGAGAGGTACCCATTTCCTCCGGATGTTTGTAACCAACAATCAAAGTAACGATGCAAACTAAATATAGGTCATTCATCTCTAAGGGAGTAATGATCCTTTAAGGTAATGACCGAAAGATGGTTATCCATTCTCACAATTACGGAGAGAGGGGGGAGACAATGTTCCCCCTAGAGAAAAAGATGCCATAATCCTCTCCTGGGTGTAATAAGGTTGTAATAAGGTTTTAAGAGACGCAATCATTTATATGAAATAAGGAAGCGCAGTGCAATGACCATTACGGAAAACCTCACAACAAAAATTACAACTTGTATTTTGTCTGCTTATCTTCTTCTGTTTGTTTGTTTGTTTGTTTGTTTGTTCGTTTTTTTCTTTCTTTTGAGACGCTTTTGCAACACAAAGCAAAGTTGCGAGGAGGTTATGGGTTTTAAAGAGAATTAAGCATCTGCTCCCTGTTTATGCAAGAAAGATCTATGTCACAACATTGGTCATCCCAATACTTGAATATGCAAGTATCGTATGGGGCGACAAAAACAACAAAGTTTTAATGGATTCTATCCAAGTTCTCCAAAATAGAGCAGCCAAGATGGTCCTGGATAGGGTGCCACATTCGTCTTCAACTGAAGCACTTGCAGATCTGAACTGGGTGAATCTTACAACCAGAAGATAAATGAAACGCTGCCTTTATGTGTACAATTTAATAAACTCGGACAATACAAACAACGTGATCATTCGAGGTTCGGACCGTCACAGTCACAACACTCGGTCAAAGGACACTGTTCGAATCATAAAATCAGATACTAACTGGGGGATGCTAAGATCCCTAAATAGCGCCTTACTTGACTGGAATGCCCTGCCTATGGAGATGAGAAACCTATCTTATAATGCTTTTAGAATATCGTTACATAATAGGTTTAAATTTTAAAATTGCTTTCCATTTTCTTCAATTTTTAAAGTATAACTTAGGTGTTTAATCCCTCTTAATTCTTTTCTAAAATTTATATATTAGCATTTTAGTATTTTTAGTTAAATTTTATCTTGTTATATTTTCACAGTGCCCTATTGAAAACCACCTTGCGTGACTGATAGGCCATCTGTATAAAGAATTGCATTATTATTATTATTATTATTATTATTATTATTATTATTAATGCAAATTGTTGCTCCATCTTATAAAGCTTAATCATTAAAATTACAATCAGCAATCAAATGCGCATTACACATTTCAAATGGGAAGTCGTTTTTACTTCGACGTCAGATGTCAAAACGTTTCCACTTGGTTAACGATGTTTTCATACTCTTCGTCCGCTCCTTGTCTATTGTCCGTCGACGTTCGCCGAGGATCTGCATGGTCTTAGTGTATGTAGCTTAAAAGTTATACATCTACAATTCTTGAAGCATTTGCCTTTCAATCTGGAAGGTTTGAATTAACTGACGGGATCAAATTATGAATATATGAAACTCATATATTTGAACTGCGGAATGAAGAAATAAGTGTAAAGAAGATCCTCGCAGTTATTAACGCAACTTATGCAGTTGCGAAAAGAAAGCCTGAAAAAAATCAGGCTTGCCGGGACTCGAACCCTGACCTCTGCGATACCGATGCAGCGCTCTAACCAATTGAGCTAACAAGCCAACTGGGAGTTGGTCATTAAATTGGTTCGTAATATACCCGGGAAAGATGAAGATGAAATTATGAATATATGAAACTCATATATTTGAACTGTGGAATGAAGAAATAAGTGTAAAGAAGATCCTCGCAGTTGTTAACGCAACTTGCAGTTGCGAAAAGAAAGCCTGAAAAAAAAAAATCAGGCTTGCCGGGACTCGAACCCTGACCTCTGCGATACCGGTGCAGCACTCTAACCAATTGAGCTAACAAGCCAACTGGGAGCTGGTCATTAAATTGGTTCGTAATATACCCGGGAAAGATGAAGATGAAATTATGAATATATGAAACTCATATATTTGAACTACGGAATGAAGAAATAAGTGTAAAGAAGATCCTCGCAGTTATTAACGCAACTTATGCAGTTGCGAAAAGAAAGCCTGAAAAAAACCGGTATCGCAGAGGTCAGGGTTCGAGTCCCGGCAAGCCTGATTTTTTTTCAGGCTTTCTTTTCGCAACTGCATAAGTTGCGTTAATAACTGCGAGGATCTTCTTTACACTTATTTCTTCATTCCGCAGTTCAAATATATGAGTTTCATATATTCATAATTTCATCTTCATCTTTCCCGGGTATATTACGAACCAATTTAATGACCAGCTCCCAGTTGGCTTGTTAGCTCAATTGGTTAGAGTGCTGCACCGGTATCGCAGAGGTCAGGGTTCGAGTCCCGGCAAGCCTGATTTTTTTTTCCAAGCTTTCTTTTCGCAACTGCATAAGTTGCGTTAACAACTGCGAGGATCTTCTTTACACTTATTTCTTCATTCCACAGTTCAAATATATGAGTTTCATATATTCATAATTTCATCTTCATCTTTCCCGGGTATATTACGAACCAATTTAATGACCAGCTCCCAGTTGGCTTGTTAGCTCAATTGGTTAGAGCGCTGCACCGGTATCGCAGAGGTCAGGGTTCGAGTCCCGGCAAGCCTGATTTTTTTCAGGCTTTCTTTTCGCAACTGCATAAGTTGCGTTAATAACTGCGAGGATCTTCTTTACACTTATGACGGGATCAAATCACAAAAGTATGGGTAGCAAAGATTTTTTTCAGGTGTTCGTGTCCCGGGATAAACGGGGATCCATAAGCAACCAGAAAGCTGACGTGCCAGACTCCATGTACGGCAATATGATGTTGTACGGCAAATTCTTTCCAGAAATTCAAATTATAGTTAAGTAAAATTACTCTTCATCTGTGATGAAAATGTCCAAAAAACGGTCATATACCATGCCTCAGTATTTGCTTCCGCAGTAAGGCCGGTTGTCAAACGTCACCGCTTAGAATATAGACAGTAAGGGAAGCCGCCATTATACTAATGAACAGTCTCCAATAATCTGTTCTTGTCTGCGAAGCCTGCAGAAACGCCTTTGATGACAATCCACCCATCGTCCAGGTCACGTGCTGCTGCGTACTTCTATCGTGTTGATTTCAAAAAACTGGTATCAGCCTCTCTTTGATGGCCAACATATTTCATGCCGTACGAGTATGATTTTAGGAATTTATGGAGGTATTTGGTACCATATTTGTAATAACATTGTATCAAAACAATTTGATATGATGTCAAAACCCAGAGACGACAATATTTATAACTACAGTGTTCACATTTCTTTCCAATTTTCCAATGCGATAACAATTCAAAACAAAAATTTGTTTAACCTTAAAAAAGGTTTATTATAGGCAGTTATAATCTGATGCAATAAAAGTAATCTTTTCAACTTGCCCTGTTGAACCAAAATAATACTGGGAAAAACATTGAAGTAGCTTAAAAATGTTATCTAATACGATAAAAGTCATCTTTTCAGACTACCCAAACTAAATATATTTTGACCTGAATTTCAAGTCAATTCAAGCTATTTTGTTTTAGTATGTTGTTTAGCTCCAAGACCATAATACACTAAATATAACAACACAGGTCTCATTCAAAAATTTTAACTCAAATGTTTGAGTTTAACAGTGTCGTGAACTGATAACTTATGGCTTGGACTTTGAATTATCAAAGGAGCATTAGCTGATCAGGCCCGTAACCAGGATTTTATGTGGGGGTGGGGGGGGGGGGTGCTAACGAGGCCAAAGTGGACCAAACTACCAAAATGTATTTTTATTGTATATATTGTCTGATCCGTTTATTTCGGGAAGTAGCAATACATGAGAAATTGTAACGTAACGACAAAGTACACGGTGGGAACGAATATCACATTTTTCGATTAAAATTGTTTGAATTAAGTTACAAACGACTAACTTACGATGTAAAATGATACATCAAAATACTGCCGGACTTATCATTCAGGATCAGTTGTCCCGAGCTCCAGCCTTCGTGGGTGTTTGGTGGCAAACAGATTAACCACCTCATCCAAATCAATTTTAACTTGATAATGGATGTGCATTAGTGCTAGGGACGACAGCCTTTCTTGGCCCATGCAAATGTTGTCGTGGTTAGCTATCATCTGCAGAGCCGCTAAGAAGTTGCCTGTACTCCCACGACCCTCACCATTCAAGACTTTGTTATCTCCACGCAGGGCAATGCACTGTCGACCACAGAAAAGGATGGGTTCTGAAAAATCATTTAACGATGTGCCTATTTCTGATAATATTCTTCCTCTTCTCGTCACCTGATCAGTTGTTCACGTTTTGCTCTGGGTTTTCAACAGAATTAACTAAGGATTCGGTGGCGATCATTGCGTCGTGATGGTACTTCATTTGCTCATGTCTTTTTGCCTTTTCTTGAAGCTTACGCCAGTTTATGAAAGGGTTGTTAGCGAAAGCGCCGTTATCTTTCCTGCAATGCATAGATATCATCAAAGCACAATGTTTACTAAATACTCTATTTACTGAAGGGCCATCCATGGGTACTCACTGAAGTATCGTGACTGAAACCTTCTTCGGCACTGATGAAGAAATCGCGTTGGAAACTTGTAGTTAATCGATGGAACAAAATGACTTCTAATCAAGTGATATTTCTGGCCAACTGGCAGCTTATTTGCGGAAGAACCAAATTCCTCAGATGTCGTCGAAATCTTCCCGTTGTCATTTATTTCTTGTTGCATCACTGGTTCTAAGTGATGCCGTGTTAGATTGCCATCAGTATTCTCAGGTACTGGAGCTTGCGCAGTCCCTACAATTTTATTGACAGTGCACAATTGTTAAGAAAGCACACATCGGCTTCTCATAGAATATCGACATCAGGAAATGACGATAAGAGACCAGTAGAAACATAAAATGTATTTTCCCTCTTCATGACTCGAAAACGTCTATTTTGATGGTTTGGGATGCCTATGGATTTCTAGAAGGTGCTGCTTTTAACCCTCTCCCTAGTCCCCCTCCGAATTGTTTCTTTGTGTTCCCTTCTCTTATCAAGCGATATAATTTTGCTTCCTATTGAGGAATAGCGAGTTAATTTCAGAGCATAATACTGGGATCAAGACTGGTGTGCATCGCGAAAATAAGCGTGATTTACCTTCTATATCTCGCTGTAAAACTGTCGTTAATTGAGATAGATCTGAAGTCGTGGTCTCAGGCGGCTGTCGTCGCAGACTGCACTGTCATTCGGTTGTCAGTGTCTGATGGCTCTTGATGGGGCACTTTACTGACCTACGTATCGAGAGACTGGCACGATTTAGCTCAAGGCTTCCTCTTTCTATTTTCCTATTCTCTCCTACCCATAAGGTATTCCACAAAAAATTATTTTGCATCTTCGGGTGTTCATACCATCGTACAAATAGAGAATACTACCCGACGCGTTAGCAGACGTGTCTGACAAAAATCGTGAGATCGATCCGTTGTCAATGGCTCGCTCGTCTAATTTCATTATCCATTTAGATACGCTCGGACTTCTTTGCGCTTATTGAAATGTTCTGAGTGGCTGGGGCTACTAGAGTGCAGTTGGTTTTAGTTTGCCAATGAATACATTACTTCTATTTCCACTGTTTGGTTTTGTGTAACTGTCACTGTTATGTTTTAAAGATTTACTGGTATCCTTCAGTTTAACCGACTGTACTCCTTAGCTTAGACATTGAGTATCAAAATGTGGACCTTTGGGGCCTGTGGGAGGGTGCGAACGCACCCCGTGCACCCCCCCCCCCTGGTTACGGGCCTGCTTATCGAGTGTATGATCTAAGTGTGCTATTAACAGTACTTAGAAACAAGAAATAATTAACTGAAAGTGTTGTCACTTAACTTTGTTAAAGCGAGAACCCAGTGAAAACGTTATTTTGACTTTAGATGTACTCCAGCCTTTAAATTGTGGCTAAGCTCATTTAGAAACTGGTTATGTCAAGTTTGGGAGGTCAGTTTTGCTTGAGACAACTACAACAGGTTTATTGCAACCTTTCGTTTGTAGCTCTATAAGAATTGCTTCCGCGAATTTTGTCCATTTAGCGAGAGGCTTGTAAATGAACCTGGTTGCTCCAATACCACCCCATCCACTTTATATCAACACTCCTCATGGATGGCAATCCATACGTTCTGTGACATATTGGTTTGTGGTTTGAAAATGGGAATGGTTTTTGCACTCTACAGTGGAAAAATTTCTACACTGACAAGCCATGTTTGAAACTATATTTCTAGAAAATAATCAAAACGAATCCGTAAAGAGAAAACGAAGAAACAAGTTCCTACAAATCTAAGGACAAGATTTGATTTATATTTACTGTTTATGGTAATTGAGTTGCAGTAAAAAAAATATTAATAAACATAAACATAAACATGTTATACTATCTTTGCATATGTACCATCGGTTTCCTCTTCCATAACTCTGATGTCACGTGGGCCCAGAAAATACGCTGCAATACAAGTATTCATTCCAAAGTCTTTGCTTTTCCACAAGAGGCTTGTTCACGCATGTGTTTTCTCCTCTCTGCAGCTGAGTGCCCTTCTTCTTCCAGGTTAATTGGTGGTGAATATCCACCGTGACAGGGCAAAAAATTGTCTAACACCAGTGGTTGTTTTGAGAGTTTGTTTTGAGAGTTTTGGGACAAGTTACATTTTGGCAGGAGCATCTTAACAATAAAATAATGGCAATTAAAAAAATAGAGTTTGCTAACAAAAACTTTGATAGTCATACATTTCTTGAGTGACTGCGTTCATTCTATGAACTTAATTATTTGGATTACATGCAGTTGTTCTTGGATGAAAAGGATTATTCAAGACCCTCTTTTAACATTTACAACTGAGAAGGTTCGTCGGAAAATCCTTTACTAACATACAAGTAACTCTAACGAGTAAGGCTGTCAATTAAACCTGAATGTAGGTCAAAGAAAGAAAAAATAGACGACAGTTAATTCTGAACATGTACATACTAAGGACAGTCACATTTGCATCTATATAATCGGAGACCAAGCTTACATAATACTTGAAGATAACCTTCATCAGAACAGGGCTTGTTTTTTTTATTTATTTATTTATTTATTTTTTAAATTTTTTTAAATTTTTTTAAATTTTTTTTATTTTTTTATATTTTTATTTTTTAAAAATATTAAAAAAAAAACAGGGCTTGTTGATGTTTACAGTACTAGCAGTATAATACCCAAAGTTACCAACAGCGAAGTTTTTCCCTTTTTTTTTTCTACTGTAAGCTGAAATGATACTGATCTCCAAGCGATAAACGCAAACTCACCAGGAAGTCTCTGCAGTGCCATTGCATCTTTGCTCTCAACTTCGCTCCGTACACAATGCGCATTGTGTTCTCTCCTGGTTTCCATGTCTTGTTAACTTTAAAATTCCCTTCTTTCAAGGGATTGCATTGGAGGGGACAGGGTCAAGAACCCCAACAAAAACCTTGTTACTGAACGTGCCGTCAGGAAACTGTGCTTGGAGCTTCTTAGCTTGTCCCAAGTGGGACACCCTGTGGTCTAAGTCTGCACTCTAATTTGTTTATCAACGGCAGACATGAACTCTCGTTTACAGCGCGATGGCCTCCCTGCTTGTAAGTTGTGGAATCAGCTTTCGCCTGCAGAGCCACATGCCTAGTTTCAGGGAAAAAGCTCGTAGGAAAAAAAAAGCTTCCACTTCTGTTGTCTCTGTTGGTGACTGACGAGTCACGCACCGTAATGCAAAAGGTGTGGACCAGTCGGGTCAGCTGTGGACGTTTACCGCTGCTCAATTTCGCAGCAAACTCTCTTACTGTGCTTTTGTCTTAATGCTACCCACCGACTTCAACAATGTTGGCTCTGTCCCTGCAGGGTTCTAGCCGTGACCTACACGAGCCCTCTATAGCAGACAAAGCTGATGGATCTGACATTGTAGTTCCCACGCCTAGACCTATCCAGTCCTTGCTCCTTTGCGGGTGGTACACAGACTCCAGATCGCCAGCCACACTCCCTCTGGTGCATGATCATAAAACCAGTACACCCCGTTGCTGTGCAAGTGACTATAGTCTCATTACCACATACCCAAACGCCTTCAAAGGGCTGCTTTGTTACGTCTGATGGACCTCTGGCGTCTGATATGACTGTGCCACCTAGAAACAATTGCTGTCCCAAAAGAAGAGCCTTATTCTAATCAAAATCAAGACTGGGCCTTTAACTAATAACTGCTGGTATATTTTCTATAATTCATGGTGATCTGTACTTTTTGTGGACATATTTTTATTCACTTCTTTTCTACGAACAAGACTAGGACACAAGATGTCTCATAGTTTTTACTGTCCTTACAGTTTAGCCGCCTTACCTTTGCCAATTAATCAATTCACTACTAGCAAAATATAATATTTATTTCATTTGCAGTGGCCAATTTACCTTATCAACTCTGTTAATAAATCCAAAATTTTCTATTAGAAACATGAACTGGCCAAACGGAGTCGGAAGCTAACGCAAGTTAGGAAATGTGAACTTGCGATCGCAGACTTGCGATGGGTGGCCAAATGGACTCGCAAGTAGACGGAAGTTCAACGCAAGTAGCAATAAAGCCATTTCAGTGCAGCCTTGCACACGCCCTCGCACAAATGGAAACAATACTGAAGCCAATTTGCGTCGACTTGCGTCGACTTGCGTTGGGTGGCCAAACGCTTCATAACTTGCATTCGCTTGCGTGAAAACTTGCGTTCCATCAAAGTGGAAGCAAGTCATCGCAAGTCAACGCAAGCCGTGGCCAAACGGAGTCGCAAGTTACAACGTCTTATTGCAAGTCTCCAACTTGCGATACCTTGCGACGGAAAGCCCGGGCAGGGCTTTTCTTTGTGACTATTAAATGTTTCAGCAAGCAACCGTGGACGATAATCCCGCTGGTATACGTTGGATCAGAAGTGATCGAATAAGCCTAACATATAAAATTCCTTACATATGAAATGTTTTTATATTCCTTCTTTTCTTTATAACTCATGACAGTGGAAGTATCATACGATAATTCAGCTTCGATATTAGAAGAATAATAGACTGTAATCAACAGTTATTAACGCCTCTGACTCATGAAAATGTGGAGGCTGTTCAGAACTGGAAGCAACTGAACAAATTTTCTGTTGAAATTTTCAACTTGGAAGTTGAAACATTACTGCCCTTAAACCTCTTAGACATTACAATGTTATGCTGTGAGATATCAATCTTCCGTGGCAAGGAAGATACTCCCTTGATCGCTGTCTACAACCTCCAAGCTCCCTCCACCGATCCCTGTTTCTTCTTGCTAACACGTGATTTATTCATTTTTGTTTCCAACGTTGACCAATATGCAGTGGTCGTTGCTGACCACAAACGCTTAATACATTACAACACAACATTCCACCTGTGTGTTGTCTCCTGATGTCTCTCATCGTGTATTTTTAAAGCAAAACAAATTCTTTAAAAGTGATTGAACTCACGCCTCGACTGGGGAGGTTTTCTTTATAGCAACTACCTGTTCTTGCTAAATTGGAGGTGTTTTCTTCTGGTATTCCTACAGCTCAACTTGGAGGCTTCCCGGGCTGAGAACTCGTCGGAGTATGTAAAATAGGGAAAAAGTTTGGTTGCATTGCACCAAGAAAGTAATGCTACAAGTTAACATGGTTCTATTAAATTGATATTCTTTCTTGAAAGAAACTGTTTTAGATCAAGTTTGGTGTTAATACGAATCTTGTGCTTTAAAAAAATAAAGAGATAGCTTAAAGGATGAAAGAGCAAGTCTTTGTCTTCCATGCGGTATCATTATTTCACAAGTGAGACGTTTGCGAAGTGCTGAGGGCCTTCACTGACTTGGGAGATGCTTTCGATACTGTTTTGTTCTCGACAAAAGAAGCGGTGTGTGGGGCAAGTCATTGATAACAAAAGTTAAACTTTTAAGTTATCGACAACAGTGCAGATTACCTCTTCGAATCTCAGTGACTCCTTTAGTTGTTGATAAAAAATGTACTCAGTTTGATCAAATTTCCTTTTTTCCCCAGTGGTCAGGGTTTTCTCTCCAAAGAAACATTGCGGAACGTTACCAGAAAATTTCCATCACACGCCAACACTATTAGGAGGACAGCACGTTAGTAGGACAATGGCACGATGACGACTACCAGAATCCTTCAGTTTGTTCAGTAAGAAAGGACATCGTGCAAATGTCCTACTGTATTCTACTGCTGTTCTTGATGCAGCTCGTGCTATAATGCAAGCTCTATATATTTAGTATAATTTTAATGCTATATTCACCGCGCTACCCGTTTAATATAAGATTTCAAGACGTGGCTGTAAGCTTAGTCACTTTTTACGTGTGTTGTTTGTCAATTTGAAGTTCGTTTTTTTTTTTAATTTTCGATCCACATCTCAAAAGCCTTCGGCACGGTAAATATTCGCCAATATCTACTTTGCCTGAATAATTGTTAAATATTACAAGCTATATATCGCACGCTATATGTTGCAAGCTATATCGCAAGAAGTGTTGTCAAGAGGCTACAGTAAATAGAATAGTTTAGCAGAAAGTGTGTTGAAGGAATTTTTTGCTCATAGTAATATGCTAACAGTGGAAAATGATACTTGTGGGTTTGCCAAATGTGCAACCACGCTCAATCAGGCGAACTGTGGTCATCTTACGTAAAGCTGCCTTCTCTTTGCTGTGAATGAATTTCGACCTAGTTAATTGTTCAACAAGTATTGATGGTTTCTCCTGTCTTGCCTTTCTCGAAACATATTTCGTCCTAACGGTTAATGTCTGCCAAATTGCCTTTTTCTTGCCTTTAATGTGTCGTTCCCTTTTTCGCTTTAAGCAGGTACGATGTTAGCACAAAATGCTAGCTTGGTCACTAATCACTTTACCTCACTGTAGAGGAGGCCTGTATGGCTCACAAATAGTTGTCGATAAGTTTTCGCTATCGATAACCAATAGTTATTGACCACTACCGGTATCTCTCTAATCTGTGGAAGCCCTTGCTCAACCAAACTTTAGGAAAAAGTGTGTGATGGAAATTTATCTCGTTAAACCGGTAGTGAAGGATATATGTGAGCATTATGGAACGGAATTTAGAATTGTTGTACTGAAAGTTCCCGCGTAGTATTTTTCCAAGGAATAATTATCAGTTAACGTCATTCTCAAAGATGCAAGCAAGAATATTGGATAAAAGTTGTTATTCAACAGCGTTCCTTAACGACTGGTGTATGGATCTATTTAACTACTGGCGACTGGATCCATTTGATCCATTTACCCAATGGTGTTTAAAGGAAATTGCCTACCCTTTACGCAACCCTTACGGAGACAACGTAAAGGTTAAACTGTCTTCAATCTAATGTAACAACGTATACAAAAGTAAGAATATGAAGAATGACATCGCTGCATATCAATGCCTTAAACATTAACTTGTCATTGCATGTTCTTGACAAGACTGATTTAGATAAAAAGAAAATAGTAAACATTAACTTATTATTGTATGTTCTTAACAAGACTGATTTAGATAAAAAGAAAATAGTTCGTTAACTATCTGTAGACGTCTGTCGTAGAGGGTTGTGTAACAGGCACACTGATCCAATTGTCTGTACATCTCAGCGATGGCATATATACTTTTGGCACGGAGTCAAAGGCCTGGAAAATACACACATGCAACACAATCCGGACTTCTATCTTTAAGGGGGTGGTCGATAAGACATTTCTAGATGAAAAAAAAAATTAAAAAAAAAAACAATATATGTAATAGCTCATATCTACTGCAAGTTTAATTCACTAAATAAAAACACAAAAGTAGAAAAAAAAACAGGGAGTGTGGAAACCATGAAGTATTTACAATAATATTTAAAATATATTTTCTTTACAATATAACATTTACGTATAGTTAACACTGGTAGAACATGGCTAAAGATATAGACAACATAAAAAAAAATCAAACAAGTTTGTCTAAAAGGTACTGCGGGTATACGTTTCCAGTAAGCTTTGATTTAAAGCAGACAAGAGATGTCAAGATAGCACTATTGTCATACAGTGAAACCGGTCTTAAGCGGACACCCATTAGGGACTTTCATACCGGGAAGTCTGGGTACTAGTTAAGCGGCTTGTAGGGACAAAATTTCGCGGGAAAATTCAATAACTTGGCGGCCCTTCGAAAAGTGCAATAGTTTTATAAACGTTTTCATGTGAATTTAGACCTCGAAGATAGATAACACCACGTAGAAGTTAAGAAAATACAGGCTTTCAAGTTCAGGTGAGAAAGAAATTCAAGAAATGTGGAGAAGGGTGTAGAACATAACAAGGAAAACTGCGTGAAGTGGCTGGCAGATATCGGAGCCTCTACATCTGGTTCAAAACAAGAACTAACAATCAGGATAAATCGATTATCAAGGTATCCAGGGCTAGTCCAGAAACTCAAAGCAAAGTCAGAAAAAGCCTATGTATTTCCTTGTAGTCTTGATTCCTTTGAAATTCCACCAGCCACAGCCAAATGGAGGGCAGCTAACGACGATCTTCCCAAGGTCGATGGTAAAATGTTCACTCAGTATGTTTCAAAGAAACGAGAGGGCAGTGCTGGTCAGCAAAAGAAAGCGTTACACATGTTCACAAGTAGAAAAATTGTCAATGTTAAAACTCTAGCTGATGGGCAAGAAGTTTACGTTAAAGCTATGATAAAAAAGTCTTACGAGTCCATGCAACGCCCCACAATTATTATGTTTAAAAATGGAATACCCAGCAAAGCTCACTGTAGTTGTCCAGTAGGCCTTAGTGGAATCTGTTGCCATGTATTAGCACTACTTCTCTTCTTGAAACACTATCATGAAACTGGAGAAAGAATACTAGCTTTAACAAGTACAGAACAGCTACAAAAATGGTATCGATGTTCACACAAGAGTTCTATACCTATGGTACCACTGAGGGAGTTAAAAGCTAAATCTGCTTTACATGCTGAAAGAAAAGGAGGTGGCATTCAAGCGGCTGATCCCCAAAATAGCACAATGAAACGCAATGTTCAAAAAATGAGCGAGGAAATGAAAAGAGAAATCACTAAAATCGAGGACTTTAAAACCTTTTGAACATCATGTGTACACAGTACTTCAAAATTTAATTATTCAGGACCAGCAACATTCCTATATCAACATTTAGATTACAGGTACACTTTAAGAAAATCTCAGGCTCTAAATCATGATTACTGTGACGAATCATTTTGTCAGGAAAGTTGATTGTAATCAAACTAAGATGGATCTAGTGGCAAACAGCATTCAGAGAGCTCTAACTTCTAAATGTGTTGTTAAAGCAAGTGAACAGAAGGTTAAGGAACAAACATCAGACTCAGGGACAAGTGAAGTTTTGTATGAGGCAGTCAGTCAAGAGAATAACCAAGTCATTGCCAGTATTGAAACTCAGCTTCAAGAAAAGAGGTCCTTACTGACAGTAAACATATCAATTTGAAGTCTCCTTGCCCTTGTGGACCAAATTACCATGGTGTTCTACAGAACACCAATGAATGGAAAGATCAACGTAAATTCAAAATAACTGGAAGTAGACTGCCTGCACTCCTTGGTTTATATGGACAAGAGAAGTTCACTATTCGAATCAACAAGTTCTTTGAAGTTGATTTTGCAATAAAAGTTAACGCGAGTAATGAACGACGTTTCGACCGGTTTAACGGTCATTTTCAAGTTCGGTGTTAGAATAATATTACATGTGTAAATATAGTAGGAGCGCTAAAAATATGTACATGCAAACAATCGACAATAAGAATAAAAGGCTAAAAGTGGCTAAAAATTAACTTTGTGCAAATGGCATGCATAGCTGTAAAAGATATAATTAAAAGCGTATAAGGCGACGGGAATAAGAACGTTAAAATACCTAAAAATTCCTAAAAATAACTAAACAAATAATTTTGCGCGGAGCTAGTCGCTCTGTTTGTTGAGCTTTGGCTTCAGAAGTCTAATAAAAAGCAGCTCAAAAATTAAACAGTCAAGCTTGCTCTGGCACTTCCTTAAAATCTTAAAATTCTTCTCGATGTTATCTGGCTCCTTTCCATGTTGTTCTTTAATGTGACGTCCGATAGCTCCGATAGTTCTTCGATGCGCTGGTGTAAGTGCCGACACGAATAGCCGACATAATCTGTATCGCACAGATCACATTTAAAATAATACACAGC
The DNA here is from genome assembly GCA_964030785.1 of Siderastrea siderea. Classification (NCBI taxonomy): domain Eukaryota; kingdom Metazoa; phylum Cnidaria; class Anthozoa; order Scleractinia; family Rhizangiidae; genus Siderastrea; species Siderastrea siderea. Next base: position 28,683,787 of record OZ034975.1, read on the forward strand.
GCTTTGTTGGTTTACGATGGGCAGCTTCTGTTCCTTCACTTTAGTTGTGTCTTTGATCTTTCTGCTGGTGTAAACAGGACGGATCTCGGTGTCTATCTTTCGGCTGAGATCACTTAGTTGTCTGCGTACTGAGTTGGCGGCTTTTTGGTCCTTGTATGGCAAAATGACTCTAATGGGAACTTCCTGCTGACTAGGGGCCTGCTGCTGTTGAGGACGCGCATTCCCCGTTACAACTTTCGCCTCGACAAATTGTCGGATAGTGGTTTCTACGAGGGATTCTGGATATTGTAAACGAGCGAAGGTCTCTTTAAGACGTTCCCATTCTTGATGGAAAAGCTTCCAGTTCGAGGAAAGCTTGAATGCGCGATTAAGCATTGTTTTGGGTAGTGAGTGCTTGTATTTTACATCAACATGGCTTTGGTAGTGCAATAAAAGCCCAGTATCTGTCGGTTTCTTGTAGACCTTCGTGTCCAGCTGGGATCCATTTTTGATAACCTCCATTCCCAAGAAAGGAAGTCTGTTGTTATCTTCCAGTTCCATTGTGAAACTGACAGAGGGGTGGATTTCGTTCAATGTTGATAAGAATTCGGAGGCAGCTGTAGCATCAGGCATTTTACTGAGGGTGTCATCAACGTAACGCTTGTAAAATGCAGGCATCTTGTTTTGGATTTCTAATTGCTCTTCGATGCCGCACATGAAAGTATTGGCCATAAGCGGTCCGAGCGGAGACCCCATGGCAACACCGTCCACCTGTTTGTACAAATTTCCCTGGAATTGAAACAGCTGATTCTTGGTGGCAATTCCAAGCAACTCAATTAGGTCAGGTTTAGTAATGTTGAGGTTGTACTCCCTGTTAAACCAATCATCCTTGAATGCTTTTTCTGCCAGGAGTTCAATGGTTTCATTAACAGGTACATTCGTGAACAGCGAGGACACGTCATAGGACACCAGAATGTCCTGGTCATTAATTTCCATGCCTTGAATTTCTTCAGTAAAGGTAAAGATGTCTGTGACAGTAGAGGCGTTTATGGAAAGGGGTTTTAAATTCTCGTCCAACCATTTTGCAAGTTTATAGTTGTAGGTTCCTGTCGCTGATAATATCGGGCGCACGGCAAGCTGTTTCTTGTGCGTCTTTGGTAGTCCGTACAGGTGAGCAAGTCTGGAACCTTTTTGAATAACTGAATAGGCGATCTGTTTCGGTAAGATCCTTTGGACGATAGAGGTTAAGTGGGTGATAATGTTTTGGAGCTCTTCCCCTTGTTTTCGGTCTTTCTAGCTGGACAGGTATGAATTTCGATTCATCATTGATGGATGCCTCTTTCAGCAGATGGACGTAATCCGCTTTATCCATCACTACAATTCCTGAGCCTTTATCCGAACGGGTAATAATGATGTCATCTCTCTTTTTCAACTGACTGATCGCTCTCAGTAAAGCTTTTGGTGGTGTTTGATCTTTCCGCTTTATGTAGTTGAGGGCAATGGAACGCAAAGTTGCAGCGGCCAAATACTGGGAAGTGGTTAAACAAGGTTTGGAAGAAAGTGATGTTCTTAAAACAAACTTTGAGAATTTCAAGGGGGGTCACAAATATGAGAAGGAAGCAATATCAGTATTTTTCCATTTGCCCAACAGTAAAACTGAAACCTGTGGTTTCTTTGAGGATCCAAGTGATTCAAATTATGGTGCTAGTCCAGATGCACTGGCTGCATCTCCTTCCATTTTGGAAGTCAAAACAAGACCAGCTAAAACTGAGCGGCCACTTTCATCACTGAAACAGATGCCAAGTTACTATATCCAGCCTCAGTTAGAAATAGTGTGTACTGGTGCCCCTTATTGTATTTTAGAATCATATCACCCTGAAACACAACAATCATCATTTTTCCTTGTCAAGACAGACAATGTTTTAATGTCAGTTATAAAGGACATCACAAACAGTATTTTATATGACAAACCTACTACAAACGTTTAGGAGAAAATGTGGCTGGACGTATTCCAGACTTTGCAAGTTTCAAACCCCTAAGGTCCTACATAAATACAGTAGTAAAGTCAGTTCCTAGGGTTGAGTTCTCAAAGTAAAGTCAAATAAAACTCACTTTGACTGTCTTATTTAACTTTTGTAACAGTGTTGTGTTTAATAAAGCCACTACTTGGATTTACAAACCATCTACTTTTATTTGTTTTCTCTGGGACCAATAGTACTGAATTCAAATTTCAACATGTGTCAAATCTTGATTTGAATTCTCTAATGTTTTCCAATTACAAGAATACCATAACAGGCATAGCACTCATAGGAATTGCACCACATGGGATGGGTCTTCTTTTCAGTGATATCTACCCAGGTTCTATATCAGATAACAACATCACTGAAAAGTCGGGGTTATCCACTGGATTCAACCAGAACATGAACTAATGGCAGACAGAGGGGTTTGCCGTTCAAGATCTTTGTGCGAGTAAGAGAATGGTCTATTTTGAATGCTGTTTGGCCTGTTCAACGAATGGACTTATCATTCTCCACCTGGCAGGCATTGTGTCATATTGTCAATCTGACAATGCCCCCAATCGATGATCATGTCTGTGAGTCCCTGGCCAGTCTTTACGAAAATGTCTGGCATTTTCTTTAGTAAAAAACCTGCTTTGGGCTTAAGGTCAATACAATTGAAGATTGTTTCTAGGAAAACTAGCCATGCAACGAATGTGCGTTGAACTGTGCTCTCTCCTACCTTGAGCATATAAGCCATCACACCCTGATGGAGAGAATGTCTACAGATTGTAAGAACTGCTGAAAACTCTGTAGCTTTATCTAGAGTTCTCTCCCCATTACCTTTGCAATCAGGATAGATAATCACATGACAATAAGGCCGCACACAGTTCCAAAGAATATTGAATTGTTCAACAGATAATCCACACAAGTACTCAAATGTATTTGGTTTCTTAATGAGGTGGAGTAGATTAATTGCTCTTGTTGTAGCATTTTATAGTAATTTTCAGTTCTTCATTCCGTTTAGTAGTCTTTTGCTGGATTTTTTCAATGTTTTGCATTTTAATTTTTAAACTAAGATTTTCAGTCCTAAGTTTTTTAACCATGTCCTGAACATTGGTCAGCTGCTCTGCTAACTTCTGCTTATCTTCTTCTGAAGCAGGCAAACAAGTGGATAACTGTCGTTTAGATAAGTCCTTTGCCTTTTTTGCAGCCGGTTGAAAATTGTCTCTTTCTGCTGGAGCTTTTCGTTTTCTAGAATTGCCAGACATCCCCTTGGCCAGGAAGAATTTCCTTTCGAGCTGACGTACTTTAAGTTTGTCAGCCTTTGTTGTTTTCTTCTTCAGCTGAGCTTTCGCCTTATTAAAATAAGGCGAAAGTTGGGAGGCTAGAACAGGAATGTCAGGTAAATCAGAACTCACACGTTTTCTGCATCCACGGCTCCAATGTTCAGCAAAGATATGACCAGAATGCCAGTTTATACCCGACGTTTGAAGAATCCTCGTGTACGCAACTTGAACCTAAGGGTCACGGGGCAGACGATAAAACTTAAAGGGTTCCCCTTTCGAGTTTCGGGTTCGAATGTTGTTGTTACAAAACGCTGAGCAGCAAAACCACTTCACCATGACGGTCACGCTTTCCCACAGATGGCCGCCATATTTGATACTTTTGTCCCTACAAGCCGCTTAACTAGTACCCAGACTTCCCGGTATGAAAGTCCCTAATGGGACTCTTGCTAGTGCCCGCTTAATAGAGGTGTCTTCTGAATACTGGTTCGTTTTACTGAGGACATGCAATATCATTCATGTAATACATTAACAACGAGGGCGAGTGTTTCATCAGGGTATCCAAACACCGAGAAACTGATGAAAGCACGAGGCCGCAGGCCGGTTGCTTTTATTGTTTCGAGGTGTTTGGATACCCTGATGAAACACGAAGCCCGAGTTGTTGATATGACTTCTCAGTCGCGTATAATAAACAACAGACAATTAACACTTTACTGACAAGCAAAATTTGTTTGCTTTTGTGAGCAAAAGCTTGTGATTAGCACGAAGTTGGTTGTTTGCAATGCTGGCAAAAATGCCACGTTTTTTCGCAAACCATTTATGGCAATGCTAATATTTGCATTGGCGTCCTTTTCAATAGCTTTCAATCGCGACAGAACTACCTTCGGAATCATCCTGTTTCGACTACAAGAAAGTTGTAGGGACAAAAAATCCTTACTGGCCCTGTGCAGGCCTAAAAGTAAACTTCAGGAAGGTAAGTCAAGAAGTGGCAAGTGAAGCGAGTCATAAAATGTGCTGTTATCAAGCCGGGAAGCGCATGACTGAATTCAAAGATTGCTTTCACCCAGTGCGAAGACTTGAAGAACAGTTGAAGCAGTTCCCAGCAAGTCTCAGGTAAATCGATTTTTTATCGATTTCTAATCAGGTCCATAGTGTTTAGCAATGTTCACGAATTGTTCTGTAAACGTAAATCTCATGAACTGCAATGTAAACGTAAATGCTAACTGCAAACAATAATCTATCATGGAAGGTAATAAACATTTCTTCAAGCACTGCATTGTTTTTGCTAATTGATTTTCAAACACACGTGTTTGGATATCCCACTACGTGTGTTTGGATATCCAATACACGCTTGATTTCATCTGTTCTTTACCGGGGTATAAAGGGGCATCCATGTGACCCAGATGGGGCCAGGCATTTCGTTTATTACCTCGTGCATAATTAATGAGTTTGAGAATAGCCTGTTCCAGGCGTTCAGATAGTGGAGCGCGAGCGAAAAATAAAGCGAGCGAAAGAGCGGGAAAAACGAGGGTAGACTGGGGGAGAGGACGGGGGAACGCCTGTGAAATTAATTTTAAAAAGCTCATGATGGTATACCAGAATCTGGTATACCCTCTGATTGGCCAAATTTGACACCTCCTGTCAACACCAAAGGGTTGTTGACGCAGACAAGAAATGCGATATGGTGTGCCCGTGTGAAGGTCATCCTCCATCGAGTCACGCACGGTTAATTATCTGTTTACGGCAAGCGCTTAACTATTTAACAAATGTGGATACTTGACAAATGGAATAAAAAGATTGTCTTCGAAACCTGTTTCTGGGAAGAGGTCTCATCGCCATTCTTCCAACAGGATTTGGAAATAGCTTGATCTTTCGACTTTTCCCAAGGTTATAATCAACGCATTGCAAAGAAACGCTGTTTCTAAGATATAAATTGTGGTCACTCCGCTTGTCGTAACCATGAAAGACCAAGTAAAACAGCTTCAAAGCATCGGAATTAGAGCGCTGGCTATCGGAGAAGACGCAGAAGAAGGAGGAAAAATGGATCGGCTAGATTGTTTATGAAAGTCCTGAAAGCCTGCTGTTTCTCGAATTTTTCTGAAAACGTCCGGGCCTGTAGCTTGTCGCGCCCGAAGTTGCGTTTAGAATCTTATGCGTTTAGAAGCTTATACGTCGCAATTATATATATCGGTCACAGGAGCTAACTTATGTATTTTATTTTACTAAAATCAGAAATTTAGTAGATGAATTCAGGACGATTTCACTACTAGCACACAGAAAAGGGCCCTTTCTGTTCTGGGTCGGGTTCGGACGCCTGCATGTAGGACTATAAGTCACTAAATTTTAATCAGCTGTTAAATCTATGGTTCACTTTTTAGTGTGTTATAATAATATCAGATAAATCGGTCTTCAACCCGATTTTAGTCTGAAAGGCCAATTAAATATGGTCAATATCATCAATATCATCCGACATTGCTTCAGTTCCTCATCGCTCAGTGACAAATTGTCAGCTCTGACAACGATCCAAAGAATAAATGCTTTAAGTTAGCAAGTCACAAAATTCTGAATATTTCTCGCAATATTTTCGGAAAGGAGGGCAGAAAAATGCTGAAGGATGCTGTAATTCCATATTAAAACATATTAAGAGGCAATGTCCACCGAGCGAAATCGAAAATATGTGGCACATGATGAAAAATCAAAATTCTCCGTTTTTCGCCCAGAGATACCTTATGGTAGCTCTAGAAACGTGGTGGCATTTTTTGTTGAGAAACTATTTTTAAACCTCCGAAAAATTAATAAACCGTTACCGCACTCCGTGTCTCTACAAACACCCCGAATAAACGCGAATCATACCTTCTCGTAAACTTCGCTCTGTTTAATTCGCGTCATGGAAAAATCATGTTTTCAGCTTAGAAATTTGTTGTTGAAGAGTTTACAAGTAATTTGAGTCAAATTATACTTTTGTGGATTAATTTTCAAGGTCATGGCAGGCTGCTGAAAACCACTAAAATTCGCTTCCTTTGAATTCTCAATTTGGCGCATTTTTTCAAGAGATAGTTTCCCTCCCCGTTAAAACACCGAATCACTTGAAATTCAGAATTCTTGAAAGAGGAAATGCCGCTCTTAAACCAGGTTTAAAAATTAGTTTCGGGCTTTTTATCAGCGCTGAGTACAAACGCTATCAAAATCCCGATAATTACAACATCAACACGTCAGCAATTGGCACACACCTCCAACCAAATAACCGAGAATGTGGACATCTCTTCTATTTTGGTTGGTATTCGGTTGTAATCTACAGCGGAAAGGTAATGTCTAGCTCACCTGAATATGGTATTGTCTAAATATCAGGTTCTGTGTGTACTCTTCCATAGTAACCATCTTGGCGTCCCTGGCCAACAACATCACTGAAGCATCGCGTATTGGCAATCAACCCAAATGACTTATTTCCATCGCGCCTCCTTTTGTTAAAATTAAGAACCTTCAGAAATAAAATGATTTTGCCTTATTTGAACTTCAAAAAAGTTTTCTCCTATAAGACGTCTTTTCTGTGTTCGTTGCAAAATTTCGAAAACGATAATTTCTTGCCGAAAGTTCACAAGCCTTTTTAGTTTGAGTCACGCAACAAAATGTAACGTACTTGGTTTGACCTTGGAGGGGGAAAAAATGCACGGGAAACAACAACAACAACAACAAAAACAAGCAAGCAAAAAACAAACAAACAAATACAAAGCAATGAGAACTTTGAAAACCTGTGGACCCAAGGACCTATTACCGTAAACTGCCGCTAATAAGCCCTGGGCTTAGTTTTGGGTGGGCTTATAAACGGAGGGGCCTATATCCGGGGGGGAGGAGGCTTAAAAAGTTCGAAATGAGCCAAAGCAGTGTTGATCGAAATACGTTTTTAATTTACCAGTTTTAATTAACCTTTGAAACGTCATAATAAATCTAATTCATTTCAATTTTAACAACAAAATCAAAGCTGTAACAACAGGAACGTAACCGAAAAGTAACAAAACAGAAGCTCAGAGTTCATCTTCGCAGTGTTCTGTGAGAGTGCATAATATTAAGGAAACAGGGAAGACTAGAGAGGAACTTAATCCGAGGGAGCTTATAACCGGATGTATTTTTTTGTTTACAGGTAGATGGGCCTATAACCGGGGGGGGCTTATAAGCGGCCGTTTACGGTATTTATGTATTTATCAGTATCATTAGACGCAGTGAAGCCTTGCCAAAACCTTGCCTGTTACTAGGGCTTTGAAAAAGAAATTATTATTAGGTCTCTATGTATTGGTCTTAAAATATTGGTCAAGGCAGAAGTAAGAATGTAAAAATGTTTGTTGAGTTTACTCAAGCCCAAACCAGGGGGTACCGGAACCGTCCTTTTCGTTCTTTTTATGCTTGTGAAACCATTTTATGGCAAACCTTGCGGATCACACTTTTATACATTAAACTCAAAATTAAGTTGAGTTTGAAACTCAAGGAAACTTGAGTTTGACAAGGAGTCCTAATGTTCAGGCAGTGTAGGTGACGAAGGTGGAGAACCATACTTGTGACGAATGGCTAACGCTCGAAACGTTAGCTTTCAATCTCTTCACGGTGGCTCAATTTACCTTATCAACTCAGTTGATAAATACAAAGTTTTGTGTTTCGCTTCCCCACCTATGCAGCACCCCAGTTTCTCTAGAAACTAACCCCCTTGTTTGTCAGGAGACAGTTGGTTGTGCGATATTTCGCCGCCCTCTCACGGTTGAGAAGAACGAGCTCGGTTTCGCTTGGAGCACTACTATGGACGGTAGACCATCTGATGACAGGGCCTTAGATTTCAGCGCAGATATTGGTCTTATAGGTCCCACGCCATATGCTCTTCATACACGGAGGGATTCCTTCTCTCGAAAACTATATATTCGAGAGCATGCTCACACCATTGATCTTCCAAGTGGCCACTAAAGGGCTTGCAATGGATGCGCACCGGGTGACACTTAAGGGCGGTGCCTCCTAATACAGAGGTATTTTTGCAAAGGTTACGACTATGGGGAAAAAGTAGGTCTTAGCAAGGGTTATTGGAATCCAAAAAGAAAAATGTGGGTAACCAAGCATTTTTCAGAGATAATTAAGCAACCATAATTCTCAAAAAGCGTTAAAATACAAAGAATGTATGGCAATTTCTTTCCAAATTTAAGCTCAGTTATCTCTGAAAAATGCGTAGTTACCCCCAATTTTCTTTTTGGATTCTGATAGCCCTTGCTAAGATCTGCTTTTTCCACATAGTCATAAACCGCGCAAAAACGTTGTTTTAATAGGAGGCAACTCCTTAAGAAACCCGAATATCCTGAGATGCTCGAAACGTATGCGCAGTAACAAAAGGAGGCACCGTCCTTAAGGATGGTTCTCCACCAGGATCTTCATATCGTGTCCGGAGTTTAGGAGGATAAATGTATCCGACTTAGTCTCCGGCGGCCTTGCGGTCGCAGGCTCCCTCCCCTCCCAGGGAGGGAAGGGAGTCAGGAGTTTAAACACCACGCCCAGCTCTACTCCTAGTACTCCTGCGCAAACTATGGTGGCCCTGCAGGCCCTACAGTGATAGCAGCCAACGCTGTCTTGCCGGAAGCTGACTGCCTTCAAGGCTGGTATAGTAGTGTTGATCTGCTTAATGACGTCTGCCATCACAGCGAGGAATGCACGAAAGTGGATATGAGAAAAAGTGTATTTACCAGAGCCCACTGGAAGGAAGACACCGATTTGTTGCAAAATAGCTTTGGACTCCGCCTTGCCAAATTACACGGTCTGCTTTTCTCACTTTCCCGTTCGAGGCATACTTAGACAGCCCTGGTAGAACTCAACATGACCAACGTCGATTAGTTCACTCTGCGCTATTCCCAGAGGGATGGGCTGGGCAAATGGTCCATGTTTAGAATACTATTGCACGTGCTAAAAGAAAATCAACGAAGCTCAACTTCTGAGTGGATATCGCTGATTCCAACACTGCAAGTGTGACCCGAAAAGTCTTTTTTTGCAACTGGAACAGCAACTGCTCGCTCATATCGCTTGTAAGAGGCGCAAACGCCTGCAACTAGTTTCTGAAAAGAATAAGTGACCTCTATTCGCAGCCAAGGGAGATTATGGTTTGATTGGCTATTGCACTTGGTGACAGAAGTCCTGACTGCGAGAACTCCAAAGAACCCAGTCCTTTTACAATGGTGAAATATAGAGTAAGCGCTCTACAACTACTGTGTCAGTTAAGTCTGGCGTTTTCCTTTTTTTTTTCTGTTGTTTTTTTTTAACGCAAATGATCAGTTTTTGAACATTTACTCAAAGCCGATCCGCACTTAAAACATTTTGACTAGTTTCCAATAACGTCGCACCTGAAATTCTCACACGCCCGATTTCCAATAAGAAAATTATTTCCGCAAGTGGCAGCTTCTCGAGGCACCTTCTTCGACGCAACACTGATGGCTTGCAAATAATATTGAAATCCTTCACCGTGAAATTAATTAGGCTGTGGGAAAAATATCCTAAAATGCATTCACGCTAGGGAATATTCGCGTCTTGAAAAGTCGAACTCTGCAGTAAGATATAAAAAAGATATATCGATGTTTGCTATTTTAGATTATCGGAAGCTAATACTTTCTCCTTCTAGGGAACACGTGAAAATTTTTTCCTTTCGCAAGAGCGTCACAAAATGTACATCTATGTAATCTGCAACTTGTTTTGCACAGGTCAGAATTGTGTGGTGAATAGTCCCGTCATATGTAGTATCACTCTATTTTACCAGTCAAAAGATATTTCAGGCATAACTTCGGCGGTGTAACATGACACCAAACAGAAGTTGTAGCCAAGTGCTACACATTGAAAACTCACGGTTATGGAGAAAAGTGAACTTAAAATTTTCAGGGAACTTGTAAAAAAGCAAATGGATGCTTTCTCTGTTAACCTTCGATATGCTTTAGTTTAAATCATGGAAAACATTCAGCTATCTCTGCGGTTTGTTTTTACGTTGAGGTAGTCCGGCATCTGGGATGAAAAAGGGAAACGGTCATTCCGGTTGAGTTGCTGAAACAAACGCCATCACTATTTATATCGCCTTCTATCTTGCACAATTTCTTTCATAGCTTAAGTTATTTCAGACGTCCTAATCTTTCGATTTTTCCCCCATTTTTGCAATCCGATCACCAAAACCTATCCTGTGACTTGACCAGAACCCGTTGCGTGACAGACAAATTTAGTTAAATCAGACCATAATAACAGTGCGGTTTCTGAGATGAATGTGGAGATCACTGCAAAGTCACAGTTATTTAGTTTCTTCAGGGAATTAACACTAAGAGATCTTAAAAATTTATTTGCCATTCGTTAAGGGATGTGAATGTGATGGCGGAGTCGTTATTCATTAGTTGAAAGTCAGTCTGGAGATACCAGGAGATAACGGTCGATTCCACACGTCAAGATGGCCCTTTGACAGTACACCTAAAACTTGACAAAACCTGGCATTTAAACAAAATCTTATTCAAGGTGAGCTAGATATGACCTTTATCCTGTACTTCTGATCCAAATACCAAAGGAAACAAGAAAAAAATTCCAAGTTTTCGGCTATTCGGTCGGAGGCACGAGCCTATTGTTTGTACTGGTTGACAGGTTGTGATTATCGGGATTTTGAGAGCGTTTGTACTCGGCGCTGATAAAAAGCCCGAAACTAATTTTTAAACCTGATTTTAGAATGGTATTTCGTCTTTCAAGAATTCTGAATTTCAAGTGTTTTGGTGTTTTACCGGGGAGGGAAACTTTCTCTTGAAAAACTGTGCCAAATTGAGAATTCAAAGCAAGCGCATTTTAATGATTTTCAGCAGCTCGCCATGACCTTGAAACTTAATTCACAGATCTAAAACAGGACTCAATTACTTCATACACACTTCAAAAGCAAACTTCCACGCTTAAAATGGGGGTTTCTGGGGTGCGAATCAAACAGAGCAAAGTTTGCGAGAAGGTATGATACACGTTTATTTCGTGTGTTTCGGTACAGGACACGTGTGGCGTAAACGTGTTAAATTTTTTTTTCGGGCTTAAAAAAAATTTTTCAAGAAAAACATTCCACCACGCTTCTTAGATTACCATAGGGTATCCGTGCAAAATTTATGAGGGAAGTTTATTTTTCATCATGTGCCACCACTCGCTCGATGTTAGTGGACATCCCCTCTTAAGACTTTTAATTGTTTTAGTTAATTGATGGTCCGCTTTAAAAACACTGAGTTCGGAAAAAACAAAAACATGCCCTTTTGTTTTTAAACAAAGATCACCGTGTGTTCAATTGTTTTGCATAATATGACCGCATATTATACGGCCAAATGATTTCCGCCTCTTAAAAAACACTTTTGAGTGCCTTTTGTCGTTAGAGCGTATTTTTCTGCTGTTACTATTTTTGTCCGACACCTATATTTCGAGCACATTGAGTGCTCTTCTTGAGGGAGACTATAAATTAAAAAAAAAATAATCTGAAATTTTTCGTTTACATTTTAACTTATCAGAATTTTAGATATCGTACCTGTAATGTTTATGGCAGGAGATTTAATAACAAGAAAAATATATATAAGAAAGTATACAAATAAGATTAAAGAATGAGAGTATTAAGCAAGTTTTGGTGATGGTAGATCAAGGAAATTTTTTTTGTACACATTTTATTCTCAAACATACAAGTCCATCGTTGTTTTGAATGCCCTTTTGTTTTTAAATAAAGATCACCGTGTGTTCAATTGTTTTACATAATATGACCGCATATTATACGGCCAAATGATTTCCGCCTCTTAAAAAACACTTTTGAGTGCCTTTTGTCGTTAGAGCGTATTTTTCTGCTGTTACTATTTTTGTCTGACACCTATATTTCGAGCACATTGAGTGCTCTTCTTCAGGGAGACTATATATTAATTTTTTTTTTACCAGTGAACCTATATATCGGCTGCGAATCCATATATGGACAAAAAGGTCACCAAGAAACACCAAAACTCTATTAAGACTTTGTTAAGGAGGCCTCAAAACAGATTTTAGAGCAAGTTCTAAAAGACCTAATCATGCCTGAAGGTAAAGGAGAAAAGGCAAACGAAAACGAGAAGTATTTGCAGAAGTTAACGGTGGCCATATTTGGCGACTCTGGCGTTGGTAAGACCTCTCTTGTCAACCGTTTTCTAGGCAGAAAATTTAATCCTGAACATGTCCCCACGGTAGAAGATTTCCATGTGAAGCATGTAGCCTTCAAGAACAAGACATACAAGCTTCAAATTATCGATACTTCAGGAACGTATGAATTTCCAGCCATGAGACGAGTTGATATGGAAAAAGCAGACGCCCTGGTGTTGGTGTATTCCATGGATCGACCAGATTCCTTTACAAGGCTCGAACGTTACATGGACGAAATGCGCGAAATCAATCATGATGCTGCAACGGAAGATTGCAATAAACCAGTTGTAGTTGTTTCAAACAAAACCGACCTTTCGAACTTGACAGAACCAAGTTTCAAAGACGAGCGTGGTCGCAATTTAAGAGTTGGTCTACATCTAGAGTCAAAATATGGTTGCCACTGGTTTCATACCTCAGCGAAGTTGGGTTATAATGTCGAGGATACATTTTACAGCGTTTTAGAGTATCTACTCACACGTGCACGCTAAAGCCATTTACTAACATTGGTGTCTTTTGGAAAGTCTTTTAACACATTTGACGTTGAAATCCAATTTTGTCTGTGACTGCTGAGCTATTTCTTAACAACAATCGTTTCAGCCTGCTAAAAACTAGGCTTTGCCAAACACTTGACAAGTTGATGGAGATTATATTTAACAATTATTCTACGAAGGCGCGCTGGATATCGAATGATAGATAACCAGCGAGGCGCGTAGCGCCGAGTTGGTAATAATCATTCGATATCCCGAAAGCCCGAGTAGAATAATTGTTTTATTAAAAACTCAACCTCCATAATTGTTATGAAACCAATAAAGAAAGGAAAAAAGGAGAAAAGTGATAAAAAGGGAACAAGAATGGGTCACATGACTCAGCGAAAAAGGCGCCAAAACTTTGCGAAGTGTTGCAGCGTTTCTTTCTAAAGCTGAATGAATCGATGAAACTGCTCCGATGTGAACGACGTGCACAAGTGTTGGGAGAAAAATCTACTAATTATTGGCTCTGAAATGTGTTACTTATTTGATTTTTCTTGAAACGTTGTTGTAATCATCGTTCAAAGCGGATTGAAGCTGTACGATTTTACCATATTAGCTGCGGGAGTTGAACCAAACAAGTTTGTAATCCGTTCGCCCAAAGGCGCCATCATATGTCGACATGTGGCTGTTTGATCGAACTGAAGACAGAATTTAAAAATTGAACAGGTAATTTCTATGCAGCTCAGAAACAAGATAGCTGTTGTGGGGAACGTCAGAATTCACCACCTTAGTTTGTTAAACGCAAAGCACAAAACGCCGTTTTTCTCAGTTTAGAGGTTGCGGACGGAATGGCGAAAACAACTGGGAAACCGATTCATCTCATTTTTCATGGCCCCCGATTTGTATCTAAATATTTGGAGCTTTTGGAGCACAGAGCTACAAATGAGTGCGGGTAAACCAGTGTCAATTTTGCGTGGTATAGCCGAAAAAATGTCACCCTTTCTTTTTTTCTTGGTAGTTTGTTCAGTAAGCTTACTTGTTTGGATTGCATCTTGATTTTCGTACTGACTTTCCATGAATTTGTGACAGTTTTTATTAATTGCTTCTCTCCCATTTTACTGTGTTTTATTTTATGTCTTGTCTTGATGTTTCGGAGTGGAAAGCCTTCCTGACAAAACCTACCGTTTGTAAAATGTTTATGATCGACGTAATAATTGTAAACACAACGCTAAATGCTTAAATTTCTATTTGTACACAGTTTTTTGTCGTCCTAAGGCAAGTCCTAGGTCATGCACTCCAGAAGAATTTTAATTTGTGTCTTAGTGACACTGCTGGAATTTCTGCTTAATTTAAATTCGCTCCAGGGGGATTTTTCTAGTCCATTTCTCTCGCCTGGTTGCTCACGGGGAAAAATCTTTCAGCTCACTTTGTTGTTGAGTGTTCATTGACCACAGCAGCAGTTCACAGCAGGTATATGAGCTGATAGCCTATCTCCTTTGAGCCAATCAAAATGCTAGAAATCCAATATACCTAGTCCAGTTTTTAATAATAGGTTCTATTTAGTATTAGCAATGACTCAAAAGGGAAGGAGTGCAAAACGTGGCTCCGCTCTGACGAAGAGCGAACGCTCGAAACGTCAGCTTTCAATGTCTCTACGGTGGCCAATTTACCTTATCAACTCAGTGTTGCCCACCACTTCCGCTCTAACACAACACCACAGTTTCTTTAGAAACTAACTTGTTTATCTGCTGGTTCGCTGAATTGTCATGGTTGCACTGGTGGCCTGGAACTCGTGAATGAACCCCTGGTTTGTCGCAGATATTTCAGCACTTCCACGGCTACTAAACTATTTTGCTGACTTTTCCCAAATACTTCAGGCTTGCAAATCACAAACCTCTTCCGTTCTAGAGTTAAAAAACTATTTTGCTGGCTTTTTGCAGAATTTTTAAGTTCTACAACCTGCAAACCATTTCTCCGACTTGACTCCGACACATCATGCCCGTTGTGCAACTCACAAAGTACGTCGCTGGCTTGTCAAGGATTCGTCCGTTGTACAGTTCACAATCTAATTCGCTTGTCACTGTTACTTTACTTACACAACTCACAAAAAAAAAGCACACTGGCTTGTCACTGAAGCTTTCGACTTACACACGCAAACCCCGCCTCACTGATGCCTCTTTCGTAAACCTCACAAGTAAGCACTTCGCTGGTTTGTCTCAGTCAACCACGACCCCCCACCCAGGCTTGTAGGTCTTAACTTTTTTTTGGAGATGTAACTATGACACAAGATATTTAGATTTCAAATTATCCATTTTCACAAAGATATATTATCTTTCTTTAGCGATATTAAATCTCGATAAAAACTTGCAGAATAAGAGGAAACATTTATATTCAACAATCGAGCAATTCTAACTCAATTTCAATTCAATTCAACTTTATTTCACACTGTTTACAGCATTGGCATTGATAATTATTGTTTACAACACATTAACAACCCTTTACTATAAAAAAGCGTAAAAGAAAATCACAGTTTTAGGAGGTATGTGCACAGAGGCCAAAGGACCGACAGCTTTCGAGTTGGCCACTGTCATGTTAGCTGCAGAATTACAGCAGCCCAAGATTTCTAAATATGGTAAACTAAATGGGCATTTAAGCTAAGTTACACACTAAGTTTACCTTATGTAGACATAAGTACATAATTATTTGGACTACGACATGTAAAGAAAAGAAACACACATACAGCGCTAGCCACACACACACACACACACACACACACACACACACACATAACATAACATATATATGTTGAAATAACACTCAGGTATAAATTACTGTATCAATTCATGAATATTTACATCAGCTAAATCTGACCATTTAAGAGATAACAGGGAGAAGACCCTTTTTATAAAGGAGTGGTTTTCAAAAGGGATCATTTCTATAAAGGATCTCCTAAAGGATAATGGGTAATTTCTTTCTTTCCAAGAATTCCAAAGAAAATATAACTGTCAAACTAATATCTTGAACTTCTATCAAGTAGTAAGCGCTATCCCTAATTACCTTCTGTCTAAAGCAAGAAGCATGGACGACCTTCCAGAGGACATTTATCTTCAGAATTACCAATATTCCTACTGGCAAGCGATCATGAGTTAAATTTAGGGAAAGCTAAAGCAAAGGACTTTTACTGGATTTCAAACAAACAAAGCCACCAGACATTGCCATCTGGGCCCAAAAAATGGAACAGGGAATTTGAAGTAGAATTACGAACGAATGGCGTACTATTTTTAAGGCAGTTAAGAGTATTTGACTGTGGAGAAAAAGAGTTAAAAGAATTTCAATTCAAATCTCTACACAGAATTGTCATAACCAAAAAGGAACTATGTCGCTTTGGAATCAAACAAGAGAGTGACTGTTTATATTGTGGAGAAGAAGATTCCGTCGATCACACATTCATCCCCTGCCGTTTTACACAATCTTTCGAGCCAAATGTATTCAATTGGTTCAACTCTATGAATGAGTCCAACCCCAGTATGTCCCTCAACAAAAGAATCGAACAACTGAATTACACACTGCTCTTTATGTCATTTTATATTTATTCATGCAAACTGCGAATTAAATCATTTACACTCTCTGACGTTGTCAACCAAATATCAATGAAATACCATTTGGA
This sequence comes from Siderastrea siderea, assembly GCA_964030785.1. Classification (NCBI taxonomy): domain Eukaryota; kingdom Metazoa; phylum Cnidaria; class Anthozoa; order Scleractinia; family Rhizangiidae; genus Siderastrea; species Siderastrea siderea. Next base: position 28,700,348 of record OZ034975.1, read on the forward strand.
GAAATTGTAAGTGTATTTCAACAACTTAGCTTCTTTATCGTTGCTTTTTGTGCATTCTTTTTTCTCCTTTCTTTAGAATATCTAATGAGCACTTTTGTTGAACTTTATCTCAACTATAACAGTTTTGTACGTAATGAATCTAGCACTTGTTTGTTATCGTAATGCAATTTATATTACTGATAATGCAATGTATACGTTTGTGTATGTGACAATAAAATTTTAAAAAAAATAGAATACAATAAGCAATGACGGAAAATGTCAAAGTCCTGCTAAAATTGTGAGAGAAGACCCTATTATAACCGGCAGCGAGGAAAGATCACAAAAAGAACAGTGTTAAATACGCTAAAAAAAGTCCTATATTATGCTTCAAACCTAATTTTGACTAGGGAAAATTGATTTTTAGTCTCTGCGTTCATGGGACCTAAAACGTGAATAATGCCATTTTGGTTTCAAAAAAAGATCACCGTGTGTTCAATTGTTTTAAATCATTTTTCCGATTACTATACGGCCGAATGATTTCCGCCTCTTATGAAAAAAAACCCTCTGAGTGCCTTTGTAGTTAGGGAGTATTTATCGGCCATTACTATTTTTGTCTGACACCTATATTTCGAGCACTTTGAGTACTCTATATAGTACTCAAAAATGAAGACAAACAGATGTTTTTTTTTTACCCGAGAACCAATATTTCGGCTGCATTTAGCAGCCTAAATAACGGTCATATTGTAGAAGGTACACAAATAAGGCAGAGGAAATAAGGTGAACGAACACGAAAATTAGGTCGGTTGTGCGTATTTTTATTATCAAACACATGCGTGTGAATCCATCGTAGTTTTGAATGTCTTTTTGATTTGAAACAGAGATCAGCGGTTGTCATGCTGTCATGGCGGCTTTTTAGCCGGTCCCGAAAAGTTTGTGTTTTTCTTCAATTTATCAGTTTTCTACTTAGCTATTTAGTATGGTACCAGTGTAAGTTGATGAACTTTAACAATGGCGATTGATCAAGCGAAGCTGAAAGATGCTATCAAGTCAGCTTTAGATGATATGTTTGACACTAAGCTCGCTTCGTTGTTAGACATGAAGCTTGAGCCTCTACAAACCTCGATGGATTTTATCTCGAAAAGCTTTGACGACATGAAAAAGAAAATTGCTGCACTGGAAAAGACAAACGTCAAGTTAGCAAAGGAAAATCAGTTTCTCAGGCAAGAGAGCTCCCGTGTGTCAAATGCTCTCAACCAAATGAAAACGGCACTTGACGAACAAGAACAGTATATAAGGCGAGATTGCCTGGAAATCAGAGGAGTTCCCACTTCATCAAGTGAAGACACAAAGGAAATTGTTAAAAATATTGGCTCAATCGTCGACGTTTGTATTGAAGATAAGGATATTTCTATATCCCACAGAATCAAAAGTGGCACTAGTGCGATTTCTCCCATAATTGTGAAATTCACTCGTCGTGGTGTCAGGGACGACCTTTACAAAGCAAGAACCAAGTTGAAGAACATAACTTCTGGAAATCTTGGCCTTGGTAGACAAGGTGAAAATAAGATCTTTATTCAGGAAAGTTTAACTTGATCTAGAAAGGATCTCTTTCACAATTGTAACGAGTTTAAGAAGAAATTCAAGTTTCGATATATCTGGTCTTACTATGGAAATATCTTTCATCGCAAAGATGAAGCAAGCCCTTCAGTTAAAATTTGTTCTCCAAAAGATTTGGCAAAATTAGAAGCAAAGCACAAACCACCTTCACCTGCTGGATCGGAGGAATGTTCAACTGATGTTCAGATTGCAGAGGCAGGCTCAAATGATACAAATATAACATGACTTCCATTGAATGGCTGGTACAAATTTTGAAGATCTACCTTGCCTTCAGGTGATCTCTGAGCTCAATAACATTCCTCGACTCACAGCTTCTGATCCTGATACCAACATGCCGTCTAAGGTGAAGTTTGACTATTATTCTGTTTCTGATTTTATTAATTCTACAGATAATCAAAATTTGAATTTGTTTAAATCTTTTTCAGTTTTAAACTGTAATATTAGAAGTCTAAATGCTAATTTTGATCATTTAACCCAAATGTTATCCGACTTAAGCTTTCCGTTTTCCCTTATTGGTCTTACTGAAACGTGGATTAGTAATTATTCTGACCATTCAATGGCTTGTCATCTCCCTGGATATACATTTATTTCCCAGCCAACAAAACTGAGGGCAGGAGGAGTTGGTGCTTTTATTCATAATGGTATAAACTTCCATATCAGGGATGATTTGAGCTCCAGCACTGATGAATATGAAATGCTTTCGGTAGAAATTGAAAATAAGTCTAGCAAAAATATTCTATTTGGCATCATTTACAGACACCCAAATTCAAATTTAGATCTTTTCTTGAACAAGTTATTTTCTGACATTGATATTATAAATAGAGAAGGAAAACTCTGTGCCTTATTAGTTTATCCCTTTCTTACCTACGGCATAATTGTTTGGGGGTAACACCTACACTACAACTCTTAAACCTATTGCAATTTTGCAAAAAAAGGCAGTACGAATAATTACATTTTCCAAACGAGATGCACACTCCAGCCCTTTATTTTCACAGTTAAGCCTAATTAAATTCATGGATCTGGTTAGTATTCATACTGCCCTTTTTATGTTTCAGTATCATCATAACTTACTACCTAAAGCCTTTGATAATTTCTTCTTAAGTATATCATCTAAACACAATTATAATACTAGGCTGGCATCAAAATCGACCTACTATATCAATCGTGTTAGAACTAATTATGGCAAATTTAATTTACACTTTTCTGGTCCTTCCATCTGGAATAACTTGGATGAAGAACTAAAAAGTTTATCTCTACGCTCATTTAAGCAAACTATGAATAAGCATTATTTAAGTACTTATGGTTAATGCTGGCTTAGTGTCTTAATTTCTTTTTCGCTCGTATGTAACTCACATAAACAAATTTTGGTTCAAACATTAACTGGTACTGTTTTTTTTTCTTTCTTTCTCATTTTTTTCTCATTTTTACCCTGTTTCTTTTTTCTACTATTTATCAATTACTATTTATACATACTTAGTTACATTGTACTTAATTACTTATTACTTGTCTTATTTTACTTCGTATTCTTTTTTAGTCATGTACAACCTAGTCAAAGCAATTTAATTTTTTTTTTTGTAACTACTCAGCTCGTTTAGTTTATTTCTATTCTGGGTAGTTTTTTTTGGCTATTTTAGTTAATTTGACGACATGAAAAAGAAAATTGCTGCACTGGAAAAGACAAACGTCAAGTTAGCAAAGGAAAATCAGTTTCTCAGGCAAGAGAGCTCCCGTGTGTCAAATGCTCTCAACCAAATGAAAACGGCACTTGACGAACAAGAACAGTATATAAGGCGAGATTGCCTGGAAATCAGAGGAGTTCCCACTTCATCAAGTGAAGACACAAAGGAAATTGTTAAAAATATTGGCTCAATCGTCGACGTTTGTATTGAAGATAAGGATATTTCTATATCCCACAGAATCAAAAGTGGCACTAGTGCGATTTCTCCCATAATTGTGAAATTCACTCGTCGTGGTGTCAGGGACGACCTTTACAAAGCAAGAACCAAGTTGAAGAACATAACTTCTGGAAATCTTGGCCTCGGTAGACAAGGTGAAAATAAGATCTTTATTCAGGAAAGTTTAACTTGATCTAGAAAGGATCTCTTTCACAATTGTAACGAGTTTAAGAAGAAATTCAAGTTTCGATATATCTGGTCTTACTATGGAAATATCTTTCTTCGCAAAGATGAAGCAAGCCCTTCAGTTAAAATTTGTTCTCCAAAAGATTTGGCAAAATTAGAAGCAAAGCACAAACCACCTTCACCTGCTGGATCGGAGGAATGTTCAACTGATGTTCAGATTGCAGAGGCAGGCTCAAATGATACAAATATAACATGACTTCCATTGAATGGCTGGTACAAATTTTGAAGATCTACCTTGCCTTCAGGTGATCTCTGAGCTCAATAACATTCCTCGACTCACAGCTTCTGATCCTGATACCAACATGCCGTCTAAGGTGAAGTTTGACTATTATTCTGTTTCTGATTTTATTAATTCTACAGATAATCAAAATTTGAATTTGTTTAAATCTTTTTCAGTTTTAAACTGTAATATTAGAAGTCTAAATGCTAATTTTGATCATTTAACCCAAATGTTATCCGACTTAAGCTTTCCGTTTTCCCTTATTGGTCTTACTGAAACGTGGATTAGTAATTATTCTGACCATTCAATGGCTTGTCATCTCCCTGGATATACATTTATTTCCCAGCCAACAAAACTGAGGGCAGGAGGAGTTGGTGCTTTTATTCATAATGGTATAAACTTCCATATCAGGGATGATTTGAGCTCCAGCACTGATGAATATGAAATGCTTTCGGTAGAAATTGAAAATAAGTCTAGCAAAAATATTCTATTTGGCATCATTTACAGACACCCAAATTCAAATTTAGATCTTTTCTTGAACAAGTTATTTTCTGACATTGATATTATAAATAGAGAAGGAAAACTCTGTGCCTTATTAGGTGACTTTAATGTTAATCTTTTAAACTTTGAAATTCATAAACCTACTGAGGAATTTATAAATACTATGAGTGCCACTTTTTATGAGCCTCATATTATTAAGCCAACTAGAATAACTCACCACACTGCTACTTTGATTGACAACATTTTCTTTAATTCCCTTGATTTTCATTCTTTCAGTGGCAATATCATTTATGACCTTACTGATCATCTTCCCAATTTTTTAATTATAAATGAAATCAATATTTTGTCAGACTCAAAAGACAAAATTTACAAACAAGATTTTTCTAATCTCAATGAAGAATCTGTCTTAAATGACTTTGCATTAATCCAGTGGCAAGATGCTTTCAGGGAATCTCCAAATGTAAATCAGTTATTTGAGGTTTTCTTTTCCGAGTGCTCAAGAATTGTAAATAAAAACCTTCCGCTAAAAAGACTTTCCCGAAAAGAGGTCAAGTTTAATTCCAAACCTTGGATAACTAAGGCACTACAGAAGTCTATAAAGCATAAGGATATCCTGTATAGACAATTCATAAGAACTAAATCTAGCCATAGTCACTTCAAATATAAAAGATATAGAAACAAACTTGTTGGTCTACTACGACTTAGCAAAAAGCTTTACTACCGTAACTACTTCATAGCTAATCAAAGCAATGTCAAAAATGTTTGGAAGGTATAAGGCAACTTGTAACTCTTAAGTCAAAAGATTCCTTTAAGCCCAACAGGCTTGTTAAAGACAATCAAGAGATTACTGATGTCAAATCAATATACAATGAATTTAATAATTATTTTGCAACCATTGGCTCAAGGTTAGCAACTGAAATTCCCAGTTGTGGGGCCTTTGCACATAAAATTTATCTTGACAATCCCAGTAGCTCAAGTCTTTTTCTCTCACCAGTTACCAACATTGAAATTATAGATATTATAAGTACCCTGAATTCTAATAAGGCAACTGGACCCTTTAGTATTCCAGTAGTCCTTTTGAAAATTTTAAAGAATTATATTTCTTACCCTCTTGAAATCTTATTTAATTGCTCCTTTAAATCAGGCACAGTTCCTGATCATTTTAAAATGGCAAAAGTTATTCCGGTTTAAAAAAAAAGGCTCACCTCTTATGGTATCTAATTATCGTCCTATCTCATTGCTGTCTACATTTAATAAGATTCTTGAGAAATTATGTATAACAGATTAATTAAGTATTTTGAGAAATCTTGTACTTTCTTTGACCAACAGTTTGGTTTTCGCTCAAATCATTCTACAGTTCATGCTCTTACTCTTATGGTAGATAAAATCCAAAAAGCGATAGACAATAAGAACTATTCATGTGGTGTTTTCATAGATTTGTGTAAGGCCTTTGACACCGTGGACCACCATATCTTACTTGATAAACTGGAATACTATGGTATTAGGGGTATTGCACATAAATGGTTCTCTTCCTATTTATCGAATAGGAGTCAGTTTGTCTCAATTGGTCAAATAGAGTCAGGCCCGCAGCAAATTCTATGTGGAGTACCACAGGGCTCAGTATTGGGGCCTTTGTTATTTTTGTTATATGTGGATGATCTGCATAAATGTTCCAATGTACTAGATTTCCACCTATTTGCAGATGATACCAACATTTTCTTGCAAGATCAGAACTTAAAAATCCTTGAGTTAAAATTGAATGAAGAATTAGATAAAGTTACTCAATGGCTACAATCAAATAGGTTATCTTTAAATATTGACAAAACTAATTTTGTAATTTTTCACCCTCCACAAAGAAAACCTCAACCAGTTAGTTTGAAAATTTCAGGTAGGCCTGTGGAACAAATGACCTATGTTAAATACTTAGGTCTTATTATTGATTGTCATTTAAATTGGAAAAAGCATACACATGAAGTGAGCAAAAAAATTTCAAGAGGTATTGGCATCTTATCTAAGCTAAGGCATTTTGTTACTAATGACATCCTTACTCAGTTATATTATTCGCTAGTTTATCCCTTTCTTACCTACGGCATAATTGTTTGGGGGTAACACCTACACTACAACTCTTAAACCTATTGCAATTTTGCAAAAAAAGGCAGTACGAATAATTACATTTTCCAAACGAGATGCACACTCCAGCCCTTTATTTTCACAGTTAGGCCTAATTAAATTCATGGATCTGGTTAGTATTCATACTGCCCTTTTTATGTTTCAGTATCATCATAACTTACTACCTAAAGCCTTTGATAATTTCTTCTTAAGTATATCATCTAAACACAATTATAATACTAGGCTGGCATCAAAATCGACCTACTATATCAATCGTGTTAGAACTAATTATGGCAAATTTAATTTACACTTTTCTGGTCCTTCCATCTGGAATAACTTGGATGAAGAACTAAAAAGTTTATCTCTACGCTCATTTAAGCAAACTATGAATAAGCATTATTTAAGTACTTATGGTTAATGCTGGCTTAGTGTCTTAATTTCTTTTTCGCTCGTATGTAACTCACATAAACAAATTTTGGTTCAAACATTAACTGGTACTGTTTTTTTTTCTTTCTTTCTCATTTTTTTCTCATTTTTACCCTGTTTCTTTTTTCTACTATTTATCAATTACTATTTATACATACTTAGTTACATTGTACTTAATTACTTATTACTTGTCTTATTTTACTTCGTCTTCTTTTTTAGTCATGTACAACCTAGTCAAAGCAATTTAATTTTTTTTTTGTAACTACTCAGCTCGTTTAGTTTATTTCTATTCTGGGTAGTTTTTTTGCCTATTTCAGTTAATTTATTTTATGCTGTAATTATTTCTATTTATTTTGGCAAAATAAAATGGTTGTTGTTGTTGTATCACCATGGATTCATTTGTTTTCAGTTATTTGGCCACTTATTGCACGGGCAAATTATTCCCACCTCTTGAAACACTATTGAGGCCATTTGTTGTTAGTGCGTTAGTTATCCAAAAGGTATTTCTGAAGCAACCAAGAAACTGTTTGCTCTTTTTTAACCCTTGCAAAAAAGAACATAAAACTGTAGGATTGAGACTTCGATAGACGTAAACGTCTTTCGTACGCCGTTTGGAGTGGGCAACGTACCTTTAAACCGATTAGTCCAACGGCGGAGGCTTCGTTACGACAAATTTGATTACTGGGAAAGATCAAGGAAGCGAACAAATTTCATAACAGGTGGTAAGGTTTTGTTGCTACCGTAAAAACACCTCAGCTTGCCAAAAGGTAAAAGAAGAAGACTCGGGTCTCTCGGTTGTTATTAAGTGTTAATTTTTGAAAATGAGCGTGTCCAAGAAAAACACTGCGTAAACTCCCTCGTGTTACAAGATGTACGCCTACTTGTATGTGACGGAAGATCTGAAGGGTGGTCATTTGTTTACAACATTACACTATTTGATATCAGGCCATTTATGGACAAAATGATAAATTGTACAATCAATTTCAGTTTATTTTGGGGAAATTTACGTCACCAAGAAACACCAAAACTCCATTAAGACTTTGTTAAGGAGGCCTCAAATCAGATTTTAGAGCAAGTTCTAAAAGACCTAATTATGCCGATAGGTAAAGGAGAAAAGGTAAACGAACAAGAGAAGTATTTGCAGAAGTTAACGGTGGCCATATTTGGCGACTCTGGCCTTGGTGAGACCTCTCTTGTCAACCGTTTTCTAGGCATAAAATTTAATCCTGAACATGTGCCCACAGTGGAAGATTTCCATGTGAAACATGTATCCTTCAAGAACAAGACATGCGAGCTTCAAATTATCGATACTTCAGTAACGTGTGAATTTCCAGCCATGAGGCGAGTTGACATGGAGAAAGCAGACGCCCTGGTGTTGGTGTATTCCATAGATGCATGGACGAAATTCGCGAAAGCAGTCATGATGCTGCAACGGAAGATTGCGATAAACCAGTTGTAGTTGTTTCAAACAAAAGTGACCTTCCGAACCTGACAGAACCAAGTTTCAAAGACGAGTCAGGTCGCAATATAAGGTTGGTCTACATCTAGAGTCAAAATGTGGTTGCCATTGGTTTCATGCCTCAGCGAAATTGGGTTTGAACGTCGAGCAATCATTTTACAAAGTTCTAGAGCACCTTCTCACACGTGCATGATGAAGCCATTTACTAACAGTGAAGTCTTTTGGAAAATCTTTTAACATACTTGACGTTGAAATCCAATTTTGTCTTTGACTGTTAAGCTAGTTTTTTAAAAGCGATCGTTTCAGCTTGCTAAAAACTAGGCTTCGACAAACACCTGACGAGTTGATGGAGATTATATTGGGTTATATTTAGTGTAATCGATGACTCACAAGGGAAGGAGTGCAAAACGTGGCTTCGCTCTGACGAAGAGCGAACGCTCGAAACGTCAGCTTTCAATGTCTCTACGGTGGCCAATTTACCATATCAACTCAGTGTTGCCCACCACTTCCCCTCCTACACAGCACCACGGTTTCTTTAGACATTAACTTGTTTATCTGCTGGTTCGCTCAATTGTCATGGTTGCCACTGGTTGCCTGGAACTCGTCAATGAATCCCTGGTTTGTTACAGACTGATTTCAGTACTTCTACGGCTAATAATTCGAGCCCGTTGTACAACTCACAAAGTACTTCGCTGGCTTGTCATGGATTCGTCCGTTGTACAACTCACAATCTACTTTGCTTGTGACTGATACCTTACTTGCACAACTCACAAAAAATCACACTGGCTTGTCACAGAAGGTTTCGACGTACACCCATAAACCCCGTCTCACTGATGCCTCTTTCCTAAAGCTCACAAATAAGCACTTCGCTGGTTTGTCTCAGGCAGCCACAACCTTGCCCCCTACCCCCTCCCCCCGGCTTGTCACAGGTCATACCTTAATTTCACAGCTAACCAAAATACTTCGCCGGCCGATCAGTAAAACATATAACTTCTCATTCTAGCCACTTTGTTGGCTTGCCTCGTATTCTTTACTAACTCGTTACCGATTTGGCGTCTTACCACTCACAGATGACTCTGATCCTTTGTAACAATACAATAAACTAACACATTCAACAACACCTCGCTAGATGCTAACCTTAGCCAATCCCGCTAGATTCATAACATGGAACTGAATTGTTAACACTTGCAAGTAGTTCAAACGAAGAAAACTTTACACAAAACGAACATAACAAAGCCGGTGAAAAAGAAATTGTCCACCATTTTGGAAACAATAATTACCATCTCGAGCACAAAACATGAGAAAACCACAGCGAACATGAATGATTTTAAAGAGGAAGTGGACTGACAACCAAGCCATCATAATCTCAACTCCAATATCGAACTTAAATGAAGGAAACTTACAAACAGAAAACAATAAGCAATGACGGAAAATGTCAAAGTCCTGCTAAAGTTGTCAAAGAAGGTCCGATTATAACCGAAAGGAAGGACTAAAAAATCACAAAAGAACAGTCTTATCCGCCAAAACAAAAAAAAGAAGAGGGTTGGAGCTGGTACGAAACAAATGAACGACTTGAACATGTCGTGAACACTGTCGTTTTTGCACGGACCTCGCTACGCTCGGTCAGTACTACTGCGACCTCGGACCAATATTCCCCAGTACGGCCCTCGCTTTAAAACTTCAAATTGAAGAAGCTTTTTTCTTTCCTTCCTTCCCCCCTTTTCTTTTTTTGAGCTTCAGCATAATAGAGCGTTTTTCTGTTTAAACAGACGAGGACATCAATATTCTTCTGAATAAAAAGGTGCTCAGCTAAAATCATAGAAATTTAAAGTCCTGCTACGCGGTGAACATATTTACGAACACGTTGCTTTGAGCAAAGTTTTCAAAATAGCCTTTCGTTGACGTTAAAAATATTCACGGATACTTGTCCTTGTGCATTTAATATTTGTTCCTAGACTGCATAGCGAGTGCTTCCATTTGTTATTCATTTTTTCGCTTTTGAGGCTCGAGAAAACTGGTGTGACTTTTTAAAAGGGTGGAAAGAGAAAAGTGCGTCAAAGATGCGGTTAAAACCCTACGGAAACACTTTCTACGCAGAAACACTTTCTATTCCTGGAAGCTCGCAGTTCTCTTCAAGCTTCGTGTTTGAAAACCTATACGCTTCTTGGAACCCCATGTCGGCGGAAATATATCAGTGCATCAAGATTTTTAGCGCCAAATAAAAGTTATTGTTTCTACACTCTCCGATTCTGTTTCAATTAGGAGACAACAATTAGTAGGATATGGATCGAACGTTTTCCTTATCTAATTCAATTCATCTCCTACCACGAAATTATTTATAAGACACAGAAGAGGTAATTTCCCGAATGAATTCAGGAACATTAAACTGTCAGCACTCAGAAGTGGGCCGTTTCTATTCTTGGCCGTGTTCGGACGCCGGCATGTAGGGCGATATCTCAGTCACTAAACAATGCCAAACTTGGTAAACGTATCTTTTGACGAGCTGTTTAATTCTATGTTAGATAATGATATCAGATTCAAAAATTGGGTCTTCAACCCGTTTATAGGCTCAAAGGCAATCATTAAAATATCACCATCAGTGACAAGTTTTAATACAAGTATTCTGTAGTAACTGACAATTCTCAAACATTTGTACGGAACTTTACTTCGCCCGTGGCAATTATGCATTGAGTCAGAATAATTAAAAGAAAGAAACATTAGCTCGGTGCTAAAGATTTAGACTTTCCCATGGCCATTCAGCTTGGAAGACCTTATCTGGAACTTCAAAAGCTTACGAAAAAAGTGAGCGCGTTTATCATTCTCAAAGTTAGCATTAGTTACAAAATTCTGAATATTTCAATTTTCGGAAGTATTGAATAACAAAATTTCCACATTAAGACTCGTGTGTGTATGGAATAATTGGTTGCAGTCCAAAAAAGTCAAAAATAACCAAAAAATGGACCTCCAGCGGGATTCTTTTGACATGTTATTTAAGACTCTTGCCTGATTTGGAAAACATTTGTCTCACAGGTGAGATATTTATACCAAAGCTTTCTTCGACCCTATTCCACAAATAGGTGCTTTGCTAGGATATAGGATTGCTACTTTCTCGTCGTTATACTTCACTTTTTGTGGTTGATACTAGTTGTCAATGGTGCGGATTTACAGTGCAACCAACTCAATGATCGTCTACTTTTTGCTGCTTACAATTATGCTTCTTGACCATGATGCAGGTGAGTGTATGGTCATAAACCTTGTTTCTCTTTACGAAGCAATTTTCACCTGTTTGAACCAGTGACGAAAAAGGAATTATGTTTCCGTGAAAATTTAGTATTCATTGAACGAAATTTACCGTTATTTCTCTTTTTCAAAAATCTTGAATTTTATCAGAGGAGAGCTGTGTAACATTTTTCGTTTACATATTAACGCTTCATAGTTTTAGATAACGTACCCATATTAAACACTCAATGAAACAATGACTATGGGGTAGATAATATGACTTTCAGTTCTAGACAGAAATGAAGCTCCAAATTTAGGAGTCGCGTATGAGATGCAATGAGTAACAGTACAGAGGGCCCCCTTTTTTAGAATGTATATCCTAAGAACGGATTACACGCAAAAAGAATGACCATTGTAAAAGCATAGCGCCCACGTAAAGTGTTTTTTTCAATAACTGCTGAATTTTACTTTTTACTGTCAGTAAGTGTCAAATTAACGCATAATATCCTAACACATTTTCAGCGGCGTTATAATAAAAATTATTAGATCCATTTTATATTCCCCCCCCCCCAAAAAAAAGGCAAGAGAGATGTTTCACCGTGGACTCAAAATACCGAGAAACGGATAAAAGCGCGACGTCGAAGGCCGAGTACTTTTATTCTTTCGATGTGTTTTGAACCCTGGTAAAACATCAAGCACGAGTTTATTTATCTGACTTCTCAACTGGCATAATAATGAACAAAAGAAATTTTCGCTTTCCACTTTTGTTTTCATTCGTACCGATTAGCACGCAGATGCTAGTTTGTGACCGCAACGAAATATTTCTTCATGTTTTTCAAAGGTTGTTACTTGAAGTTAGCATCACAATTTACATGGTACTTTCTGGTGGGCATGGAAGAACCAGTTCCTGAACTGTGAGCGGTATTTTGGTTCGCTTTGTCCAATCCTTACAGTATCGTACACTTTGCCAACGTAAGTTGTCCGTTTTATATATTTTCAAAAGTTGTGTTGTGGGCTCCTCAAGAGAAAGAATCCAGCCACTCGAGTCGGAAAGCGAATGTTCGAATATGTCGAATTCAGTACCGCGAAGAAAAGCTGAAGAGCCTGTATGCAAATCCTGTGATAATTAAAATGCAGTAAGGTGAGAAATTATTTGCGTCGCATTTCGGGAACGCGTTTAGGCGTATGTATGCATGTATGCGACGTCATTGCCGCCATGTCGGTATACCTTCAACAAAAGGCTAAATCTCAATAGCCCCTTTTGTTATGGTACAGCAACATGGCCGCCACGCCATTGCCCTTTGAATCTCTAGGGACTGGCTGCATACTCTCCATAGAGAATGCGATTAATCAATGGTGTATCGACTTATCGCATTCACTGGAGATAAATTTGCATTTGTCACTGGAAAATGCAGTCCTTTCGCAAGTATCTGAGCAGGAGAAGTAATCAGAGTTGAAATATCCAGTGGTGTACGTATACTTGTGCGCGCCGGAAGTCTAAACAACACGCTTAATGCGATGCAAACAGCTTCTCACATTCTTACTATACGCGTATGTTGCAAACAAACCCCCCCCCCCCCCCCTCTCCCGCCTCAAAAACGTTTTTGGTCTCAGATCAAGGCACTTAAGAGTTTGATATGACGTTTCATTGGTTCTAAGATTCATCCAACTGACCCAAATGGTTGTAATTTATTGGCTGACCACTTTAAGCATTATTCAATTCAAAAGATATATATGTTTTATATGTGGTGGTTGAACTTTTCAGTGCTATTGGCTCATAAAGTTAAAACGTTGCACTTATAAATAGCTTTAAAGTTAAATACGTTAGAGGGTTTACTTAAGTGATAAACAGAGAGAACTTGCATCTCACGGAAACTTTTGTCCCCCCAAGCTGCATCTTAAAATCGCGCGTATGAACTAGCAGCGATTTCAACGGGATTTCGGTGCGATTTATCGCCGCGATAGGCACAGGCTTCGAACATGTTTGTACGCTGAGAAAACAGCCACTTGAGCCCTCGCAAAACGACGTCTGAGAAACGAGCGCAAAAATTCCATACTGATGACGTGCACTAACCAGATCTTGGTAGTGCTTCTGATTGGTTGTGCTGCGAGGGAATTTTCTTTCAACCAATCAGAAGCGCTACCAAGATCTGGGTAGTGCACGTCATCATCAAGTCATCACGTCATCAGTTACTCAGACGTCGTTTTGCGAGGGCTCAAGTGGCGACCTCGCGAAACGTCGGCTGTTTTCTCAGGCTAACATGTTTGACATGCCGCACCTTTTCTCAAACCTTACCAGTTAATAATGAGAGGTGACCATGGGGAGCCTTGTTCGTGCACCGCATTTAAAAGTTTGTCGCCATTTTGTTAATTAACGGAAGTATTTCTTTCTTCTAAAGGCCGAATTTTTTCTGCGTTTGATTATTCTTCGTCGAGTCACAGCAACTGCGATACCAAGTGCAAACTAAAAATACCAGCTTCTTCACATTCATGCATTCTTTCAGGAAGAATGCAAATAGACTTGAAAAGCTATGCCGTCTTGATTTGTTTGCCAAGGTTGAACGATTGCTTTGTTGCAACACTGCTGGAGAAACTTATCGCGATAATAATAATGTCAAAATCAAACTGTTATTATAGACTCTAAAATAGAAAATATTCGCGGCTAAAAATGGGCACGCAAGTCAATACTTCAACGATGCAAACTAAATGTAGGTCATTTATCTCAAACGATGTAATGATCTTCTAAGGTAATGACCGAAAGATGGTAATCCATTCTCACAATTACGGAGAGAGGGGGGAGAGAGTGTTCCCCTAGGGAAAAAGATGCCGTAATCCTCTCCTGGGTGTAATAAGGTATTAAGAGACGCAAGCATTTATATGCATTAAGGAGGCGCAGTGTAATAGCCATGACGGGAGACCTCACAACAAAAATTACAACTTGTATTTTGTCTGCTTTTCTTCTTCTGTTTGTTTGATTCTCTGTTTGTTTGTTTGTTTCTTTCTTCTGAGACGCTTTTGCAACACAATGCAAATTGTTGCTCCATCTTATAAAGCTTATTCATTAAAATTACAATCAGCAATCAAATGTGCATTACACATTTCAAATGGGAAGTTGTTTTTACTTCGACGTCAGGTGTCAAAACGCTTCCACTTGATTAACGATGTTTTCATACTCTTCGTCCGCTTCGTCGTATATTGTCCGTCGATGTTCGCCGAGGATGTGCATAGTCTAGTGTATGTAGCTTAAACTTATACGTCTACAATTCTTGAAGCATTTTCCTTTCAATCTGGAAGGTTTGAATTAACTGAAGGGATCAAATCACAAAATCACAAAAGTATTCGTATCAAATCACAAAAGTATTCGTGTCTCGGGATAAACTGGGATCCATAAGCAACCAGAAAGCTGACGTCCCAGACTTCATGTACGGCAATATGAAGCTGTACGGCAAACTCTTTCCAGAAATTCAAATTATAGTTAGGTAAAATTACTCTTCGTCTGCAATGAAAATGTCCAAAAAACGGTCATATACCATGCCTCAGTATTTACTTCCACAGTAAGGACGGTTGTCAAACGTCACCGCTTAGAATATAGGCAGTAAGGGAAACTGCCATTATACTGACGAACGGTCTCCAACGATCTGTTATTATCTGCGAGGCCTGCAGAAACGCCTTTGATGACAATCCACTCATCGTCCAGGTCACGTGCTGCTGCGTACTTCTATCGTGTTGATTTCAAAAAACTGGTATCAGCCTCTCTTTGATGGCCCACATAACGGATAGACTGAGGATGAGCCAATTTACTTTTAACATATTTCATACCGTAGGAGTATGATTTTAGGAATTATGGAGGTATTTGATACCACATCGTTAATAACATTATATCAAAATAATTTGATATGATGAAAAAACCGAGAGACGACAATATTTATAACTACAGTGTGCACATTTCTTTCCAATTTTCCAATGCGATAACAAACTCAAAACAAAAATTTGTGCACTTAACCTTAAAATAGGTTTATTATAGGCCATCATAATCTGATA
Organism: Siderastrea siderea; assembly: GCA_964030785.1. NCBI lineage: Eukaryota > Metazoa > Cnidaria > Anthozoa > Scleractinia > Rhizangiidae > Siderastrea > Siderastrea siderea. Next base: position 28,716,060 of record OZ034975.1, read on the forward strand.
CAATAAAGTAATCTTTTCAACCTGCCCTGTTGAACCAAAATAATACTGGGAAAAAAATTAGAGCTTAAATCTGTTGTCTAACACGATAAAAGTCATCTTTTCAGACTACCCATTTAAACTAAATGTCTTTTGACCTGAATTTTCAAGTCAATTCAAGCTAAGTAATTTAAGTATGTTATTTAGCTCCAAAACCATAATACACTAAATATAGCAACACAGGTCTCACTCAAAAATTTTAAACTCAAATGTTTGAGTTTAACAGTGTTGTGAATTGATTAATTATTGGTTGGACTTTGAATTATTAAAGGAGCATTAGCTAATCGAGTGTATGATCTAAGTGTGCTATTAACAGTACTTAGAAACAAGAAATAAAGTGTTTAAAATTACACAATTAACCGAAAGTGTTGTCACTTAACTTCGTTAAAGCGAGAACCCAGTGAAAACGTTATTTTGACTCTAGATGTACTCCAGCCTTCAAATTGTGGCTACGCTGGTTTAGAAACTGGTTCTGCCAAGTTTGGGAGGTCAGTTTTGCTTGAAACAACTGCAACAGGTTTATTGCAACCTTTCGTTTTTCCAGCACTATAAGAATTGCTTTCGCAAATTTTGTCCATTTAGCGAGAGGCTTGTGAATGAATCTGGTTGCTCCAACACCATGACAATCCATACAGTTTGTGACATATTGGTTTGTGGTTTGGAAATGGAAACGGTTTTTGCGCTGTATAACGGCATAATCATCAGGACAAGCCATGTTTGAAAGTTGATCTTTTCAGAAAATAAAAAGAAAAAAAGAATTCTTAAAGGGAAAACAAGCAAACAAGCAAGTTCTTAAAAATCTAAAGAAGAGATTTGTTTCATATTCACTGTTCATAGTATTTGAGTTGTTATTAGGAAAACATGATGTAAAGACATCTGGACTCACTTCCCCACTGGAACCATAAACATGTTATACTATATCTTTCCATATCTACCACGGTATCTTCTTTCGTACCTTTGATGTCACATGGACCCAGAAAATACACTGCAATACAAGTATGCATTCCGAAGTCTTGCTTGTCCGTAAGAGGCATGGTCAAGCGTGTGTTTCTTCCTCTCTGTAGCTGAGTGCCTTTCTTCTTCCAGGTTGCAATCGGTGGTGGATACCTACTGACAGGGCAACAAATTGTCTGACACTCACCAGTGGTTGTATTGTAGAGAGTTGTGGGACAAGCTACATTTTGGCAGGAACAACTTAACAATAACATAATAGAAATTAAAAATAAGAGTTTGCTAACAATAGAGGTTTGTTGTTCATACATGACGTGAATGACTTGTTTCATTACATGAATTTAGCTAATTGGATTTAAAGAGATTATTTGAAGACCCTCCTTTAAACATTTACAACTGAGCAGGTTCGTCGGAAAACCTTTACTAACATACAAGTATCTATACTGAGTAAGGTTGTCAATTAAACCTGAATGTAGGTCAAAGAAAGAAAAAATAGAAGAAAGGTAATTCTGAACATGTACACACTAGTAAGGGCAGTCATATTTGGATCGATGTAATCTGAGACCAAGCTTACATAATACTTGAAGGGTAACCTTCGTCTGAACAGGGCTTGTTGAATGGATGTTAACAGTAGCATCACAAGCATAATATCCAAGGTTACCAACAGCGAAGTCTTTTCCCCTTTTTTTCTACTGTAAGCTGAGATGATACTGATCTCCATCGATAAACGCAAGAGCACCAGGACCACTGCAGTGCCATCACAGTTCAGCTTTGTTCCGTACACCATGAATGGCGGCGAAAGCATGCGCATTGTGTTCGCTCCTGGTTTATGTGTCTGGCTAACTTTGTAATTCCATTCGGCTTTCAAGCGATTACATTGGATCGGAGGCAGGCAGGGTCAAGAACCCAAAAAGGACCTTGTGACTGAACGTGCCATCAGGAAACTGTGCTTGGAGCTTCTCACCCTGTCCCTGAGGGACGCCCTGTGGCCCAATTCTGCACTCTAATTACTTTATCAACCGCGGACATAAACTCTCGCTTCCAGCGCGATGGCCAACCTTCTTGTGAGTTGTGGAATCACTTACTGCCTGTAGAACCATATGCCTTTCAGGGGAAAGCTCGTGGTAACAATCAAGCCCCCACTGCTGTTGTTTCTGTTGCTGACTGATGTGCCACGCACCTTTATGCGATAGGTGTGGACCTTTCGGGTCGGCTGTGGACGTTTACCGCTGCTCAGTTTCGCAGTTACGTCTCACACATTGCTTATGTCTGAATGCTACCCACTGAATTGAACAACGTTGGCTTAATCCCTTCAAGGTTTCATCCGTGGCCTACACGAGCCCTCCATGGCAGACAAAGCTGATGGGCGTGACATTATAGTTCCCACGCCTAGACCCTACGAAGTCCTTGCTCCTCTGCAGGTGGTGCACAGACTCCAGATCGTCAGCCAGTCACTCCCTCTGGTGCATGACCATATACCAGTGCACCCTGCTGCTGCGCAAGTGGCTATATGGTCTCATTAACACGTACCTAAACGTCTCCCACGGACTACTTTGTTCCGTCTGATGGACTTCTGGCATCTGTTATTGCTGTGCCACCTAAAAATTATTCCGGTCGCCAACGAAGAGCCCCATTTTAACCACAATCAATACTGGGTCTTTTACTAATAAATGCTGATGTATTTTCTACGATTCATGGTGATCCGTACATTTTCTGGACATAACTGGGTACCAGATGTCGTTCAGTTTTTCACTGTCCTTACAGTTTAGAAACCTTACCTTCGCTTTTAATCAGTTATTTACATCAGTAAATAACAACAAAGCAAAACAAAAGAAAAAAAACACAACGGAAACGTTGTCATTGCCGTTACAGGGGCAATTCAATTTTTACATTATTTCAAAAAAATTTATTTCTCATATATAATATCTCGTAAATGTAGTGAGTGGCCTGATCTAAGAATTGCAGGTCATTCCCTGTTATCTTTTAGCTTTATAATGGCGTCGTCTCCTCGCAACGCTGAGAGTAATGTTTCAGAAGTGACCACGTGCACCTGTCATATGTAGGTCAAGCTCAGAGTTAAACTTACTCTTTCTTGCAGGCTTACTTAATTTCGTCCCTTTTAAGCACAAAGTTATGACAATGATAATGATAATGACGATAGCAAAAGCTATGCATCCTCCTATCATGACCTACCTTTCACTATCTGTTAGACCTGTACGGTCACCAGCACTGGGGCCTATTAATGTTGCAGTTGTTGGTACTCTTATAGGGGTTCGCTGCAATATGACTGGTTATTAGTTGGCGGGAAGTGCGCTAGAAATAATCTATTTGTCAAAGACGTCGACCAAGATCCAGGAATAGTTTATGGGAGATGGAGACTTCATCTTATGTACTTCTAGGGAAATAGTCTTACTTTATTTTTAGCTTTGTATACATGTGATATGAAGGGCGAATTTCATACAACTCCATAGAAAGTGGATTTAATATCAAATGATAATTGTAACCTACTTCTACAACAATACTAATTTCATACGTTTTTGAAAGAAAAACAGTTATACATTTATTTATTAAATTGTTAACAATATTATATAGTTTAAAGCAGAACCATGTTCACTTACACATAAATGGATAATGATTTTAACACTGAACAGATAAATTAAATATGCTGTTTTAACCTCTTAATAATTGTGTTCATTCCAGTTGAATAGTTGATTTTTTTGTGAACATGGCTCTTCATCAGTCATCATTAATAATTTTTAACAACCTTTTGAAGAGACACTCATATTTTCCTCTTTTAAAACAGTTCTTTCCTATCCTGAAGATACAATCATCATCTTTTGGTTCTTATAACTACTTACAGTAAAAATTTCATGAAAATTGGTCAAGGCATTTGATAATATTTCTTTATTAGACTATACTTTCATGCTCCCTTATTCCTTGAAAACCATTCTTTACCCCCGATTGAGAGAACCCAGCATCCCATGCAAATTTCTGAACTGTATACTGTTCACTAATACTACACATAGATCACAATACTAAAAGAGTTAAAGAAACATTAGATCAAAGTATTTAATAAAGCAGACTTAGTATAGAAAATTTACAATTAACTTACTATTTTTTACTTCGGTAACTGAAAATATATTTTTATTCTTTCCTATAACTAAGTTGAACTTATTTATCCCAAATTAATCTATAATATTTAAATTATTTTGTTTTGGTCTCTCCTGTAGGGTTACAAGGTGTTCTGACCTTAAAATGACTCCCTCTAAAATTTTTGAAATAATACCTGGTTTCTTTTCATTTGGTTTCTTCGGAACACTGAGCTGTGAAGTCAGCAACGTGGGATTGCACCTATTCTAGAATCATCTGCTGTCTTTACTCATGGGCAGTTTGATTGATTCTCTTTGTTTGAGGCGTTTCTTGCTTCAGCTGATGTTCAACCGTCATCTGTTTCTGCATTTTCAACAGCTGTAATTCTAGGGACTTTCAGTGCAGCGTCCCTTTTCCCTCCTTCATGCTATGTCCAAATGTAATATCAACTAAAGATGAAAAGCAAACAGAACCAACTCTTTAAATTGGTACCCACCAGCACCAGCATTTTTCTCTTCCAACCCCCCCCCCCAAAAAAAAAAACTTTTGATTATCTTTTTTTAAAATTCTGAACTCGTAAGATGAGTCCTGTGTCGCCTTGTGATTTTTGTTTTTTACTTTTTCCACGGAATGTCGACCAATGTCACCTGGTCGTGATGAAGAAAAACAAATTGGAGCTGGTTGTCAAACCTTTTTATTTCGTTTGTATTTAATAGAGTAGGAGTGTAAAGTCGCCCTGTTCATGCAGGGATAGTATAGTGAGAAGAGCCCTATGGACTATATATAGTTGAAATAGAAAGAAAGAATGGTTCCTTGTTTAACATCTCTTATTAAATTCTTAATCTCCAGTTTTCTTTTTTCACAGTCCCTAAAATTCATCCTTTCCATCCTTTTTCCTTTCTTCCCTATATACATTTTGAGAAGCCTTAAAATAATTCACGAGGAGTTAAAGCATCCTAAAGATGCCAGTAAGTCGTCTTTCCTTTCCTTTTTCATGTCCAAACAGTAATACCAACTAACGATGACAGTGAACAGAACCAACTCTTAAAACTGATATCCACCAATACCAGCAGCAGCATTTTTCTAAAATTTTCAGCGGATTTTATAAGCAATTCTTTTTTGAGCTTCCCAGTAAGTCTTGTACTAATTAAACACCATTGCTGAAATTGAGGCAACCTTCAGCAAACATTAGATCTGAAGGCACGATATATAAGGGGGCTTCGGTACTTTTATGGCTTGTCACGGTTTTTGTACACCTTCCGGTAGGTCCTGCCAGTGTTAATGCAATAGATGAGGAGTACGTTCTTACTTCAGACCAGTTTGTGGTCTTTTTAGTCTTCTGTGAGGACCTTTCTGCTACAAGTTTATTTAGCTCCTGTTCGCTAAAATTAGCAAATCTCTTCGCTGGCGGCTCATTTAACAAATTTAGCTCAAAATTCGGTAGCTCACCTTCCTCATTATGGTTTCTTCTTGAGCTACCCGAAGTTTTTGCCTGTCGAGCAGAATCTCTAGTTTTTTCCATCTCTTAACAACATAAAATTTGCAACAAATAAACATTTACCGGCAAAAAATTGCAAAAAAGCTGCTGACGCGAGCGTGCAACTCACGGACAAATGGATAGCGCGCATCAGCCAATCAGAGTGCGCACTTTATTAAAGCTATGTTATAAAACTGGTTTCTTACATAGTTGGGTACAAATTTAAAGCTTTTCATGATTAGTTTGGCTCACATCCTACTTGTAATTAATTAGCCTTGTGGGAGTATCTACTTCAGGTTTAGATTGTATCGGGATTCACTGAACTGGTCAGAGAGGGAGTTGAATCCAGGCCACGGCATTCAAATATAAGCTTCAAAACCGGCGCTCTGATCACTCGGCTACACTACCTCATGATCAATGACGGCCACACTACGGCTCACACTACCCGGCGTTGCACATGAGAGATTAGTAAACTGTTTACATGTCGAGACAATCTACAGCAACTATACTTTATCTGCACTTTACATTTTTAATGAAAAAGTGTTGCATTTTTTTCCTCCAACTGCCATAATATGCAATATTTCTTTGTAATATCACTAAGAACTATGGAAAATCATTAAATATTTCTTGACTTCTGTTACAACACTATTATTATTATTATTATTATTATTATTATTATTATTATTATTATTACTACTTATTATTATTATTATTCATTTTATTATTATTATTATATAGAGGATATTACATGATGGCGCGAAGATATGAATTTTAGGCGAGTGAGTAAAATATTGTTTTTTACCACGAGAAAAAAAATTCATATCTTCAAGCTGCCGTGTAATTTCCTTTTTATTATGTAGACAAGAGTGTTTTCGCACAAACAACAGTGTAAAAGAGGGAAATGACGTCATCGATATCCTCACTAGTGAGGATATGGAAAATACGCCACTCGCGTCCCAGATGTAGTTTGGTATGAACTTTACGAGTGGTCTATTTTCCATTAAAATACCCTTGTCTATATAATAATATTTATTATTATTATTTAGCCTAAGAACTATGGACAATCATTTAATATTTATTGACTTCTGTTACAACATTATTTAATGTTCTCTAATTAAGAGGTGTTATTTCAGTTACGTTTTCTTATTGGGTCGACTCTTCTGTTATTTCCTGTAAATACAAAATATATTTTATCTCGTTCCATTTTACTCCTCTGTTGCGGTAGGGGACTGCTCTCGTCGTGCTCGTTTGCTGAAGCGTAATTACGAAAATCCAAAAACAAATACACCGTTCTGGCGTAAATATGGCCAAAAGCGTGACGTTTATTTGTCTAAAATATCCTTATCAAAAACTACAAGTATTTGATGGTATCTTCAGCAAAGGTGGGGCACGAAAAAACCGCCACAAGCCACAACTCTTCTCCTATTTCCTGTAAATAGAATATATATATCTTATTAGCACAATTACTTCACATTACATAAAACGAAACCCAAACATACGAAATATTTCTCCATTTCCATTTACGTCTTTTGGAATCTTATCAGTTCAACCCACTGCAATAATTCCTCTTCTTGCTAAATCCATTCATTGCAAACAACGTTTCAAATTTTACATAACTTGCCAAACTTATATTTAACTATTATATCAAATGTTAACTTATTTCAAGGATCCAGAGCCTTTTTATCTCGTGGTTGCGATAGCAACGAAGAATTATACTAGCACATCGTCACATTCCTGTGGTGATTTCCGTGAGTACTTTCGATAGATTTGGTGTTGTTCGTTTAATCTCCGGTTTTCCCAAGAGAGTATATTCGCGGTGTTTTCGTGCCTTTTCGGAGATATTTTCGTTATATTTAGGTTGTGATATATGAGATAACTAGGGTTTATGGAGTTTCTTTTGTTCTATTAATGAGATTTCTCGTTTGGCAGGGTGTTCACGGTGAGTGATATTTTGAAATTTTCCCGCAATATTGAAGAGAAATAATTATAACCTTTTTGACAAGGTTGCATTGTAGGGCGAGTTGTCTGGTAGACAAATTGAATTTAATCTTGACAGTTGCGATGTGCGGTGTTTATTCTATTTCCGGTTTTGATTGCATAATACTTGTGTGTGGCGTCATCTGTGTTAAGGATTTCATTTCAAATTGAAGACTTTCAATACTTACCATATTTTTTTCCACCCTCAGTCGAGGTCCTAAAAGTTGAAAAAACATATTAACAATAATACGTGAGTTCTGTTTTTCGTTTCTTATTCTAAGTTACCATATCTATCTATCTATCTATCTATCTATCTATCTATCTATCTATCTATCTATCTATCTATCTATCTATCTATCTATCTATCTATCTATCTATCTATCTGTCTGTCTGTCTGTCTGTCTGTCTGTCTGTCTGTCTGTCTGTCTATCTATCTATCTATCTATCTATCTATCTATCTATCTATCTATCTGTCTGTCTGTCTGTCTGTCTGTCTGTCTGTCTGTCTCTCTCTCTATCTATCTTTCTATCTGTCCGTCCGTCCGTCCGTCCGTCCATCCATCCATCCATCCATTTACAGGTCAATAATTGAACCTTATTTCACCTTATTTCACATATTGTTGTATTGTTTGGGACACTATAGGTGAGACACAAATGGCTAATTTGCAAAGACTTCGAAACCGGGCAGCACGCATCATAACTGGTGCCTCTTGTCTGAAAAGATCTTGGGATCTTCTTGCAGAATTAGGGTGGTTGAATTTGGAGGAGATGAGACAGCGTCAAAAGGCTATCTTGATGTTTAAAGTATTAAACGGCCTGACCCTCCCGTATTTGTCTGAAATGTTTACACACAAAACCGCTTTTCAGAATTATGGACTGCGATCTTCCAAAATAAACCTTGAGCTTCCAAAATGTCGCACAAAGTATTACAAAAATAGTTTTGCTTTTTCTGGAGCTAAGCTATGCAACGCGATTTGCCTCCAAGTGTTAAAGATGAAAGTTCCCTTAAAAGGTTTGCGTTTAAACTAGACTTCTACACTACTGGCACCAACAATGCCTCAAAGTAATTTCATATTATACTTATATCGTAGTATATTGTAATTAATAAATTAACTGTGATTAGTTTTACTGAGATAATATCGAGTACGAATTTTATGTAAAACAAATTTTAATATCTATCTATCTATCTATCATCTATCTTTCTATCTATCTATCTATCTATCTATCTATCTATCTATCTATCTATCTATCTATCTATCTATCTATCTATCTATCTATCTATCTATCTATCTATCTATCTATCTATCTATCTATCTATTTATCTATCTATCTATCTATCTATTCGTCCGTCCGTCCGTCCGGCCGTCTGTCTAGCCGTATCTCTCTATTAATCTGTCAATGGGTGTGTGAGTAAATGGACTTCTACACTATCGATTGGCACCAGAAGGAGCTAATCCTCTATCTATCTATTTATCTCTTTCTTTCTATCTGTCGGTCTGTCAACCTCAAAAGAAAGAATTTGGAAAGTATGTAAAAGGTGTACATCAAAAACAAAAGTACACGTTGATCAACAATAGAAATGCACTTGCCATTTCCTCGACTAGCACGTCATCGGCATCTACTTCCATTCTTAAATCAGAAGGAGAAAGAAAGAAGGGTTAAAATAAGTCTTTATCAGAGTCAGCCAAACACTGATGTACAGTATATTTAACTTGTTGGAAAGTTTTTTGTTGTTTCTAGTTTAACAGATAAGGAACAAAGTCAGCAAATTTTCTTCTAACTACGCTCTGAGATGCAATGAGATTTTTGAAACTAGAAATTCTTGAGTTTCGGCTGGGTTTGGACAACCAAACACATATCTTCCAAAAACAAATCTCAAGAGAAAAAAGATTTGAACTTGATTGGATTCATTTTCTTTCTTTATTTATTCACGTTATACGCGATCAATCGATACAGTCTCGGAAGAAAATCTGATTTGTGAAGCAACGTATATACGTATTTTAAGCGACGATTTCCTTGAGTTAAAAGTTAACTTGCAATCTTTATGCTTAATACTTTATGCTTTAAGGACGGTGCCTCCTTTTGTTACTGCGCACACGTTTTGCGCATCTCGGGAAATTCGGGTTTCTTAAGGAATTTGTCCATTCATACAACAGTAATTTTGCGCGGTTGGAAAAGCAGATCGTAGTAAGGGCTATTAGATTCCAAAAAGAAAACTGGGAATAACCACGCATTTTTCAGAGATGATTGAGCTTAAATTTGAAAAGAAATGCCACACATTCTTGCGGCAAAAGCCGAAAAAAGCCATTTCAGTGCAGCCTTGCGCGCTCGCCTGTGCAAAGGAAAACAATACTGAGATCAATTTGGGTCAACTTGTATTGGGTGGCCAAAGGGTGTAAAGGTTGGGTTCACTTGCATGTAAGTATGAGGTGAATCACTCAGAAATTCAATGTGAAAGTGAGGGGGTGGTCTATCTGGAAAACAGTACATGTAACACGCTTGTAACTTGCCCTGTTTATCGACTACCTAAGACAATTTTACTTGACAGTGATTTTTCCATGGCAACCTCTCATTTGATCAAATATTTCTTTACTTCCGGTGTAAAGCCTCTGCACACAACGAAAAACTTTTCTTATCAAACATTTTAACGTGTATGTTTTCTACTCGCCCAAGAAAGTTGTCAAAGTAATTGGAATGCATGTCCAAGTCACGTGATCTCAAACTGTTAATAACGTAACTTTATTCGTACCAATAAAACGTACTTCCATGGTAGTTTGACCACCATTCCAATTACACTGGATAAGTTGTTTGGGTAAGTAGTAAAACTACCTGATAAATTGTTAAGAAAACATCGTTTTTCCTTGTGTAAGTGGAGTGTTACTTGATCACGTGACGTATTTCCATGGAAACATCAACTATATGTTAAAACTTAGTGATGTCGTAAGCTATGGCCAAGTTTTATGCCCACTGTAAGAACCGTTTTTAAGATGGACCATCCCCTCACTTTTACACTAAACAATAGATGACCCAGCCCTTAATTATAATATACCTAAGCAAATCAAACACAAGTTTTCGCAAGCCAAAGCAAGTAAAGTCAATGAACGCAATTCATCAGTGGCCGTGATAAGTTCCGAGGGTTTTAAATTTAGCACTAGAAAATAAAACAACAACAACAATAACAAACAAAAAATATCAACATTAACGATATCACAAACTTTGAATAATGAACAAATGCCTCAAATTTTTAAGCAATACAGTAGAAAAATAGGTTCCGAATTTCTCGCAAAAAAATCTCGGCAAAAGAAAATTTTTCAAAAAAAAATGCTCGATTAATTGTTATTTAGAACTTGTCACAATTAATGATCCATGCTCGTGAAAATGGCGGAGCTGTTCAGAGTGCTCAAGTCAGTTGTCTGAGCCGACAAGAAGTATACTTTTAATAAAGAAGCTTGGTATCGACCATGTCTACACGCTGTGTTTGTTTTGCAGCAGGAATATAAAGAAATTGCGATAAAGACGTCAATTTAGTAACCTACCCTTCTTCATCATCACTTAGCGATAGTCGCTGCAAAAAAAAAAAAAACAGAAAGGGTAGTCACTCAGTTATCTAATCTCCAACGCTATGTTACGTGATAAAACCTTCTGCAAGTTATACATGTTTCAGTGAACGGAGATGTTTTAAATACTTACTTCGAATTCTTCACAAAGCTCCAAAATCGGATCCCGCATTCTGTAAACAAAATGTAGTGATAAAATTAGAATCCATTTCTAAAAGTAAGCTTTAAAAGTCATTGCTTTGAATCTTATTTGAAACGTTTCCATCTAAGTTATGCTTAGCGCAAATGTTCAAGTGAAGAAAGAAACAACGATTATCGAAGATGTAATCCGGTACAGGAGCTCATAACCCGGTGCATACAACTGCCATATCTTCGGGTCACGGCATTTTCTCAGACCAATTTATTTTAGCTGAAATTTTTCACGAATTCAGAATTCTAAAAGAGCCTGCTAACTATGCAATCGCGAGCTTGAATAATTATTATAAGCCTTGTGTTATGTCTTGCGCTATAAATTCGGAATTTTAGAAAACGAAAGAACGATGGATATATAGCCGCCAGTTTTTCGCGAGTGCAGACCGAAACTTTAAACGCAGTAACCTAGGCTTAGTATGGGAGTTGCACGTTCCGATTCAGATGGGCTTCTGTTCCGGTACTATTGTTGACAAAAAGGAACGCAATTCATCAGTGGCCGTGATAAGTTCCGAGGGTTTTAAATTTAGCACTAGAAACAATAAATATCAACATTAACGATATCACAAACTTTGAATAATGAACAAATGCCTCAAATTTTTGAGCAATACAGTAGAAAAATAGGTTCCGAATTTCCTTCCTTCCTTTCTTCCTTCCTTCCTCCCTCCCTCCCTCCCTCCTTCCTTCCTTCATTCATTCGTTCATTCGTTCATTCGTTCATTCGTTCATTCGTTCATTCGTCCATTCCTTCACTCGTTCATTCGTTCGTTCGTTCGTTCGTTCATTCGTTCATTCGTTCATTCGTTTATTCGTTCGTACACTCGTTCGTCCGTTCGTTCGTTCATTCGTTCATTCGTTTATTCGTTCATTCGTTCACTCGTGTTCCCGTTCTGAAGAGTGGGACTGGGTATGAATAACAATTCAAAATGGCGGATGGAAACATGGTATCCCCTCTTTCGCCTAAAAGAAACGGCTGTTTTCCGGTAAAGTCGGAACCTTAGACTCCACAATTTGGCAGACTGACGTGGAAAACCAAGTAATTCAAACAAGGTAACCATTTTTGGTGGAATGGTAGCCATTTCCTACTGCAATAGCATCCAAATTATGTGTTGATTTAATAGTGTTTCAATCTGGAAACTTGTGAAGTCCGGTAGAGAACAATTAACATTTAGCTCGGAGTTTATAGAGCAGGAAAGAGAAGGAAAGTAAACAGTGTCTCTCATGACATCAGGTCACTTTCTTTATGATTTTACCCTCGATAACTCGAACCTTTTTTATTTCCCTTGAAGGTTCGAGTTATCGGGAGTCAACTGTATAATTTCTGCCGATCTGGAAGATAGCTAGTCTGGGACAGGGTAGGTATCTTTGGCATCTAGTCTATAATACGGTTGCAAAATGGAGCTGAAAGTGGTCTGCTATAGGGTAAAGGTTTCAGAGTCCTGGCCGTATACAGCTCCACAAAAACTTGGATCAACAAATCGTTTAGACGAGAGAGTAATGCACGTACTAAATCCCAGGGTAGGGGAGTGCTAACCCCAGGAAGTTGACATAGAAGGTTGGCACCTTGGTAGTGATTTTAACATTACTCAATGCCTCAGTTATTTGACTATCACAGAAACAGCTCAACACAGAGCGAGCTAGCCTGCACCGCAGATTGGAGTAAGAGCTTGTTCTGGACTCCCAACGGTGAACCAGGATCTGGTTACGTTCTCTGATTGCCCTTTGTAGAAAAGGATTGTTTAGATTAGCTCTGATTGGCTAGCAGGGATTTCCCAAGGGTTAGAACTGGAAGCAGTTATGCGAGTGTAAAAATATGAGAACTGGAGGTTAGCATTCATGACAGAAAAAACCCAATTTGAATTGAGATCCAGCCAGGACAAAGAGAAGCTATCAGATCTTTCTTTGTGGAAAAAACGTGCTTGCTAATTTACCTACAAACTGTGGAAAATCGTTGATTTTCCAGTGTCTTCCTATTGTCACAGATGGCGCCCATGATATACCTCGTGGTTCGACTGTTATTGTTGTGGCTGTGATTTCGTCTTTGCGATCCCTGATGGAGGATCAGGTGTAATGTCTGAACAATCTGAGTGAGTATACTGGCTATTGTGATCACGGATAGGGAAGACCCAGAAACTATTCAGCAGGTCTTAAATGGAAACCACCTCTTAAACTTAGTGACCTTAGTGTTTGGGTCACCGTTTATTTTCGCAAGCCCAACAAACAATTCAGAGGTTTGCGCTTGCTAAAATTGTTGCTATTAATAGCATAGCCCACACATATTATTTGTTAAAACATATTGACAATAATGAACAGTGTCGGCAAAACAAATAATGACTTACAGGAGGTGAGCTTTTTTCCCTTGAAGAAAAATCTGATGCCTTCTTATTGTTCTGGCTGGATCTCTCGTAATTCAAACTGGGATTTTAATAGCTGTTACTAATGCTTACCTCCACTTCACCTCAGTATTAAATAAACTCACCATTATCCGTTAATATTTTTCCCTCGCTGGGCTTGCTTCTGGTTCTAGCCCATGGGAAATCCCTGCCAGCCAATCAGAGCTAATCTAAACAATCCGTTCATACAAAGGCCAATCAGAGACTGGACCCACAAGGATTTCGGCACTAATTTGCAGACACTTATTACCAAGGGTCATATTCCATCTGCGGCACAGGCTAAGAGTGAGCCTATTAAAAGAACATGGGGAGCATTTTGTTGGCTTCTGAGTTTGACAAATTTAGATGGTGGAGAAAATAACGGTTGTGAATCTTTGAACATCTATAAACTTTGCATTTCCTTGATTTGAATAGATGGCTCTCTAGTGAAGAATAAAACCACAAGAAAAAAGTTGAATTACAGATAAAAAAATGCACTGATCACAATGCAATTTTAAAAAATCCCAATTGAAGTTAACAAAATAATTATGAATGTGAAATTAACTTTCACAAAGTAACCAAAAGAATTCCCATGGTTAAAATTCCATGATCATTTTAGAATAGACGCAAACTCAAAAACTATGTCTGATACTTTTTAGTTTGTGGTCATGTGATAGGTCAGATTTAAAACAATTTAGTTTACATTTTTGCTAAAAGTTTCCAAATTTTTGTCTGAATTTCTTTATATGTGGTGTTGTTTTGAAGTCCCGCTAGATCTCATTTCCAATCATTACAACAAAATATATAAATATTTTCTCTGAAACATTGAAAACGAAATGAGACATAATTCTAATCAAATTATTTCACTGATTATTTCACCGATTGCTTGCCAGTCTTTCATCTTCTTTGAAAACTTGTCACTGCAAAAGCCCGAGCATTAAAACAAACAACATATTTTAAAGTCATACTTTGCCTAAAATTAGCCATCTACCTATTTAACTGTCTGTATTAAGGGGATGTAGAGACCTTACAAGAATGTTGAAGTGATTCAGAGCACACCTCGATGGCTTTCTGTCTGGTCAGTGAGCCAATCAATTGTGTTCATTTGCTCCCTGTTAGCAATTTCAATTGATTGCCTGAGACCCTCAGCCTCAACTTCTAGGATCGCTCTGTGTTTCATTAGTTGTCCGGGGATGGAAATGTCAAATTCCTTTGGGTATGCCCATCCCCTTTCCCCCACCCTGGGGCAATAAACAGTGAAAGGAACATAAACATTTTTGACATGTCTGAAAATAACACTTGTGATGTTTGTACCTGTTAAATCGTAGCTGCGAATGGCCCTGCACTGTATTATTTACCAAGTTAGCATTTAGATTGTGTAAATTATATTCATTCGTGATTTGGTTGTTATTTCTGTTGACAGAATTATTTTCTAGTTCACTAGAAGGAAGTAGGACGGTATAGAGTGTGTCCATGGTGGCCATGTTGGAGGAGCAAACCAATAAAAGCTATTTGCATAAAAATAAAACTTTTTTCCTAAAGGAAAGGAATTCTGTTGTTTTTCTCCTCCAGCATGGCCACTGCAGACACACTCTACTCAAGCAATAGCAGCAATTTATAGCAATAATACATTCTGGTAGAAATTTTATCCAAGATTTCCTTGATATTGTTAGTACTTTGTACATTGCATAGGTAGTCTGAGATCACAATGTGAATCTTGGGCTGCCAAAATCGATATAAATTACCTTTATGAATGAGCCTTACAAGCTTATTTAACAATGTACTGTACTCACGTCTTGGCAGATGAAGTTTTGGCAGGCTTTCTCACTGTATTATCTATCACAACACTCTGTTGGTATGTTCCTTTGTGTGAGAATTTTTAAAGAAGTGCCTCTTTTTATAGTCATTTGTGAACATGTAATTTTTCCTTTAATGGTATAGCCAGTCTAAAACTGTTTTTATGTCCGAGTTGGTTTGTCTTGAATTCTTAAGGCTTGATTCCCTCGTGAAAATAAATCGAACCTTAAATTTAGGGATATTTCCAAATTAGGATTTTATCATTTGTCCTATATACTACTTTTTTGAACAAATGTTAAATTCAAGTGAGTATGTGTATTCCTTATTTTACACATCTTTTTAGATTAGCTTTTACTTAATGTTATTTAAATAGCTTAAATCTTATTTACATAAGACTTGTTAGCTTTATTACTATTATGTTCTATTTATTTATTTATTTCAGGGTACTGTTTTGTGTATGTGAGCTTATTCGCATGAAGTATGTGCATTATCAATATTAAATTATTACTATTATTGTTATTTTAAATTATTATATTATTGTTATTTTATGAAACATGTCATTTTATGGAAATAATAAGGGTTTGGGTACATTTAACTCTGCAAAATGTCATATTGGAGTTGGAACATTTGGTTACAATCAACTTTTTCATGTCGCTGACATTTGGACGAAAAACGCCTGGGTACATGCAAATGAGTTTTCAAGTGCAGGCTTTCAAGTAAGTTTGTTTCCAGCTTTCTGCAACCCATGCCGTTGATGATTTGACTGGATCTGGCTCTTGGAATGACCAATAACAAGTGCCTTGTAAAGATTTACAAGCTGCAGCTTGCATAGATTTGTTTTTTCAATGAAGTTCAGGTCATCTGAACATCAGTACCCATTCCAAATTACCTGAGTTGAATACTAATTAAGATTTATTCAAGATGATTTGTCAAACAGGAAACGAGAAAACCATTTTTTCCTAAAGGGATATTATATTTTGTCACGCCTAAAAACAAATTTAAAACATGAAAACAAAATAATAATGGGGAGTATTTTTAAGCCGCTTATAAGGACTCAAAACACAGACTCTTACAGGCTTAGTTTCATGACAGCCGAGACCGTGAGCAATATTTTCTCCCGGGACACGTTTATAATATTTACATGTGCGGTTTTTCCGGGAATAACTACTTCTGGAATCAAATCATCGCTCGGAAAAATGTCTTATTTTCTTTCTGGATTAAGAAAACATATTGCGTTACACAGAGGGTTCGTCTCGAGGTTGAAATTTCGTCCATTTGCTGAAGAGAGATGTTTAATTCCACCAAAGATGAGCTCGTTTCCCTAACCCTGATTAACGGTCAATCAGGTAAACAGCTAGGGGTAATGACTGTGCATAAACAGAGAAGACAAACAAACTCATCAAGGCATTTAACGCTACTTGAATTGTGCTTAATCGATGAACTCTTTGCACACCAATTTTTTAGCAAAAGTTAGTGTTTTAAAATACAAAAGGCTATTAAAAAAAAACAAAACAAAGCGAAAAACACACGCACAAAAGCGGTTAATAACACGAAACGTTCGATTAAATTAAAAATCATTTCAGCCAAACGTTTAATTTACTTTCACTCGGTGTCCCAAAGAATACTCGACAAATCTTCAGTAAATCAGCGGTTCTGTTGCAATTTAAGGGGTGATTTCCTTTGCTGTTTAAAAAAACGAGAAGCCCGTGCTTGAGGAATCAATTTCTCTATAAATTTCACTTTAAGTACTATTTTGGCTTTTCCTTTTTAATTTTCGCATTTAAAATATGGGTTCTTATAACGAGAAGAGGTAATAATGTAACATCGCGTTAGAAGTGTAATCGACCGAAGGTTGAAGTCTTTTACTTGATCGCGTGATAATTGCGATCGCGTGACAATGCTGGAAATCTATCAATCACGGGATGCCAGTGGACGCATATGATTGGTTCATTGATCCTTCTTTAGCACCGCAGGCCCGTGTTGGTTCTCTGATATCTACCTGCATGTATAAATTCAGCGGAATATAAGTAGTGTGAACGAAGGATGGCAACAGGAAGGGGATCAAGAAAGGTAACTACATTCGTGGATTTTAATTCTTCGCTCGTGAAAGCAGAGCATTTTGCATTTGCACGTCGGATAAAACAAGTGGCTGATCTCAGTTTTTACCGAGCACGTTCTTAAGTTGCATATATAGAAATACGCTAACATATTCTGTCTCTAAATAGGTAGTTCTTCCGATAACATCGACTGAAATGGAATCTTGTAAATCTTTACCTTTTCTGGTCAAGAAATCTTGCAAGAAACTAAACCACAGAAATGAAGGAAACGAAATAAAAATAGCCCGGGAAACAGCTGAAACGATGCCTTTGTTTGTTGTACACTTTCAATAAATTATTGACGAACTTGGCCCATTTTCGGTTTTACCCCTTTTATGGCAGCTCTCTGGTGCATTTACGGAAAGATACATTCAAGTTGTGTTAAAGGGTAGTTTCATTCGAAATTGGCATCTCGTCTTGGTTTTATTGCATCATATAGGCTTTATAACTTTGCAGTCTGTTGTCGCTATTTATCAGTGTTTATACTCCACATTTAGTACTATTACCGTTTGAAGCAGGTTGCCTGAAAGAGCCAGTACATGGCGAGACTATAAGAAAACATTTTTGCGAGATGTGCCTTGATTTTCCGGTTTAGAGCCGAAAGCAAGTTTCATAAAAATTATAACAGCTAAGTGTACAAAGTGTATAACACTTTGTACACTTTTAATTAAATTGTTAAGAATTAAACTTTTGCGTAGTAAATATTTCTAATATTTGATTATTTTATTTATTTATTTATTTATTTATTTATTTATTTATTTATTTATTTATGTTTTTCTTATAACCATTGAACCTCCTTGGGTATGAGTGTCCATGTTATCAATGTGTCCTTATTGTAGAGGTAGCCCATTGGTCTCTTTTGCACCAAGCGAGGTGTCCGTAATAGAGAGGTCTGGTGGTGTTGTCCTTAAGGAGATGTTGGATTTTGTAATGCAGTAAAACCTCCCTTTTGGCCACACTGTTATTAAACAGGATTTCAGGGGGGGGGGGGGTCTTTGAAGGCCCAAAAGTTTTCCTGTGGAGCCCACAGCCTGAAGCATTTTCTATGTGGAGCCTAGGCAAAATGATGATTCTGGCTAAACAGACCCCTGAAGTAGAGCCAAAGAGCCCTAGAGCCCCAATTTTTCCGCCTTGGAGCCCTGCATTTTTTAGGCCAGAGCCCTGGAGCCCTCAACCCCTATAGCACCGTACCCTGATTAAAAATGACCAGCACACTTTTCTTGGTGCCCAGTGAAGTGGATTATACAGTCATTATCACGAAAACCATGTGTTAAAATAATGACCTTGCTGTTGGTGTCGCCACATTGTTAACAATGGTCAGTTGGTGTATTTACATGTGTCCCTGCAATGTATTCAAACTATGTGGTAATGAAATATATCATTGGGTTTGGTCTAGGCTACGAGCAGTCCCTCTTTCCATTCAGGGATTGTCGAGGAAAACAAACGAGCTAGCAAGCGTGAAATCACCTGACATGTTGAATTGTCTACCGCATTGAAATGTGACATGCCTGTCTACACTAGTGGCTTGAAATGCATATCACATTTCAAGCGACAGGCAAGTACTTTTGCACTTGCTTGCTTGTTCATTTCACTCAAATATTCCTAAGCAGAAAGAGAGATGGCTCGTAGGCTAGGTTTGCTCCTGCTGTACTGTTCTGAACAAAGCCACCTATTATGAGGGATTTTGACATAGTAAACAAATATCAAGTAGCTGGTAGACTGTTGCTTAATTAGTTGTCGCAAAGAAAGCCTGATGAATTACGAGTCCTTCCAAACAACTTTGGGTGAGGGAAGTGTTTTACTTTCAGCAGTTTACATTCTTTTTTTACTTTGCCTTCCAATACTTGTTTATTGATTTATTTTTATTTTGTTGCATTCTTGTTGTAACTGACCGCTTGTTAATATTTGTTAACACCTATAGTTTATTAGCACTCTTTTCACATTTGATGTTGGTCTTGAAATAAGTACTAAATTATTATGTTCACCTCTTCATTTGTTTCTTCCATGTACTAACTGTATTTTGAGTAAACAAGATGTTTTTTGCAGTTAATCTTGTTGTATTGCCAGTGTTTCCATGCAGGGAAATAAATTGAGAAATCTGTATGCTTAAAGTTGTGTTCTTGTCAACTAGTTTTGTTCTATAGCCACTTGTGTTACTGTCAGTGCTTCAATTGATCCTTGCATTGGGCACCAAGCCTGACAGGAGTAGACTGCCGGGCCGAAGCCTGAGATGAAAAATGTGGTGAGCCTCTGGCTAAGTCATTCCTTAGCTGGCTTAGCCTAGGGATAAAAAACTGGGGAAGCTGCAGCCAAGTTGACCTGGCTGCAGTAGCCTGGGGCCAAACCCAGACCTGAAAGCCATGTTGAGCTGTCCCACAGTCCTTAGCTATACTGCCAGAGCAGGGTAACCAACCAGTTATTATTGTATGAGAGAACCTGGAATCGCAAAGCAAATCCTGTGTGCTGTGTGCATTGAGAGCACTGTGCTTCACACATGGTCTAGGGATAGGTATGGGAGCTAGAACAACTAAGATTTCACTGACTTTTTTTCTGTTGCATGGCATTAATGCTTACCTCCCCCCCCCCCCCCCATTTCCTTTGTGGCTCAAATTGACCACTACATCATCAGACTTTGTTAGACTGGTCTAGCAGTCATGAGTCATGAGCAGCTGGTCTAACCTTTTGATTCTGTGTACATACCTGCAGATTGATCCTGTTTGATGGATTTGTAATTTTGTTTGAATTTAAACAGTTCGCTGGCTTGGCTATGTAATAAGCTTGCAGTTTTAAAACTACAAGTGGACTAATCCAGACGTTCATGCAAGGCGGGAATCCACAGCAAACACTATGGTGCAAAGTGAAAATGAGTAAAAATTTCCAAAAATTGTGAAGCTTACTAAGTTGGACATTTAAAAAAAAACTTACTTGGAAAGTTTTATAATTTTTTCTTTTAAGGCTTAGCCCTTCCAGGCATGTAGCCTGGTTTGCCGTTTCAATCTCCTTTCATTTAAATAGGCTTTTTAAGGCCTGATTTTCTGTAAGCCAATAAAATGTAAATTTGAAAAAAAAAGCTGATGAAAAGATCATTAAAGCCCTTGAGAAAGAAGGGAAGTCATTTATGCTGTTTGACAAAAACTGACCAAGAAGCCTTGTTCTGATTATTTACAATAGATAGTTTTCTCGTGCTTCAATTATCAAACTGGGGGAATATAGAGGGTGTGTGTTTGTGTGTGTGTGTGTTGGGGGCGGGGTAAGTGAGCAGGAAAAAAAAAACTTGATTATGAAAGTTTCAAAATAAGCGTGGGAAGCTTTCTGAACCCTTCCCTGGATCTGGCCGCTGGTACATCTTTTTACCTTTCAAAACCAAAATACAATTCTCTGTATTCTAGTTGCAATTATACTGGAATGACCCATACAAAGGGATATGAATATTAAAGAAATGTAAGAGAGTGATTCCTTACCAACTACATTGTGGCTGATGGGCAAAAGAGGATGGAGGCACAATCTTCCAGGAATCACCTGCAAGGGGATACCTAATCAGTTTAGTTTTGCAATCAGATAGGGACCGAAAGCAATCCTACTTTTCTCCTGAACTGGTAAAGTTTATCAGTCTAGAAAGTTTATCAGTCTACGCATCATGTAGGATGGCTATCTGACGCTAGCTCTTAGTGATGTCTTGGTGGTGATTATAAGAAGGTGCTAAAGTAAAATAAGTAGAAAAGAAAGAAAATTTATGCAGTTTTTTGACAATAATCATTTTTTGTACAATCCCAGATGACGGCGATCAACTGAACCGCGTCTCCAAGATTTTATCTACATGGTGTTTCAAAACTTCGTACCCCTACCAAGAGGCATGAATCGTAAATTTTATCTCGCCTTAGAATCGTGTAAATTTTAAAGACATATCAAACTAGAAAACTGAAAATTTCCATGCAAACTTGTACTTCATATTCTCCTAAGCACATGATGTTTTTTAATCACTGTCGGTTTTCGTGAAAACACGGGAAGGGCATGAAGGAAAGAGGAAATGAAGGCTTGAAAAAAAGTCTCGTTGCGTTTTTAGGGTTAGAAGATTTGAACTGCCCTAGATTTCAGATAAAATAATTATATCCGGTCTAAAGAGAAGGTACGAGCTTTCAGGACACCTATTAACAGTTCCATAAGTGTTCAGCTATATCAAGGTTGCTTAAATTATAGGTACATATAACTGATGTTCTTCCTCGTAATTCCTGAAATCCTTTTAATCGTCATTCCACCTTCTAGATGTTGGCCTAAAAATGAATGGGAACAGTGATTCTTAACACAAAGAGTTTATAATAATTAGCAAAATTATTCACGGAGGTAGGGCGACGTTCAATGCAGTGTGTAACAACTAATAGGCAAATACTGTCACAAGATTAATTGTTGTGTCCAAAATGATCAACCATCGGCCACGTGATGTTCAACTGCATGGCCTCTGACTCAGAGCTACAGCTTAATGAACAGTTTATATTTAAAAACAAATCTTCAATTAAAAACGCTCGCACGAAAATATTCAATGATCCAAGTTTGGTAATTATTGGAGCGTTAGTAACACAGTTTCGGACATCGAAACCTATCTCCAAATTCATATGCATGCCACATGGTACGACAGATACGAGATCAAAGTCAAACAACGAAGTTTTTTCCACTAATAGCGGGATGGAACGGAACAACTAATTTTGTTTGGAAGGGGGCTTTTTGTTGTTGTTGCTGTTGTTGGGAGGGGAGGGGGGAGTGGGTTGTCGGCTTTTAATCGTTAGTGCCTGCCGACCTGTTCGAGTAGTAGTTTCCGATTGTAGTTCCCAAGTCAACCTCTGTCACGAATGTATTCCATTTTTATAATATACGTTCTTTGCATTCGTTCTTTTGCATCCCCTTTCCTTTTATAATCAAAATGAGAATTTCAAAAATTTTTGTTCCCAGTCGTCCTCGGTGGGAAATCAAATGTGACGTCACCCTTCGAGGAAGTTTCGCCTTGGACGCAATTTTTCGGCACTAAGCTTCACACTGTCTGACACTGTCACTCGATAAGCGCGTAAAGGCCTGGGGAGAGTCTAAGTCCCAAAAACAAGTGGTCGATAAAGTCGTCGATCTACGTTTTTTTTACAAACCATATTTAAAGTCTTTTTCCTCCGAAACTTGAAAATTCTTTATCGTCAGTTCATCGTCTCAAGTGCCTTTGTGGATATTTCTTGCGTTTACATTATCCAAAATATTATCTCTCATATTATCTTACTTGAAGTTATCTTCTAGCCATGATATCTGTCAAATAAACCTGTTTCTCTTTTGCAAAAGCTCTACCTAGAAGGATCAAACAGGAAACAGTGGCATTGTAAAGAAAGACAAAACTTGTGATCAACACACTCACCTGCTTTCTTCATTACAACTGAAAAATCCAAGCTGTGAAAAAGGAAAGGACCATGTACAACAAAATACGTAAGATGGTTACCACTTACATATGATAGCGAACAGCCATGAACGCCACTTCAGCGAATAATGGCCCCAACAAAAAACTGGCCACCTTTATATGTAATTCGAAGACTCTCAAGTTTTAAATTGCTACCAAAGAAGGATTACTCCAAAACGTCTTGAAATTCCTTACCTATTTTTATCCGGGCATTGATTAAAAAATGTCGCTTCATAATATCCGAAAAAAAAGGTTCTAAATTTAATTTTTTTGATTTTGACTCTGGTGCCCTAAAATTGAACATTCTTTTTATCAAAAATTCTATTAAAACTGTTACGCCACTCAATGAAAGAATTTTTAACTACAAACTGCAACATTCCAGTCACTCCAGCTCTACCACAATATCTTAATTGATAGTTATAAGAATTCCGATAGAAGGCCCTTGAAGAAAGGCGCTGTTTTTTTTCTTTTTTAAATATGAAACGAGGTCAGTCGTTTCGATCGGCCATAGCTGAAAAACACAGCTCTCTTTGGCCCATGTATTGGTCATTTTTTTTACCGCTGTCTTGCGGGTGACCAAAATTGGCAAGGTGCAAGTTCAACTTAACAGTTGGTTATTTTTGTCGAGATAGGTAGCGGTACTATGGCAACTAAGCCGGATGTAAATTAGCCTAAAAATATAGTTAAATGCAGTCACAGATACAAACATGTTAAGGACGGTGCCTCCTAATACAGATGTATTTTTGCAGAGGTTACAACTATGGGGAAAAAGTAGATCTTAGCAAGGGTTATTGGAATCCAAAAAGAAAAATGGGCGTAAGAACGCATTTTTCAGAGATAATTAAGCAACCAGAAATCTAAAAAAGCGTTAAAATACAAAGAATGTATGGCAATTTATTTCCAAATTTAAGCTCAATTATCTCTTAAAAATGCGTAATTACCCCAATTTTGTTTTTGGATTCTGATAGCCCTTGCTAAGATCTGCTATTTCCACATAGTTATAAAACGCGCAAAAGCATTGTTGCATTAGGGGGCAAATTCCTTAAGAAAGCCAAATATCCCGAGATGCGCAGAACGTATGCGCAGTAACAATAGGAAGCACTGTCCTTAACGTGTTATATAATTTAGGCGTTTTGTCTACTGCTGATCTGCCAAATTTTACCGGCGGAGTTCTATTCTAACCTACTGAGTTTTAGCCTTATTTCAAGACTAAAAACGTTTCAAGAAGTATTTTAAATTCCTTCGATTGTCGCTTTCAATTTTTACCCTCTAACTCAAGTTTAGGAAATAAATGAAAGGCTTTTATTTGTATAAAATAATTGATTTCAGTTGAAAAGAGTCAAAATTAGAATATGATAGTGTTAATTTTTCGCGATTATTTGGACTTTTTTGGGATAATCTTCTGGAACTATTTAACACACGTGAGATAATTTTAGCAATGTTGCCTTCTGCCCCATTCCACAAACTGATTATTTCTCAATGTATAAGGTAACAATTTCTTTGTAACGCTGGCATTCTTTTTCTGAATACTTTTCGTGGTTTGTCGGTGGTGCGACATTTTCGGCACAGCCAACCAATTCACTGATTGTCTGCTCTATTTGCTGATTTAAGTTCTAATATATCATTAACCAGGTAAGTGTCCAGTGGTGTCCAGTCTAGTCAAACTTCTGTGTCTTATGTGGCGCTATGTTCATCTGTTTGTCTTTATCAAAAGTAAGCTATGGTTCCTTAAAAATCTAGAATTAATTGAACGAGATTCACCAAGCTACCGAAACCCACTTTCCTTTTCAATTCTTAATATAACGTACGCTTGGGTCCTGTTATTTTGTCCGCATTGTGAATGAATGGACAAGTGTTGCATCGTTTGCGCGCGCATTTGAAAGTACCTGGTTGATCATCAGATTTAAGTACACTTCTAACTGGAAAGTTCCCTATGTTTTTGTCAGTCTTGTGTTTCACGTCCCCACCGATGCAGCACCACAGTTTCTTTAGAAACTAACCCCCTTGCTTGTTAATATAACGTAGTTAAGAAAAATTTGAGTAGGATAACGTTACATTTTGTGTTGACGCTTACGCTTAAACGTTTTAGCGTTTTCGATGTAACTAATGCGCGCATTTTAAACTGAAAAATGGACATTCTAAAAAATGCTTTTGATGAGAGAGACAAAGAAGTTAAATTTCCCTCTAGCGTTACGGTGAATACAACTCTTTGAACATATGCAAAGAACGTTTTTTA
This sequence comes from Siderastrea siderea, assembly GCA_964030785.1. Taxonomy (NCBI): domain Eukaryota; kingdom Metazoa; phylum Cnidaria; class Anthozoa; order Scleractinia; family Rhizangiidae; genus Siderastrea; species Siderastrea siderea. Next base: position 28,741,266 of record OZ034975.1, read on the forward strand.
GAGGTTCATTTACAGTGAATCTCGTTACTAGTAAAATGGTTTCATGATTGAGCAAATCGTGAAGCAAATGTCTAATACTTATAATGGTAAAGACACGTTCTTGAGCTATTATGGTTGTTTATGTTGGAATTTAAAACAAAGAAATACACAGAGAAAAGAAGTCTTCGAAAGAGCGGATATTGAACTCTGGAAACGGAACAGAGGGCTCGTTGAAAAGGGTGACTCGGATATTACGTTCTTCCTAAAAGGAAAAAATTTTATGAAGGCACTGGTGTTGACCATACAGAGAGAAAATGGTCATTTGACAAAAAATAATAATGGAATTATGGAGTTAAAAAATCGGTCGACGGTACCAATGGCATTTAACAGTGGACGTTCATTTTGACGCTTGATGACGCTCTGTGCACATGACATTGGACAGCTTATGAAAGCATGGTTGGACTACAAAGAACGTGAGTAACGGTTGTTTTGTTTGTTCCTGTTCCCAATTGCCTTAAAAAAGGTCCTCAACTAAATACTTTTGAGAGGTATAACTGTCCACGAAATTTTCCAAGTTGTCGTTAAACTGATAAGGGAAATAATTTGATGTATTTAGTTCGAAAATTGTTTAAGAAGCTACTATTCAAAACATAGATATATGCTGTTTGTGAAATAGCCACTAAATCCTTTTTGGGAAGATGGCTGTCTTATTTTAGAACGGGATTAGTTTCTAAAGAAGCTGTGGTGCTGCGTCGGTGGGGAAGTGAGACAAAATTTTGGATTTATGAACTGAATTGACTGGCTCTGACGAAGAGTTACCGCTCGAAACGTTAGTTTACAATCTTTTTACGGTGACCAACTTACGTTATCAACTCAATTGATGAATCGAAAGATTTTTTTAATTTTTATTTTAAAAGGCCTACTAATCGTGGTACCTATTGATTGGTATCATTACAAAATGCAGTGAATTATACTATTGACTAACAGATATTAACCCTATTTAGCCTGGGGGGGGGGGGGGGCACGTTGTGCCCGCGCTGACTTTAACGAATTATAACTTTTAAACGGCTAGACGAATAATCACCAAATCTCGTGACTTTTCCTAAAATTTATCACAGAAAATTTTCCTGTGCCAATGACGTGTCTATGATGATTGACGTTTCCATAGCAACCGTCTACTCAGAAGTGTATTTTGATTATTTTTCTCTAGTTTTTTCCTCTTCGTTTGTAAGAAGAAGATAATTTTTACTTCTGTGTGCTTGTTTTGACTAAGTATGTTTCTTAGAACAAAATCATATATTTTTTGGTGACGTCATTGTCAGCTGTATGAGTGCAGGTTTGGGATTCAAGATGGCGGCCTCAAATTCAAAATGGCGGGTTTGTGACGTTATTGTGACGTCACGACACGTCATAATTGACACGACATAAACTCAATCTGTTAAGCTAATGACGTACTAATAACGTGCCAAGTTTCATCGCAAGAGCTTTAATACTTTTCAGGCTCAGAAACTCAAAAAAGCACAGGCAGAATAGGGTTAACACGTTATTATATTATATATACGTTATTATATTATATTATATTATATTATATTAATCGTGGTACCTATTGGTTGATAACATTTGAAACATAGAGCTAAACCCTATTCAGACCGGGGACGGATTCTGACCGCATGGACGTTTTCAGATATATATATTTTGTTAATAAGCAGGCTTAAGTCACCAAGTTAGGCGACTTTTTCTAAATTTATCTGGGAACAATTTTGTGTAGCAATTCCTTGACTATCAAGTCTGATGTTACCATGGCAACCACTTCTTGACAAGCTGTTTTTTTCAGAATTTTGAATATCATTCTTTGATTGAAAAGTTATGAATTTTTACATTTTTAGAGCATTTCTTGTTAAAAATATTGATTTTGACCACTTCTTGATCAATTTTGGCGGTTTTTGTAGGTTTTGGAAAAATCGAGAAATACAAGAAGGTGTTCGTTGTGATAGCCTTAATATTCTCAGCGTTAAGGACCCCCACTCCCCTACCGGTCCCAGAATACCAAAAAGGCCTGAATGCGTTTTTTCGGCATAAAATTTTGAATTTTGCTAGAAGCTTACAACCGAAGAGCCTGTCATTTTCCTGCTCTTTGTTTTAAAAAACGTTTCACAAAAACATTTGGTAAAACTGTGGAGTGCTTTTCTTTCTATTAAGGGACCGCGGAGGGGGAAGGGCTGGTGGGGCTATAGCCCTACCACTTTTTTGCCTGGGTTTTTTTGGGGTTCCAGGTGACATGGATAATGTATGAATTTTACCACTTGAAAATAACAAAACGCGTCTAATCTTGCATATGAGCTTCACGAAGTCTTGGCCGGATTTTTTAACCCTACCTCTTTAAAATGGTCTGTGCGGCCCCTGCGGAAATAATGTACGCGACTGTAATAACGTATTAACCCTTGTTTCATTTTTACCAGCCTCCATGAACTTAACGTCGAGGATACATTTTTTATTGTTGTAGATTATCTACAAACACGTACAAGCTAAAGACAGTTAACATTATAAAATCTTATAATGAAATTCGTCTTGAAACTTTAAGTTGGTTTTAGAATCAATAGCTTATTTATTGAAAGATCGCTGTAGACCGCTTCAAAGTAGGCCTCGAACATGTCGAAATGTTAGATTGCTAAAAGGTAGGCGTCAGGTGACGTGCGAGCATTCTTATCAAAAGCTGGGAATAAGTGCAAAAAGCGGCATTTTCTTTCGAGTAAGTTGACTATCTTGCTATAATTGTTATTCAAATACTATAAACAAGTAATATTAATTCTAAAATTCTCGACAAATCCTAAAGCCGGAAAGTGATGACTAAAACAAAATTAGTCTTTGAACTTTCAAGAATTTAAGACCTCCTTTCTCTTATATAGTCGGTTCCAGGAGAAGAAACCATTTAAAATAAAATTTAAAAAAATCCTTGCCCACGATTGTTTCCACAATTAACTTATTTATTTCAGCTGTTCATTCAAATTGGCAGCTGAAAACACAACTTCGAAGCGTAAACTACAGCAAACATGAATGATGAAAGAGAAAGTGGACTAACAACTAAGCCATCATAATCCCAACTCCAACACTGAGCAAGCAATGACGGAAAATGCCAGTCCTGCTAAAATTGTCAAACAAGAGCCGATTATAGCCCGCAGGAAGGCAAAATCACAAAAGAACAGTCTTTGAGTAAAAATAAAACAAAAGTGTTTCCGGTACTGCTAACCACTTTTTTTCGCTTTTGGGGCGCGAAAACTGGGGCGACTGAGGGCGGAATGCGTGCTTCGCAGATGCGGAAAAACCTACGGAAACGCTTTCTACGCAGGCTATGTCTGTTCCTGGAAGCTCGCAGTTTTCGTTGAGCTTCGTGTTCGGGAAATTGTACGCTTCTTGGAAGAAAATGTCCGCGGAAAACTATCAGTGCATTAAGATTTTTAGTCCCAAATAAAAGTTATTGTTTGTACACTCTCCGATTTTGTTTCAATTAGGACACAATAATCTACAGTAGAAAAAATATGGATTGATCGTTTTCGCATCTATAAGTCAATTCGTCTCCTACCACGAAATTATTTATAAGCCACACAGGAGGTAACTTCCCGGGGTAATTTATGCATCCCATTACATGAAAAATGGATTTAGCAGATGAATGAAGCAACCTTTAACTAGCACACAGAAATGGGCCGTTTCTATAATTGGCCGTGTTTGGACGGTTAGTGTGGTAAAGATTTAGAGTTCTGCTTAGTTTCGCCACGGCCATTCATCTCGGAAGACCTTATTTAGTACTTAAAAAGCTCACAAGAAAGTGAGCGTGTCTTTTATGCTTCATAGGTTAGCAAGTTCCAAAATTCTGAATATTCTATGCAACATTTTCGGAAGTGTTGAATAATGAAATTTCCTCATTAAGGCTCGTGTTTGTATGGAATAATTGGTCGCAGTTAAAAGAGCCAAAAATAAGGAAAAAAAGTAGACCTCTATGGCAATCTTTGACATATTTTAGACTCTGACCTGACTAATTTGGAAAACATTTATCTCACAGGTGAGATATTTATATCAAAGTTTTCTTTGACCCTGTTCCACAAATAGGTGGTTTGGTAGTATATAAGATTGCTAATTTCGTGCCGTTAGACTTCATTTTCTGTGGTTGTTTCTATTTGTCAATGTGCCGATTTATAGTGCAACCAACTCAATGATTGTCTACATTGTGGTGCTCTACTATTTTGCCATAATACAGGTGAGTGTATAGTCATTAAACCTTGTTTAATTTTACGAAGCAATTTTCACCTGTTTGAATAAGTGGCAAAAGGAACTATGGTCCGTTAAAATCATCTAGCTATGGTATTCATTGAACAAAATTTACCGTTATCTCTCTACTCCAAAAATGTTAAGTTTTCTTAAAAGGAGAACAAACTATCATTTTTTGTTTACATACGAACGCTCTATAGTGTTAAATAACGTACCCATACCAAACGTTCGATGATAGATAATATCTACGAGATAAATTTGACTTTCAGTTCTGGCGCGCGTTTCTCAAAAGCCCCGAAAGTTTTCGGGCCAATTTCGGGCATAATAGTTCAAACTGTATCTTGTAAACAAAGAAGTTACTAAGCATGAAACTTTGCTATAAGCAAACTGTTTGTTATCTTAATTAACGACATGTTAAAATAACAGGTTTGCAGAATGAGTCGTGCATATTTTTGCAGATGGCTTTTCGGGGCCGAAAACGTTTCGGGACTTTCGAGATACGCATGTTTGGACAGAGATGGAGCTCGAAATTTAGGAGTCGTATTTCAGATGCAATAAGCAACAGTACAGAGGGCCCATCTTTAAGAATGGATAACCTAAGAACGGCTTATACGCAAAAAAAATGACTTGGATACGTCCATTGTAATGTCTGACTATTCTGTGCATTTGCATTCCTAATAAACTAAGAAAAAAAGATTGCATTTGAATTAAATCACGATTTTTTAGTTGGATTTTGTTTACGTTTGGCTAATCTAGGAAAGAGGGGACGGTATTCTGTTTTTTAAACGTGTTATAAAAATCGTAGATTTGTAGAAACTACACTTTATAACCATTTATGCCGGGCTATCTCTAAGACGGTATTTTTATAACATGTCTACATGAAGTGTTTTTTTCAATAACTGCTAACTTTTACTGTTTATTATCAAAATGACGTATAGTATCCTAAGACATTTTCAGCGGCGTTATAAGAAAAATTATTAGATGTATTTAGTTTTCGACCCTAGCCCTGAAAACAATAGAGCTGCGTGATACCAAGGTCCAATAGAATTAGAGGTTGTAAAGAGCTGCGTGGTATCCGGTTTTCAAGGAATATATACATATAAAAAAAAAAATGAGAGCGTGTTTCACAGTGGGCTCAAAACATCGAGAAACTGCTAAAAGCACGAAGTCGAAGGCCGAGTAACTTTATTCTTTCGATGTGTTTTGAGGAGTTGGGGTGAAACACGTACTACAAGTTTTTCATATGGCCTCTCAACCGGATATAATAATAAACAAAAGAAATTTTCACATTAAACACTTCACTTTGTTTTCATTTGCACAATTAGCACTCAGATGCTAGTTTGCGACCGCAATGATATATTTCTTCGTGTTTTTCAGAAGTTGTTGCTTGAAGTTACCATCACAATTTGCATCGGCGTTCACATGGTACTTTCTGGTGGGCATGGAAAAACCAGCACCTTGTTTTAACCGCTTGAACTGTAAGTAGCGAGTTTGTTCCATGGTCCAATATTTAACGTACATGGTGCGAACGTTTTATATATGTTCAAAAACTGTGTTGTGCGCGCCCCGAGAGAAAGCATTGCTCCACTGGAGTCGGAAAGCGAATGTACAAATGTGGAGATTACCTCGGTGTAAGAACCAATAAAGATTTTCTTCGTTTGTTATTTTTTGTTTTGCTGTATGCTGCTGTTCAAAATGTTTTTCCCTTTGTTTTACGTCGTCTGTGAGTTTCCAAAAGTTCCTACACCAATGAAGAACCCAAATTTGTTGAAGACTACCACGTAGAAAAGCTAAAGGACCGATCTGCAAATCATACGTTCACTGAAATGCAATAGGGTGGAAAATTAACCTGGGTCGCATCTGGGGTACACGTAAAAGGGAATGCGATTAATCAATAGTGTGTTGATTTATCGCATTTAGATACATTTGCATTTCAGCATCGTCGGAAAACGCAATCCTTTCGCAAGTATTAGAGCAGACAATTCCCTCCTTTCGTCAAAATATTCAATGAAGTACTTGTGTGTGTGCCACATTATCCTTAACAACACGCCACTGATTTATCACATGCCGGCCCCATACGCGCACATACGCGTATGTTGCAAATAAAGCCCCCCCCCCCCCCCCCCCCATAAACGTTTTGGCCCTAGATCAAGACCCTTTAAAGTTTGATCTGGTGTTTCCTCAACCTGAAAAGTTTGAGAAAGTGATTTCTCATTAGTTGTTCTTCAATAAATACAAATGCCACTGTTATTAGTTTACTTTACTGATAAATAGAGAGAACATATCAAGGAAATTTTTGTCGCGCTTAAGTTGTATCTTTAAATTTTAGATTTCAGTGCGATTTCGGCGCGATGTATTGCCAAGATATCGCACAAGTTTCGAACTTCTCTTGATGGAGATCGGGCTCAAGATAAACCCACATGTGTGCGCACTAATGAAACAAGAAAAGAAAGGGAACGCAGTGGAATTACCTCAACGGGGAAATTCACAACAAAAATTAAAATTAAAATTTTTGTTGCTTTCCTTCTTCTGTTCGTTTCTTTTTTTCTTGCATTCTTTGAATCCTTCGTTTCTTTCCCTTTCTCCTTCTTCGTTGCTATTTCTCTTCTTTAAATAATTGCTGTATTTCTGTCATCTCAACCTCGACACGATAGTTTTGTTACCTCAAAACTATAAAGTACATTTATTGATTAACTACTTCCGTTATTCTGATTTTGTCATATCTTTCGGTAACCTAACGATTACAGTTTTAGACTACTCGGACTTTTTTAGTCTTATTGTATCAAAACAATTTGACATGATGACAAAACCGAGAGACGGCAATATCTATTACACAGCGTTAAAGGTTTTCTTGAAAACACTAACTGTAAACGGTATATTTGTTTCCAATTTTTCAATGTGATAAAACATATTCAAAACAAAAAAGTGAGAACTAAACCTTTAAATAGGCCTCTTACAATCTAATACAATATTTGACATCTTATCAACCTGCCCTTTTCACCCAAAATAATACTGCGAAAAAAAAGACCTTAAATTAGTTATCTATCAATACAAGTAATCTTTTTCGACTACCCATCTTAACTAAATGTATTTTAACTTGACTTTTGACGTCAATTCAAGTCAAGTAATTTAAGTATTTTATTTAGCTTCAAAGCCATAATACACTAAATACAGCAACACAGCTTTCATTTAAAAAACTTAAATTCAATTGTGTGAATTGATTGATTATCGGATGGACTTTGGATTACCAAAGTAGCATTAGCTAATCGAGTGGATGATCTAAGTGTGATATTTACAGCACTTGGAAATAAGAAATAAGGTGTTTAAAATTGCACAATTAACTGAACCTTTTGTCACTTAACTTCATTGAGACATGAACCCAGTGGCAACCATATTCTGACTTTAGATGCAGTCCAGCCTTAATATTGTGACCACATTCATCTGGAAACTGGCTCTATCAAGTTCAGGAGGTCAGTTGTGCTTGAAAAAACTACAACAGGTTAACTGCAATCTTACTTTTGCAGCATTATGATAATTGCTTTCGCAAATTTTGTCCATTTAGCGAGAATCTTGTAAATGAATCTGGCTGATCCAATAACACCCTATCCACGTCATATAAACACTCCTCATGGATGGCAATGCACATGGTCTGCGACATATATTGGTTTGTAAATGGGAATGGTTTTTGCACTGTGTAATGGAAAAAAAATCGAAATAAATTCGTAAAGAGAAAGCAAACAAGTTCTTACAAATCTAAAAGGTTTTATCTAAGCTTATATTTACTATTAATAGTATTTGAGTTGTAGTTAGGAAAATATAGTGTAAAGACATCTGGACTCATAAACATATTACATTATTTTTGCTTATGTACCATCGGTGTCCTCTTCCGTAATTCTGATGTCACTTGGACCCAGAAAATACGCTGCAGTACAAGTATGCATTTCAAAGTCTTTCTTGTCCATAAGACTGAAGCATGGTCAAACATGTGTTTTCTCCTTTCTGCAGCCCAGTTCCCCTTTTCTTCCAGGTTACAATTGGTGGTGGATATCTACTGACAGGACAACAAATTGACTGACACTCACCTGTGATTGCATGGCAGAGAGTTGTGGGACAAGTTAGTTGCATCTTGACATTAAAATAAAGAGATTAAAAAAAAAGGTTTGGTAACATAAGAGTTTTGATATACATATGATTCACACATGTCGTGAATAAGGTGTTTCATTATATGCCTACCTTAGGACTTAATTAATTAATTGGATTTCACTTGCCCTTGGCCATGGGTGAAAGAGATTGTTCGAAACCCTCCTTTAAACAACTATGCCTAAGAAGGTATACACACACTTTAATATTTCAAAGTTGCCTTCTCTACAGCCCAAATAACCGCGTTTACGTCACACTAATTTAAAGCTGTTTCCCAGGGCATCCTCAAATAGTCAGCACTCATGGCTTATAAAAGGATTCTTTGCTTCTGTTTCTTTAAATAATTCAATAAAATTAAAATAGCGTTGTATTTGTTATTTGACAAAATGAAAGTCAATTAAAAAAAAAAGACTTTACCGACGTAAATGTATATCTGAGTAAGACTGTGAACTACAGCTGAATGCAACCCAAAAAAACAAGTTTATTGTGGACATGAACACTAGCTAAGGGTAGTCATATTTGCATCGGGATAATATGGAACCAAGCTTACTAAGAGCTCGCAGATAACCTTTTATCTGAACGGTAGCACCACAGACGTGATATCCAAGGTTACCAACAGCTATTTTTTTTACTGTGGGTTAAGACGAAACTGATCTCTATCGATAAACACAAAAGCATCAGGACTTCTGCACTGTCATCACAGTTCTTTGTTTTCTGCTTCGTTCTTCACACAATGGCGGCGAAAGAATTTGCCTTTTGTCCGCTCTTGGTTTCCGTGTCTAGTTAACTTTAAAATTCTCTTCTTTCAAGGCATTAAATTGGAGGGGGCAGGGTCAAAAACCCCAACAAAAACCTTTGTGATCATGACTGAACGTGCCATCAGAATACTGTGCTTCGAGCCTCTTAGCTTGCCCCAAGAGGGACGCTCTGTGGCCTAAGTCTGCATTTTGATTCCTTTATCAACGGCGGACATGAACTCTCGCTTTCCAGGGCGATGGCCTCCCTGCTTGAGAGTTGTGAAATCAGCTTCTGCCTGCAGAACCGCATGCCTTGTTTTAGAACAGAAGCTCGTGGTAACAATAAAGTCTTCACTGCTGTTGTCTCTGTTGGTGACTGACGTGTCATGGTCCTTAAGCGATAGGTGTGGTCCTTTTCTGTCAGCTGTGGAAGTTTACCGCTGCTCAGTTTCGCCGCAAAGTCTCGCACTGTGCTGTCTGAATGCTACTCACTGACCCCAATAACGTTGGCCCAGTCCCTGCAGGATTCTATCCGTTGGCTACAAGAGCCCTCTATGGTAAACAAAGCTGATGGACCTGACATTGTAGTTTCCATAGCTAGACCCACCACAGTCTTTGCTCCTCTGCAGGTAGTCACAGACTCCAAATCTCAAGCCACACTCACTGTGCATGACCATAAACCAGTGCATCCTGCTGCTGTGCAAGTGGCTATAGTCACATTACCACATACCTAAACGTCTCCCACGGAATGCTCTGTTCCGTCTTACAGATCTCTCGCGTCAGATATTGCTGACCCATCGGAATAATACCGGTCGTCAGCGAAGAGCCCTATTTTAACCACAATCAAGCTTGGATCTTTGAATAATAATTGTTGAAGTATTTTCTACGATTCATGGTGATCAGTACTTTCTTGTGGACGTTGCATTAATTTTTTTCTTAAAGTTCAGCCTTCTAATCTTCCTTTTAAATCAGTTTTCTAGATAAAACAAACAAACAAGCAAACAAATACAATGAAAACGTTGCCATTGCCACTACAAGGGCAGTTCATTATTACATTATATAAAAAAACATTATTTTTAACATATCATATCTTTTCACAAAAAATGACGCATATCTGGTAAAGGTAGTGAGTGGCCTGTTATACAAATTACGGGCTTTTCACTGCTGTATTTAAGCTTTATAATGGCGTCCTCTTCTCGCAACGCTGAGGGTTATATTTTAAGAAGTGACAACCTGTCACATGTATGTCCAGCTCAGAAGTTAAACTTACTCTTGTCTGCACCTCCTTATTTTCTTCTCTTTTAAAGCACAAAATGATTACAATGGTAATGATAATGACGATAGCAAATGTGATGTATCCTCTTATCATGCCTTACATTTCGTTATCTGTCAGATCCGTGCATGCACCAGTACTGGAACTATTAATGTTGTTTTCTTATGTGCCTCTTTTTCTTATGTACTCTAATTGGTATACATGTGATATACCCCCGTAGAAAGTGGCAGGAGTTAATACGATAATTGCCACCTTCTTCTACAACAATTCAAATCTCGTAAGTTGACTTATCCTAATTTTGGTTTTCGTAAGTTAGCTTGGCATGCATTTCATATGAAGAGAGAATCTCATACAACTTCGTAGAAAGTGGATAAGTGCAACCTACTTCTACAACATTCCTAATTTCGCAAGTTTTGAAGAAAACATAGTAATACATTATTGATTTAATTGTTAAAACGTGATTATTTTAATTTAATTCAAAGCTTACAAAGCTTACACTTACACTTAAACAGACAGTAATTTTAACACTAAATGGATAAAATATGCTGTTTTGACAACTCCATCTCGTAAGTCAATTGCCAATTTTCACAAATCTTAGCTGTCCTCCTCTTTCCCCAACTTAACGTTAACCTGAACTCACACATCCTCCTTGTCAATTAAAACAGCTGCGCTCGATTAACTTGTTCCCGCAACTTGCAATTACACACGTTGTTCTCAGGAATTTACAGATTAATTTTAAAGTCAAAGATACAAACAGAATATTGGTTGAAATTAACGCTGTTATTCAACAAAACTTTGTAGAGGATTGGAAGTTGGATCTATGTACCCCGTTGTGTTTCAAAACAAATACGCAGACCCCGAAGATGGATGGCCAGAGAAAACGGAGACCTTGTATTCAAGAATGTTTGATACATGAAATACTTTCACAGCGTGCAGAAAATAGAAAATAAACCTTTGCTATTTATTTACGGTTAAAACTGTAAATGGTTTGAAACCAGGAGTCATATCATAGGTCGGAAAATTATGATACTCCAGGTGAGAAGGACTGTTTGTGACGACATTGACAAATGTTTGGACAACCTGAGCGGAAGTTATCATCAGGGTTAAGTCGATGACTTAAGGGTTAACAAAAAAAACAAAAAACAAAAAAACAAAACAAAACAAAACAAAAAAATCATCAGGGTTAAGAAAAACTATCTGTTAATACAAATAGAAATATGAAAAACAAAAATTCCTACACCAGTGGGGGTAAAATATAATATTCTGTCAACTTTCTGTTGGTCAGTTGACAATTGTGATAAAAGTGTGACACTTTATACCTTTGATAGAGTGTTTTAGGTTTTACGAAATACATGCAGATGGGCCATCCATCATCCATGTCAATACTAGCATCACTGGGCAAACCTGCAACGAAAAATATGAAAATATTACTTTGCAACTCATGACTGTGTGAAATAAAAACTAACAGTTAAATTCATATTTGATAAATTAGTTTCGATATTACAGGAATAATAGACATCAAAAGAAACTTACGTTTCTAATTTGACCCAAGAAGCTTTCTACACTGTTTGCACCTCTCCTCTCCTCCCCGGAGAGCATGGGACCCCGAATTTCGTCCTACAATGAGGACAGGATCCCGCGCTTTCAACCAGAGTCCTCTTCCTTCTTTCCATACCCTTCTTGTGGCACCGTTGTTTACAACAACCTGTTTCTGGTAGAGTGCAGCCGTCTTTAAAACATACGAAGCACGTGGACTGCACCTTCAAACCGAAAAGGTTAATCATAAGAAATAAGCGACAAATCACAAAAAAATACAAACAAAAGAGCGGAAAGGGAGCGGGGGAAGGTTTGCACAATATACTTAAGCTGACAACTGTGGCACATTGCATCAGAAGACCTGCAGTTACACGCTGTTATAATGTTTGATAGAGCGTTTTAGTTTTTACGAAATATATGCAGATGAGACATCCATGCATCATCGATGTCAATACTAGGATGATGGTCCGGGTCAATCTACAACCAAAAAAAAAAAAATTGAAAATGTTACTTTGTTACTCATGACCATGACAGTGTGAACTGAAAATTAAAAGCTGAATTCATACGATAATTCAGTTTCGATATTAGAAGAATAAAGGAAATCAACAGTAACTTTCTCTTCTGACTCCTCTCATCAGTCTTGGGGCTCCCGCCTCCGCTCAGTAGAGCACGTGGTCTCAAATGCTGTCTTACAATAAAGACAGGATCCGAAGCTCTCAACACGGGTGCTTTTCAATTTTTTCAAGCTCTTCTTGTGGCATTTCTGGCCGCAACATTCCTTTTCTGGCTGGAATATTCCATTCCTTGCCGAAAGAGATAAACCAGGAAGGAACTGAAATATTAATCATAAGAAATAGGCGGCTTGCTAAAGAGTGATAATCTCTATTTAATGCAAATTTGCTTCCAATTACCTCCATCAGATCCTTTTAAAGTTTAGCTCTTCAAACCTTTGAACGTAAGGGTATTATTAGCACTATTAGTATTTCTTTTCTTGGAGATAGTTTTATTCCCTGATGAATTCAGGCTGAAAAATATATTATTTACCCAGCAGCACAAAAGCCTCTTACTGCATCAGTTGAAAAAATTGTACATTGAACAACTTCCAGATACTTACGGTTTACTTAATGATATTTTCTACCAAAAGTTGAAGATTTCTAACTTCACCATAAAGCAAGTAATCACGTTTTGGTCAAACTATATTTTGACTGTGAAAACACGGGGTCAGGCAGGGCGCACAAAGCGGGGTTTGATTGTATTCACTGAACGTCTATTGTAATTGTTACTTTGAACGTCTAATTGTTAATATATACTTTATTGACTTTCCCCAAAGGGGCTTTTCAAAGTCAATAATCTTACTTTAAAAGCGATATTACTCTAGCATTTAATTCGAATGTTTAATTACACTAATATTTAATTACAATATTTACAATATTCAATTACACTAATATTAAATTACAAGAAAACTAGCAAACAAACAAACAAAAATTCATTAAGAATCGATAAAGTCTTTAAGGAGTTTATGTTTAAGACTGTGTTTAAAAACAGAAACTAAGGTCGTGTTTCAACCTAAACCGGATTTGGTTGAAACAGTTAAGGTTCCCGAATAGAACTCTTTTTCAACCGTTTTTGGTTGATACCCGGTTGTGGCTGGGCATAGCCTTTTCCAGACTTTCTCAACTTCTTCTGCCAAGGTTGGCAAGATGGCGAAAGGCCGACTCGGTGCTTCGGTTATCTTTCAAGAACTGTTAGAAGCATTGGTTCTGCCTCATTGTGAATCGGATGATGAATTAGAATATTTAGCAACACGTTTTGGTCATGAAGAGTGTGACTGCATCAAGAGAGAAACCTCTCTCATATCAAGGTTGTGATATGGTTCTGGTTCAAGGTTCTGGTTGTTGTTTGTTGACAATTTCGCTGTGACGACATGCACACTGGGGCAGTTTACGCACGAAAACAATGATGCAAGGCACAAAAAATGATGCTTGCTAACATGTCAACGGAGTCTATCCATCGTTTTCAACCGTAATTCAACCAAGCTCTGAGCTGGTTGAAAAAGTTGACCAACCAAACAAACCAAAAATGGTTTTCTTCCAATAGAACACGGCCTAAGTTAACAACTTTGTGCTTTAATAAAAAGTTATCTGGCCGATAGTTGTTCTGTAAAGAGGAACGGTTCAGCTTTTGTGAATCTCTGGCGGTACGCCCGTTTATTTCTTCTGGCTTGATGAATTTCGATAAGAAATACTCTGGTACGCAGCCTGTCAGGCATTTAAAGGCCATGGTAGCGGTACGAAGATACAGCTGGGCTGCTACTAGTAGCCAATTAAGCTTTTTTAGAAGTGGCGTGATATGATCGTACTTACGAGTGATGATCACAAAAGAGCTGCAAAGTTCTGAATAGCTTGCAATTTATTTATATGGCGCTTGGATGTATTGGCCCATAAGTTTGAACAATAAAAGAGTTTGCTAAAAACTAAAGCGCTAATAATCGTTAGGAGAGTACGTTTATCAAATACATGCTTGGTTGGCTTATTTGACTGAGGCGTGACATGCAGAAGGAGGCAGTTTTGGTGATATGTTCGTCATAGGTCAGGTCAGCATCCAAAAACACCCTAAGCTGTCTTCAGGCAAGAGTTCTCATTGATTGCCTACAGAAACTACAATGTCATGATTGTAATATTGTCACCCTCTTTACCGCATATAACTCCCTTATTGTTGTTTTTACTCGATAGAAGGAATTTTAGCTCTGACTAGAAAGTCTTTGAGCGATTTCTCCTTCTTGTAAGCGACAATTAGGAGTGTTAGGAAATATTGTGGCAAGTTTAGGATTGTCTGTAATGAGGCGCCAGTGTTTCATTAGAATCTTTTTAAGATTTGGCGTAGCCGGGTTGTATGTGGTAACAAAAGGCAAAAGGTTTTTAGATGTCTTAGGTTTAGTTTGTAAAGCCGCTTTCCTTGATGAGAAATCGATGTCAGTCAAAATAGATTCAATGAATTCTAGAGGATAGCCTCGGTCAAGTAAACGGGATTGAAAATCTCGTTTCATTGACTCGACGTTCTCTTTGACTGAGTTAGTTCTCAACAGGCGCAATGTTTCCCCTTTGATAAAACCCTTCTTAACGCTGAGAGGGTGACATGAGGAGAAATGCATATATGGAAAGTTTCTGTGGGCTTAAAATGTGTTTGGACATCAAGTGTTTTGCTGATGGCGAAACGGGATCCTTTAGAAACTTCAGTGTCGAGGAAAACAATACGCTCAGATGACATTTCGCCTACAAATTTAATTTGATGTTTGGGTGGAAATTGTTTTTTCGAAGCTAACGAAATCGTCGATTTCTTGTTCGCTAATAGTCCACACTGAGAAAATGTCATCTATAAAGCGTTCCGGAGAGTAGGTTTGAAAGGGCTTGAGGCGAGTAGTTGTTTTTCAATGTGAGCCATAAAAATGACTGCGAAGGTTACTGCCATTTTAGTACCCATTGCTATTCCGTGTGTCTGCAAATAGTGTTTGCCATTGAATTGGAAGGAGTTTTCTTTAAGGATCAGTCTCATGAGTTCCCCAAGAGGTGAAGCGGGGATGGGTGGTTTAGACTGATAATGCTCTTCATAGTATTGGCAAATAACTGTAATCCCTTCTTCTTGAGGGATATTAGTGTAAAGCGAGCAGAATTCAAGTGTAGCAAGAATTGCTTTGTCTGGAATTTTCGCGTTTTCAATGACTCGGTTGATAAAGTGCGTAGTGTCTTTGATGTACGACTCTTGTTTCTTAGCAATAGGTTGTAAAAGCGAGTCAACAAAACTTGATATACGTTCTGTTGGACCGCCACTACCGGAAACGATAGGTCTGCCGACTGGTACAGGCTTGTGTATTTTGGTCAGCGTGTAGAATTCCGGTATTCTAGGCAGGTTTTGGCCTTGGTTTAACCACTTGTGAGTTATAGCGTCAATTTGTTTCTCTTTGAGAAGTGTGTTGACAAGAGCTTTGATTTTGGTTGTCGTGGAGGATACTATAGGTTCAGAGAGAGGGATATAAAATTTCTCATTAGAAACTTGTTCGTTCCCCTCTTTGATTTTGTCAACAGTATCCATGATAACAGTGGTAGTCCCCTTGCCGGGCTCGTTAAGGTTAACTCGTTTGTTCGCGCGAAGTGTATTGAGCCGGCGTTTGTCTCTGCTTTGCTGTAAGGTTGTCTTTAGTATCGGAAAAGACAGCTGAGCAATCTCATGTTTAGTGCGTTCCAGATAACTTTCTAGTGCCACTGAGGGTTGTGATGGTGGCTGCCAACAAGAATTGACATGGAACGGTTGAGGTTTGCTCTTTGAATTAGCAAAGATATATTTTTAACGCATAGTGCGAGTAAAGTGATTAAAGTCTCTTATTAGACTTTTATTTGAGGCCAGTTTGGGAGGGGTAGGAATATATTTGAGGCGTTTATATTAGATAGAAAAGCTTTATCGTTGTCAGTAAGAGCGATAATTGATAGATCTTTTATGTTCTATCATTATTTGGTGTGTACTGAATCTTATGGGCTTTGCGTTTTAGTTGTCGCTTTTTGCTTTTGCTAATGAGTCGCGCAGGGGTTGCGCGTGCGGAGTCATGCAGTAAAAGAGATACCTGAATAAATTGCAACTGTTGTTTTATGTTCTCGTTTGGAAAATACATTCATTAGAGTTGTAAGCTCATCAAGTTTCGCTTTCAGGTTACAAAGTTCATCATTCGGCTTCTGTCTGCGGCTGGCAGATTTCTGTCTGGCTGTGTTCCTGTTGACTGTTCTGCTGGTGGCGGACTGGAGTCTCCTTTCTGCTTGCTCACGTTTGTTTTGGTCAGGAAACAGGGCAGCGAGCTGGACTTTGAGACTGGATATGGTCTCCGAATCTGCGCTGGCGTTTTTCTCCTGCCGTATGATAAGGAGCTTAAGGAGGTCCTGTTCTGCGGTTTGGCAGATCTTGTTCGTGGCAGCTGTGAACTCCGGGTCTGGTCTAACGTGTGGCCTAGGCCGGAACTGAAGACCGATCGGACAGGAGCGTTTGCTGACGTAAACAATAAACAAACAAACAAATAAATAAATAAATAAATAAATAAGACAACAAATCTTCTTCCGTCCCCACCCCCACAGGATATCATTATGCAAACAATCAATCATCATGTCCTTGAACAACCTGCTACGGCGAAAAAGTTGCAGAACTATAAGACGGTGCCCTACAGGCCCGCCTTAATAACAGCACAAGGAAAGACTTCATGAAGACTTCATGTGTTAAGGATTTCATTTCAAACTGAAGACTTTTATTACTTACCATAATAATGTTTTCGCCGTTCAGACGTCGATGTCCTAAAAATTTGAAAAAATAATAACAATAATACGTGAGTTATGTTTTTCATTTCTTATACCAAGTTACCATATCCGTCCATGTCTGTCTGTCTGTCTGTCTGTCTGTCTGTCTCTTCATCTTACGAACTAACTATCGGACAAAATGTATAAAAATTCTAAATAAAAAAGTACAAATTGATCCTCAATAGCAATGTACTTACCATTTTTTCCAACTCATCGACGTCGACAACATCAACGTCCACGTCCATTCTTAAATCAAATGACGGAACAATGTGTTAGCCAAAAATTGATGCACGGTACAATTATTTTTTTACAAACAAACAAATGAGAACAATTTAAAATCTTAACTTAAGCGACAGAGCAAAACGTATAAGCGGATGTTTTTGAGCGACGGTCCTTGTTTTGTGCCTCTAGAGGCTGTTGTCCGTAGTCCCTAATTGGTAGTCCAGTATATTTCTATGTAGTGACCGGTCCAATCTGTATCGGGTCAACTTTGAATCTAAACGATTGGTATTAAAGAATATGTTCTACAATAACCCGTTTAGTCATAGTATGTACATTATGTAGGGTATCAAGAAAAGTAGCGCAATGAAAATTGTATGGAAACAACTTACACTCAAACTGGAATTTTTCAGTCAGTACGGTGGAAAATAAGTCCTGAATTTCGCCTTTCACTTAAACAGATAAAAACGTCTCTGTGAAAGAAAATAACATTTTATAAATGTGACTGATTTTTCTCGAACAATTGTTATTCAGTCCTTGTCACAAAGATTGATCCATGCTCGTGTCAATGGCCAGGTTGTTCAAAGTACAAAAGTCAGTTGTCTGAACATGAATTGCAATTCAATAAAGGAACTTGGTATTGCGTAGACGCTGTGTTTGCTTTGCAGCACTTGCATGGATGTAGAGATATAAAACATCTGCGACAATGTGGTCAATATCAGTTACCCGTGAATTTGGTGTCTTCTTGTGAGTATTACGAGACCTAGCCGCGTCCTGACGTAGTACCTAGTGGCTCACCCATCGTTCATCGAACTGGTGATTGTTAATATTTTTTTTATTTTTCTAAGGCCATACGTTTCCAATCGGGATACGCATTAGGAGGCAATAAATTTTACTGGTAAAATAATGGAGTAAACTTTCGGTTCCTTTCAGTAATTGGTTTTTATCCGAAGAAAAGTTCAAGTCTACTACTGGTTAGTTGCCGAACAGGTATGAATCAGTTGCTTAAAACAAGTTAACAAACAACAAACAAACAAACAAACGAACAAACGAACAAAATTCCTTTTTGATGGAGCAACAAAGAGCAAGCGTCGCAGGATCCCCTCCATCCACTCCTTGACTAAGTAACAAGCGAAACCAGTGCAATAAACCATTTAGG
The DNA here is from genome assembly GCA_964030785.1 of Siderastrea siderea. Taxonomy (NCBI): domain Eukaryota; kingdom Metazoa; phylum Cnidaria; class Anthozoa; order Scleractinia; family Rhizangiidae; genus Siderastrea; species Siderastrea siderea. Next base: position 28,759,905 of record OZ034975.1, read on the forward strand.
GAGAACTGGGGGCTAGTCTACTGAGCCAATTTTATTATCTCAAACACACCACACTATATATATTCAATATATTGTATCCGCCTGTAAAAAATATGGCGATACAAACTTACTTTTCATCCTCTTCGTCTTCATCATTTAACGTTAGTTTCTGAAGCGAAAACAATTAGAATGTTAGTGATCGATTCTCCTATATTGTACACGAAATTCCGTTAAATTTAATTAACAGACTTAGTATCTAAAGCATTCGGTTATTTGTTCGGAAATCACGCAAATCAAGGCTTAAATTTCACGTGAAAATGGCGCTTTCCGGGTAAAACAGGTGAAACATAACTACAAAACCGGTTTTAGAGATCTTAACATTAACTCAAGAGCGAAGAATGTTTACTCACTGTAAATTTGATGACAAGTTCTTCTATGGGATCCATTCTGTAAGTAAAAATGCAAAGTTAGTTGCAACAAACAGTACAGTGCCAGATAGGTTTTAAAGACCAGTTTACACCACCCCATCCATGTGACCTACTACAGTTTCAAATCATTTCTTTCCGCGATAATTTCTACTTACTGCAAATTTGTTTACAACTTCTTCTATGGACTCTATTATTTTGACACCAGTTTTCTGGCGTTGTCGAATAGCTAAGCATTTTGCGTGTGTGTGCTTGTAGAAATATGTAATATACAAAGTATGGCTCCTTCAAGTACAATTATTAAATTAATTAAAACTTCGTATGGAGATGGACGAGACGTAATGCAATAACATTAAAAAAATATCTTTATTACCTCTCCCGAAGGGGCTATTCTGAGATGAAATCTGAGTTAACACTGAGTACAACGCGAATACAAGCAAAAATGTTACATAATTATTATGTACTTATGGTGATAGCTTGTACTTTTTGGAGCCACGTTGACAAGCAAGGTGTATGACATCGTTAACTTTGAAGATTGAACAAAGAAATAGGCATTAAACAATAAATGCGCACTTCTGAGAAATAACCCTTCTTTTTGGGGGGGGGGGGGTCGTAACAAAGACATAACTTGTATAAAATGGTTAAAAGCTTAATATTCTTCTTCTTCTTGTCCTTCTTCTTCTTCTTCTTCTTCTTCAGTTCTTCTTTGTTCTTATGAGCTGGCCTTATGGGAAAAAACGTTTGAAATATGTGTTATTTAGATTGTTAAATTTGTTATAAGAGGAATGCAACTGTAACCAATACTTGCAGCTCATAATTTCAACTCCGATATCGACCTCGAAGCTCGCAAGTAGTATACGACAGCGTTGTGGGACGATTTTATTCAAATATTCAAACGAACTTACTAGTTTTGTGGTGGCAGAGGTAATGAGGTGCAATCCATATTGATACCGGAGGGATGAAATGAAACGCATGCTGCATTGGTGTATGACAGGTTTGATAAGATGCAAACCGTGTACGGAAGTGAGTTACTTGTTGGTGGAGCCAGTAAGGATTTTACACCGCTGGATTGACTGATGGAAAATTCTATCAAAATTGCACGAGAAGCCGCCACTGTACTTGCAAAAGACATCCAATCTTTGCTTGAAGACTTATTGATTTTCATAATCAGCGACACCTTTAACTATCAACCATTTCATTTTATCGTCATGAGCTGCTAAAAAGACCTCTGAAATAGGAAGAATGGATAGCCGACCAACCTGTATTAACCCGGAAATTATATAATTTCACGACCTTTGAAACCGTATGTTCAAAAGTCCATTGTTGGAAGTCAGAAAGATAAGTGATGCTAAGTGGTGTTAATTCCTCCAAAAAAAAAAAAGATTATTTATTTATTTATTCATCTCCAGTTCTATCATATGGATCAGAAACTTTCTACAAAGTGTATTATTTGAACTGAGATTTGATAAAGGAGATGTTTATAATTACAGCAGGTATTCTGCATAATTGTGGTATCGGATCAGGCATTCTGTAAATATGCAGCGATGAAGTTTCTAAAAGTATCTTTTCATTCATTCTCTCTTTCTTTCCTTCTTTCTCCCTTTCTTTTTTCTTTCTTTCTTTCTTTCTTTCTTTCTTTACAACATTCTGCCATGAAGAAACAAATTAGATAAATAACAAATAATTTCTTTCTCCTGTCTTTTTCACTTTATTTTATTTATTTTTTTGCCTTGTTCTTCTCCTGAAAGAAAAAAAAAGGATATTCATTATCAAGACATATTCAAAGGGAAAAAATGCTGTCTTACAAAAACAATGTAAATAATCCCATGTAGACAAAAATACGATTACAATATTCCTCCATCGCCTCTCTAACACTCCTCGCATGCGCAATCATTTTCGACAGGTTCCCTGGCAATGCAGTGGAAATCCATATTCTATGCAACGTACACTGCAAATGATCTTTAAGGAATGCAACAGTTAGCAATTGTAAATAAACTTCAACTCACCAATTTGCTACTGGAAATCTCAACTCGTAACATGACATTTCAACCAGCAACATTGCAGCACGTGCATTTCAACACACATCTCCATCACGCATGTGACACATTAACTTCACTTTAATTTTAAGAGGCAACATAGCCCCCTTAATTTGTGTAATCCCCGTCTGAAAGAAAAACTTAATCTTCTCTCCGGGCTTCATTGTGCTGGAAAGGTTTGCACATTCAATCAAGGCGTTATTTGAAACCAGACAATTTTATTGAAGGGTTTTAACGGAAGAAAACGTGCAGTATGTATTGGCTTCATTCTGTTTGTATTTACCGAGGAGTTCCCTGAACCTGAACGGGAGACGGAAGTATCACTCGACTGATTGCAGAAATTCAGTCAAGATACTGGTCAGGAAAAACATCTGATATGGAATGATATATAAAAAACAATTGTTATAGTAATGCAAAAAAAAAAATAATAATAATAATTTAAAATCAGATTGAATTTGGATAAACATTTAAGGATAAAAATTAGCGAGAAAAGTTTAACACAACGTTTCGATGTCTCCATGTCATCATTTTCAAGTTAGAAAACACACACACAATTACACGCCACATATGTTACTTATTGTTTACTTTTTTAACACCTCACCTTGTATATATTAACTCATCTATATTTTATTTTCTCACTTGAAAATGATGTCATGGAGACATCGAAACGTTGTGTTAAACTTTTATCGCTAATTTTTGTCCTTAAATAATTTAATAGCCAGAGAGTTTCTTCAGAGAAAAGGTCGGAAACTTACAATAACATTAGCCGAAAAATATTAACCAGCCACATATTCATTTCTTTAAAATGGGGTGTTTTGACATGTATACACGATTTTATATGCATACTTGCATGGTATTAAACACTACTTTCGAACAATGCTACCCGATTTACATGTAACACTTACAACTACGCACATATATTTTGCTACTTTATTAAGAAACTTCACTTGCACTAAAATTTTATAATATAAAACTGAAAAGGGCTTAGAAACATTTCCTTTTGCAGAAAGTAGCTAATATGGGGATCAAGTAATATAAGAACTACAGTGTAATGGAATAGTATTACATAGGAGATGAACCAGATCGCTGTGATATAAGAACAACAACTTTACTTGAAAAGTCAGATACAAGATGGCGGAACCTTGAGAGTCTGAAATCCTACCAGTCTCGTAGCATGTGGCCACGCATACCGTGCCATCCCCCTTTCTGTTCAAAAGTATAAATGACAGAAAAACTAACAACCTAAGTCTAAAACGAGTCCCAAAAATTAATTCGTTCTTAAAACTCAACAAAGTTCCACAGGGTGTGAGTCCCCTGCAATGTCTTTTACAATCCTTGGCCATATGTAATGCATTTTAAGACTGCTGTGCTGAATCCTCAGATGGCAAACATGCACAAGTGCGAGCGCAAAAAAATATGAACTAGAACAATGCAAACTGCGACACGCCCACTCCTGGTTTGGTATATCTCAGAGCTAGGACTATAGCACTGCCGGTTTCTGAAGTTGCATGACCAGGTACGACGGGAGCATCAGGAACATCAGGAACATCATGGAGTGTTTCAGTCTGGAGTTCACCAGAATCCACACTGCGAAGGATTGAGCCAGATTAAGTTTGTACCTCACACGATCGGGGCTTTGGTCTCATGCAACTCACAGTCATTAGGGTCCACCTCTTTGTGGCCTGGTCTTGTATTCGTATTGGTTTTCCTACTGTCAATGAGCTGAGATCATGCGCATCCGTATCATGACAGTTCTTCATGTGCTGTTGTGTTCTGTCAGGCGCTGCGTTATTGCGTCCCTGTCGGGTACTTGATTCCCGACCCTGATGGGAAAGTTTGATTGAAGTTTACGCTGATACAGTAACTCAGCAGGGGATGGGAGCTGCGAGTCAATAGGGGTAATTCTAAGGCAGAGCATTGACATGTGAGGGTCCTGCCCAGACTTCCTAGCCTTATCCAATGTGTGTTTAACAGTCTGAACTTGTCTCTCAATGAACCCGTTGGACTTTGGGTATCTTGGGCTGGACGTTATGTACTGAAAACCCACTCTTTGGAGAAATGCTTGTGGCTTTGGGCCATTGTCAGAAATTATGACTTCGGGTACCCCTTTGTCTGACAACACAAACTTTCTTGGCAATTGGAAACTTGGCGTAATAGACACACACTATATAACTAACTAACTAAATAAAACACTTTATTTAGGTCTCAACGGTGTTTAGCACAGAATGCTAATTGGGCACACCTCTAACATCGAATTGGAATTTGGATGTGTTGGTTTTTAAGGAGGGGGGAAAACCGGAGTACCAGGAGAAAAGCCTCTCGGAGCAAGGACGAGAACCCACAACAAACTCAACAACAAAAATGAGTAGATATTCATCCCCGTTCCATCCGAATACGGCCTTGTGGGTACTTCACGTGAATCCAATGCTTCCTTGGCTTGTATGTTTGGTTTTCCTGACAAAATTTCACACGTCTGCATTCGAGCCTCAATGTCCTTGTTGAAATTTGTTCAAAATAAGCATGACCTTGCTCGTAGCTGGCACTTCTCAACACCCTGGTGAGCCTGATGTATTCTCTCTATGATGTCATCTCTTTGTAATTCTGGAATAACCACTCGTTCTCCTTTGAGAACTAGGCCGTTTTCGATTGACAGCTCATCTCGATATACGCAACTGGGCTGGAACTTGTTTCTGTTCTTCAGGCCAGCTAGAGTAAATGATTTCTCCAGAGCTGTAAGTTCAGGATCTGATGAGGTGTCTCGCTTGAGAGTCTCTAACTTCGTATCAGAGAAGCGCACCATACACACGTTCTGTAGGTCCAGTGACTCTTCACTCGGTAAGGGGTTTAAGCTTTGACATTGTGTCAGCAAGAAGCAATTCTGTGCCAGGTTTGTATTTAATTGTAAAGTCATATCCTTGTATACTGAGCAGCATTCGCTGAAGCCTTGGCGGGGCAGCTGTGAGATTTTACAAGTGAATCATCTCGAGAGGCTTGTGATCAGATTCTACCGTGAACTTCTTACCACACAAGTACTCTCCTCTCTTCTAAAACTTTTTCAAATCACGATTTAGGGAGACCTTCTCGTGAGCAGTCCATCTCGGTGGTCCGTATAACAAAATTCGGACCACTCAGGCAACCAATGAGGAAACTCCTTTTCAGCGTGGTCCAGCTCAGCCATATCATAAAAATTTGCAAACCTGATGCTGTTTTGACAATTGGGCTCTGCCAGTGTGCTCGACCAAATGGAGTGGATCTATTTGATCAATGGTTATAACGATCAATGTTAATACTAGAACACAATCTAGCGCCGGATACACTAGCATATAAGTATTGGAAAGGTGATCACGCGTAAAAATAAACTTTTCTGTTTCACTAACAGGCTATAACTAACTTAAATCTCTGATTTTAATCTCAAACCAGTTTTCTATACTCGTCAACGCTTTACACTTCATCTTTAGTATGCTCAGGAGCCACTTCGTCGCTGTAGTTAGAGAGCAATCCAATGGATCACATACTGAAATTATGAATAGATGAAATTCATATATTTGAACTGCGGAATGAAGAAATAAATGTAAAGAGGATCCTCGCAGTTATTAACGCAACTTATGCAGTTGCGAAAATAAAGCCTGAAAAAATCAGGCTTGCCGGGATTCGAACCCTGACCTCTGCGATACCGGTGCAGCGCTCTAACCAATTGAGCTATCAAGCCAACTGGGAACTGGTCATTAAATTATACTGTCGGCAGCTGTGACAGGATCGACACAGGGTGATATCTTGCATACTGAACAGTGGCTGCGTTATCGAAGGAATCCATGCGATTGTCTTCTGCTTCACCGGGGTGTCCTCTCTTGTGGACGTCGCCTGTTCCTTTAGCAATGGTCTCAACAAACTTTTGAAACATCGATGTTTGCCAGAAGGCGGGGAGTTTTGCACTTCCCTCACCGTCATCAGGTATACTGAGTACCATCCTATAGGTTTCATAGTAAATCATGATCACATCATAGTATTGTAATGGAGAGAGCATTCTGCCAAGAGATTCTTGCACAGCAAGTTTTCGGGAACAAAATAATATAGAGTGCTCCCCATTGACAGCCTTTCAGTTTTATTCTGGTATGTCATGATTTTTACATGTTTAGGGATCTTGTTTACGTTAATATCCCTGGTTTCTCGGGCGCAGAGGGAGGGAGTGGGACCTAGAAGCAAAGTAAAAGAAAGATAAATTAACGATACAATGCTCAGAAAATAATAGGGCTTCTTTTTGAGGTTTTTGCAAGGCCGGGCATCCTTTGACCAGATGTTGATCCGAATCACAAAAAAACACAGCAGGCGACGCTGGCCATATTGGGAGATCTAACGGGATTGGCAGGACTCTGGCCACTAAAATGTCGGTCAGGACTACGATTAAACAACGTCTCAAATTATTATTTATTATTGTTGTCTTGTGGTTGGGGTTGTGGAGGACTTGCTCAGCAGCTTGCAGGACAGGCGGAGGAAATTGTGGCGGAAGAACTTGTGGTGGAGCAGGACCCGGTCTGGATGGTGTGGGTCCAGTGGATGAAACTGACAGAAAAAGGAGTGCCCACTGTAATATATGTCACGTTAGGGATGATGGGATATCTTGTGTTATGCAAACACTGTTCTTTACTTCCGGTACTTAGAATAGCCTTCATTACCTGCAAGTAAAGAATCGAATAGCCAGTCCGGCACAGTTATCAAATTTGATAACGCGTCCAAAACAAACCATTAGCCAATCAACAACATCAGCCCACAGCTTGAAGTTCATTACACCTGTTTTGATAGCAATAGTTTTTTCAATAGTTCAAGAATATACGGCTCGTCAGTTATCACTCGATTCCAGTCCCGGATTTGCACAGCAAATTGTATAAACGAAAAGATTTCATCTTTCCTGCAGACAAATACCCACCAATCTTGGTCGATCTGATTAAGTGTTTACATGTTTTCCGGTTAAGTTATCGAGTTCGGAGCTGTCATTTGCGCTACAAGCGTATCCTAACACAAGGGATTGAGCATTTCATTCTCTCTGTTTGTGAGATTTTGCTTTCGTGTAGTTGTTGAGCATGTTTAGTGTATTACTACTCGTAGTGTACTGGTACACAAGGACAACCTCGAGGGTCTTTATCTGAATTTTATTTCATTTGCAACGCCTCAGTAAGAAGACACCAAACCCTGACAAAGGTCATTCAATAAATACTAATAGCTACAAGGTGAAGCATCCAGTGGTTGGAACGACTCACTTCCTTCGGCAATTTGTGTGAATGAAGAAATAATTGGAGCGTAAACAAATGCATGTGACAAGACGACAAAGGTACTCTACTATTGAGAATTCACAAGAAGAGATGATTCGAGTAGCAACAATAAACCGTGACTTGTTCCAAACGTTACTATTCAGTTGCATATCGAGAAAGAAATCAAGGGCTCGAACTATTCGAAGTCTGATGGCGTATATTCGTAATGGAAAATTATATCTCAGGGAAAATCATATAAATGTCTCTGGAATTGAGAATTTATACCAACTTGTCAATCACGTCGCGAGGTCTGTGAAATCCAAATCAACTCTTTCATTATGACATTCAACTCTAATGTCCGTGTTAACAAACAAAAACAAATAAAACAAACAAAGCAAAAATGAAAATGAGCACTTCTTACTCTAAGGAGTGAAAGTGTTATAAAAGAGCCATGGGGCGTTTTCTTGGATAGTGGCCAAAAGTATTAAATTAAAGTCTGGCTGGACGCTTTCTTAAGGTGATAAATAGGATAATTCAGCATAAATTTGAATTTTCGTTTATCAAATCTACCTCCTATACCCACCATAATCGTTGCAGCAAAATATAACTCAGTCGAGGTCCTGAAAAGACAATTAAGGCATGTCATGTTTTTTTCAAATATTTTTGTTATAAATTACGCTAAGTAGAATATGCATTCAGTCATTTCATTCTTATCAATCAATCCGCCTAACTATATAACTACCTATTTGTCTCTCTATCTATCTTACCGTCTGTCTGTCGAAATAGCTATATATCTGTCCACCTATCTTTCTATCTATCTGAAAAGAATTCGGGAAAAGTGTAAATAAAAAAAATGTACATGCACGTTGATATTCAATAGCAATGTGCTTACCATATCCTCTGGGACCTCTGCATCCACTTCCATTTCGATTCTTAAATGAGAAGGCGAATCAAAGACTAGTCAAAGTAAGTCTTGATCAGAGCTAGCAATCCCAAAAACGGCCTGTTAAAATATTGTTGCCATGGCAACGTCAGCTTTGATGAACAATGACATGCCACACAAAAAAAATTTAGGAAAAGTCACAAAGTTTGGTGACTTTTGCTTGCATATTTAAAATAATTATAAACATTCAAAGTCAGAGATGGGACTTTATGCCCCCTAGTTGGGTCCTCTGAGATGCATGAAACAACGGCCGCTGTTGATTGTAAATTCCTGAAACAAAAGAAAAAGATTAATAAAGGGTAATTAATTTAGTTATTCATCTCCGACACTATAATATGGATCAAAAACCTCCTGCAAAGTGTATTTTTCAATTGAAATTTGAGAACGGGGAAGTTGATACTTACCGCCAAGAGCCTACACAGCTCTGGAATAGGATCTGGCATTCTATGAATAAAATATGGTGATAAAGTTGCAATCCTTTTCTTAAGGCAAATTCCATCTAACTTATGTTTAGTCGAATATTATTTGGGAGTCACGAATCTCTAAGTGTCCCCTCAGAAGTTGCAAGTCTTTCCCAACCCAAATTTTATTACAAATTTAAAACCAATGCTAATAATATTTTCAAATTATTGGAATGAGAAGGATCGAAGTAGATAATGTAAATCAGGGAAGAAAGTAAAAACTGTGGAAGAATAACAAAGAAAAAATTTTTTATCGAAGATTAACTGGACAAAATAAAAAAAAAGAAAGAAAAAAAGAAAACCGTAGAAAGCGTTCTTATTTCTTTCTCTGTTTGTTAAGACGGGCCTGGAGGGCGCCATCTTTTAGCTTTGGTTGTGGTAAAAAGCCCAAATCACGATGATTGATTGGTTGATTGATTGATTGATTGATTGAATGATTGATTGAATGATTGAATGATTGATTGATTGATTGATTGATTGATTGATTGATTGATTGATTGATTGATTGATAGATATTATTTGGGGGTGGTGACGTAAGAGGGCTTTTGTTTTGACGTTGGTTTTCTTGGGGACATGACTAGGTTATTGCCTTGCTTCCATTACGCTTATATTTTAAGGTTTTAGGGGACTCTTTGAAAAACGGTGGCCCTAGCGATTGTTGTACGCAGCAAGGGATTTTTGACATTAATGGGATCAAAGTGCGGTGAAAACAAATAGGGAAGTTCTAGAAGACTCTATTCAAATGGAGTTGACATTGGAGGCTAGTACTCAAAGCAACGAATTAATTGTCCCAGGACAGAATAATTTGCTTCTGGCCATTTAAAAACTTTGTTTACACTTCCTTGGACAATATTTTGTTTCTCTTGCAATTCAAGATAGCTGGAGACTACTGTAGTCTGTATCATAAACATGAACAGCTTGTACTATTTCTATACAGGAATCAGATGATTTCTTATACACATTACCTTGTTCCGGGAGTAAGGTCTTTATTCAAAATATGAACCTACAATCTGTATGTGGGCAACTGGTATCTTAGTGATACTAAAAATATAAGGCAAAATCTTGGAAATTTTGTAGATTATTTCCAACTCTGTTACAATTTAGTTCTGCCTTATACACAAGGTTTTATAGTGGCTACCATGTAAGCAAATTTCTACTACCGGTATATCTTTCCTTAAAACAAACATTACAACTAATGCCAATGGTTGAAGTTGAAAACCAAAAGAAAGGTATATTATGGGTAACATTTGAAAAATGAATTTGTACATTACTCTATAAATCACTTTTAAAACTATTCAAAGAGCATTTTATTCTTTTGCATCGACCTTTATGGCCACATAATGGTTTTTTGCTTATCCTGCAGATATAAGGCCTCCTTGAGGTAATTCGATTTCTGGTCTGGGTGTCATCATCATTAGGTTGTAGGTAGACTGCTCTGCTTCTGTAGAAAATAAACATATACACGTAGTTACTTATTAATATTAACTATTGTGTACAACTGTGATAATGGATTACGTTGATTTTGCTGCCCGATTACAGAATCGCACTCTGGATAAGGATGAAATTCTAGTTTCATATAATGTTTCGTCACTTTTCACCGAAGTACCCCTTGATGAAACTTTTGATCACATAATTGATGCAATCTACGAGAGAAACATGCTACCTCAGCTAAGTTCGAAACTCATTTTCCGTCGCCTCCTCAACAGTGTCACCAGGAACATTGTTTTTAGTTTCAATGGCAAGCTTTACAGACAGACAGATGGTTGTGGCATGGGCAACCCACTATCCCCGGTCCTCGCCAACATCTTTATGTCGAAACTTGAAGCAGATGTAGTCCGCCCCTTTAATCCTACTTTTTACGATCGCTATGTGGATGACTGTTTCTCGACAAAACGAAAAGACTAACCAGACCAACTCCTCGACCGCTTAAACAACTATCATCCTAACATCAAGTTCACTGTTGAAGAAAACCCTGATCACTTTCTGGACACTGCGTTCAGCTACGGCAACGACAGTTTTGACTGTTAAGTGTACGAAAAACCGGGGAAATTACCTACACACTGGTCATCAGAAGTACCAACCAAATGGAAGAGAAATTGTATTACAGGAGCCCTACACAGAGCCAAGAACATCTCCACAAATCTCGATCTCGACATAAAAGAAATAAAGACCACTTTCTCAAAAGCTGGTTACCCCAAGAAATTTGTATCCTGCACCATCGACAATTTCACATCGAACAATTCATCTGAAGATGAACCCTTAATTCCGCATTTTCTCTTAGAAGAACGGAAAAAGATTTGCATCAAACTCCCCTACTGCAAGAAGAATGAAATTGCAAGCAAAAAGTTTATCTCAAAACTGAACTCCTTCACTAATTTCAAGTATATTTTCATCATTCTGTGGCAAACTAGACAAATCAAAAGTCTTTTCAGTCTCAAGGACAAAAACCTTCACAGGTCCCACGTTATTTACGAAGGAGAATGCTCATGCGGAGAAAACTATGTAGGTGAAACAATGCGAAATCTTGAAGTGCGAATAACTGAACATTCAAATATCTGGCACACCTCGGAACCAGCACGTCACCTTTTGGAAAACCCAAGTCACTCATTCCAGTGGAGAGTCCTTTGTTCAGCAAGATCTTATTTTAAGAGAAAGATCATCGAGGGCCTAATTATCCAACAAAGGAGCCCATCTTTGAACAAACAAGTTAATTGCTATGTTGCCCAGTTGTTCCCTTCCGGAATAACCTGAGTATAAAAACCATGCAAATCACGAACGGCCTTTTAACCCTGATGATGACACACATGTCGAAAACGTTTGGTTCCTTGTAATTGTTTATACCCCCTTTTTTATCTTTTTTTAGCGTTGTATATACATCATCGGATAACTTTGAGTTGCAACATGTACCAGCAAATGTCAGATCACATGCCCAAAGGAAACAGTAAAACGACATCAGTAGGCAAGGTTGGACAAAATATGAGTTAATCGGGGCATAGGCTACCAGTAAATGACATGTGAAGCTAAACGAAATATTGTTCAAGGCCAAAATGCAAAGGATGTCTTTCTCTTAGTGAGATGTCAACTGACTACTCAACTAAATACTACAGTTCAGAAGTGTTGCTGGCTTATTTCTAAGGATAATCAGTACTTTACTAAAACTTTACAATTGAAGGATTAAAGCTAGTTAACACACCAGATGGAAACAGTGGTGTTCTCTTCATTTTCTTTCTTTCTCTGCAGCCTTTCACAGCATCCTCTTTACTCTTTCTTTCTGGGAACTGTCTATTGAGAGGCTCAGGTGCCTTGCCAGAGTATCTGTCTAGTACCTTCTCTATTTCTGACTTTTGTAAGGTGAAGTTTCTTCATTGTGTCAACATAGCCTGAAAAATATACATAATATACTTATAAACGTATGTGAAGTAACCATGAAACATCATTGTTGCAGTCACCCCTTTTAAGCCACTAATCTGATCTACATGTATAAGTGCACCTTCAAAGACTCCAGTCGTCTAACATTAGTTTCTGAGAGATGACCTGGTTTTCTTGTCATAAGATGAATATGGATGGAAGGAGAAGGGGTTTGTACTTCAACTTGTACATAAAATGGTGCATAAAATTTCCACGAAAGCAATTGCGCAATATCTCTAAACATGTCACCATACCATAAGTGGGAGGGTATGCCACTTCTCGAACAACAATTACTATACTTCTCTTAAAGTAAATTCCATCTAACTTATGTTTAGTCTAATATTATTTGCGAGTCACGAATCGTAAAGTATCCCGTCAGTAGTCGCACATCCTTCCCAATCCAAATTTTATTACAAGTTTGAAACCAATGTAATATCTCACTGCAACAAGTAGTGCGCAATCGAGTGACCAGCTGATTGTGATATATCGGTTACAATGTTTATATTTTCGTTTTATTGAAAAGAGAAAAATCGAAGTAGACAACGTAAATTAGGAAAGAAAGTAAAAAGTGTGGAAGCATAACAAAGAAAAAATTTTATCGAAGATTTAACTGGAAAACATAAAAGAAAAAAAGAAAGAAAACCGTAGAAAGCGTTTTTATTTCTTTGTTTGTTTGTTTGTTAAGACGGGCCTGGAGGGTGCCATCTTTTAGTTTTGGTCGTAGTAGGTTGCCCAAATCACGATTATTGATTGATTGATTGATTGATTAATTCGGCTTGGTTGATTGATTGATTGATTGACTGATTGATTGATTGATTAATGGATTGATTGATTAATTCGGCTTGATTGATTGATTAATTGATTGACTGATTGATTGATTGATTAATTCGGCTTGATTGATTGATTGATTGATTGATTGATTGACTGATTGATTGATTGATTGATTGATTGATTGATTGATTGATTGATTAATTCGGCTTGATTGATTGATTGATTGTTTTGACGTTGGTTTTCTTGGGGACGTGACTAGGGTATTGCCATGTTTCCTCCAAGCTTATATTTTAAGGTTTTTGGGGACTCTTTGAAAAACGGTGGCCCGAGCGATTGTTGTACGCAACAATTTTTAAGAGGGATTTTTGGTATTAAAATGATCAAAGTACGCCATTTGAAAGGTGAAACAAATGGGGAAGTTCTAGAGGAGTCTATCCAAATGGAATTGTCTTGGAAGCTAGAACTTCCAAGACAAAGCAACGAATTAATTGTTCCAGGACAGAATATAGCATTTCCCTCAAAGAAAAGGCTTATCCTAATGTCGGCAACTGACAAAGGAGGCGTAAATTTCGGGCCTTGGACTAACTCACGCTTTTTAAAGCCTTTTCGGGACTGGATAAAACAATAATTTAAATTCCCGGAGTAAATAACATGCATGATAATGTCTGTAATAAAGTCAGACAAATTATTCCAATTCAAGCATTTGAAATCTAGCTCACTTAAAGAAGGAACGAACTATACACAAACGAGTGCACGCCTTGAAAATTCAATCTGTCGCAATTCCAAATGGACTTATAACAAACTTGTACGGTCAAGTAAAGGGGCGTCGTCACGATGCTGGTATGTTGAAAGACTCTAGTCTTTTAAACGGATTACAGAGGGAAGCACATACATCCAGGGGGGACCCTCTTTGTCTATGTGGAGATCCCGCGTACCATCTTCGTCCCCCCTGGGTGTGTGTGCTTCCCTCTGTAATACGTTTAAAAGACTAGAGTCTTTCAACATACCAGCAGCATCGTGACGACGCCCCTTTACTTGACCGTACAAGTTTGCTATAAGTCCATTTGGAATTGCGACAGATTGAATTTTCAAGGCGTCGTCACGATGCTGGTATGTTGAAAGACTCTAGTCTTTTAAACGTATTACAGAGGGAAGCACACACACCCAGGGGGGACCCTCTTTGTCTATGTGGAGATCCCGCGTACCATCTTCGTCCCCAGTTGATCTCCTTATTTCGCGAGGCTGCCGAACCTGTACTAACACTAGATATGATGGCATTTAACACCGCTATGAGTGAGGTTCGAGTGTCTGTGGAGAGGCTCTTCGATGATCTCGCGGAATATTCCAAGTTCATCGATTTCAAGAATAACCTTAAGCTTTTTTTTTTTTAATTTATTTATTACAAGTAAGACATATAAGTAATTACAACAAAAACGATAACCTACAATTAACACAGGAGTTAAATTACAGTATATAAACGCAAATAACCTTAAGTTGGGTATGAGTGCACTAGGCAAACAATATATTGTGAGTGCACTTTATAGAAATATCTTATACGGGAATTCGACATCGGAATTATTTCAGCTTGAACACCCAACACTTTTAGAGTATTTGGCATGAATTTTCACTCTTTACAGCAGACCTTTATTTATCATCACTTGTCAGTAATGTTTGATTTGAGCCTAATTATAATGAACATAAGTACAATATCAATGGTTGTAGAAGAAATGGTGCCTTTCAAAAAATACAAAAGGACAGGAATCATGTTGAACATCTGTCACAAATATATCACCTTAATTGTTTGAAAAAGTGTGAATACAAACAGCTATGAACATTCACAAAATTGCTTGTTGGCATTAATAACCATAACCAACCAAAAACTGAATGTTAATGAAACATTCACAGTTGAAACTAATCAGTTCTGGTAATTTTATATACAATAGGAAGCACCATGGTCTGCATTTGCTGAATTTGCTGTTGCTGCATTTGTAGGTGCTGCTGAAGAAGATCTTGACGCTTTGCTTCAATGGCAGCCATCTCCTGGCGATGCTTTAATTCTTCGAGTCTTCGCTCCTCTTCTCTTTCACCCTGCTCTTGTAAAAGTTTCAGTGCATCACTCCGTCTTCGCATTTTTCTGCTTTTCTTTGGCAAAGGCTCATCGTCGTCACTCAAATTATCCTCTGATTCGTCTTTGGCTTTGTCTGCAGTTTTCTTTGCTTTAGCCCAGGTGTTCATGGCTTTGTTTCTGGCTTCTAAAGCCTGGCTTCTTTCTGTTTTCTAAAGGAAAAACATGAGTTGGTCCCTAATTCAATTACAACTAAAACTACTGCAAGACATGGGGCAAACAGGCTCCTGGTTAGACTAACAGAGTGAAGCTAACTTTCATTCCTAAATAGAGTCATTATATTAACAAAAAGAAAAAAACAAGCAAACCCCCTAAAAAAATACCTGTCTACCCATGCCAGGATAGTGTTGACTTCGCATTAAGAATTCTTTTTCTCCCATTTTGGAGAGCCCATCTAATTCCAGTTCCCTTCTCCCACCTGGCCTCGCCCTCCCCCCCCCCCCCCCCCCAACCGCAACCAAATGCACACACACAGACACAGACACAGACACAGACACAAATAGTAAATCAACGGTCTCTTACTGTCTTGGCATCTTCATCTCCTTTTATTCTCGGCTTGTTGCTCATAATTTCAACAATTTCTTCCAGGATCTCCTCAGCCTGTGTTAGAGGTTCAGGGCTTATTCCATTTGAAGTTTCTTCCTTTCACATCTTTGCCTCAGTGTCCCCAGTAATTTCTGAAAATGCTCTCTCACGCCTCTCTGATCCCGGGAACTTTTCTGAAACAATTCATAGCTGTTGTTGTTATCTGCAACCTCTTTCCATTTTTGCCTCGCCATTTTCCTACCAGGTTTATACATGTACGGCTCAATCACTCGAACTTCTCTCAAGAGGAGTGTGTCTTTTTGGCTTGTCCAGCGAAAGGTTTTACTGTTAATAACAGACAAGAAGTGCACGTTATGAATAAAAGGAATATGAGGTCAATCGTTTTTTGATCGTGAGAAGAAAAAAAAAGCAATTGATACTGCATTAATTAAACTGCAGCTTGTCAATGAAATAAGGTTTAAATAAGCGTTCATATTAAACTAGTCTGAGTTCGTGAGCTTGCTAAGGTTGCCAAAACACTGCAAAGGAATTGTAAAGACTTTAAAACACAATGCTGTTGTGGTCACTTGTTTTTGAGATCTGAGGAGTCATCTGCAGCTCTAGAAAAAGTAAATAAAAGTCCATTTTAGTTGTGGCTTTTTGGCTTTCTGCGAAATTCATATAAACTCAAAAATTTTTCAATAAGCTTAGAAAAACGACAACGACAGCAAAACGGCAGAGATAGAAATAGCGAACAAAGGAAGATAAACTTTAGAACAGGCCACAGTAAATAAGGAAAAGGCTGAGGCCAAATTAGACCGCAATAATAATAAATAAAAGTTCGATAAATGCTAAGTTTGCAAAACTTTACTTACAGAGATGACTGAGATTGTTCCATGAGGCTAACTTTCAATGAGCAACTTGACTTTGGAAAAGTCAGATCTGCAAAATATGTAGGTTATTTAACCCAAAGCACTCAAGGGGGATGCCTAAAAACACGTTTTAGACTCCAAGAGCAGAAATACGGCTGAATTCCAGATAAAGATCGAAATAATTACCTTTGTAGTCGTTGCTACGTGACTTTTTCGTGCAACTCACCGTCTAAAAACTGCTACGGTAAACGAGGGAGAAATAGTCATGCGCATATCCCGACCCAGATCGCGACTACTTGTTCAACCGTACTGGGTGACCGTGGTGACCTATTTTAAATTCCCTAATATTAATCCAAGGATATAAAAGCGAAGACGTTCAATACTCAACCATAATTTTTGCAGCCATTTTAGTCTAGGTCTTGAAAAGACAATTAAGATTAAGGTGTGTCATGTTTTTTTTTTCTCTTGTTACAAATTACGCATAATTTAAATCAGAATTCACAGTCAGAATGACGTCTTAGGTTTCTTTTGCGGAAAACCACGTCATCATGTCATGATGGTTGCCAATTTTGATACGACATTTTGGATTATTCCGGCTTTTTCAGGAACCTTCAATTCAAAAATTAACCATTAAAATTGACCGAAAAATACATGTAATAAAAATGAAAATAAAGTTAAATTTTTTTCATTTAAAACTGTAAAATTTGAAATGTTTACAAAACAACGGCCTGTCAAAGTATAATTGCCATTGCAACATAAGATTTGAACAACAATGACATGTCCCACCATATTGTTCCCAACAAATGTTAGGAAAGGTTACAGTTTGGTGACTTTTACTTGCATATTAACAAAGTTATAAATTATTAATTATAGATTACGCATATCGTTTCGTATTTAATATAGAACACCTACCTACCAACCAGCCAACCAGCATACCTACCTAACTACCTACCTACTTACCTACCCATCTGTCTGTCTGTCTATTTATCTACACAACTGTCTACCTGCCTGTCTATCAAGACCTATCCCGCTGTCTGTCTACATATCTATAGAACTATCTAAATATCTACCTGTCTATCTGAAAAGAGTTCGGGAAAAAATTAAAGTGTAAATAAAAAAGTACATGCATGTTGATCTTCAACAGCAATGTTCTTACCATTTCTTCGGGGACCTCGTCCATTTCATTTCTTAAATGTGAAGACGAAACAAGGACGAGTTATTATACGTTTTCAACAGTACCCAAACATTGATGTACAGCATAACAGATGTACAGTTTAGCAGAGAAGGAAAAAATTGCATTCCTCTGACTGCCCTACGAAAATGTCTTTTTTTTCTAAATCAAGTGATACTCGAATTTTAGCTGGCTTTGAAGTTGGGTAGAAGTCAAATTTACTTAATCAACATGGCAAAACTTATAATTACACTTTTCAATAGAGGACTTGGTTTTGACTAGACGATCTGTTCTTCTTACAGCACTGAAGGTTTTTAAAGAAAATATTTAATCAGTTTAATAGACGTACTCAAGGTCATTTAAGGAAAGTTTTACCGATAAAGCAAAAATATTATTTAAAGACTATCAATTTAGTTTTCCGTCTACAACACTAACATATGAATCAACAACCTTCTGCAAAATGTATGTCAACCACGTCCATTGCCGTTCTTTGATGAAAAGACGAAACAAAGACGAGTTATAATAAGTGATAATCAGAGTTAGCCAAACACTGATGTACAGTAGAATCAGTGTATTTAATCTGCTACAAAGTCTTTGTCTTTAACATATTCTAGTTTAACAGACTGATAAGGAAAAATTTAAATTCCTCTGACTGCCTGCCAAAAATGCTTAGAGTCAAGTGATACTTGAATTTATTTCGCTTTGAAGTTTGTTAGAAGTCAGAGTAACTTAACCAACATGACAACACTTATAACAGTTTTTAGCCAGTCTGTGGCTAGTGCCTAGTCCGCAGTCCAAAAATATTCTGATGAACTGACCTGAATGTCCATTTATACGAACGACTCAAAGTTCAGTTTTTCGAATAAACTCGTGTTTTGTCAACAGTGTAGGGAGATGACTGGCAACAACAGGCTCAACAACAACTTCGTTTCCTCTGTTCGTCTTACAGCCCTCAAGGCATATAAAAGGAGAAAAATTAATCAAAATACTTCAAATGCTGTCTCCATTTTTTTTTTCGGATGTAGTATTTGTCAGTAAAGTCAAGTCAGAATTATGTGTTGGGATTCGTTAGCTGAAAATTAATTTACTTACGGTACCTTCATTCACAGGTGACGAAACAGACGGTACACTTGACCAATTCTAGCATAAATGACAACAAAACCAAAAAGGGGAGAAAGTGTGAAACGAATAACTTTTAAAGGTGGTTAAAGGTTTTGAACTCTTTAAACTCCAAGCAGGGTACGAATCAACTGAAATACTGGGTACGAATGAACCGAAAACTGGGACCGAATCGACTGGGTACGAATCGACTTGGATGTGAAACGATCGGTTACCCTTTGATTGAGCGCTGCCGAATATACGTCTCTTTGAAAACATGTCCAAAGTTTTACGAAGTTTTCAATGAAAGTGTTTGGCCTTAAGGACTAATGAGCTGTTTTAGCAACAAGACGCGAGAGCAAGAGGACGCGGCCAGTTGACCGTGATGAAGACGGGAGTACTTGGACAGAACCTCGTCGCGGTCACAGCCGTACAGCGCGGGAAATCCAAAACGAAGTTGTTTTCCGTCTTGGCGGATAGAGGACTTCGAAGAGTCAGGGAAGCTTTCCTTTTTCCCAATCAAACCAATGTAATTGACGCTGTCGAATTCGCTGTTTTATATGAGGAAAACAAGTCTAGGGAATTATTTCCTTACCAGAAATTTGAAAGATTTAGCTTTGACGACTGGGGTGACACCGAATGCAGAACAGAATTAAGGTTCGCTAAAGGAACCTACATCCGATATTTTGTTTACTACTGGAAGCTCTACAATTACCGGACAGGTTCCTTTGTTCTCAGAGAACTGTTTGTTCTGGACTAGAAAGACTTTGTCTTCTGTTGAAGAGGGTTGCGTTTCCATATATACTGCGTTTTGGCCGAAATCCAAATGAATTGTGCCTCACATTCAACTGATACAGTTTTAGATTAATGCACATCACCATCGCCTTGAGTCCTGGAGTCAGCCATTTCTTCAGCCTGGGATGCTTCAGCGCCATGCGGAAACCAATCATGACCGAGGCGCTCCATTGCAGAACTGTTTTGGTTTTGTTGATGGAACCCTTTGCAGAAGAGCAAAGCCTAAAAACAACCAATGCGTACTTTACAACGGACATAAACGCGTCCATGCGATAACTGTTTCAAAGCGTTGTAACACCAAACGGTCACCAAACGATTCCCAATTTAGTAGGGCCATTTGCAGAATGGCAACACAAAAGTATGATGCTACACGAAACAAGGATGTTAAGAGAACCACAGAGAGTTTCCTGGGCCAACGGTCAATCTTAATTATGTTTGTATGGTGACCCTTCTTACCTGCTGGGAGTTCATTTAGTTCAAACTGCATTTAGAGACGCACATTTGATACCCCAAAGGCAACTTTATAATCAGGCTATGAGTGCAGTACGCGCATCCGTAGAGCGTATCTTTGGAAACGTTACAAACTATTATAACGGTTTTTTGATTGAAAAAAAAAGGCTTACAATTGGCCTCACCCCAGTAAGAAAAAATTATCTGGAATCTTGTTTGGGGTATCTTGTTATTCCAAGATCCCTTGTTATCCCTTGTTATCTTGTTGGGGTTTCTTGGAATCTTGTTTCTCCAGATTGCCCATACTTGTGTTTATTGAAATATTGTATTACACTATTTCAATTTGGATCCCTCAGGGCTCCAATACCCAAGAGTATTTCTGGTAGTCTTTTGAATATTGTTGGTGACACACATTCAACCTCATATGTTCAAATCTCTTCTTCGTTTAACAGAAGCTTCACAGTGACAAGAATACACTGTAGGCTTTTTTTAGAAGCTAAGCTTTTAAACTGAGTTCTTCTTGGGTAAACTAAATCCTGAACAAGTTACAATTTTACAAGTTACCAGTTACAAGTTTAAAAACTACAAAAAACGAAGTTTTGGTGAGTTTATCTAGAAGCTTAACCTATCAAAAACTGAAGTAACAAGCAATGAACATTTTGCTATTTCTATAAGGAATCTGTTTCATCATGATATATACAACTTTGCAACTTTCTTAGTCACTGCTTGACAGTTTTAAACACAAGTCCAAACATGAGTTGCATTTGCTGTTGCTGCTGCTGCATCATGGTCATGAGCTGCTGCTCTATCATCAGATATTCTGTTGCTGCTGTTGCTGTTGCTGGCTTTCTATCCGCATTTGGAGTTGCTTTTGAAGGAACACCATCATCTCGTGTCTTTCTTTTCTTTCTTTCTCTTTTTCCTCTCTTTGTTCCTTCATTTCGTTCTCCTTTAATTGTACATCTAGCTCTGTTTTTTCGGCTAGCCAAGACATGGTGTCAACTCCTGATTTTCGGCTCTTCTACTTGTCCTTGACCTCCTCATCTGTCTCCGCCTGTCGCTTTTCGTTCTCAGCCATGGTCTCCATTGCCTGCTGTCTCCTTTCAATGGCTTTCTCTCGATCATCGTTGGCACTTTTCACAAGACTGAAATGACGTAATGATGCATCAATACTTGGGAAGCCTAAAAACTTTTTGGGCAATTTTTTTTCCATGCATGTAAATATTAATCCAAAGAAATGTGCCAGCGTTAAAAATTTCATTTAAAGGTGAAGAGGTTCAATACTCACCATAAACTTTGCTGTAATTCAGTCGAGGTCCTGAAAAGACAATTAAGGGTGTCATGGTTTTAAAATTTTGTGTGTGCTAGAAATTACGCATGTTTTTTGGTATTATAGAATTTGCAATCAGTTAATTCATTTTTATCAATCAATCAGCATACCAACCAACTAACCAACCAACCAACCAACCTACCTACCTCTACCTACCTACCTACCTAGCTATCTATCTATATCGTAGTATATCTTAGAATCTCTCTGTATTTTTATTTATTTAACTATCTAACTATATGTCTGACTACAGAAAAGAATTAGAAAAAAAGTGTAAATGAAATGGGACGTGCAAGTTGATCTTCAATAGTTAATTCCTGCAAATAAAGAAAAAATATATAAAAGATTATCAATTTAGTTATCCACCCACAACACTATCATATGGATCAGAAAACTTCTGCAAAGTGTATTTCTTGAATTGAAATTTGAGAACGGAGTGTTTATACTTATACTGAAGAGTCTACAAAGCTCAGAAATCGGATCTGGCATTCTGTGAATGAAATATAGCGATGAAGTAACAATCCTTTTCTAAAACGCATGGCATTATTTACTGTAAAATACTTATGAGGGAAATGTACGTAAATTCTGAGGAAATAGGATGAGATTTAAGAAGAAAATAAAAGAGGAATTAAATTTTTGTACACACTCCCAGACAGGCTACCCCCAGACAAGAGCACTTGGGGTTGTTTGTGGCCTGTTTTGGTTTTGTCTGTTAATTTTTAACTTTAAAATTTAATTTTAACTCACCAACAATTTTCAAATTTTTCTTAAAATTCATCAATTTTCCTCTCCCTTCTTTTTCTTTACGTTTAATTTTAAAATCGCGAAAAATTTCTCTCGCTCAGATTTATAAGAACTTGCACTATGATCCTATGATAGTATTTTTGGAAAAGAAAAAAGGCGAAAACGTTAGGGGAAAAAGGCATCCACGTATATTGCCCCCTTAATAGGACTTGTGGAATCAAAATTCTGACAAGTTCTCAATTTGAGTAGAGAAAGTGCCATAACTCCATGGATGCTATGGTATTTGAAAGTATTTGGCTTATTTTAGTCACTCTGAGGTTGCATACGACGCATAATTACTTGACACCAATATAACACTTTTAGCATGTACGTCTTAGCACTAAATGCTAGTTTAGTCATTGATCATGCACTTTACTTCACTGTATAGGAGGCCTGTGTCGCTCGCAAATAGTTGTCGACAAGTTTTTGGTATCGATAACCAATAGTTATTGCCAACGACCAGTGTCTCTCTAGTCTATGGAGACCCATGCTCCTCCGAACTTTAGGAGAAAGTATGTGATGGAAAATTTATCTATTAAAACCCTTCGTGAAATATATATGTGAGCATCATGGAATGGAATTAACAATGGCTGTACTGAGAGTTCTCGCGTTCTATTTTCTCAAGGAAAAAATATATGTTATCAGTTAACGGCATTCTCTACTTTACAAGCAGGATATTGGATGAAAGTTGTTATCCAACAACACTCCTGAATTACTGGTGTACAGATCTTTTTAACGACTGGCAAGTGGATCCATTTATTGGATCCATTTGATCCATTTACCCAAAAATTGGCCACCCTTAACTGGTACAGCCCTGAAGGAGACAACTTGAATGTAAAACTGCCTATAATTTAACGTAAAAACGTAAACAAACTATATATGTGAATAACCTCACCACGTTACACTGCACATCAATGCTTGACTTGAGTTAAAAAAATTTTAACACGAACTTATCATTACATGTATTAACAAGAATTATTTAGTTAAAAAAAAGGCTGCTGACTTTCCGTTGACATCTGTTGCAGTGGGGTGTGTAAGAGTCACACTAATGCAAGTGTTTGTTCATCTTTAGCGATGTCATATTGTTGAAACAGAGTCAAAAGCCTGTAGCCTGTGATATACAGACATGTAACACAATCCTGACTTATTTTACCCATTTATCTTCCAGGGGGTGATCGATAAGGTATTTCTAGAAGAGAAAACAAACAAACAGATAAACAAACAAGATTTAAAAACAACAACTAGAAACTAGAGAAAGAAGGGCTTCTAACCCTTTTAAGTATTGTGTTCAAGGTGGATGACCTATATAAATGAACAGAGTTACAAGCGCTTTCGATCAAGTGACGTAATAGATGACTTATATTGATTAGTATATGACGTATATAGATTTTGTATATAGATTTTGTCTTTTCCCAGCATTGGTGTTTGCCGTATTTCCTCGAATAAGCGCCCACGCTCTAATAAGCGCCCTCCCCTAAATAAGCACCCACCCCCTAGGCCATAATATCAAAAAAACGCCCCCTCGAATAAGCGCCCCCTAATAGATCAAGAGGAATGCGACGAGGATGACATCGAGGATGATGAGATAATTGATATTTTATAAACATGCATACCGATACATATGTGTGTAAAGGCTATATAATAAGACTACGGTATGCATGATTACCAACCACTGTTTTAACAAACGAAAGACATTAATATTGACGTTACGTGGATAATGTTGTAGTTTTTGTTTTTCTATTAAAGATTTAGCCAAAATGAAGTTACAGTTCGCTGAAAGGAAAACTTAATAAGGGCCCCCTCGATTAAGGGCCCTCCTTCCAATAAGCGCCCCTCCTTTTAGCCGAAATTTTAAATAAGTGCCCGGGCGCTTATTCGAGGAAATACGGTATGTGTGTTCTTTGCCAATAACATGGAACAAAACCAAAGTTATTACAATTTTGCGTCAAATTTAATACATTTTGCGGTATTCACGTTTATTACATATACATTTTGCGTCAAAAGCTATTACATTTTGAATTACTGTTACAGGCGTCAAAAGCTAATTACATTTTGGGTTACTATTACATTTTGCGGCGATTATTACAGTTGGAGTAACAGGACCTTTCCATCTTTTTCCTGAAAGATAATAAGCCATAACGAAACGATTCTAGGAAACTGAAAATCCAAACCTTTTTTGACGGACAATGATTACCCCCAATAGTGACAAGCGTCTAATTTCTCCTTTCAGTATCATTACTTGATCAAACATACGGGTCATGAGAATAAAGGAAATGATCACCAAACATGAAATGTCTTGATGTTTGTGTAAATTCTCCCAACTAGTACCATAAGAAATGTACGGAGAACACTAAGGAGAATATGCATTTTGATATTGGGGCTTAGAGGGTTAACGTGATAAGCTTCTGACATCATCATTCAAAAATACTGATTTATTTACAAATTTACGTACACTATTTTCTCGTTGATGCTATTTCAAGGACACTAACCGGCCGGTACAAATTTCATATTTACAACTTGGAAACCTTTAAGTCAATAAATAGTATTTTTTTCACTTTTATGATAACATTTCATAACCGACTATCTACTCTTTCTCTAAATCTCTTAAGTTCTTTCGCCATATTCTTGTCGTGTCCAAGATTTCCGAACGCCTCTTGAACAGCTTCGTCTGGCTTGCCGTTCTCGGAATTTCTTCGGTCTTCCGGTCGTGTTCCGAAGTGTTTAAAAGCAGTGGTCGTAGGTTTCAGCGAAGCCATCCGAACTTCGTAGTACTTCGTTTGCACCTGAGAAAAGCAAAACAAAACCAATTTGAATTTGAATTTGAATGTTTCTCTTTTCAGAATTGGTTAGCGATTCTTATCAGTTGGACATGAACAAAGAGTCAATCATAAGTCAAAATGAAAGAGTGAGTTTAAAGCAGAAAGAAGCTAATCTAGCTTCAGCGTCCACCTTGGATTCAGTTTACACTTGACAACTCCAGAGGTGAGATTCATGAAGCCCTCCTAAGTTTAGATGCATCCTAAGTGTTATTTTTTGGCCTATTGTTATTTCAGCAGTAGGCTATTGTTAAGAAACAATACTGAATTAGGATGCATCTTAACTTAGGAGGGCTTCGTGAATCCAGCCCTTGGAGCCCAACTCGAATGCTTTGTCGTCATTTAGCGTAAGTCATATTGAGAATGCATATTACACAGAGCCATAACGAAAGAACCAACCAACCAACAATGAATGAGAAAGTGGATCCACCAATTACGTTTCACGAACATGTCCTTTTGTATTTGTGAACTAACTTAGCTGAGCCTAGTACCCAGGCGTTCTCCTCCCGCACCGCGACTTAGCGCGAAATGCCACGACGTCACCGAATGAGTCGCCCGTATGCCATTCGGTGACGACACGAAATTTCGCGCCAAGTCAAGTGAGCGAGAAGAGAACGCTTGGGTACTAAGCTGAACTATGTTTTGAGACCTTTTCTAAGATGATTGGCGGCAGTATCAACCGTTGGCTGATACTTGAACTTCAGTGTTGAAGGTGCAGTAAACAAAAGACAAAGAAACATATCAAAAAGAAAAACAACAACAAACAAACAGTAGAAATAGTAATATGGTAGGGTGTTTACCTCGTTCAAAAGTCCTTTCGCTTCCCAGTATTCTCGTTTACGTTTGGGGTCCTTCTTTAAATCTTCCAGGGCGTTTTCTAAACGTAAAAGAAACAAGTGATTACTACAGTAACTGAAATAGAACATGACATAATGAGACAGTAAAGGGGCTATGTCACCATTTTTAGTGTTGTCAACGAATACCCAACATAATGGTTCAGTAAAAAAACAAAAACAAAACAAAAAAAATTCTTTAATAGTTTTCTGAAACTGTGAATAGGATTCTTTGGCTACGGGAGGCTAAGATGTAAATGGAGTGTAATTGAAAAAAACCGTCCACTTAAGTTCTCTTCGGTAGATTAACGACAGAGGAATCCATCACCTTCCGTAGAGCAGTCAGATGTTCCAAATAACTAAGCTACAGAAAGATTTGTGGCGAGTTTTTGCGTGATTGCTCTTCAGTACTCTTCAGGCAAGGTTAAAGTGATCACGACAGATTCGTTCCCAGCCGTTATTTATCAATAAAAACTGCGAGGTCGTGGGGCATAATAGAGAAAATCGCAGAATCAAGCAGTACTGGAAAGTGCGAAGAAAGATTTACGGATATCCCACAACCCACAGCGAATTCACGAAGTTCAGACTTCTCAAAAAATGTTGCAAACGCAGAGTAAAACGTTTCTGAATTGAAAGATACGCGGCAAATCAACAACTAACCTAAGTTGGATTCTTTCGTTTTGGACTGGACTCTCATTTTGTCCAGTATTCCTCCAAGCTCTTCTACTTTGCTTTGTCGTGACTTGGAGCCCATCGACGTTGACATAGTCTGATGGAAGAGAAAAGTGAGGTTAAAATAAAATGCAAGCCATGATGCACATGCTTACATACAATAAGTCTCACTCAAAAGTTTGTAGATGAAACCCAAACGTGTGACCATTCTGCAGTGAAATCCTAATGTGTGACCATTCAAACGAAAGCTACTGAGCAGTACATTCCTGTGGTGCTGTTTATTGTCCTGCATACTTGTAAGATGGTTCTAACTTTTGAGTCTGTGGATAAAATCCTAAGGTGGTACCATTCAAATGAAAGCTACTGAGCAGTACTTTCCCGTGGCACTGTTTATAATGCTGTACAAGGTGGTTCTAACTTTTGAGTCTGTGGATGAAATCCTAAAGTGTGACTATTCACATAAGAGCTATTCAGCAGTACTTCCCCTTGGCACTGTTTACTCTGCTGATATAACGTAGTGGTTCAAACGTTTGAGTCTATGTATGAAATCCTGAAGTGTGACCATTCAAATGAAAGCAGGCTATTTCTCAGCGTGCTCTATACATCATAGTTTGTACTGTATAAATCGGCCTCTAGCGCCAAAAAGACAGTTTACCTTAGTCTTCCTAACTCTCCTTTCTTTATATGTTCCCTGTGGCTCACTGAATATCAGAGGATGCGTCAGCACGTCTAATAAATGACATTTTAGAACAGACCAAAGCTCAAGACATCCCCGGAATTTTACTCTTGTTAGACTTCAGAAAAGCTTTTGATACGGTGGAATGGGGCTTCATCCAAAACACTCTAGACCTATTTAATTTTGGAAGCAATATTAAACAATGGGTGAAGACATTTTATAACAACACTGAGAGCTCTGTTCTCCACAACGGATATACAACAAATTATTTCAAATTATCGAGAGGTGTTAGACAGGGTTGCCCCCATTCTCCCTACCTGTTTATATTGGGAGCGGAGATCCTTGCAGCAAGGGTAAGACTGGAGAGGAACATTGAAGGCATTACAATTCTTAATACAGAGCACAAGATAAGCCAGTTTGCCGATGATACGTCTTTATTTCTAAAGAATATTGATTCAATTACCAACGCAATTGAAATACTTCGGCTGTTTGGAAACATATCTGGACTTAAACTCAATTTAGGAAAAACCAAAGCAATTTGGCTTGGATCATGGAGGCATAAGGAAAACAAACCCTTAGGACTAAATTGGACGAATGAGCCTGTGCGAGCCCTTGGAATTTTTATTTCTTACAATGAGCAAGAAAACGATAAGAAAAATGTGGCTAAAAAAATTGACAATTTGAACATCAAACTAGATTTATGGAGAGGGCGCAAACTCTCCCTCTTCGGTAAGTGCCTTATTGTCAAAACCCTGGGAATTTCACAAATTGTTTATTCAGCATCCATGCTTGACATCAGCCCTAATGACACTTCCGGAATTAAGAAGTCCATTTTTAGTTTTATTTGGAACAAGAAACCAGATAAGATCAAAAGAAATATTTTGTGCCAAGACTATATAAATGGGGGACTGCGGGCCCCTGATCCAGATATTCTATTTAAATCTTTGCGTTTAGCCTGGATCTCAAGGCTACTGATATCTGACGAAACTACAACAGAACCCTGGAAATCTATTCCATCTCATTTTTTAAAAAGTATGGTGGACTAAATTTCCTTCTTCGATGTAATTACGATTACAAATTTTTTGAGAAATCTGGAATTCCAGTTTTTTATAGACAAATATTAGCAAATTTTCTGGAAATTAGGAAATTGTATCAACATGACAATGGTCAAGAATTGATTCTCTTTAACAATAAAGATATCCTGATTGATGGGAATCGTTTCTTCTTACAAAAATGGAAAGAAAAAGGCGTCATCTCAATTCAGGACATCTTGGACAATGATGGAAAGCCCTTAACATTTAAATCATTTCAGGACAAATTTAAGATCAAATGTAATTTCTTAAGCTACCTACAGGTTATTTCGGCAATTCCCAAGCATCTACTACATAAGGCAAAATCCTTAGGCAGGCGAGAAAGCCCTACAGCTGATAAAACAACCTTTCCTCTGACTCCGTCATTAAATATTGATCTTTACAAAATGAAGTGCAAGGACTATTATTGGCTCTACATCAACGGTTCTACCTGTACTGCCACAGGACCCAAAAAATGGGAAAAAGAACTAAAATCAGGGAATATTGATTGGAAGAAAAAATTTAATAACATTGGAAAAATATGTCATGAAAACAGATTACGAGAATTCAATTTTAAGTTACTCCATAGACTAACTGTTACTAAGAAGGAGCTGTGCACCTTTGGTGTAAATGATGAAAACAGATGCCCATACTGTGAAGAGCCAGACTCCATTCTCCATACTTTCGTTGAATGCCACTACACTCAAACTTTTTATGTTAAAGTTGTTGATTGGTTCAATGCAAAATTCAACTGCGCTTTTTCTCCAACTTCTCATGAAAAATTATTCGGAACAGACCTAAATACTCCAAGGAATAATGAGCTTAAATTTAATTATTGTCTACTATTTGCAAAGTACTACCTATACTACCAGAAAATGTACTATAAAGCTAGCAATATTACTGAATTTGTGTTAAAATTGGAACAAAAACTATTTATTGAGAGCCGTCTTAAAGGAAACCTCCTTGTGTGAAGATGCTTTAATTTGCCCTTTAACACGTCTTGTAAGTACTTCCGTACTATATTTTATATTTTATGGTTTTGTGTTCGACTACACTATTTTTTTTGTATTATCCTAGTTTTACCTTTGCTTAATCCTTTTTTTTTTCTCTGTGCGTATTTTTTCCCGATATATTATCTTGTGTTATTTCCTTTTCAAATGTAAAAAATGTATTGCAAAGTGCGGTAATGTAGTTAATATACCAAAAGTTTCTGTTAATAGTTAAAGAAATGTCAATGTAAAAAATGTATGTAATGTCATGTCAATAAAAATTATAAAAAAAAAGTATTTCAGAGCTCTGACACTCCCTTGAACGTCGTGTGGAATAACAATATCGGGGTCATCTTCATCTACATCTAACAGATCCTCGTAGCTTTGTACTTTGTTTCCACACTAAATGGCCTCTCTTGTTATTTTACCGGCTTTCCTTGGATTTTGTTTGGGAGATTCGGCTTCTTGTCCCTCTTCTAGCTCATCAACCTATCAACAGAAAATAAACACATTCAATTCAGTTCTTTATCACAATCGGTTTTGCTATTTTCTCAATATATGTAATTTGCCCTTCTAACTAACCACAGGCGACCCACTGTTTCCACTGCTAAGAGAAACTTCTCTTAGCAGTGGAAACTCCGAGAACCGCTAAATCGCCGAAATGGCTTCAAGTCGAGTTGAGAAGCTGGCAAATGACAAAGAATATAACAAGGCAACGGGGCTAGTTAACTTTATTGTCAAACAACAATAATTTCTTCTATTTAAAACAGACCCGTTGTCTTCCCGTACAAACCTTTATAATTCAATCCGTTGTAAACACAACGCCACCTTACACGCCGATACGATAAAGTCATGTTCGTGGCGTTTGTCTCTTATCTTGAGCTTGGGCCGCCTGTGTTCTAACCTTAGATTCTGTTGATGAAGATCTAATGTGTGACCATTCATACGAAAGCTAAAACATTGAGTAGTACTTGTCTATCGTGTAATGTCCTTTATTTAACGGTCGCAAGTAGTTTATACCCTGTGAGTCTCTGGAAGAAAACTCAAAATTGTAATCAATTGAAGAAAATTAAAGCTACTGAGCAGTACTTTCCCATGCTATTCATTATTCTTTACAAGGAGGCTCTTAAGCACCGCCTTTGGCGCTGTTCGTTTCCCAAGTTTGAAATATTGAGACACTTTTTTTCAGATGTGTTCTACGAAACACAACGTCAAAACGGTCTTTAGAGCAAGTAAAAGAAATAAGAATTCGTACTTGCGTCATGAAAAATCCATCTTCAGAGTTAAGCTGCCTATCTGCACGTGGTTGACCACGCCCACCAGCACGTGGTTGATCACGCCCATCAGCCGTCCCAACACTCTCAATAACTGTAACCTCTCCGTCCGTCTTCACAGTCTGCCTAGTGCTAGGAACGGAGCGATACTGAGCTGACTCTGACATCTCAGGAGGCATACTATTACTGCGGCTGTAAGAAGGGCGTTCACCATCATGTGCTGTCGTCTTAGCCATGCCAGGGGCAGTGGAGAGCTTTCTTGGGGTGGTGGTAGACTTGGGTTGACGGCCTGTAGGAGGGGTGGAACCTATAGGTGGCAGTGTTCTGTAAGGTGGTCCGATATATGCGGTTGTTTTCTGTTCTGGTGGGCCTTCCAACATTGCCAGATTTTGCTTCTTTGGCATCGGAGGGAGAGTGTCTTTTCCCTATGGTTTCGAAAAATATAGCAAATTAAATAAATGCTTTGTGATACCGACAAACAAAAGGTACACAAGAAGGCAAGTATTCTACCCTTTCTTGTCTGACCGTTTCATGACTGTTAAAGAACTATCAACGACAACATTAAGCCATCAATTTAATCAGTGTCTACGGAGCAAGCTCGATATAAGGAACTCGCTTGGTTCACTTCTTAAAATTTGGACCAAACTGATATACAAGAATGTCTCTAAGAGGGAGTGGAGTTTTTAGAACTTTTGATTTTATACTTACTTTTCTGTGAGTGTTCGCAAGGTTCACGATCGGCTTGGGTCTTTTTGGAGGTTTTTGTCTGCAATTCAGTCGAGGTCCTGAAAAGACAATTAAGGGGTGTCATGGTTTTCACATTTTCTACGTGTGTTATAAATTACGCGTAGTATTTCGTATTATATAATTTGCAATAAGTTAATTCGTGTTTATCAATCGATCAGCCTACCAACCAACCAACCAACCAACCAACCTACCTACCTACCTACCTGTCTGTCTGTCTGTCTGTCTGTCTGTCTGTCTATTTATCTATATGACTATCTATCTGTCTGCCTATCTGTAAAGAGAATTGGGGGAAAATGTAAATTAAAAAGGTTGATCTTCAATAGCAATGTTCTTACCATATCCTCCGGGACCTCCTCATCTACTTCCATTTCGATTCTTAAATGAAAAGACGAAAACAAAGACGGGTTAATAAATAAGTCTTAATCAGAGTTAGCCAAACATTTATGTACAGTAGTTTGTTGCTAAGTCTTTTAACAGATAAGGAAAAAATTTTATATTCCTCTGGCCGCCTACGAAAATGTTTTAGATGAAGTCATACTCGAATTCTAACTGGCTTTAAAGTTGGTTAAAAGTCAGATTAACGAAAACAACATGGCAAAACTTATAACAGTTTTCTTAGCTAGTCTGTAGCTTATGCCCAGTTCATAGTCGATTATTTCAAAGTCTGCATTTCATGTTACAAGGTCCACGAATAACGACTCAAAGTTCAGTTTGTAGAATAAATTTCTTGTTGCATCAACATTGTAGGGAGATGAACAGCAACAAAAAGTTCAACAACAACCTTGTTTCACTGATCTGTTCGCTTAAACTGAAGGTATTAAAGTACTTCAAATGCTGTTTTCTCAGTTTATTTTGGGTTTTAAAGGGGAATTTGTGTGAGCTAAGACAGGGCTAAGTCAGAATGATGTGTTAGGATTCTTAAACTGAAAATTTAAGACAGAGAGAATTGAAAGGAACAGAATCTCATACACCGCTGTTGACGGCTTTTCAGAAATGCTAGCTTACCTTATATCGAATTTTAAAATACAACAAAAGGAACTTACTTTACCAAGTTGCATGCGAAAGTTGGCAAAATTTAAATTTTAACTTCTAAGGCGTTTAACTCTATTCAGCCAGTCCTTTTTTTTCCTGAGCCTGTGTTTGGGGATGTTGAACAAATGCATAGGGATCTTGAGGGGGAACCTTGAGGATCTCCACCTATAATCCTCCAGGATCTCGCTCAATCTTGCAAAGATCCTTGACAGCTCTGCAACGTTCCTCAAGCACCTTGCAGCGATCTTCAAGCTGGTCGCAGCAAAGATCCTCAAGGACCGTGCCTCTTAATCCCCAAGGATCGACCCTGTAACGATCCTTGAGGATCCTGCAGAGATCAAGGATCCCTGTGAAGATTTTACAAGGTCCTTTGTATGATCCTATCAAACATGGGGATGCTGGACAGAATCCTGTGTAATCCTACAGGGTCCAGTACGATCTTACAGGATCCTACAAAATCTTGCAGTATCCTTATAGGATTTTCACAAGGGATGACAACGAAACTTCGAGGGTGAAAACTGTGTTTCACAAACGCGTTTCCTTTGATGTAAGGGGGGGGGGGGGGGCATGGCTTTAGAATGGTGGCGATCTTGGATCTGCTATGTTGGATTTCCGTCTTTTTCAGGAACCTTCAAAAGAAATAAAAATCTAGAAACATATGGTTGCGTGGCAACGCCAGAGATGATGAACAATGGCATTTCACACAGTTTGGTTACAAAGTTTGGTTACTTTTGCTTCCATATTAAACAAGTTATATACATCCGAAGTCAGAGCTGTCACTTTATGCCCCCCTGGTTGGCTTCCCCTGAGATGTATGAAACGACTGTTATGATAAATACTGCAATTTGGTTAACTTACTCAAGGTCATCCTTTAGGTTTAATTCCTGCAACAACAACAACAACAAAAAAGATTATTAAAAATGATTTTTAAAAGTTATCAATCTCCAACACTGCTATATGGATCATAACCCTCTTTTAATGAGTATTTTTTTAAAATTGAAAGTTTGAGGACGAGGAAGTTAATACTTACAGAAAAAAGCCTGCATAGCTCATCAACTGGATCGTGCATTCTGTGAATTAAATATAGCGATAATGAGTTTAAGTCCTTATTTTCAGCTTGACTCTAACTATTTTATCGAACTTATGTTTAGTCAAACATTATTTGTGAGCCACCAATCTGTTAGTATCCTGTCAGACGTCGCACGTCCTTTGCAATCCAAATGCTGTTACAAATTTGAAACCAATGCAATATTTCGATGCAACAAGTAGTGTCATTCAAGTGACCAGTTGATTGTCAAAATTTGTTTATTTTGTTATGTCAGTTACAACGGTTTAACTTTCTTTCACTGGAATGAAAAGGATCGCAATGGATATGTAAATCAAGGAAGAAAGCGAAAAATCAAAGAAGACGAGCGTACATTTTAGTGTGAAGAAAGAAAAATAATTTTCAGCGAAGAATTAACTGGACTAAATTAAGAAAAAATTTAAAAAGCGTTCTTCTTTCTTTGTTTGCTTGTTAAGACGGGTCTGGACGGCCTCGGAGGGCTCCGTCTTTTAGATATGCAAGATTTTGTTCGTAGTAGGCTGTCCAAGATAACGATGACTGATCGATTGATTGATTCATTGATTAGCTCATAATAATCTATTGGGGAGGGGGGGGAGGGCTTTTGACGTTGGTTTTCTTGGGGACATGGCTAGGTTATGGCTTTGCCTCCACCGCGCTTATGTTTGAAGGTTTTAAGAAAACCTTTGAAAAATGGTAGTTTATAATGTTGATCCTAGCCTGCGTAGCAAGCGTTTCCGTAGGGTTTTCGGCCGCCCGTTCGAGGCGTTTTTCGCTTTTTGGCGGCACAAAAATTGGGGCGAGCGCAACACTGATGGAAGCAGCGGGGAGGGGGAGGGGAGGCGAAAAATGCCTCAAACCTGCGGAAAGCCCTACGGAAACGCTTGCTACGCAGGCTATGTTGATCCGACCGACTGATGTACGCAGCAAATTTTATTCATGGAAAGGTGGATACCAATGGGGAAGTCCGGGAAGACTCGATTGAAATGGACTGGACATTGAAAGCTATTGGTGGGCTCAAAGCAACGCCGAATTTATTCCAGGACAGAATAAAGTATTTTCCTCAAATAAAAGGCTTATCCCAATGTCGGCATATGAAAAATAAGGCGTGCATTTCGGGCCTTGGACGTCCTAAGGCTTTCTAAAGCCTTTTCTAGATAAAACAAAAACATAATAATAAATGAATGAATAAATAATTAAATAAACTTCTGGAGTAAATTACACACATGACAATAAAGTAAAATATGTCATTTAGGCAGAGAGATTATTCTTATTGATGCATTTGAAATCTAGATCACATGAAAAGGGAACAAAACTCTAGAGTCCGACACTGCAGTTAATTTTGTCCAGTCAAACCATAAAGCGGTGAAGACAAGCTTAAACTTCAGAAAAATGCAATTATATGAAAGATTCGTCAAAGAGAAACCTTTAACCCGGGTGTTACTTTGGAATCACCTTTCAATAAGTAGCCAATCAAATATACAGGTACGTTGGAATCACCTTTCACTAAGTAGTCAGTCAAATATACAGGTACCCCAATTTCCTAAAACGCTTGGCATTTTTTAATGTAAATACTAAAAATGTGAGGGCTGTAGGTGTTCAAAAGTTTAATTCTAGCAAGTACGGTTTTGTTTGAAGTTCCTGCGGGTGTTCATTTTTTGCTATATGTACTTTCTGCGATTTCGAAGACAGAAAAAATGTTAAGAATTGATGCAGAGCATGAAACTTATGGCTCACAAATTAATTCTAGCTTGCATGTTGGGCCCCGTCCTTTATAAGCCACAGGTTCTTGTCTCATTCATAATTCACCCACGCGGCTTTTTCTTTCTTTCTTTGCTTCCTAGATACCAATCCCCAATTTTCGCCCGAGCCTTTACAACCGAGCGAGACTGCGTATAACTAACAATTCAAAATGGCAGACAGAATGAAAATCTTCTGTTCATCCCGATCAACCAAAAGAATTAAACGTTTATCGATCCAGTTGGACCCCCGGACTCCACGTTTTGGCGAACTCACGTGGAAAATTCAAGGCATTTAAATAAGATGGCCATTTTTGGTGGAATGGAAGCCAATTCCCACTGTAATAGCATCCAACTCATGCGTTCAGTTGGTTTTATTTAAGCTTAATAAGCATTTTGCTTGCGGGTGTTTCTGGATCTTGTGGAGTCCGAGCGACCAGTCATTGACAGGGGGCGTTTACAGAAGAGGATCGAGGAGAAACGAGAAGGGAAGTAAATAGCGATTTATGTTTGCGACATGAAATTAAAGAGTTGATAGATGATAAGCTTGTATGATTTTTGTGAGACTGAGAATTTCACCGAACGAGATCAACAAATCACTTTCACCAACAGAGATTATAAACATTTATCACACGTCTGAAAATAAGAGTTGTATGGCTTATACTGCAAAGTGCTCTTGAAGTATTTGTGGAGATAGTTAGATTACTTACAAAGTGAAAATTTCACTTTGGAATTTTCAACATGTCGTGAGCGTGGGACAAAGAAAAAATCTGAGTCCCCGACAGGAAACGAACCCATTACCTTCCATACACCGGTCGGACGCTCTAACCACTGAGCTACTGGGAGACTCGTGGCGAGCATAGGTCATATTTACTGAGTTCGTGGTGACACGCGTCCTGCATACTGTTAGGATCAGCAATGGCGAACTGCCCTATAGGTGAGTGTTTTCACAAACCCCTAGGCTAAGGGACCGGTCATTAGTCACCTTCAGATTGGACTACGAGTACGAGATTGAGTATGCATACGACTTTCGCATTTCAAAACTGGGACGATCTCAACACCCTTGTTCCTCCCTGTTACTGACCAACAGTGAACAATATTCATAGGAGAGATCACAACGGAAAGCCTGTGACAAGGAAATTATTCAAAAGTCATAGTCGTACTCAATCTTGTACTCATAGTCGGATCTGAAGGCCTCTATTATTTAGAGTGGAGGAAGGCTGGTGCAAATAGGGGAAGGGTCAATGATTTTTATGCAGGGAAAAGGGGGCCACATAAATTTATGCACGCATATTAGGGAGCTTTGTTATGCAAGGGGTGGGGGGGTCAGCAAAAACTGTGCTTCAAAAGGGGAGGGTTAGGAAAATTTGAACATGGCCTCCCCCCCATTTGCACCAGCCCTCCCCCCCTCTAAATAATTACCCATAAAAAATAACAAATGGATTGATAAATACCAAATATGTGAAAACATTATTGTTTCAAATTCTTAATTGTACACATGCTGGTGTGCTGGTGTGCAGAAATATCTGAATGGTTTGCAAACTAATGGACAACAGCAACAAAGAAATATGTTTTGAAAGGAAGTGATCCTTTAAGTCTTGGGGTGAATTGCATAAAACCTTACACTGGACATAACTGCCAAAGTCAGACGTTTAAATAGTGATTTTGACTGGAGTGAACATCTGACGTTATAAGTTATGCCAGATGTCTTGAGTTTTATGCAACTTGCCCCTAAGGTCGCCAACTATTTGAAGAAGATCAATGTCATTGACCATACAGCAAAACTTGCCTAAACAGGAACACAATTTCTTCCCAAAAACTGTTGAACTGACTGTTTATGGAAATTTTGAAATGTGAAACCCAGTTTAATTTCTGAACAGAAATTTGTTCCAGTTTGAGCATGTTTTGCCATGTGTCAGAAATCTATCATTTACTGATATCGAATAGTAAACGTATATTTTTGCTATGCCTGATCTAAGTCTAGATGTTGTAAGCAGTGGGTAATGTTTCCCAGCAACATCATAACTGTTAAAAAGAGCATTTCTGTATGAAAAAGAGTTAATCACATTACTTTGCTGCTGTTGTAAGTGCAAACCATTTAGACATCACATACCAGCACGTATGCAATTTAAAACTGGAAGCAACGGTTTAACTTTAGGATGTGCTTTTTTATTGTTCTTCATATTAGCATTTAAGGATTCTTATTAGCATGTCAGAATCAGGGTTTGTGAAGTCACTCTATTATTTGGTTAATATTCAGGGGCACCCAACGAGAAAATTTTAGCAAAATACTTGAAAAATCATTTTCTGCTTTCTTAGATTGTTTCAGAGCTTTTTAAGGGCATGTTAGTGTAAGCTAGTACAGACTGATCTGTTCGCGTTTCTAGCTGAAAATTTAGGTCCAGAAAATTTTAGGAAACAGAATCCTATCCGCCGAATTTCTGAGCTGTTGAGGGCTCGCCGAAAATGCTAGTTGACCTTATTTTGCACTCTAAGCGATATATCTGTTCCGCCGAAAACAATAGGAACCACTAAGTCCTCTTGTAACGAAAGGCCGACGTGATGTTTTGCCGAAGAAATCTTTAGCTTTTTAATACTGCTATTAAATCCGAAAATCTCAGGTGATTTTAGGCCTTCCGAACAGATATTCCCCAAAACGAACCGTCTGGTGCCCCTAAATATTGTTGAGTTAGAATCACTTTCTAGTTCATATTTCATTAGAGAGAAGTAGGTGCTGCATTAATACAGTTAACAGTGTTAAATGATTGCAAAAATAGAATAAATAGGATAGGTTATAGGCAAGAGGGATAACTCACTCGAGAGTTTTAGCCCAAAATTTACTTGATATATGTTGGTACTATAGTTCATCACAGAGGCAACTGCGATCACAACAAAATTTCAGGCTGCCACAATCAATATATATGGCCTTTGTGAATGGGGTTTGATACAAGGTTTTTAAAGCTTTCACAACTGTGCTCAGTATACTTACATTTTTTAAAGGTGAACTTTCCTCTTCTTTTGAGCTTTCCTCTTCTTTTGAGCTTTAGAATTGCTTTGTATGAAACATTTTCAAAAAGCATTTCTTTATATAGCGTAGTCTTGTGTGCAGTTTTCCCTTACATGGTGCAGAAAACCTAAAGCTGTTTGCATCACTATCCAAGTTGGTTTGTCCTTAATTCTTTTGGCTTGAATCACTCGTGAAAATATATTTGGGATCCTAAATTTAGGGATTTTACCAAATTAGAATTTTTTCCTTTTTTCTCCTTTTTTGAACAAATGTTGAATTTGAATTAAGCGAGTAAGTGTATTTATTAGCCTTGTTTTATGAAATTGGCCAGTTTACTCAAAGAAATAAGGTTTTAAACACAACAAACTATGCACAAATATCATTTTCAAGTTGGAGCAAGTTGCAATCAATTTTCTTAACTCCCTGATATTTAAAAGGGAAACATCCGAGTACTTGCAATGAGCTTTTGAGCCTTAATTTCTGAAGCCCTGATGCCTTTGATGATTTGGCTTCTGTGGCTCTTGCAATCACCAATAACCAGTGCTTCATAAAGATTTACGAGCCAGCAGTTTGCATAGATTTGTTTAAGAATGCACGCTTAGGTCAACCTCAGTGTCTGAACCGAATTACCTGAGTTGAATACTAATTAAACTTAATTTGATGATTCGTCAAACAGGAAAAGAGTAAAACATTGTTTCCTAACAGGACTTTACATTTTGTCACACTTACAAACAAATTAAAGGTACCAAAAAAAAAAACGGGAAGTATTAATATATAATGTGGCTCTCAAAAGAGCGTCTCTTGGAGGCTTAGTTTACTTGAAAGCCGACATGAGGACAACCCTGAAACACTTTTCTCCCGTGACATGGTTAGTGCTTGCTTGTTTTCGTTTTCTTTTGTTTTTTTGTTTTGTTTTTTTTTTCCGGAAGTACTGACCACTTCCGGAATCAAATCATCGCTCAGAAAATGTCTTCCATTTTTTTCTGGGCTGGAAAAACATATTGCGTTTACATGAACGTTTCATCTCGGGTATGAAATGTCGTCCCTTTGTTGAAGA
Organism: Siderastrea siderea; assembly: GCA_964030785.1. NCBI lineage: Eukaryota > Metazoa > Cnidaria > Anthozoa > Scleractinia > Rhizangiidae > Siderastrea > Siderastrea siderea. Next base: position 28,799,295 of record OZ034975.1, read on the forward strand.
CAGAGGTTTTTGTTGACCTGGTATGAACTCTTTTCACCAAACCCAAGGGCAACAGCTAGGGGCCCGGGAATGACCATGCACAAGCTTGGAACTTGTCCCGGGAAAAATATGATTTAAGTGTTTGTTTACATGAGATCGCTTTTAAACCAGAAAATACAATATATACACCAGAAAGGCGGACAACAAACTCACCAAGACAACCTTTTACTCAGAGTTTCTTTTCTTAACTACGCTAGGGTATCACTGGAATAAGTTTCCGAAGAGGGAAATTCAACTCTATCCACAGCTAGTTTTTACCGCTTTTTTAATACGCGTCTTTTAAAATAAAGATATTTTGGAAAGAGAAAAACCAACTGATAGGGCGAAATGATCGACTAGTTAAGATAAACAATCAAGAAACTTTTAAATATAGTTTTAAGGTCCTAAAGAGTCACTAAATCAGCGGTTTAGTTACAATATCTTATAGATAGCTTCGTCCGCTACGTGAGGAAAACATCTGTCCTTGCAAAACGAATTCTTTGTTTTTTAAGCTCTATTTTTTCCACTTTAAGTATTAATTGGGCTTTTCCTTTTTAATCTTAGCTTTTAAAAGATGTACTCCTGTATGAGCAAGAACGGATAATTAATTATTGGCTGTAATCAACGTTATTGATCGCGTGACAATTGCGATCGCGTGACAAAGCAGTAAATCTGTCAATCACGGAATGGCAATAGGTGCACTTGATTGGTTCATTGATCCTGGCCTCGTTTCAGCCCCGGCTGTTTCAATGTTTCCCGTAAATTTTGACTTGGAACGAGCACGTACGAAATCCACAAAAACAGAATTATCTGGTTTGTCTACCTATATAAATTCTCAGCAACATAAGCAATGTGAAAGAAAGGTGGCAATAGGAGGAGAATTAAGGTAAATTTTATTCGTGGGTCTCAACAACATAATTTCATTTAATCTCTTGTAAAAGCCTATAGGGCAGATTGTTTCGACGGGAATTAGCTCATCTCAGTTTTTACCAAGCACGTTCTTGATTTAATATCTATAGAAGTAAGATGACACTTTCTGTCTCAAAATATGTAGTTCTTCTGATAACATCGACTGAATTGGAATCTTGGAAGCGTTACCTTTTCTGGTCAAGAAATCTTGCAAGAAACTAAACCACAGAAATGAAGGAAACGGAATAAAAATACCTGGAACATTGTTCCACGTACATTTGTATGAATTATTGATGAACTTGGCCTATTTTCGGTTTTACTCCTTTTATGGCAGCTGTGTTGCATTCTACAGAAAGATACATTCACGTTCTTTTAAAGGTTTCTTTCACTTTAAAGAGCCATTTCGTCTTGCTTTTTTTGCATAATTAAGGCTCAATTTTGCAGTCTGTTCACGCTACTAAAATACTCAACATTTTATAATATTTAAATACCACTTGGAGCACGTTATCAACGTTAGCTTGAAAGTTCCATTAAATAGCGAGACTGTAAGAGAACTTGCTAGATCTTTGCAAGATGTGCCTTGATTTTGCGGTTTAGAGCAGAAAGCAATTTTCCTAGAAATAAGTTAATTTTTGGAGTATTAGAAATTATTCATCATGTTTAAAAAATCTTTTGTCACCTCGTGCACTTTTCTCTTTTAAGTTGTGAAGAATTAAAATTCTGCATAAATATTTATTGTATTTGATTTTTTTTGTGATAACCAACCTTCTTCCTTGTAGTATAGACATGGACTGTGCAGACAAGGATGAGTGTCCGTATTATGGACGACTGTCCTTATTTGTAGAGGTAGACGTTTTGGTCTCTTTTGGGCGAAATAAGCTGCCCATGATAGAGAGATGTCCATTGGTGTTTGACTAGGTTTGACTCAGTATTTTGTAATTCAATACAACAATCCCACATTTTTGGTCCCCAATGAGGTCAATTACAGTCATTATAATCTTAGATGCAAACTGTGTTAATACAACCTTGCTGTTGATGTAGTCACTGAATTGTTAATAATGGCCTATTGGTGTATTTACAGTCTGTTCACGCTACTAAAATACTCAACATTTTATAATATTTAAATACCACTCGGAGCACGTTATCAACGTTAGCTTGAAAGTTCCATTAAATAGCGAGACTGTAAGAGAACTTGCTAGATCTTTGCAAGATGTGCCTTGATTTTGCGGTTTAGAGCAGAAAGCAATTTTCCTAGAAATAAGTTAATTTTTAGAGTATTAGAAATTATTCATCATGTTTAAAAAATCTTTTGTCACCTCGTGCACTTTTCTCTTTTAAGTTGTGAAGAATTAAAATTCTGCATAAATATTTATTGTATTTGATTTTTTTTTGTGATAACCAACCTTCTTCCTTGTAGTATAGACATGGACTGTGCAGACAAGGATGAGTGTCCGTATTATGGACGACTGTCCTTATTTGTAGAGGTAGACGTTTTGGTCTCTTTTGGGCGAAATAAGCTGCCCATGATAGAGAGATGCCCATTGGTGTTTGACTAGGTTTGACTCAGTATTTTGTAATTCAATACAACAATCCCACATTTTTGGTCCCCAATGAGGTGAATTACAGTCATTATAATCTTAGATGCAAACTGTGTTAATACAACCTTGCTGTTGATGTAGTCACTGAATTGTTAATAATGGCCTAGTGGTGTATTTACAGTCTGTTCACGCTACTAAAATACTCAACATTTTATATTTAAATACCACTTGGAGCACATTATCAACGTTAGCTTGAAAGTTCCATTAGATAGCGAGACTGTAAGAGAACTTGCTAGATCTTTGCAAGATGTGCCTTGATTTTGCGGTTTAGAGCAGAAAGCAATTTTCCTAGAAATAAGTTAATTAATTTTTAGAGTATTAGAAATTATTCATCATGTTTAAAAAATCTTTTGTCACCTCGTGCACTTTTCTCTTTTAAGTTGTGAAGAATTAAAATTCTGCATAAATATTTATTGTATTTGATTTTTTTTGTGATGACCAACCTTCTTCCTTGTAGTATAGACATGGACTGTGCAGACAAGGATGAGTGTCCGTATTATGGACGACTGTCCTTATTTGTAGAGGTAGACGTTTTGGTCTCTTTTGGGCTAAATAAGCTGCCCATGATAGAGAGATGTCCATTGGTGTTTGACTAAGTTTGACTCAGTATTTTGTAATTCAATACAACAATCCCACATTTTTGGTCCCCAATGAGGTGAATTACAGTCATTATAATCTTAGATGCAAACTGTGTTAATACAACCTTGCTGTTGATGTAGTCACTGAATTGTTAATAATGGCCTATTGGTGTATTTACAGGTTTCCACTGAATTCAAACTATGTGGTAATGAAATATATAATTGGGTTTATGATCCTGTACTGTTGTGTGCAAAGCCACCTGTTTTCAGGGATTTTGACGTATAATTTGCTTACTTACAAATACCATTTCATTTACAGTGTAACCCTGATTTAATGAACCCTGATTTCAGAACTTAAAACCCTGGTATAACGAACAATATTCTTTAGGCTGACAAAAGTTGTAGTAAAACTGTACGGGAGCAGAACCCTGATATAACAAACCCTGGTAATGAAATTCTAAACCAAAAGCCCAAACTAAAAACCTACCCCGATATAACAAACGTCATCATGCGACTGAAGTTGAAAGCAAAACAGTACCAATACAAAATTTAGCTCATGAGCAGTTGCATGCGAACAAAAACTACAAATTAATTATATGATCATATAACCCAGATACATTGTGCAATGAAACTGGATGCTGTTTAATTGATTTCTCAGGAATTTATTATGTCGGGGTCTCATTAGATATAACAAACTCAGTTTCCCAGTCCCTTGGCACTTCATTAACTCAGGGTTCCACTGTAGTTACTAGACTTTTAAAGAGTCTGTTTTAATTGGAGGTCAGCCTGCATACAGCTGATGGTATGCAGCTTACCCTGCATACCATCAGCAATAAAGATTGTTGAGCTGGGACACAAATTGGCCACTGTACTGTCAATTAGGGAGGAAAAATACCACCTGTCATGAAACTACAATGTCAAACAAAACTGCATGTTGAGACCCCTATGGAATGAGAGAGAACTTTGACCATGAAAACCACTTCCAACAAAAATTCTTTACCCCTCAGCCCCTTATTAATGTTGCTTTTATCAGTTGCTGCCAAAAAAAGCCTGATGAATTGTCAGTCCTTTCAAACAGCATTGGGTGACTGGGGGGTGGGGACCATTTCTGTGATCATCTTCGTGTGGTCTCGAAATATTAGTACCACAATACCTACATTTACCTCTTCTTATTGTTTCTTGCTTATATTTATAAGTTACCCGGGAGGGGGGGGGGGCACACTTAAGGGAAGTTTTGGGTGGGGGTGTGCTGCCAAGGCCTTCAAACCCTGATCCTGTTTAAGACAAAAGCAGTTCATTTCGCTACCCTGTGTTTAAGACAAGAGACCTTTGTATTTTGCTTGTGTTCTGCATTTTTAGTCTGCCTTGTTTTTCATTTTCTACAGAAAGTACTTTTTTTTGTAAATGACATCATAGCGGAGCCTGCGGGCAAAGCCCGCCAGCGGAGCTCCATTGCTAAGGAAATTTGGTAATCTATCGATCCGAAAAATTTTGGTTATGACGTCAGCGTCCGTCCGTCCATCCGTCCGTCCGTCCGACCGTCCGTACAGACTCTGGGGGAGGGGGAGGGAAGTCCCAAGGCAACCCGACCGGGAGTGGAGAATGCCATCTTTTCTTGGCGGGAAATCGCGCGGTGCTTTTGGGCAACCGGCGTTTTTCTTGGCGGGAAATCGCATGACCATCGTCGCTTTTGAAAAAGAGGTTTCTTTAAAAAGCTTAAGTTTATTTAGCAAAACGATTGTTCGACTTTACTGTAGTTTTAAACTTGAGAAAGAAACATTTAATACCTATAATGGAAAGAAAAAGTTCAAAAGAATACTGGTAGTAGGCGAAAACTTCAAGTTACGAAAGCTGCCTGCAAAGGACCTCATCGCTTTGTTTTCTTCACGGCGGAGAGCTTGCCTTGTTCTGAAACACAACCGAGTAAGTGAAGTTTTTAAAGGGTTTAAGGTGCATGATTTTGAGTATTTATTACGGTCAAAGAAATTACATTTTGAAATTGAATTTATGTCATTAGAAATGTGTCATTTACTTTTGACTTCAAAAAATTATTAGAAAACAAGCTCAGATTTGTGACAGATGTAGTCTTAGAATATTTTGCCATGCTGGAAGTGTAATGCGAATTGCATTTAAGTATAAACTTACGGGTTTTCGAATAAACTTTTTCAAAAATGATTTCTCTGTTTATTATTTTGTGTTTGTTTATTCATAACAGTAGGTCAAAGCACAGTCGCAAGGCAACTGCACAAGCATCACTTACGGCGAATAATTGCTTTCAATTTTAACTGTCGGATCGGTTTGTGCAATTGTCGATTTTCTTGTCCTAGAACTTTTCAATAGTAAGCGAAGCAGTTGTCGGTTTAAGGCTATTTTATCCGAAAAGCTTCCGAAAAACAAGTTGTTTTGCGTTCCTCAAAGCGCCTAACTTTAAATGGGCTTACTTCGCATCCGCAAAACTTATGCCATAATTTAAAGCGTGTTTGGTGTTTGCTCGTTTTCAATCTTGATGGTATAAATTTTGACCAGACTAATAGGGGCAGTTCATGTTATTTGTTAACTGAACATCCGAACGCGATGAAGATAACCCATTTACTTCAGAGTAAGTTTTATTTTGTTGTTGTACATGAGCGCCGTTTCAAGTTCATTCAAGCCAACAGCCAATAATCCAAGGAGATTTGACAAGCCTTGACAGTTAATGACAGGATATGGAAACATTTAGAAAACCAAGCAAGACTGCTCCTGAGTAAAATGTGTTCAGTTTGATGCCCGAAAAAAAAATTAAGCTGTGCTCAGCCTCTAGAATGACCTTTCGAGCTTGGTTTTACAGAACAGATCCTCAAAATCTTGGAGGACAATTCGGAACACTTTCGGGCTTTTTGAGAAACACTTTTCGAAAGGGAACGAGCCAAAGAAAGCCCCGAAATATATTTCAGAGCGAAAAGTTTCAGGACTATTTTTGAGAAAAGAGCACCAGTTTATTCCTTGGAGGCTCCGCTTTTAGGCATGGCTAAATCTATTATATTAGAATTAGATTTTGAAAAATTGTTGGCACCCACATGTAGGGTTCAAACCTTCCAGTCTGGAAAGACACCCTGTTCAAGATGCTAAATGCTGAAATTGTATAACCCTGTTAGAGATGCAAGACCTTGAAAACCATCCCCTGTTGAGTGGCACATACCCGTTTAGGCCAAATGAGGGAGTTCCCCCCCCCCCCCCCCGGGTAAGTTACTCAAATTCTTATGCATCCTATGTCACTCAATTTGTTATGCATCTTATGTCATTTTCCAAATATGTCATTTTCTTTTATAATGTAAAAGTCATGTATATAATTTATTTTAATTCCAAAAATTAACTTCTCATAATCTTGTCGTATTGTAAGTGTCTCCAATTTTGCAGGTAAATTAAGAAATATTCACCCTAGTTGTATTTGCCTCATTTAAGTTCTGTCCACGATTGTAAGACTTTAAAGCACTACTGTATACCCACTCGTTACTGTCAGTGATTCAACTGACCCTCCCCCTTGCATTGGGGCCCTGGCCAGACAGGGGTAGATTGCTCAGCGGGCCAAAGCCAAGATGAAAGCTGTTTTTAACCTGCCCACAAGTCAGTCATAGCTGGCTTGGCCAAGGATGTGGAACTGGGGAAGCTGCGGCAATGGCACCAGCCCTGTCTGGCCTGGCTGCAGTAGTCTGGGGCCAAAGCTGGACCTGAAAGCCATCAATCACAAAGCAATCCTGTGTGGCATGTGTGGCAGAGAGCATTGTGCTTCACACATGATTCTCTGGGGATATAGGTATGGGAGAACAACTAAGATTTGACTTGCGTGGTCATTATGCTTTAAGGCAATCCCAAGTTCATGTGCACTGGTGCAGAGGCTATTCAAAAACTCCTATTTTTCTTTGAGTGACATATAAAACTTGCCACCCTCCCCCCCCCCCCCCCCAATTTCCTTTGTGGTTGAAATTTTCCACAACACCACTCAAACTTTGTCTACATAATGGGAGTATGATCTGGAAGGGTAATACCTAGTTAGATTGGTCACTTGGGGAGCAGGGATGGCGGAGTCTACCCAGTGTTCATTCACTCTGTGTGTGTGTGGCCTGCAGGGACACCCTGTTTGATGGATAATTGTAAGTTTAATTTTAAACAGTGGGCTGGCTTGGCTAAGTCTTGGCTCTTTAAGTTTTGAAACAATGAGTGGGGGATCCTGACGTTCACATAAGGTGGGGATCCGGAGCAAAAAAAAAAGGGTGCAAGGTGAAAGGGTGCAATTGTCTCAAAAAATTGTGAAGCTATGTGAACCTACACATTGAAACATAAGAGTTGTTGTGAGTGCATATGGCCTTGATTATCCAGGAACACTTATTCTGCAGGTCTGCAGTTGGTATTCCCAATGTGGTGACGCTTTAATCAAGCCACCATAATTTATATAACTTTCATGGAAGGTTTTATAAATTTTTCTTTTATTTAAGGTGAGCTATTAGGCTTAAAGCCCTTCTGGCCATGTTACCTGGTTAGCTGTTTCAATCTCCCTTCATTTAAACAGGCTTTAAAGGCCTGATTTTTAGAAGCAAATTTAAATGTAAATATTTTACAAGATAATTAAAGCCCCCTGAGAAAGAATAGAAGTCATTTATGTTGTTTGACCAAAACTGAGACCAAGAAACCTTGTTATGATTGTATAGGTAATTTCCTTCGGTTATGAACATGGGAAAGAGAGTGGGGGGATATTGTAGGCTTGGAAAAAAAATCTTAATCATGGATGTTTCAAAATAGGGGTGGGAAACTTTCTGAACCCTCCCCTGATCTGGCGCAGAACATCTTTCAACCTGTCAAATTTTTAGTTAATATTTGGAATCATACTTGTCTAATGACCAGGGCCCGGTTGTTCAAAGGGTGAATAATGCTATCCACCGGATAAACAAAACAAAGTTCACTATCCACTGGATAGTTCAATTTATCCGGTAGATAGCTATGCACCCTTACCAGTACTACATGGGGAGTATAAATATTAAAGGATGTAAGGGAGTGATTCCTTACCAGCTGCATTGTGGTTGTCATGTGCGAAGAAGGAAGCACAATCCTTCAGAAATCACCTGTATAGGAATACCTGGTCATTTTAGTTTTGCAACAGAGACCTTCTGCCACAAGGCAATTACTCCCACTTTTTGTTAAATTGATAACATAGAAAGTTGGTCTGTCTATGTATATATGATATACGATGGCTATCTGGCACTCTTGATGGTGATTAGAAGGTGCTTGTAACCAGTCAAATGTATTATGTATTACTTGAGTATTTTCTTCAGAAAAGAAAATTTTTTGCCGTTTTTTGATTACTCCAAATTTTGTGTAAAATCTTAGATGGCAGCCATCTTGGTCGCCATTTTGGATGACCTCTCAGACCCTCATCAGTGCCACAATACATTATCTCAGCTTTTAGAGCACATCACAGGCTAAAAAAATCTGTCAGCGGTAAAGAGTTTTTGACGTGTTGTAACACAACGAAAATGCAAAGAATGGGGGGGGGACACCAACCCCCTCTTGTGTCACGGTGGGGATATGAGTTTGTTCGTACGTCCGAGCGTTAAGACGTATTTTGAAAATGATGGCCCTACGCTGAAACAACAAAAATGTTAACATTCATACCGGTGACATCTTTTGGTGAATGCATACATGAAACTAAGGGAAGGTACGTTTTTCTTGGGGGGGGGGGGGGGGGAGGGCTGGGGCCTCAGAGGGGAGGGTCACCAGTGAAAATGAGGACCAAAAGGGGAGGGCCATACCTCATGTGAGCTATTCAAGGGAGGGTCACACATCTTTTCCAGAATTTTTTTAATGAGAATTTTTGAGCTGTTGCTTTCCATTGTTCTTACAGATTAAGTTTTTCTTTTCACCTACTTTGATTTAATTTGTTGTTTTATTATAGGTACATTATAGGTAAATATTCTACATGTCTATTATACCGTGGCACATAATTTATCTCGGAGGATTCGTGTCCTTTTCCGTCCGTATCGAGAAGTACTTGACTCAGGTATCGTCTCTTCAGCTTTTTGCTGTTGGCTATACGCTGCCTGATCTCCTGAGTCGTTTAGTTCTGAAGAGTTACTAGTAGAACCAACAACGCGCTCCATGCTGTCGGAAATGTAGGAAATACTTGTTTTTGAGAGGCAGATTTCGCATGCTAAACAAATAAACCTTTCTGTTAAAATAACCAACAGTAATGCTTGGTAGTCGGAGACAGAAGCGCATGTATTTTCCCTTAGATATTTTATGTTCAAAACTTTTATAATACTCAAATACTTCCATATTCAAACTTCAGCTATAAAACGTAAATATCCCACATTGATTGTTCGCATTTTTCTTGTTTCAGCGCGCACACATTCAATATCGAGATAAATATATCCATATTCAAACACATCGGTTCACAAGCGAAACGTTCTGAGGTTTCTACAGCATGGAACGTATTATGAAGTAGTGAGGGGAGGGTCACACTTTTGTGAGTCACCTAAGGGTGGGGGGGTCAGCTTTTTTTTATTTTTTATTAAAACGCAACGGAGGGCCAACACTTTTCTGGGAAAAAATGCCAAAATTTCCCAGCCCTCCCCCCCCCCCCAAGAAAAAACGTACCTTCCCTAATAGCATTATGCCCAAACTGCTGCATATAATGCACACGTCTACGTCTTTACCTTTCCGTTTATCGTAGTTCGCTCGTTTTCCCTAACAGCTCCGCTGCAGTACCCGTCTCTTAAACTCTTGTTGTTTAATGGTCTTGGCTGTGGCTTTCTAAGCTTCAAGAAGTTCGATTCCATCATCACTGTTGCTACAATTAGCAGAAACAAAAAAATTGCTGAGGGCAGCAGCCACGATCATGGTTAAAGTAATGGTAATGAACAGATACGGTGAAAGTAAAGCCAAAGCAAAGGCAGTGTCAATGCAATGACAGTGACAACGCGAAAGGCAAAGGCATAAGGAAGGGTCAAGGAAAATAGGGTAATGGGAATTGTAATGCACAGGTAATGACAGTAGTTTACAATGGCGGTGTTGATGGTAATGTCAATTTATAATTGTGGCACTATAGCAATGACAATCCTAACAATGGCAATGGATAGTCACCCGGCGTAACTAATCGATAAATCGATAGCCCAATAAAATCGATATAAATCGATATTAATCGACTCTAATCAATCGATTTTTATCTGAAATCGATAAAAATCGATACCATTTTCGGATGTGACTATCGATTTCATCGATTATTATCGATTTCTGTTAATTAATATCGATTTCATTGGTTTTCATCTCCACTCGTGTATATCGTAATTATCTGCCTTTTTTTCTGTTGTCAACAAGATGTTACTCGAGGACACTGTGATGTATTAATTTATTTCAGCAATGTGAGCGAAACAACAACATAGAACAAGTAGCTATGGGCCATAAAAATGGAACGAGCTCTCCTTGAATGTGGCCTAGCTGCTCTCTGCTATTGCAAACTTTCAGTGCTTGTCCTCTTGATCCGATTTTTTTTTGATAGCTCAAAATTAAATGCTCTCCGACCTTTACATCAAACAAACATTCATGGTACCCTTTCACAACACAAGGAATCTTCATTTTCGCTGTCTCTGCACGGGCGTGCACTACCGATCGAGACATGCTGACAATGGATTACAACTCTGTAATTCGAACCGAGTCTATGGTGCTATTGGGGTCCACACTCTTCTCGTTAAAAATCGATCAAAATCGATCGTGTTTGTAGTGGAAAAGTTGTGACTATCTATTTTTATCGATTACCGATATTAATCGATGGTAGTCGACCGATCTGATCGATTAATATCGATTTATCGATCAGCTTTCCAATGATCGATTTTGATCGATTAGTTGGGCCGGGATAGACACCGCAGTGAGAATGACAATGGAATCGCAACCGGGGAGCGACAATGGTAATTGTAATGGGAAAGGCAATGGCAATGGTGCTGGTAATGGTGATGGTAATAGCCTGTTCCATAGGGGCCGAGGAGAATGGGGGCCGCCCTCTTTTCCTCCAGATCCCTCGCGTTTTCGTGGTCCCTTTCTAATTTTCTCCTTCCCTACTACCTAAGAGCCTGGAACAGGCTATGATGGTGATAGTAATGCATGGCAATCGTAATCGCAGTGGTAGTGACAATGACAATTGTGACTGTATTGCTAATGGCAATCTAAGTGGAAATCAGGTAATGACAATGACGATGGTAATGGCAACGGTGATAGCAATGGCAAAGGCAACGGCAATTGCAGTAGCGATGGCGATGGCAATGGTATAGGATAAAACTGTTATTTATAAAAACTGCTGAAATGTGGTCGACAAACGGATTGGCGTTTGATCCACTTTTCTTTTACACACCATATTTGAAAAGTCTTTTTCCTTCGAAACTTGAAACTTTATCATCGGTCCATCTTCTCAAGCGCCTTTTAAGAACATTTCTGCGCAGTTTACGTTTACATTATCCAAAATAGTATCTCTTATATATCTTACTCTCTCCTCCGCAGAGGCTCCTGTCCCTCTTCCCAGCCTCCGCGCGCCGCCGGTATTTTTTTTTCCCAAAGGCGCGACTGCAGGAGGCCTCTGCGGAGGAGAGAGTATATCTTACGTGGTTATTTTCTGACAAAAAAAATGTCAAATAAATCTGTTCACATTATCAAAAGGTCTACCAGAAAAGTTCAAACAGGAAAATAGTGGCATTTTAAAGACAGTCAAAACTTGTGATCAGCGCACTCACCTCGAGCTTTCTTCATTGCAACTGAATATCCCAAGGAGTAAAAACGGAACCTACGATAACAACGAAATCCCTTAGATGCTTAAAAAATGTCTCACCACTTACAAATGATAGCGCACCCTATCGCGGAACGCAGCTTGAGCGAATGGCCACTACAAGAAACAGGCGATCTTTTAATGTAAATCGAAGTCTTCCAAGTTTTAGATTGCTACCAAAGAAGGATTACACAAAAACGTCTTGAAACTCCTTACCTATTTTGTCCAAGTTGTAAAAAAAAATGTCCTTTAATGGTATCCGCAAAAGAATGCTTCTTGATATAATATTTCTTAAGTTTGACTCTGGTGCCAAAACTCTATTTAAAACTATCACGCCACTTAAAAAACGAAAGAAAAGAAAAAGAAATTTCACGGCAAACTGCAAAATTCTAGTCACTCCAGCCCTACCACTATACCACTGGTAGTTGTAAGAATTCTGGTGGAATACCCTTAAAGAGAGGCGCCGGGTTTTTAACCTTGTGAAATACCAAAATCCTATTTTATTTTTTATAAAGAATTTAGCAAGGTCATTTGTTGTGTTCGTCCATAGCTAGAAAACACATAATTGCGACCGAACATGGCTATCTTTGGTCCATGCATTGGTCAATTTTTAACCATTGTCGTCCGTATACGGCCAAAATTGGCACGGTGCAAGTACAACTTAAGAGTTGGTTATTTTTGTTGAGATGGGCACCTGTGCCATAGCAACTAAGCCGATTCCAAACCACTTTAAGAAAGTAGTAAGATGTAGCCACAAATACGGACATGTTAACGCGTTAAGCGTTTTGTGTACTGCCTAGCAAATTTGAAGCAATTCTACCGCTATGGATACTGATGCATTTGTCAGGGTTTCGATTTAGAAACAAAAATTGCCTTATTTTCAAATCTTATTATTTTACAAATTGATCATTTTTTGCTCTAAAGATGTTTTGGCAGTTAGCCTACTGATTTTAATCCTCATTTCGACACTGAAAATAACACTTACGCCATCCACTTAAGCAAAAAAAAAAGCTTTAGTTTGCATTTTTTAACCGAAGCTTTTGATGTGCGCGCTTACTCGCATGCAGTGAGACTGTGTTCAGCCACCTTCAATTGGTGAACGCAGAATGTAATTTATCAGCTCTGTATTGGCATGATTATAAACTTCCCATTATCCTCAGTGCCCTGTAGGAACTTTCATGAGTAGAATCGTGTTGAAGTTCACTCTTTCCCCCAAGAAAAATGCCGTCACGGATTTTTGTCTGTTTGGTGAACGTCGCAGCAAACTGCACAAGGTACAGGCCATTCAAAGAGACCACTGTGGATAATTAATCTATAATTTTATGCATGGCGACCAAACTTGATTCAATGTCATTCATAGGAGTGACTCTTTAAATTAGTTTAACACTGTTGAATGGTCATGATGTTGAAATAAATTCTGAATAATCTGTTTGGTTAGAGCTTTACGATACCGCTTCAAGGCTCTTAACAGCAGAGCTATCACGCCGGCATTGCACTCGAGAGTTCTAACAAGGGTGAAATAATAGGTTTCCGTTACTCGGAAAAATTACAAGAAAATCGCATGGCGGGTAGATTCAACCAGTCTCTAAAACCTACATGTTGATGTAGATGGAAAGCAACTTTTCAGGAAATATTTCAAATTGTTCGGATCGCCCTCATTACTTCTACTCTCTAATTTCAGTTTACAGGAAATAATTAATCCAAGGCTTTTATTTTTATAAAATAATTCATGTCATTTAAAAGAAGTCCAAATTAGAACATGTTAATATTAATTTTCCGAGATTATTTGGACTTTTTTGGGAAACATTGAACACACTTGAGATAATTTAAGCAAACCGATGATTTCTCAGTGTACAAGGCAACAATTTCCTTGTTGCTGGCATTCTTTTAAACACTTTTCATGGTTTGTCAGTAGTCCGGCATTTTCGGCACAGCCAATCAATTCATTGATTGACTGCTCTATTTGCTGCTTTAACTTCTTATATATCATGGTGAGTGTCCAGTTTAGTCATAATGTCTGTGTGTCATATGGCGCTTTGTTTATCTGTTCACCCTTAACAAAAGTAAACTATGGCTTCTTAAAAACCTGGTATTGATTACTGAAACTCACTTTCCCCCTCTCCGGGTGAATGCAACTCTCTGAACATACGCAAAGAAAAAGTGATTTTTTTACAGTTTCTTTACCAATGAAACTCGTTAAAATGGTTTCAAGATTGAACAAATCTTGGAGCAAATGACCAATACTTATAACACTCAAGACACGTTCTTCTGGAGCTGTCATGGCTCTTTATGTTGGAATTTAAAAACAAAGGAATACAAAGAAAATAAGTCTTCAAAAGAGCGGATACTGAACTCTGGAAACGAAACAGACGGCACGATGAAAAGGGTGACTCGGATATTACGTTCTTCCTAAAAGTAAGAATTCTATGGAGCCACTAGAGAAAACAGTACAGAAAGAAAAAAATAATAATGGAATAGTGTTTTAGAAAAAAAAAAGAGTTGATGGCACCACGTCTTGATAGCATTTCACAGTGGACGTTTACTTTGACGCTTGGTGATGCTCTGCGCACATGCCATTGGACAGTAATTATACCTAATCGTACCTTTTTGGTACGCTTCGGCGGCATATCAGGCGAGTTTGGTTGAGCCATGGTTCGTATTTTGGCGAGACGCAGTCGAGCCAAAATACCCATGGTGAGACCAAACGAGCTTGATATGCTGCCGAAGCGTACCAAAAAAGGTGCGATTAGGTATTTACCGTACCCAAATTCGTCCTAAAACCCGGCGTTTTTTTTTTTTCAGTTACCGTGATCAGTCAGGCGTTGTAGAGCGACGTGTATTTACACTTTTCTGGTCGTCAATACTCTTCTCTAACTCCTCATCTGACATTTTATTTAATTCTTTTGTTTGGAGTTTTATTTTCTGAATCTTGGAAGTCCAAGTTAAGAAAGAAATTTAGAAAATCCGGCTCCATTTTGAAACCAAAAAAGTTTCAGCGCTGTCCGTAAAGTTCACGCGAGCGCCCGCCAGTGCAGCCGCTTGCAATTTTGGCGCGAAATTGTATTTTTTTCCCCTCTCTTGCCGTTAAACAAATTACTTTCTCGTTTAACAAATGTAATAGTTTTACGTTTCGTTGTATTTCTGTTGTAATTTTTGCCTCTAAAGTCTGCAAAAAAAATGCGAGTCTCACAAACTGTCCATGATATCGTAGGATATCAGGTCAGTGACTTGATATCGTAGAAAATCATGACAGTAAACAAGGCTTCTGATTGGCTAATTCACAATTTGGGTACGGTAAGGCTTTGAAAGCATGGATGGGCTACAAACTTCCTGAATAACGGTTGTTTTGTTTGTTCCTGTTCCCAATGGCCTTAAAAAAAGTCCTGAACTTAGTACGTTTGAGAGGAACAACAGTCTTCGAAATTTTCCAAGTTGTCGTTAAACTGATATATATGAAGGAACTAATTTAATGTATTTAGCTCGAAAATTGTTAAAGTAGTTACTGTTCAAAACATAGATATATGGTGTTTGTGAAATAGCCACTAGATCCTTTTTGGGAAGATGGCTGTCTTATTTTAGAACGGGATTAGTTTCTAAAGAAGCTGTGGTGCTGCGTTGGTGGGGAAGTGAGACACAAAACTTTGGATTTATCAGCTGAATTGATTGGCTCTGACCAAGGGCTAAAAACGCTCGAAACGTTAGTTTTCAATCTTTTTACAGTGGCCAATTTGCGTTATAAACTCAGTTGATTAATCCAAAGTTTGTTTTATTATTGTTATTATTGTGCAAGGGCTATTAATAGAGGTACCTATTGGTTGATATCATTACAAAATGCAATAAATTAAACTATTCACTAACAAATGTTAAAAAGTTATGACCGCATTATATTAATCGTGGTACTAATTGGTTGATAACATTAAAACATACAGCTAAATTCTATTCAGACCAGGGGCGGATTCTGACCGCACGGACTTTGAATAAGCAGGCTTAAGTCAGCAAGCTAGGCGACGTTTTCTAAAATTTATGTGGGAACAATTTTGTATAGCAAGTCCTTGTCTATCAAGTCTGACAATACCATGGCAACCACGTTTTGACAAGGTGTTTTTTCAGAATTTTGAATTTCACTCTTTTATTGAAAAATTATAACATTTTGAGCTACATTTTACATTTTTAGAGCATTTTCAGAGCTGTTTTAATTAGGAAACGACAATTCATCTCGTTTCATGATCACGAAATTATTTATAAGACACACAGGAGGTAATTTCCCGGGATAATTTACGTATTCCTTTCTACGAAATATAAAAAGGTTTTAGGTGAATTCAGAGACATTTAACTGTCGTCACACAGAAATCGGCCCGGTTTCTATACTTGGTCGTGTGTTCGGACGCCGGCATGTAAGGTGGTATCTCACTAAATTAACCGCCAAACTTGGTAAACGTATATTTTAAGAATCTGTTTAAATCTATGATTCACTTTTTAGTATGTTAGAAAATGTTATCAGTTAATCGGTCTCCTTTCATACGCTCGAAAGGCAATTATCAAACATTTTGCACGGTACTTTACTTCGCCCGTGACAATTATGGGAAAAATTCAGAGAATGATTAAAAGCAAGAAACATTAGCGTGGTAAAGATTTAGGCATCTGCTTAGTTTCGCCGTGGCCTTTATTAATTTTCATCTCGAAAGACGTTATTTAGAACTGAGAAGGCTCACAAAAAAGTGAGCGTGTCTATAATGCTTTAAGTTAGCAAGTCACAAAATTTTTATATTTTACGCGATATTTTCGGAACTGTTTGATAAAAAAATTTCCACATTAAGACTCGTGTTTGTATGGGATAATATTTGGTTGCAGTCCACAACAGTCACAAATGACCAAAAGATAGACCTCAGGCGGGAATCTTTTGACATATTTTAGACTCTTGCCTAATTTGGAAAACATTTATCTCACGGGTGAGATATTTATGTCAAAGTTTTTTCGACCCTAATCCACAAATAGGTGCTTTGCTAGGATATAAGATTGCTATTTTCTCGTCGTTATACTTCACTTTTAGTGGTTGTTACTCTTTGTCAAAAATGCAGATTTATATTGCAACCAAGTCCACATTTTGGTGCTTAAAATTATCTATACTGTTATGCAGGTGAGTGTATAGTCATAAACCTTGTTTCTTTTTACGAAGCAATTTTCACCTGTTTGAACTGGTGGTAAAACGAAAACTACTTTTCCGTGAAAATCTAGTATTCATGGAACGAAATTTACCGTTATCTTTCTTTTCCAAAAATCTTCAAATTTATTTAAACTAAAGGAGAACAATCGGCGGAACATTTTTTTCGTTGACACATTAACGTGTTATAGTTTTAGATAACGTACCCATATTAAACGTTCGATGAAGCAATGACTATGGAATAGATAAGTAAACATAATTTTCAGCTTTGGACATAAATGAAGCTCTAAATTTAGGAGAACGGTGTATAACCAAAAAGAATGTCTTGGATGCATTCATTGTAAAAGCATAGTACTTTTATTCTGAGTATTTGCATTCCTCAATTAACTTTAAAAAAAAACAGAACTTCCGTTTGCGTTTGGCCTCTCAAAAAAGGACGTTTTTTGTGATAAAAACCGTATATTTGTCAAAACTACACTTTACAACCACTTTTTGTTTTTTTAGCATGATGTCGTATTTTCAATAGTGTCCACATAAAGTGCTTTTCAGTAACTGCTAATCTTTAGTGTTTATTCTCAATAACTGTCAAAATGACTCGTAATATGCTAAGAAATTTGCAGTGGGGTTTTAGACAAATTATTATTGTGTGGAATATTTTAGAAAACGAGAGAGCGTGTTTCACCATGGGCTCCATTAACACCGGGACTGATTAAAGCACGAAGTCAAAGGCCGAGTTCATTTATTCTTTCAAGGTGCTTTGAAACACGAAGCACGAGTTTTTTATATGGCTTCTCAATGGGCATAATAATGAACAAAAGAAATTTTCTTATGAAACGTTCCACCTTTGTTTTTATTTGTACAATTAGCACGCAGCTGCTAGTTTGTGATCACAACGCAGTGTTTCTTCGTGTTTTTCAGAAGTTGTTGCTTGACGTTAGCATCACAATTTGCATGGGTGTTCATGTGGTACTTTTCGGTGGGCATGGAAGAACCAGCTCCTTGTTTTAACCACCTAAACTGTAAGTAGCAAGCTTGTTGGTTCGCTTGGTCCAATCTTTGACATTTACAGTGTGAATGGAAGTTGGCCGTTTTACATATTTTCAAAAGATGTGTTGTGCGCACCTCAAGGGAAAGAATTGAGCCACTCGAGTCGGAAAGCGAATGCTCAAATACGTTGAAGTTTACCACAAAGAAAAGCTGAAGAACCTGTCTTCAAATCCCGAGTTAATTGAAATACAATAAGGTGGGAAAATACTTGCATTGCATTCGGCTACGCGTGTAGGGAATACTATTAATCAGTATAATAGTGTATCGACTTATCGTACTCATAGGAGATACATTTGCATTTCAGGATCACGGGAAATTGCAATTCTTTCACAAGTACCAGAGCACACAACTCCCTCCTTTGGGAGAAGTAATGAGAGTTGATGGCGTCAAAATATACAATGAAGTACTTGTGGGCGCCTCAATTCTTAACAACACTGACCATTGATTTAGCCCGTACCCCATATGCATACATACGCGTATGTTGCAGATGGACCCCCCTCTAAAGCGTTTTTGGCCTCAGATCGAGACCCTTAAAAGTTTGATCTGGTGTTTTAGTGGGTTTTGACATTAATCCAACTGACCCAAATGGACCTGTTATTTAATGGCTGATTGTTTTAAGCAGTGTTAATGAGTTTCAGAAAGTTATTTCTCAGTAGTTGCTCTTTAATAGATACCTATGTGGTGCGTGAATTTTTCATTGCTATTGGTTCATAAAGGTAAAGCGTACTAACAAATAACTGAAGTATTGAAATGAATTCCAATGTCATTATTTTACTTTACTGAAAAATAGAGAGAACATATCAATGAAATTTTTATCGTTCTCAAGTTGCATCTTTAAATTTCAGATTTCAGTGCGATTTCGATGCGATTCATCGCCGCGATATCGCACACGTTTCGAACTTATTGACAGTGCTCGAGCTCAGGGAAAACCCACATGTACGCGTGGAATTGAAGCAAGCATTTATGTGCCGTAAGGGAGCGCAGTGGAATCACCGCAATGGGGAACATCACAAAAAAAAAATTAAAATTTGTATTTTTGTTGCTTCTCTTCTTCTATTCGTTTTTTGTTCTTTCCTTCTTTGTTTCCTTCCTTCGTTTCTCTCCCTTTTTCCTTCTTGGTTGCCCTCTCTCTTCTTTAAATAACTGTTGTATTTTCGTCATCTCAACCGCGAAACAATACTTTTTGTTACTTCAACACTAAGTACATTTATGAACTACTGCCGTTATTCTGATTTTCTCATATGTAACCTGCGATCAGGCTCTATTTTCGTTTCGCTGGGTGAAACATTCAGGCGGGACGGGCGAAACGAAAAATAGAGCCTGATACAATTCTTCTACGGAACGTCTGCCGCCCACTTTTTTTGATTTATTGACATTCAACGAAACAGCCAATCAAAATTTCTTCTGCTTGCACGATCCTCGGTATGCAAATTTCCCATAACGGCAATTCGCAGAAAGTCACGTAAATGTCGGCAAAATAAGAAAATCATAGGCTACGATATATCTTCTAGGTACAAGTACTCAAATTTACACGATTGCTAACTTGAAGGTTCCGGTACTGTACATGGTTGCTCTGTCTGAGCTGAAACTGAATGAAAATTCAAAACACGAAGAGGTTGTCATGTACCAAAATATGCTGCATGCTTGAATCATTTCCCATTTCAGGTGGTATCCGGAAATATTCTCGTCCCATTTGTCACCGATTTTCTGCGTAAAAAAACCTTGGGCAATTAAGAGCACTAATACCTTCAGTTTCATTCTTTAGAATAAAGATATAAATAAAACCGCTTATAAACAAAGGAGTATTTTGTAATTTAATTCGAGAAGTGATAAATATTTGAAATTAGCAGCGAATTTTATCTCTAAGCAGCAGCGAATTTTAAAACGAAGAACATTTATTATAAAACTAGTCAGATCCTTTGATGTCAATGTCAGAGATCAATAAAACGACATAAGTATTACAGCCGATTTCAGTGCAGTGTGTAGACCCAGGTTTTTTGAAACATGATTCGCCCGTGCATGATTCGACCGCGAGGTTACCAAGCTGAATGTCAACGATGAAAGCGTTGCACGAAGACCTAAGATGGCGAGTGATTTATCACCAACATTTTTACGGTAGTTCAATAAAAGAAACCGCCCGGAATCTTTTTACGAGTACTGGCTTCGTCTCTAAAATTCGGAAGCTATACAGGGAGCGTGGAGAGGTAAGCCAGAAGAGAAGACGTGGGAGGCAGAGAATCTTGTCCCGTAAGTACGCTTAAGTATCTAGTAAAAGCCTGTTTATTTCAAAGTTAGTTTAGCTAAAGCTTACTAGTATATGCTTTGGCATGACAAGCAAAAATAAGGTTTTGTACCACAAACATACCTTATGTAATATTCGAACAGATAGAGAAAACAGAATTCTGGAGGCGATGATAAGGAGTAAGCCGGAGCTGTATATAGACGAGTATCAAGACTGGTTTCAAACAGTCACAGGAACCCAGATTAGCATCGCAACTATGTGCAGGTCGATACTTCGCCTTGGATTTACATATAAAAAGGTAACTCTTACCTAAATGAATTTTCTTTAGTTTTATAAATAAGTGTAATGGGTTATTGTAATCTTTCCTTTGCTGCAGTACATAGCTACAAGCATCTGCTTCGATGTATACTAGACTGTTGACAGTTACTTCAAATGCAAATGCTATTGAAAGGGAAAATATTAAGAAACTCGTGTGGCTGTTAATTTTGTTCTCGATAGTTGAGGGTCATTGCCAAACAAAGAAGTGAACTAGAAAGAGCAACTTACTGTCGCTTTGTAGCTGATATACCGCAGGATATGTTCTTATTTATTGACGAAACAGCAAAAGACAAGAAGAAGTTACAGGTAAGGGTGGTAAAATATTTTAAATTGAAAAAAAATTAAGCTAGAAACAATTAATTATTTAAACATTTTCTTAATTCATGGTGTTGTAATACATGTAGAATTGAACTCTTCAAGTTGTAAATAATGTTAAAATAAACTTATGTCAAGTAATGGTGCAGGTGTGCCACACATCTCCAAGTCACTAATTATCTTGTTTTACTCCAAAATATATTTTTTGGTATATTTTCAAAAATAATGATTTCTATTTAACAAATTGACGTCAGTTTTTTATGCGTCTGTCCTCTTATTGATGATAAATTTCGTCATCACATTGTCAAAGTGTTGTAGATCCACGAGCCGCAGGCGAGTGGATCTACAACAAACTTTGACAATGTGATGACGAAATTTATCATCAATAAGAGGACAGACGCATAAAAAACTGACGTCAATTTGTTTTTTACAATAACAAAAAAACAAAACTGATTTTCAAACGAAGGAAAGAAATGCAAGAGTCAATGGAAGGTGCGATTGCCGCAGAATCTGAATTTCATTGTAGTTGTAATTCGGAGAATCACAGCCTCGTAAATTAAAACTTTAGTAAGAATAGGCCAGAAATACAAGGAAAAATTCGAATTGCTCAACTAACCTTTAATCCAGCGAAAACTGTTCACAAAATAATCCGCTAAAACTCGGTTCAGCTTAATTTCATTGACAGCACAAATTCCCGCTCACTGCCGATTTTCAGGTCTGAATCCTCAACAAACATCCTCAGCTTTTCGCTCCAAGGTTGCAATGGTTTCTTCAGTTTTAACACATAAATTTTAAATGATTTCCTCATTGAAGATTAGTAGATTTGTGGTACAATTATCGCCTCGTCGAAAATGCAGCGCTGAAAAGTTTGACAAAGCTTTGCTGATTGCGTCAGCTTTACGCGTTTCATCCGTCTGTACTCTTATTGACAATAAAAATTAGCCAATCAGCGCGCGAGAATTCGCTCAGTTATTGTAAAAATCCTATTTGGACCTAAGACAGAACCTGATTGGATGTTATTATCGGTTAGCTGGACTTTTCTTTCCTGGGCATCTTTCTCTTTTCTAACTTTAAGACCACAGCAATTTGTTTTCCTCCATTTAGAGAGAGATGGGGCACTTCCGGCCAGGATTCAGTTCCCATGTTGTTGGAGACTTCATTAGGGAAGAGAGATATAGTGTGGTGGCTGCACTGGATATCAATGGCATTGTTGCTTCTCATACTGTACCCAATGCATTCAATACGGAAGATTTTAACTTTGCCTTAGAGAACTTTATTGCACCCAGCATTGGTAGATTTGCCCTAGGGGAGCCACGCTCTGTTGTGGTAATGGATAACTGCAGAATACATGATTCTAATGAGACCATCGACATCATCCGGCGGAAAGGAGGAATTGCAGTATTCTTACCGTATGTATTAATTTACATGAAATTAATGTATTTATGTTTTCTGTGTTTTGTGTTCTGTCAGCAGAGCCATTAATGGAAACTGTCTGACCAATGAAATGTTCATGTCAAGTAATGTTATAATAAATTTTGGTGACCACCTCTTTTCTCATTGGCTCTGATCAGAATGTTAGTTGGCCAATTGTAAGTTTCCTGTTGCCATGGTTAAAATATGAGTGCTGGCACAAAACCTTGAACATATAATAAAAATGAGTTTCCCTCATTGTCGTAAGTGCATCCACTACTCCTTGGATTTCAATTAAATAATGGTAAAACATTTTTTCCTTTGGTAGGCCCTACTCCCCAGACCTGAACCCAATTGAGTATGCTTTTTCCTTGGCGAAAGCAATTCTGAAGAGAAACAGACATGTCACAAGAATCAATCCAAAGTACTGCATGGCTAGAGCTCTTGAGGAGGTAATTGAAATGTATAATTATCCATATTTTGATAATTTGTAGCATGCCTATAAATTGAAGCCAATGAAATATCTACTGCACAAATAACTTCTACTTGTCACCTCTTATAACTGGACACTAAGTTGCTATTCCCACAACATACAGACAATGCATTTTCTAGCAGGTATGACTTCATGTATACAGTTTTATTAGAAAATAAGTACTGTCTTATCCTTTAAAAAGAATTGGGAAAGAATTGGGAAAGGGGAAATATTTTTTATGTCCACCAGTGTGATACTGACCAACTAACAATTTCAAAATGAATCTATGCAATTCCAAAAGGGGTCTCCATTTAAAAGTTGCAGTATTGTTGTTTACTAAAAACCTCATATTATTTTCAGGTCACCGCAGATGACGCCCAGAGTTTCTTCACTGACAGTGGCTACAGATACTGAGATACAAATGACAAATAAAGCATTACAATGTTTGAGATTGCACATTTTATTGAGTAACTACTGACTGGTATTAGCCCACATGATCCTCCAACTTTCAACTATCCAATGGTTATATAAACCAGTATATGGTACAGTTATCATATGTTGAAAACTATGATTTTACAAGGAACATTAACAATCTAATATCAAATTGTGGAACTAAATTTTTAAGCCACGAGTAACAGATGTTTCCTTCCGAAGAGAGGGGAGAAACTAAAACACAACAAGAATTACAGAATTTAGTAACACAAAATACAGAATTTATTTTTGTGAAAACTTCAAAGCACCATACTTTTTCCTTAAGTTAATTGGTGTCTAGGCCAATTGCTTTTTTGAAACAAATCCAAGTAAAATGGAACGATGCAACTGTTCATTCATTCCCAGTTGCTGAAGGCCTTCATCATTTAAATGTGCTAAGACAGCACCATCTATTTGTTGGTCTTGAAAGGACTGAACATACTTTCCTAGCTTCAGCATTGTTAATGCTTGTCCCACATCTTCAACACTCATTTGCAAGAGACCTAAGGAGACTAGTAATGAAAATTTTTTTCCAATTAATAGATAATCATGAACTTTGAATTCTTCTGCACATGGCAATCTGATCGTTTACCCATTCATCAAAGTCAAAGGGCTCTGAGCCATCACTTTCTGTTGTGTCAGAGCTAACAATTATTGGAGAATTACTATTTGCTGGTGAGTCTTTAATTGACTCTGGAGAACTGGAGGAAAACGATGGTGGAGACCAAGTATTATATTTAATTTGTCTCCTAGTGGGTTGAAGACTCTGTTCAGTACACTGACCTTGATTTCCTTCTGTGCCTTCTTTTGAACACTGAGTTGCAGGGGAAGAAGCTGATGCACCATCATTGGTAAGTGGTCTTACTGTTGGTGACAATGCTGATAACAGCAAGGCATGGAGGGAAGATTGCTGTTGTCTTTCCCATTGTCTTTCTTCCTCACGATGCAGGAGAAAATTGGTGAGTACATCATTTGGCCCCCTTGCACGTGTAAACCCCAACCCTCTCTTTGGAAGGGGTGCCACATGTACGACATGTAGATACTTAGTCCAGTCAGGTTCTTCATGGCATCCCGACACCGTACCATCTCTGATAAGATCTGTCCATAAACTGAGATGCTTAATACCGTATCGATCCAGGGTCCCAGCTTGTTCTAGAGTTTTTCTCAGTTCCAAATGACAGGCATTCCAACTGTCGTTGGAGGACTTAAGTTTACCTTGACCTTGGCCTTTGAGAAACTTTTGAAAAGCAGCTTCATCATCACTATCACCACTGTCACTATCTGTGGAGGGGAATGTTTTCCTTCTTTTGGCTTTTTCATCATGAGGCATGATGGCCCTCCTTACTGTTGCTGATGAATTTCCACCACCTAAAATAAAAATAGACCTTATTAGCTTGGCCAGTGTGTTGTCCAATTTCAGACAATGTGATGATACTCTTGAGAATTCTTACTTTGAAATTGTCAAATAGTGACATTTATATGAATGAATAATTTTAAGATAGTGAAAAGAACTTTTTTATAGAATATCAGGTGGTCTGAAATGGAAAAAAAAAATCGCCCAAGCGAAAATTGCAGTATTCAATAGCTTATCCCAGCAGAAGGCCACAAGTTCTGTGATTGCTTTATGGTCAGAATAATTCATTTCACATTCCTTATCTACAAATTTCTACTGTTAATTTTCTTCTCCAATGAATCTGTGCAATTCAAATCAGATAAAAAGCAGAAAGAAATTGAAATATAAATATCACAGAAATTTTAACCATACGTAAGCAGCCTATATGAGGTAAAGAAACCATTGCCCTATCAGGTAATGATTAAATTATGAATATATGAAACTCATATATTTGAACTGCGGAATGAAGAAATAAGTGTAAAGAAGATCCTCGCAGTTATTAAAGCAACTTATGCAGTTGCGAAAAGAAAGCCTGAAAAAAAGAGCGCTGCACCGGTATCGCAGAGGTCAGGGTTCGAATCCTGGCAAGCCTGATTTTTTTCAGGCTTTCTTTTCGCAACTGCATAAGTTGCTTTAATAACTGCGAGGATCTTCTCTACACTTAAGGTAATGATTGGTGACTCAGCCTGACAACACAAATTCAGGATGTCATACCCTGCTTGTTCGGAAACCCCAAATATAGAGTGTTCAAACAAATGTTTACAAATGTTTGCTAGTTACCAGATTGAAAGCAAGTTCAAGTAACTCCTGATAAACAACAGCTCTTGCTAATGAATGTAAATATATGCATGCATCCACAAAAAGTTTGCCCATCATTATTGATATAACTGATATAAATACTCAAACTAGGGGCTTGCTGGAAATCGTTGCCACAGCCAGCCTTAAATTCTTCACGGTCCCCCCTTGGTTGTATTCGTCTTTAGCTGTGTTTAAATCAACATCGGTGCACAATGCATGGCATTGCTTTCCTTTCTTGGGAAGCCAAAAAAACCCCGCTTTGAGGCAGACATCGGGGATTTGTTCCCGGATCAACTTCTTGATGGCATGAAGATTAGCTTGAGAAGAAACATCGTGTATAGTATACACTGGTCCTTGTGCTGTTGAAGGAGGTTTTACTCCCGCTGTTACGTAGATGTTAAAGGTATAATCATCGGTCTTTTGCAGACGTGGAGATGAACGGGCGGGAGAAGCGAATCCTATATAAACAGTAGAAATAAATAAATTATTCGAGATTATTACAAGCCGTTTTTCGCCAAACAAGCGGATGAGTAACTGAATTATTACTGAATTAACTATTGCCACAGCTTTACTTATAAGTAAATGACGAGATATCGGGTTAAAAGATTATTTTCAACAAAATGTAAGGCATAAAACCTTAGCTGGAATCATTACATGTAAAGACAAGTCACAATCTTAGATATTCGCGCCAAAAAAGGAACAGCTTCGCCCATCAGGTCCAGCATTCAGCAGGTAAACCTCAAAAACATTTCAGAAGTGATAATATTCGGCAGTATCACCACGGGAGACGAAACTCTCGCTTTGAGCAATATTTTAGTGTCGTTTGTTGCCGTCTTTTGGCGAGAGATAACTGGGCACAGATGAAAAACAATGCAGAATGACACAATGAAACTCGCAAGTTCTTGTCGCCCCGCCGAAGCGGCGGTTAATTAGACTAGTCTTAGATTGGCAATAACAAATATTCAGGATACTAATAAATCAAACATAAGGGGATAAGCTGAAGAAAATACAATTTACCACCGAAAAATATCAGCAAATCTCGCTTCGTCAATCAAATGTTGCTACTTACCCTTTTTGTGCCAGTCGCAGGCTAGCTTTGTTATCGCAGTACTTTTTTTCCCATTCTTTTGGCGCAGTGGGTATTCAAGCATCGCTGCTAGCACACCATCGTCTCCGACGAGGCCTGTCAATGACAAAGACCGCGAGCTTTTGGTCACAAAATACATTTTTTCGATTATGACATCGGTAACAGCAATAGATTCCAGTTCTGCTATTGAACGTCGAATGACTCCCTTCCACGCGCTAAACGACTCCTCTTCTGGTAGAAAGCAATTTGTTGGGACGCCTCTTGCTTTACCATCCTTTGTGTTTACGTAAAGCAGGGCCTGCCTCCCGCTTATGATGGAAGAAACACTACTATCCTCCATGGAAGAAACGCTACTATCCTCCATTTTCAGTTTACACCACGTGCAGGTAAACCTTGTCAGAATCACGGGACTATCGTCGAATCATTACGGGCGAATCATGCACGGCGAATCATGTTTCAAAAAACCCGGGTCTACACACTGCACTGAAATCGGCTGTAAACAATGAATGAATAAACTGAAAATCGTTATTGCGACTTGATTGCGGTTCTCGCCAAACATCAGTTTACCGTTAGGTTTACCGAATTATCGGTTGACTTGTTGATCATTCTTGGCGAAAGATACTTGCTCGTCTGCTGTTCGTTTTGTTTCGTAAAACGCGGAAACAGCCACTACTCTGTTCATGTTATCAATACCAGTTGAAAGCCGGCAAATGAAAATTCCGCGACACGATGCGATAAAACGGAATACATACTTCACTGTTGCTGTACTTCTCTCCCTTCTCTGCTCCAGGTGAGAGACAGCTTGCGTCAAACCGAACGCCATTCTCAGGAGAGAAAGAAATGGTGACAATTCTCCTAGAACGACGAGAATTTATTAGAGCAACACATTTCACTTCGGCAGACTTGTTCCTTGGTTGTTCCTTGGCGATGGCGGTCGGATCGAAATTGTGAGCGAGACTCGTAGACAATTTACTTCCGTTGACAGCTCTATTGTTAAAGGGCCAATCAGATTGCGAGATTCCCGCGGCCAAAATTTGGCCGCCGACACGAACTCTTGTGAGAGATTGTATCAGGCCCTATTTTAGCGAGCGACCAACATAAGAGAATATGAGAGCGATGCTAAAATTCGGCCTGATCGCAGGTTATCTCATATGTTTCTGTAGCTTAGCGATTACAGTACTAGACTACAGACTACTTGAACATGATCACTAAGTCGCTATATTAGACATTTAATCAAACTGAGTTTTTAATTGTACACAATTTTGTCAACCTCGCATAAGTCATTGCAGTACAGTATAAAAGTTACGTACACAAGAGATGATCTACCTTTGGGTCTCTAGTATGGGATATTTTTCCTGCCTCGAAGCCACATGCCCCAAGCCAGTCCAAAATTGCAGTTATGAAAAACATCTGTAAACGAAAGGGAAATGGATAACTTGCGATTGACCTAAGACCTAGTAGAGTTCGTTCGTTCGTTCGTTCGTTCGTTCGTTCGTTCGTTCGTTCGTTCGTTCATTCATTCATTTATTCTCTTTCTTTCTTTCTTTCTTTTTTTGTGGGTAGCTAAAATCTCTTTACGAGAACTAAACAAAGATGACCTTACAACTACACCTGTAATGAAATTGTCCAAAAACCAGTCTTTTATAATGCCTCAGATTTTATTTCTACATTAAAGCCAGTCTTTGAAAGTCTTCTCTTAGAATGATATGAGCAGTAAGGGAAACTATCATTAAACTGGTGAACAGTCACCAATAATCAGTTAAGGACTCCCTGCCATCTATGAATCCTGCAGAAACGCCTTGAATGACAATCCGCTCATCGTTCAGGTCACGTGCTGCTGTGTTCCTGTATCGCTTGTTCGATTTTAAAAAAGTGGTCTCAGCCTTCCTTTGACGGCAAGCATAAAGTAGACTAAGGATGGGCAATTTTGCATTCGAAATATTTCTGATACCGCGCTAGTATGATTTTAAAAATTCATGGTAGTATTTGGGGCGATATTTTACGGTGGCCCACAACTGTCACATCAAAACAAAATGCTCACATCAACTTCAAATCACTCACATCAAATTCAAATCACTCACAGCAATTTAAAAGCACTCACAGCAAATTTAAATTGCTCACAGCAAATTACAAATCCACCACAGCAAATAACAAATCGTTCACATCAAATACAAATCGTTCACTTCAAATACAAATCGCTCACGGCAAATACAAATCGCTCACAGCAAATACAAATGCAGTCAGTGTAAAACACAGACTGCGGACTGCGGACTGCAGACTGCGGACCAGGGGAAAAGCATACTGAGGGTAAAATGCAGGCTAGGGGTTAAATGCAGAATGGAGACTGCAGACTAGTATAGGGGTAAAATGCAGAGCTGATGAATACTGCAGACTGCAGACCACGGGGAAAATGAGAGAAAAGACAGCCGGAAAAATGTCTGCGCTCGTAGAAGTTCGTAGCGTTCTATTATTTCGTGTTGTAATAGGAAAGTTTGTTTATTAATTGAGGAGTAAGTTCAGTGTTTCCACCAAGGATCGCCCGGGAATACCTTGCTCATGAAAGAGTTTTGCTTCAACTTCAAGCCGTAGATTGTTCTTCAGAATTTGATCGGACTACGCAAAACGACCTGTGTGTGATAAACGAATAAGTTCGGACGGGAGTAAATGTAGAGCTTATTATTTCATTAACAGGAACCTGTAGTATTTCAAAGGATCGCTTTTTACGAATGAACTTTATTTGTGAACTAGCTGAGGTCGCCGGCTACATGTAGTTCCCGGTCGGTCACCCGTCCAAGTACAACTTCGCTCGTCGTAAGGACAGAAGAACTTATGGTACCTTGATCATGGACTGGTATCTAAGAATTCAATTAGTTAAAATGTTTACCTTTTGCTTTCCATTTTCGTCTTTTTCTTGATTTTTTAAAATGCATATTGTACTGAAAAAAATTTGTGTGGGAGATAACGGATGAAATGTCTACCATAATGCACTCCCCCCATACACTCATGTCCAATACACCCGAACTGAATCGGACCGACTGCAGGCACAGACGACCGGACTCAGCGGAAGACAGGTCGCGAAATTTATTACGCCTTACCGGAAGTAGAATTCTAGCGGGGATATGGAAAGAAGAGAGACCCTGGGAACGAGGTAGACCGAAAGTTAGCTAACGGAGGTCCAGGGTACCGAATATTGGCGAACCGTCACGGCCCGAGACGGACCGTCACGGCCTGTCATAGCGAAACTCGACCCGATTCACCGGAAGTCAGTTCGTGAACAAAAGCTTAACACGACGCAAACGGAGGAAAATGGCAACCAAATGACCTACATGTATACCTCGTTCCAAGCGTCGGACGAGTAATAGAGACGCATATTCAAACGCAACCAGACGAAAAGCAATTCTACACGCGTATGTATACCTCGTTCTAAACTTTAGATAAGCAACGGAGACGCTTGTAAACTCAAGCAGACGAAAAACAAAACTGCGTGTGCATGTATACCGCGTTCTAAGCGTCAGACGAGCAATGGAGATGCATATTCAAACGCAAGCAGGCGAAAAACAAACCTAAACGTGCATGTATACCTCGGACTAGCGTCAGACGAGCAGTCGGACGAGCAATGTAGACGCTTGCAAACTTAAACAGACGATTTTAATTTATTTTAAGTAGTAGAGTGTCCCCAATTAGCTGTCACAAGCTAAATACCCACCCTGACACTTAAATAAAGTTATTCATTCATTCATTCATTCAAAAAACAAAGCGACGCACATGCATGTATACCTCGTTCTAAGCGTCAGAGGAGCGATGGAGACGCTTATAAATGCAAGCAGACGGGAAAAAACTACACGTGCATGTACACCTCGTTCTAAGCATCAGATGAGCAATGGAGACGCTTGTAAACTCAAGCAGACGTAAAACTAAGCTACACGTGCATGTATACCTCGTTCTAAGCGTTACTAGACGAGTAATCCACACGCCAGAAGAGTGCGATAAGTGCTAAATCGGAGAATGGTATAATAGGAGTTGTGATCCATAACATTGTTAATAAAAGAATCTGGTTATGAAGCTCAATTAAGTCCTTTGTTTTATGTTTTTGTTACCGTTTTTAGCCTTGACGGTGCACAAACAACAATAGGTTTTGAATTTTGCATGAGCAACTAACCAATAAGAATGTCACTGTTAAGTTGTTCAGCCATAGTGTGCGAACGTAAAACAAAAGATTGTGCACTGTCGTAGCACTTTCAACATAAATTGCAGCACCTTTGTTAAGGCCTTTGAAACTTGCAAAGTTTCATAACCAGTCCCTCGAGTAACTATGTCCATAATTTTTCCGATTCTCCGACTATTTCGGTTGTTTAAACGTAAGGCACGAATGAAAATCGCAACACATCGATTAGGATTTTTACTTTTTTTAAGGAAAATGCGCGAACCGAAGGGGAAAACGCAAACGAACATGCCCCTTATGCTTCATTCTTTAAACGTGAGGCGGGAATGAAAATCGCAACGTATCAAGTTATCAATTTCCCTCTCTAGGAACTGAAAACACACGAGCCGAAGTGGGAAACGCAAATGAACATACGAAAGCGAACAAAGAAAAGAGAAATGCATGAATGCTTTGTTCTTAAACGTGAACCGGGGATGAAAATCGCAAGGGGGGAATTCATAATACCCGGTTCACTTCAAACACTGCTCCTAAAGTCGTCGAAATTTGCATAACTACAACTCAGCTGTTCAACAAAAACTCGTTAAGCGTGTGCAATGAAAGAAGACGGCCTGATATTTCCCGTTCTTTAAGTGCGCCATGCGAGAAAGGTGAAAATCTGACAGTTTCAACAATCAGACAATTGGAGTCTTGTTACAAGAAGACGTAGAAACGCAAACTACAGTATTAGATTCGTGCAATCGGAAAAATTGGACGAATCGTACAATCGCAGACTTGTTACCATGTTTTAAAACCTTCATTGAAAACCTCTTCGCCCCGCGTAAGTGCTATCGCCTCGGCGGATCTCCACGTTTACTAATGCTAAAAGATTTTTTACTATGCAACAGCCATTAAAGAGCTCCTAATCACAAGCGCATTACAAAGCGACGGAAAAACATTTACAACTTTAACTTTGCTTTTTCCCGCGTGAAAAGTGCTGCGAGGACGCTGTCATATTGCGTAACTGTGGGTTTCTACACAATAGGCCATTCAAGCGAAAAATTTCTCGCACCTCGTCGGATCAAACTTATCCGAGTCTTTCAGCGTCTAATTAGTGGCAAACTATAAAACAGGCTTGAATGGTCTATTGTGTAGAATTCAGCATTGATTCAATTTGACAGCGCCCTTGTAGCGCTTATCATGCAAAAAATTTAAGACGCTTTAACCAATAAAGTTAAATTGATAAGTGTTTTCGCTGGTTTTTCGAGCGCATCTCTTTCGTTGATCGTATACATGTATGGCTGTTGAATAGTCAAAAAACCCGTTAGCCTCATTGGACGCAGAGATCCGCCGGGGCGGTAGCGCTTACGCGGGCTAGAGGTTTTTTCAATGAAAGTTTAAAGTCCTCAGGTCCTCAGCTTTTACGTTCACGCTTTTAGAGATCAACTTAACTAGAGATGCAAAATTTTGGATTCGCTTATTACACACACTCAGGTTGTTTTGCATAGTGGATCAATCTACGGCTTGAAGTTGAAGTAAAACTATTTTATGAACAACGTATTCCGGAGAATCATTCAATCAATCAACTATTCTACTTCTCAATTAGTAAACAAATTTTCCTATCAGAACACAAAAAAAAATGCAAGTATTTTGACCAGATTTTAATGGATTTCTACGAACTTCTACGAGCGCAGACGTATTTCCGGCTGTCTTTTCTCTCATTTTCCCCCTGGTCTGCAGTCTGCAGTCTTCATTCTTCATTTTACCCCTAGTCTGCGGTCTCCATTCTGAATTTTACCCTTAGTCTGCAGTCTTCATTTTACCCTCGGTCTGCTTTTTCCCCTGGTCCGCAGGCTGCAGTCCGCAGTCCGCAGTCCGCAGTCCGCAGTCCGCAGTCCGCAGGCTGCAGTCCGCAGTCCGCAGTCCGCAGGCTGCAGTCCGCAGTCCGCAGTCCGCAGTCCGCAGTCCGCAGTCCGCAGTCCGCAGTCCGCAGTCCGCAGTCCGCAGTCCGCAGTCCGCAGTCCGCAGTCCGCAGTCCGCAGTCCGCAGTCCGCAGTCCGCAGTCCGCAGTCCGCAGTCCGCAGTCCGCAGTCCACAGTCCCCATTTACACTGACTGTTTTTGTATTTGCTGTGAGCGATTTGTATTTGATGTGAACGATTTGTATTTCATGTGAACGATTTGTAATTTGCTGTGGTGGATTTGTAATTTGCTGTGAGCAATTTGAATTTGCTGTGAGTGATTTTTAATTTGCTGTGAGTGATTTGAATTTGATGGGAGTGATTTGAATTTAATGTGAGCATTTTGTTTTGATGTGACAGTTGTGGGCCACCGTAATATTTTAATTAATGGCATTGTATCAAAATAATTTGACACGATGACAAAAGCAAGCGATGACAGTATTTATTAGTGTAAAAAGTTTCCGAAAAACGTCTGATCTAACACAATAAAAGTCCAAAGTAACACTGAGAGTTGAACACAACAAAGGCCTTTTCGAGACTACCCATTTAAACTAAATGTTTTTGGCTTGACATTTCAATTGAATTTAAGCGAAGTAATTGGAGTTTAATTTTATTTAGCTTCAGAGCCATCATACGCTAAATATAGGAACACAGCTCTCATTTAAAAATTATAAATTCAAATGTTTGAGTTTTACAGTGCTGCAAATTGATTAATTATTGGTTGGACTAATTCAAATTGGATTATCAAAGTAACAGCTAATCGAGTGGATGATCTAAGTGTGCTATTTGCAGTACTTGAAAATTAGAAATAAAGTGTTTAAAATTGCACAATTAACTATGAGCACGCTCGGCTAGAAACTGGTTCTGTCAAGTTCAGGAGATCAATTTTGTTTGAAACATCTACAACAGGTTTACCTTAGCCTCTCGTTGCAGGATTATAATAATTGCTTTCGCGAATTTTGCCCTTGTGGCGAGGGGTTTTAATAAATGAATCTGGCCAATCCATGACATACCACCCCATATTACCCCATCCACTTTTTTCTGATCATATCAACTTACTTCATGAATGGTTTGTAAGTGGGAATGATTTTTGCGTCGTAGAATGAAAGAATCTTTGACAAGCTAAGCCGTGTTTGAAAGTTGCCGGATTATTTAGAAAATAATCAAAATGAATTCTTAAGAGAAAACAAGCAAACAACTGGGCTCTTACAACTTAAAGACAAGATCTGTTTAATATTTATTGTGAATACTATTTGAGTTGTAGTTAGGAAAACATGGTGTAAAGACATTATTTTGCTTTTGTACCATTCTCTTCCGTAACTCTAATGTCACATGGACTGATAGAATACGTTGCAGTACAAGTGTGTACATTCCAAAGTCTTACTCAGTGTCCGTAAGAGCCATGGTCACGCTTCTGTTTTCTCCTTTTTGCAGCTGAATATCTTTCTTCTTCCAGGCTATAATTGGTGGTGGATATCCACTGACAGGCCGGGCAATAAATTGACTGACCCTCACCAGTGATTGTATTGTTGAGAGTTGTGGGACAAGTTACATTTTTGGCTGAGGCATCTTTACAACAAAATAATAGAAATAAAAAAAAAACAGTTTGCTAAAATTAGAGTTTTGATATTCATACATGTCGTGAATGACTTGTTTCATTACTATGAGCTTAATTAATTGGATTTCAGTAGTTCTTGGGTGAAAAAGATTATTAAAAACCCTCCTTTAACATCTACAACTGAGAAGGTTCGTCGGAAAACCTTTACTAACGTACAAGTACACTTACCGAGTGGGATTTTCAACTAAATCTGAATGAAAGTTTATCCTGATCATGTACACATACCAAGGTAGTCTTATTTTCATCGGTATAATATGTAATATGAAGCCAAGCTTGCGTATTACTCGCAGATAACCTTTACCTGAACAGGGTCTGTAGACGATTGCAATAGCATCACAAACGTTATCCAAGGTTATCAACAGCTAGCGATTTTTTTTTTCTGTGATGATAATGATCTCTATAGATAAACGCAAAAGCACCAGGACCTCTGCAGTGCCATCACAGTTCTTTGTTCTTAGAACTCTGAGAGAATCCGAGTTGTGTCCTCTCCTTGTTTCCGTGACTGGTTAACTTTAAAATTCCCTTCTGTCAAGGGGTAACATGGAGGGGGGCAGGATCAATAGCCTCAACAAGAACCTTGTGACTAAACGTGCCATCGGGAAAATGTACTTAGAGCTTCTCAGCTTGTCCCTCAAGCCCTGTGGCGCAATTCTGCACTCTAATCACTTTATCAAATGCAGAAATGAACTCTCGCTTCCAGCGCAGTGGCCTCCCTGCTTGTGAGTTGTGTATTCAGCTTCTGCCTGCAGAACCACATGCCTATTTTCAGGGCAAAAGCTCGTGGTAAGAATAACGCCTCCACTGCTGTTGTCTCTTTTGGTGTCTGACGTGTCACGCACCTTAATGCGATAGGTGTGAACCTTTTAATTTCTGTCAGTTGTGGACGAAGTCTCACACTTTGCTTATGTCTGAGTGCTACCCACTCACTTCAACGTTAGCTCAGTCCCTGCAGGGTTATATCCATGGCCTACACGAGCCCTCTATGGTAGACAAAGCTGATGGAGCTGACTTTGTAGTTCCCACCCGTAGACCCTCCACAGACCTTGCTCCTCTGCAGGTGGCACACAGACTTCAGATCGCAGGCCATACTCCCTCTGGTCGATGACCAAATAACACTATACACTCTGCTGCTGTGCAAGTGGCTATAGTCTGTTTACCAGATGCCTAAACGCCTCCCAAGGACTGCTCGCTTTCATCTGATGACGTCTGGCATCTGATATTGCTGTGCCACTTAAGACTAATTCCAGGTCCTCAGCAAAGAGACCCATTTTAACCAAATTTAAGATTGGGTCTTTGGATAATAAATGCTAATGTATCTTCTACGATTCATGGTGATCTGTACTTTGTCAGTGAACGTAGCTTTATTCACCTCTTTTCTACGAACAAGACTAGTGCACCAGACGTCACATAGTTTTTCATTGTCCTTGCAGTTTATTGCCAAAGCATCTTATGAGTCCCTGTACTGAACAGATACAACAGCCAGAATTTGATTGATAAAATCATGCTAAAACATGTTCAGATTTGGAAGTAAAAATTTTGGTAAACGTAGAAGAAGAAGAAGGAGAAGTTGAGAGGTTTCCCGTTATGCCGTTGATACTGCGCTTCCTTATTGCGTCTCTTAATACCTTATTACACCCTTACATCTCTCCCCCCTCCCCCCGTATTGTGAAGATAAATTATCATCTCTCGGTCATTACCTTAAAGGATTATTACACCCTGAGAGATAAATGGCCTACATTTAGTTTGCATCATTGGAGTATTGCCCATTGAGAAGCCATGTAATAAACTCGTGCTTCGTGTTTCAAAACACCTTGAAAAAATAACTATACTCGGCCTTTGACTTCGTGCTTTTATCAATCCCGGAATTAATGATTGAGGCCCATGGTGAAACACGCTCTTTCGTTCTCTAAAATATTCCTTGAAAACTTAAAACAATAATAATTTTTCTAAAACGACACTGCAAATGTCTTAGGATATTATGAGTCATTTTGAGAGTTATTGCCAAAGCACTTAAGATTAGCAGTTACTGAAAAGCACTTTATGTGGACACTATTAAAAGTACAGCATCATGCTAAAAATACATAAAAGATAACGCGTCATAAAGTGGTTGTAAAGTGTAGTTTCTACAAACATACGGTTTTTATCACACGGTTTAAGAACAAAAAACGTCCTTTTTTGAGAGGCCAAACGCAAACGGAAGTTTTTTAAAGTTAATTAAGGAATGCAAATACTCAGAATAGTCGTACCATGCTTTTACAGTGAACGTATCAAGACATTCTTTTTGGTTATACTCCGTTCTCCTCAAATTTTTATTTAGAGCTTCATTTATGTCCAGAACTGAAAATCTTGTTATCTACTCCGTAGTCATTGTTTCATCGAACGTTTAATATGGGTACATTATCTAAAACTATAACACGTTAACAGTCAACGAAAAAATGTTAGATTGTTCTCCTTTAGTTTAATTGAAATTGAAGATTTTTGGAAAAGAGAGATAACGGTAAATTTCGTTCAATGAATGGTAGATTTTCACGGAACCATAGTTCCTTATTGACACTGGTTCAAACAGGTGAAAATTGCCTCGTAGAAAGAAACAAGGGTTATGACTATACACTCACCTGCGAAATGGTAAAATAGAATAATTTTAAGCACCAAAATGTAGACAGTCATTGAGTTGGCTGCACTATAAATCCGCATTTTTGACAAAGAGTAACAACCACTAAAAATGAAGTATAATGACGAGAAAGTAGCAATTTTATATCCTAGCAAAGCACCTATTTGTGGATTAGGGTCGAAAAAACTTTGATATAAATATCTCACCTGTGAGATAAATGTTTTCCAGATTAGGCAAGGGTCTAAAATATGCGAAAAGATTCCCCCCTGGAAGTCTATCTTTTTGCCATTTTTGACTGTTGTGGACTGCAACCAAGTATCCCATACAAAGATGAGTCTTAATGTAGAAATTTATTTTTCAACAGTTCCGAAAATATCGCGTGAAATGTCAGAATTTTGTAACTTGTTAACTTAAAGCATTATAGACACGCTCACTTTTTTGTAAGCTTTTTAAGTTCTAAATAAGGTCTTCCGAGATGAAAATTAAAGGGCACGGCGAAACTAAGCAGATGCCTGAATCTAATTACCACGCTAATGTTTCTTGATTCTAATTATTCTCTGAATCTTTCTCATAATTGTCACGGGCGAAGTGAAGTACTATGTAAAATGTTGAGAATTGCCTTTGAGCCTATAAAAGGTAAACAGGTTATTAAAATATACGTTAACCAAGTTTGGAAGTTAATTTAGCGAGACATCGCCCTAAATGCCGGCGTCCGAACACGACCAAGTATACATGAAACGGCCCAGTTCTGTGTGCTGACAGTTAACTCTATTTTTCATATAAAGAAATACGTAAATTACCCAGGGAAATTAGCTCATGTGTGTCTTATAAATAATTTCGTGGTAGGAGATGAATTAAATCAAATGAGAAAAACGATCGATCCATGTCCTACTAATTGTTGTTTCCTAATTGGAACAACAGAATCGGAGAGTGTACAGACAATAACTTTTATTTGGCGCTAAAACTCTTGATGCACTGATATTTTTCCGCGGACATGGTCTTCCAAGAAGCGTACAGTTTTCCGAACATGAAGCTTGAGGGAAATGCGAGCTTCCAGGAACAGATGTAGCCTCCGTGGAAACCGTTTCCGTAGGTTTTTACCGCACCTTCGAAGCACCTTTCGCTTTTC
Source organism: Siderastrea siderea (assembly GCA_964030785.1). Taxonomy (NCBI): domain Eukaryota; kingdom Metazoa; phylum Cnidaria; class Anthozoa; order Scleractinia; family Rhizangiidae; genus Siderastrea; species Siderastrea siderea. The sequence continues at coordinate 28,837,350 of OZ034975.1, forward strand.
GCCCTCAGTCACCCCAGTTTTCTCGGGCCCCAAAACCGAAATAAATGAATAGCATACGGAAACGGTTTTGTTTTATTTTCACTGCGGTTTCTTTAAAGGAAGTTTTGAGCGGATAAGACTGTTCTTTTAAGTTAGGAGTTGGAGTTAAGATTATGATGGCTTGATTGTCAGTCCACTTTCTCTTTCATTATTATGTATGCTGTAGTTTTTTCCATGTTTTGTGCTCGAGATGGTGTAATTTTTTTCGAGACAGTGGACAATTTTTTTCACCAGCTTTGCTACGTTCGTTTTTTGTAAAGTTTCGCTGGTTTGGACTACTTTTAGATGTAAAATATAGCAAAATTATGACTTCATTTAAAGAGGTAAATTCAAAATTATTTGAACAGTTGTCTGTCAAAATGTGATTGCCATGGTAAAGTCAAATTTGGTGAACAAGGACTTGCACTATCGAATTGTTCCCATGAACAGGGACCGTGCGGCCTATTTTGGTAGGGTGGCTAACTCGATCGGTCAAGTGTGAGGGAGGGGGGTGGAGTGGAATGACAGCCTAACGCGAAATTTTTGCCCTCTTTAGTGACTATCAGTGCATCTAGGGCGGCCAAAGGTGTTAAAAGTTGTCAGTTTTTACCCATCATATAAACCGGTATAAGTAACGAAACAAAGCTATACTAAAGAGTGTCAAAGACATCAAACTATTCGACCTCCCAGTGATTAATAAGTGTCGTTACTTGGGACACGTTTTGTTGGCCTAATCTGGAGTAGAAGACAATATGCTATTACAGTTTTCTCAGTTTGGAGATGATGATTCCATTCACTGAGTAATGTACCCACAATAACAAAATGAGCGGAATGCGGTCGGAACGTTTTGAAAGTTACTCAGAATAAAAAAAAAAATGCGTACTTTTAGGTAGTAAGTATTCTTGATGTTCCTAATCCGGAATAGAAATAGCCAGAATGGTCCTAAAGTAAAATATAATGTGCCCGAGCCTCTTCTTTCATCTCCGCACACATTTTAAGACGAATACGGCAAGGTGCAAACGTTGACGTATTCGCATTTAAGATCCCAGACTCAAAAGTGTTTTTCAAAAGCTTGGGCTTGAAACAGGGCCTGAAACCTGTGCAAGCAAACTTATTGTCATTACAGAATAAGGCAAACTGAGAAAACTGAGCTGAGTATCATGAAATATATAGTTCACCAAAGTCAGTCTGTCGGTATTTCCTGACTACAGAATGCCTTCTTTGGCATCGTTAAGAGCGAAACAGATCTTTCGGCAGCTATCCTAGTTGCAAAGTTGTTGCATAGAGAGGCTTGAAGAAGTCACGTTGATTTTCAGCATATACCTAAGAACTTTGTTGCCGATAATCCCATCTGGAGACAGACTTTAACTGTTCGTAATGCCCAAGCCAGGCAAGAACGAGAGTCAACAAAAGTCAAACTCTTTAAGAGCATAAGAGAGTCAATGAGAGTTCACGAATTAGAGGCCAAACGACGGCGAGAGTTTCAACTTCCGTCGATTGTAATTAAAATCTGAGCAGGTTCCAAGTCTTCAAGATAGTCTCCCCCACAGCGTAAGTGAGTTTCAACTAATCCGAAGCCAAATGATAGCAAGGTGATTTGAACTCTTGAAGAGTATCCCGTTTTTTGTTTTGGTCCATATGAAGATTAAATATTAATCTGAAACCACGGGAAAACCACGGTAGTGATTAACCCTGAAAGCAACCACTGACTAATGAATTTTTCAACTTTTATTAATTATCATTTTTTTAATGGCACCAAAAAGTGGGGGAGCTGAAGCCCCCTCAGCCTACCCCTCGCGCGGTCCCTGATGAAAATTTTGGGGAAAAACACCAAGTTGGGTGACTTTAGCTGGCATATGAAAAAAAGGTTATAAACGTCCAAAAGTCCGTGCGGTGAGATTCCGTCCCCCTTTCCTCTCCGGTCTTAATAGGGTTAAAAATTGATAATAACTTACAACAATGATAGACTATTACAGAATCAATTCAACGCAAATTGCTTTCGGAATTACTATATATCAATCATGCTTTCTAATTTCAGTCAACCATTTTGCGTTCGTAATAAAAATGAGAGCTGTTTATGCTTGGAAGTTGTGTTTTCAGCTGCCAATTTTAATGGTCTGGCAGATAAGTGTCAAATCAGGGGTGAGTACTGCACTTTATGAGAGAGCGTCAAACTCGGCACGTTAATACAAGACATCATGGAGAACATTTTGAAGATTGGAGGCAATCGGGATAGGCGCCTTTGTCAGCCAGGAAGTTGTGGGGATAATTATTCAAAATGGCCGCCGCCAGCGATACTTCTTTGGTGTAGAAACCTACAGCATAATTGTCTAAAACAATGTCTGATCGTAACGATCCATTGAAATACGTTTAAAGATTACAATAATGCTTTCAATATTGGCATAGAAGGTTTCCGAGAATGAGAATTGAAAGATAATTCTGAGGTCACAATTATGCAAATCAGAAATTTTAATTGATTCAAATTTGATTGCATAGTTAAAATTGTAAAACACGGTTTGACACTGTCTAAAAAACGTTAACAAAACGAACGTTAAAATTACAGGTCGTTTACATAAAAAATCTTAGATCTTCATCTGCGATGGACAAATGTAACACTAAATTATATACAGTCCTAAATTGTGTAAATACTCAAATAGATCAGAGAGGTGTAAATACTCGGAATGTCAATATGATCGTTTCCTGCGTTAGAGTCCCTCAGGGAGTACCACGTTTCAAGGAAGAGTCTTTTATGATAATTGGTTGCTTTGTCAACAATCGAAAGTGTGATCATGTTTGTGTACATGTTGAGCAATCTTTGAATTCAATGAGTATGCTGAGTGATGCTACATGTATGCCCGCGTTGCATATGTTTGCAGAGACAATGCGCGCAATTCACTGCAGCAGCACACAGACTAAATTCGTCCAAGCTTAAAGAATTAGTGCTCATCGCTACTTCCAATATCTGATATCAATGTAAATAATGCAAGAAAAACGTTTTTCAGAGAAGATACTAGCGCTACTTCATCTGCACAGAAGTTCCTTCCGTAACCCCTCATTTAGACACTGACAGGATAAAAAGCTGGCTATTTGTGATTCCGGTGCTCTTTTAGCGCTAAACTGCCCAGTCCAACAAAATTCGGTTGTATTTAGCAGAACGAATCAGTTAATCGAGAGCTCTTACGGCTATAGACGAAGGAGTAAATTGGCCAATGAAAATCTGTTTTGTAAGTTACTGTGCTTGTGTCGTCACTGTAGGTGGCCTGAACTGATGAGAATGGGAAATAAAAGGACAAATAACAGAATAAATAGCGTGTGTAGTAACGTGTTTCTACGTTCTTTAATTGCATCATAGTTCCACTGTGAAACAGTTAAACAGATAAGCTTGAAAGTGGCCACCGAAATTATCGAGGAGAAAGCGAAATTGTGGTAAAATGATTCGACCAGCGTAATTGAATTAATAGGTTATCTAATTTGCATAATTTTGATCTTGAATAAAACGATCCCGGGAATTCAGTTAAATGACCCCGAAAAATGATAATGTTTTGTTGTGATGGAACATTCAACAAGCAAACATAACTAAAATGATAATTCACTGCTGTATCAAGTGAATTTTGCTTCATTTTCCCAATAATAGTCCTTATGGTCTGAATGGCGGCCGTATTAAAAAATCCCTCCCCCCTTCCCAGCTGCCACAGATCCTATCCAGATTGCCTCTAATGTTTCGATACCTAGTACTAGGGTGCCAAGTTTCATGCTTTTATCATAAAGTACAGAATACTTTCTCTTATCTGCAAGACTAGTACAGTCGAAGTTCTCGTAAGCGACCACCTCGGGAATTCAGAAAAGTGGTCGCAACTACAGCTGGTCGCCATACGAGAACGGGCCCTCGTAAGCAACCACATGATGAAACAATAGAGAGTGGTCTCTTATAAGAGCTTTGAGCGTAAAGCTTGGCATATGTTCATGGTTACTAATGGTTTAGTAGCGGAGCTCGCGGAGCACCATGGGTAAGCAAATTTGGTAACCCGTTGATCCAAAAATTTTGGCTCTGACGTCAGTGTACGTCCGCCCGCCCGTACATACTCTAGGGGAGGGTGAGGGGAGTCCCAAGATAACCCGACCGGGGGAGGCAGAACGCAATCTTTTCTTGTAGCTGATGTAAACAATATGGCGGCTGGTTCGTACGCTCGATTATCAATACGATAATTTTAATACTTTCTTGGAATGAAGACTTGTAACAGTTCATCATGATGGCGCATATAGAAGACATTGGAGAGCATAAAGGCAAGAAATCCTTGTTTGAGGACATACTTGCTTTTTTCAAAGCTAAGGAGATCTGGAAAGAACCCTGGCGACTTTCGTTTAGATTTTCAAGTCCTTCTTTCAGTTCAGTGGTAAAGTAAATTACAGATTTGATTGTGGATTTACATTGTAAAATTTGTTTAATTGAGCGACTTTACATGTTTAGGGTGAGTGTAGTCCTGAGAAGGACTGTTTGAGGTGACATTGACTGACGTTTCGACAACCTGAGCGGAAGTCATCATCAGAGTCAAGTGAACTGTGAATCGTCAGTAGATGTTATAAGTCTCTGGTCGTTGTCCTGATTGGTCGACGATCTCGTGATGTTATTGGTCGTCTGTCAGTTAAGCCGTGATGTTATTGGCTGTGAAGACTGTAAAACGTGATTGGTGCGTTTCGATCCGTCTTTTGTTAGTCAAATGTCCGTTGGTCTATTGTTAGTCAAATAAGTCGGTTTGTCTATTGTTTGTCTGTCTTGTTATTGTCAGCAATCAGTCGTTTGTAAGGTGCAGGTAGCTGTTGGCAACGGTTCAGTGGTGTTTGTTCTAAGTTAGTAAACCAGCTTTCCAGACTGATTCGTTGATAGTAGTCCGTACTGTAGGTAACGCATTCAGCAGAGTCCCAGTCGATTCTGTGGTTTGTTTTTAAATGGTGTTCAGCAATGTGATTGTTGATATCACCATTTCTAGTCGCTCGTTTGTGTTCAGTCAGTCGGACGTTCAGATTTCTGCCGGTCTCACCAATATAAGTGGCCTGGCAGTCGCAGCATTTGATTTTATAAACTGCTCCCCGTCTGTCGCTCGGTTCGTCTTTGTCTTTAAATGGTGTTCAGCAATGTGATTGTTGATATCACCATTTCTAGTCGCCCATTTAAAAACAAACCACAGAATCGACTGGGACTCTGCTGAATGCGTTACCTACAGTACGGACTACTATCAACGAATCAGTCTGGAAAGCTGGTTTACTAACTTAGAACAAACACCACTGAACCGTTGCCAACAGCTACCTGCACCTTACAAACGACTGATTGCTGACAATAACAAGACAGACAAACAATAGACAAACCGACTTATTTGACTAACAATAGACCAACGGACATTTGACTAACAAAAGACGGATCGAAACGCACCAATCACGTTTTACAGTCTTCACAGCCAATAACATCACGGCTTAACTGACAGACGACCAATAACATCACGAGATCGTCGACCAATCAGGACAACGACCAGAGACTTATAACATCTACTGACGATTCACAGTTCACTTGACTCTGATGATGACTCCCGCTCAGGTTGTCGAAACGTCAGTCAATGTCACCTCAAACAGTCCTTCTCAGGACTACACTCACCCGGACGATCACAATTTACCGAACTATGATATGACTCCTGGGTTTAAACCATTTACAGTTTTACATGTTTAGTAAATTACGGTAATTTTCTTGAAATGTTTTAAAAACTTGTTTAAAATGGCTGTGAAATTACCTCGTAGTTCCCGTTTGCCGACTTGCGAGTAACTTCAGTCGAGGGGAAAATTGAATGCAGTTTGCTTTCCTAGGCAAACAAGTGCTTCGTATGTGAATGACATTTCATGTTTCTGAAGGTTTCTTGTCCCTTTTTCTGTGTTTATTCATTAAAGGAATTTTCATTAGTGAGCAATCTGATATTAGGCTTAACTTAAGGTGATTCCATCGAAATAGAAGGAATATTTAAAATTTTTTAAAACTTGGTCCAGTTGGTAACTACGTTTGGAACATTTAAAAAATGCAATAAAAAATTGGGGTCACCGTGCTTGTTTTTTCACAAAATAGATAGCCATTAATAGCAACTATACGACCAGCAAGGTTTTCCTGAGAAACCCTGGTAATCAGAAATGAGAACTCTAATTGCTTTAAAAAGTCATTGCTTGTATTGAAATATTGGAGCAGTTCACCAAAACAAACATTTATCTTGTATTATATACTATTTTAGTTGAACAGGAATCAAGATTATGAAATAAATTTACAAATTTGCGGCGAGCGCACATACCCTGCTGCACCTAAAGACGTGTTCTTTTCGGCATTTAAATAACAATATCTCAAAGCAGAATTTTTAACTTTTCTCAAAATCGCGATATATTGTACTAGACCGTGTGCCATTTGAATTTATGTATTAAAAAATGGGGGTCACCGAGCTCGTTTAGGAGAAAACAACCATTTATTTCTCTGAACAGCTCAGCTTTCATAGAAAACCTATCAAGTTCCGAAGGTGCGCGCGCTCGTGCACGCGCTAATCACGCAAGAAATGATGCGCAGAAAGGATGCGTAATGCAATTGAACGGAATCACCTTAAGGTGTTTCGATACAGTTTTTGGGGGACCATACCTCACTTTTTCAATCGGCTCTTAGACAGTCTTCTGCTTGTCAGATCACGAAGGAAGGCATTGCCCATTACTTTGAATATATGAGCATTTACTTGCCAAATGTGAATATGTAACGCAAGCTTTCGGTCGGTTCATATGTCCTCTTTAACGTTAAATCTAAAGGTGTTCCAGTGAATCAATGTCAATAAGACCCAATACTAAAACTGGTCACATCGTCAAGCTCGCGTGTGTAATGTTTTAAAAACATCCATCGAGCCGTTCTTAAGATTTTCGCAAAAGCGCTAAAATTAAAAAATTACCACCAAATTATTACGCGAGTAATCTTAGAAAAACAATTCGTTCTCGAGATCGCGAACACCAGTTTTAACAAAACTTTTTAGGCGTAAAATAGTAAGTAAAAGACACATTTTAACAGTATTTTCTAGCCATTTCATCCAAGCATTGATTATTTTTCTGTGCATTAACTATTACTACGCAAAAATTAAAGTTGATGTTTTTGCGATTTACTTCAAAACAAGCATACAGAATTTTTTTGCTCTTGTATATTTTGTTTGCCATACACCACAGTTTAAGATGTTGGTATTTGCTTTTCAAAGTGAAATCTGGATCGCGCAAAATTTCAATTTTACTGTTTTCGACGATTTTTTTTTATCGTTGTTATGGCAATATCGATTTTTACAAAATGTAAAATACGCTAAAATTCAATCCAAAACCAACAAGTATTGCAAATTTCACGTTGATCGACAAGATGAAGACTGTCTAAGAGCCGATTCAAAAAGTGAGGTGTGGTCCCAAAAAAACTGTATCGAAACACCTAAAGGCTTAATTACGCTCAATTCCCTTTTGAACTTTAGTGCGTAATTTTCAATATTTTTTTAGAGCAATTCTAGTGTATTTTATTCGAAAAGTGGAAATCGTGACTATTCTAGACTGATTCTGTGTTGTTTTTTCAATGTAGGTTGTTTTTCTTCGGCAACGCATATTGGGTTGCTTTGACTAATTCGTAAATTAGTATTCAACGCCTGAAGAGTTGCTCTGTCGTTAATTTTAAGTTTATAGTCTTAGTGTAAAGCTCCTTATGTTTTTTGTTCAGTTGTGGAATATTTTATCTTCCTTATATTGTTATATTGTTATACATTAGTTTCTTCATTTGAAGTGAGTGACATTTCTGTCCCAATTTAGCGACTAAACATAGAATCGCCATTTCAGTGAGTGAGTTCAGTGTGGCATGTTTTCGTGTTCGTTTTGTTTTTCACCGCTAAGCCATTTCAGTGTTTCTTTAGTTACAGATCGAAATGAAAACTTTATTTAAGTAACTATAAGCAAAGCATTTCTCGGACGGTTTAAGTCTATTTTGTCTAAAATGAGACTCTAAAAGCTTCCTAAAATTAGTTCAGGGTGTGTTCTTGAAAGCCCCCTTCTAATACTTCGCGATTGAAAAACTTGTGCCATTTCCTCTTGCTAATTATACGTGTGCTTGAAAGTTTCCGAAAACATTTTTTGGGTACTTTTTGTCAGTAAACGGTTTGATGACGGGAAAATATTATTTATTTTAGCAAGATAGATTTCGAGAACTTTTTCATGGTTAACAGAACTAAACAGCCAGAGGGATGTATTGGAATCAGTGAGAAATGTGTATTTGTATGGAAAAGTCTGTCGAGTCGCTACCGGGAGCAACTTAAGTGGGTTTTTTTAGCAATTGTAGTTTTACAAGTACTCTTCTTGAACTTGATAAGCTAGCTTTCGAAAGAATGCTACAAGAAGAGCTGTCGTTGAAAGTCGTGTTGAAGTCTTCTCTTTGAAGAAAAATAAGCCAACTCACAGTTTCGTCAGCGGTCCGCATGTTTTCCCTTGCTGTTTTTCACCTCTTGGGGAATAACTGCACAACTAAAATTTAATGTATTTTATGGGCCAATAAGCATGAAAGAGAGATGTGGAGCTCTGCTTTTAGGCTTGGCTCAATCTATATATTAGTAATAATATTGAATAGTACAGTTTTTTATTGTCTATCACAAAAGAGGTCCGCGTAGGCACAAGTTAAAGAACCATTAGCACTTGTGTTATATTCAAAAAGGTGGTCGCGGTCGCTTACGGGAGCGGTCGCTTACGAGAGCTTTTCATTAGAGAGTTTTAGTGACAAGTCAAACGGAGTTTCACAATCCTCGTCGTAACTAGAGCTGGTCGCTTACGAGAGTGGTCGTAAGGAGAGCTTTGACTGTATTTCTGACTGCGGGTCAAATGATTAATCATTAGTCGCAATGATTTCAAAAGGTGATGATGCGAAATTCGAGTAAGAGGTTCTTGAGGCTCCTGGAGTACCACACGTTCTGCAGGTTTCACAGTTACACAATCTGCCGATTAATGACACCCTGCCAGCGGTATTATGGGCGTGAGAAAGTGCACCCATAGAATTACGGCAAAACAGTCGCAAACAAAGGGCTGAATGCTCACACCATGCCTTCAAAACAATCTTGTATAAAAGTGTAAACCAGAGGCCTTTTGTGCCATGTGGCACGAAGCGGATAGGTGAAGGAAGGAAAGTGTAAACCAATAATGAAATATGGTCTTAAAGAAAAGAAAAAAAATACATAAATACATACACTCCTCTCTTTTTTTAATTAGAACGTTAGGGCTGGATTGCCCATTTATTTTGGCAACATGCCAAGATGGCATGCCATGCTAATATTTCAGAAACTACAGCTTTTCACGGGAGCTTTTCATATAGATCCAAACAGAACTTAAGTTAATAATAACATCTTGGCTTACTTGTACGGTCTACAACTATAGACACAGTAATACATAATGTGCTGTTTTTTTATGTACTTTTATGTCTGAAATATTATGCTACTGTTATTTTACTGTGTCTGTAAATAATATAAATAACGGGTACCTTAAGAAATCTTATGTAAGGACGTTTTCATGCTCAAAATCATGGCTCAGCCTAGGCTCAAAAGTTAGTTGTTCTTGTTAGAAAAATGATAATAAATAAAAATAAACAAAGAAAAAAAAAACCGTCGCCGACACCGACTCTCGTTACGCTGCTATGATTAAAGGTCGGCACACACGAGGGGACTAGTCCCTGCGACTGGTCCCCTGTAGTGTGTACACGAAGGAAATTGTTGCGGGGACAAGTCCCTTGTAATTTAGGGCGCTTTAACTGAAATTCGCCGAAATATGGAGACGAAAAATAAAGCGATCCTCAACAGTGAAACTGAATTTACTAGATTAACCACAAAACATTAAAATATATCAACTGCAAACCGGTTCATACCTCGTGCGGTCTATCAGTGTTTGTCATTTGCAATTTCGATAATGTTTTTTATCCAGCGTCCTATATTGCTGGTACAGAGGCGTAAAAAGACAACTGTTCGACCAAGACTCCCAATACAGACAAGGTCAACTAGAGAAAAGCAAAAGATGCGATGAAACATTTTCATTTAGTCGCAGGGACTTGTCCCTCGAACAGTACACACGAAGGGACCAAGCATAGTTTGTGGGACTAGTCCCAAGGACTGGTCCCACGAATTCAAACAAGTTTGAATTTGTGGGACTGGTCGCAGGGACCAAATTTTGGTCCCTGCGACTACATTTTTTGACTAAAATGGGTAGTGCACACGAAGGGAATTGGTCCCCGGGACTAGTCGCAGGGACTAGTCACCTCGTGTGTGCCGAACTTAACGCGTTACGGTCCCCTTATGCTGCTATATTTCAAATATGTTGGATAAAATTCACTCATTACTGTAGGCAGTGTCTTCTTTTTTTGTTTATTTCTGGCAGAAATACGAGTAAATTTATCTGGAAAAGGTTTATTTTATTAATTTGGATAACCGGATGCCTTGATCACGAATTCCTGCCAAGCATACTTAAATTGAAGATAACAACGCTTAAATACAACCTTTCCAAATGGATGTTACTAAAACGAGGAATGGGGAATGGGGAATGGGGAATGGGGAATGGGGAATGAGAAATAGTGGTCAGCGGTAATACCTAAGAAAGTAAGTTTGAGTCTGCGCAGTACGGCAAAGAGACGAGGACTGCACGTGGAAAGCGAAATATGGAAGGTAAGAATGTTTATCTGTCAGTTTTTCCTGAGTTTTTGGAGTTACTGAGTTTCTGTTCATTAAAATTAACCAAAACTATTGATTTGCAGGCAATGAGAGTGAATGAGGGTATCGTTATCGACGGGTTGCTGTAAAAAGATTCGTATCACTTTGAGCACAGTCGCTTCGAGTGTAACTTACATGTCCTCTGTATTTTGATGTTTTAGCGACGAACCAGTGACAGAGGATGATTCTATGTTTGCAACTGGCGAAAATGAATCTTCGTTTAAGGTACGATAACGTAGAATACGGCTTGAAAATTTAAACCGAACGCTGCTAAACTGTTAGGACTTGCCATCGAATTTTCATCGAATTTTCATCGAATTTTCATCGAAGATTCATTTATGGTTTACAGAAAGAACTGAGTGAAGTGACTGCAATATTAAGCTGTTCTTCAATTAAAAAGAAAATACCCCAGAGAAGAAGCATGGAGAATACCACTGATGAATGAATCTAGATTGTAACGACTCTGTAACTCAAATAAGAACACCATTAAATTAAAATCAATTCAAAATTCGATGGCAAGTACTGAAAATAATTCAGCGCGGTCAGTTTAAATTTTCAAGGCGTATTCTGCGTTTTTATACCTTAAACAACGATTCATTCTCGTCATTTGCAAACATAAAATCATTTTCTGACGCTGCTTCGTCGCTAAAACGTCAAAATACACAGAACATTTACTCTCAGTTTTGATAATAACACTCGAAGCGACTGTACTTAAAGTGATACGAATCTTTTTACACCAACCTGTCGATAAACGATATAAACCTCATGATCCATAACATTATCGTCACTCGCGTTACCTGCAGATCAAAAGTTTTGGTTAATTTTGATAAACAGAAACTCAGTAATTCCAAAAACTCGGGAAAAACTGACAGATAAATATTCTTACCTTCCATCTTTCGCTTACCGCATCCAGTCCTCGTCTCTTTGCCGTACGGCCCAAACTCCAACTTATATTTTTAGACATTACCGCTGACCACCATTCCCCATTCCCCATTCCCCATTCCTCGTTTTAGTAACATCCTTTCCAAATGGTCTTTTTCCTGAAGAATTGTATAGAAAACAAAATGAATCAATAGCAACACAGTAGGAATGTTTTTAATAACTATCACAGTCAAACAGCAAATTAGAATGAAACCTGTTCAGGAACAAACGAGCTTTTACAGAATGATGCAAAGCCGTTTTATCATGTCAACCGCAATTAGCTAGATTTTTGCCTTACTTTTTGATAGAAAAATACAAAAAATTCTAATGTCGCTTGAACAGATGTGTTCAAAGGCATTTTGTGAAGGTTCTGAATTAAACAATATCTTGGATTCTGCTTTTTGTACAGCACAGCGGAATTCACACAAGGGGCCATGTGTTACTTTTGTTTTTCTTGTTTTCTTGTCTGTTTTGCTTGTTTCGTTCTGTTTCACGCTTGGTCAACAACAAAATGTAATAAGTATCCTGTTCAAAACTGTAATGAAACTGCAACTGATATTACAAGTAAATCACCGAAAGGTTGAGAAAAAGATGCATGAAATAAATTGTTGTTGTGTTTTATGGTTTCAAATTGCACTGCGGGCCTAAAATGAGCAGTTTATTTGTATGGCATTCTAAGCACATGATCGATTGTTTGATGACAGTGAAAGCCATTACACCATGAACGCCTAAATTTATTTCTGGAATGTTTATTGTTCTGCGACCAATCAGATTCGAGACGTAACAGCAACAAACCGCAAGAGTAATTAGCTGAAAGGTTTCGATCACGAAACGAGTCGGTGGCTTTTGCGTTTACTGTAAGTTATTACATGGTCATGCAAGCTGTTTTTACTGAAATCAATTGAAATTCGTGTGCAAGGAACATACTACTCTCGACTTTTATTTATTTTGTTTTTCTTTCTATATTTTGCAAGTTTTTATGGCAAATAGTTCAGTCCTCATTTATTTGCCCACCGCTACTGACGTGAAAGTCTGCAGGACATTGCAATTCTTTTAATCTGACTTGTTTCTGCGCCCTGCAGCGATCTAAGCAGGGAATAAACAAAGCGTTTCAAATTTCTAGCGCATGAATGTTTGTTGACAGGCGTTAGCAAGGTGAAATCATGACTTCTAAGGTCTTTCATTTTTTTACTGTTATCACAATCCTTGTTTTCAAGACAGGAGCTGATGGTAGGTGCTTTCTACTCTTTGTATTCCTTGTATGTCAATACACCTCTTCAGTTGCTTGTTTGTTATGCACAAGTCATGATTGATTTCCTGTGATTGAAAGCGTTTAGTAAATCTACTTTTTTTGAAGACGCCAACAGAAAAATGTTATAAAAACATTTCATATGCTGATGTATATGTTAACAAAAGCAGTTATGAATTAAGTTTCTTTAAAGTTGCTTGAGGAGTCTGCTATAGTTAATATTCCTAGAATTGCGTTAGACCTGAAGTTTAATGCGCAACTATTCAATAGCCTTTTTTGGTTAAAGAAATGAGAAATTACAGCGTGTTTATTTATTACTATTTCGGAAGTAGTTTAAGGTTCTTTTGTAAAACGTTTCTCCCTACATTGGCTATGGTAAATTTAAGGTCATGATGATAACGACAACGACATGCATTCACATAAATATTCCATATTCTTTCAAATTCGCGGAATCCATGCCCTATTTGGGTCAGGTTAGTACGTGACATGCCGTCGCATCGACCGTTAAGTAGAAAATCGCCCAAAACGGCCTCCGGAAGCTCGGAAAAGCGATAAAAACATAGCAAACACACAACAGGTAAGGTTTTTTAAACTTTATTTCGATTTTAATGTATTTTCGGCGGAAAACCGCCGATTATTTTCGATCGAATTTCAGCTCCATACAAACTCTCATATTACGCTTTGGTTACCTGTGGTTACGTAAGCGCGAACTTACTAGCAAGCTGTGTTTTCTAAATGAAATAAAAACCTTAACACTTCAGAGAACATAATTATCTAAAACTTAAATCATTGACAAGAGCTGATGGTTATTAAAGTGGTAATACGATCAAAATATCACTTTTATTTTTTCTTAGGATTTCGAAACTATGTTTACTAAACACTCCCCAAGCGAAATTTTAAGCCTTAATTTTGAGAAGAAGACTGCAATTTTCCGATTTAATGGTCCGCCATTATTACACCAGAAAGAATACAAAGAGGTCATTGACTCAAGAACTTTAGAATGCAGTGTGTGTGAAAGTGATCGAAAGTAGTTGCCAACGAGCCATCCGAGCGAAGACGCAAGGATGCAGGCCGTTGGCCTTTATAGAGCCAATGCGTGTATATCGGTTACGAACTAGAAATCTCAGAGCAGTTGCATATTTTCTGTTAACAAAAGAAAGTGTAACAATAGAAAGATCGGGCGATAGATTAGGTGTCGGAGAGCCAATCCAAGCGAGTCGTTCTGACACCGAGCGGCTGAAGTCCACATGATAATCTCCCGACTTTAGACACGAGATTTGTAAACAAACGAAGAGCCAATCGCTTTCCACCGAGCGACTGAATGCACGTGATAATTTCCCGACTTCAGACGACTTGCGAAAACGCACGTGATAATTCCGTGTTTGTATTGCTGTAATTTCTTATTACGGAACAGGGTAGACGTCGGAGTTGAAGTTGTCATTTGCTAAGTTTGTTTTAAAAAGCGACTTTCAAGGTAAGACAGTTCTCTGTATAGCTTCATATTTGAGCTGTATGTTTTTGTGGGGACTGAAACTTGGATCGTGGTGGACCGAACATGCTCCTTATTGAACGAACGTGTTCGGGAAATTAATTCAATCAGCGTGTTGTTTTCCTCACAGTGCTCGTTATGTTCGTGCGGAGATCCAAGTTTGTTAACACTCTTCAATTGGAACTCAAAACAATATACTTCACCTTTATAAGACAAACACTAAATGTCTTTTAGAAGCCTACTGTTAGTTTTGCCAACATTAAATGACAAAATGTTGTGTTCTGTTAAGAACTGGACACAACAGTTTGTTTTGTTGTTTCTTACAAAACAATGTTGACCAAGAAATACTATCTTGTTCTGTTTAACTTTCTATAATATTGCTAAGAATCTACAGGTTTATCTCAGTTCAAAATGTAAGCAGCATAACGAATTGCTGAGCCATGACAAATAAATGTAGTTATAATTCATTTCTGGATCATTTTCTTAATGTTAAAATTAATAATGTTCAAATATCTCTCGTCTTATGCATGCCAGATAACCTTGACGAGACCCAAACATGAACAACACTAAGGGGAAGACTGGGCTCATAGTATTTTACAGCTAGAGGTAGGGACGGAAGGGGCTGCAGAAAACGAAATACAGCGACAAAACGGTATCCTCGAAGTACAACCCACTTGGCATGTCTGTAACCTGCGATCAGGCGATTTTTTTCTGCGGGAAAAGGGAGAGTAAGCGACAGAAGAAAAAAATACTCCTGAGACATTACTTAATGAGCCGCGAACCGCCCCCAATTAAAAAGCCGAATTAGAAACACAAAGAGTCTGATCGCAGGTTAGTGTGTGTGGGAGGAAGGTTGCCCAGCACATTACTAAAATGACATTTGGAGCATGAGAGTGCAAATCAATGGTTCTTGATGGATATTCCATCAGCTCACCTCCAAACAAGCAATTGGATAGTGCTCAAAACCTTTCTTTTTCATTCTTTTCACAGCACCACTGAACACTTCTTGCTGTCTCGCTCAACTGTATGGCGCTAACCTGCGATCAGCCCCCCCCCCCCCCTGATCGTAGGTTACTATGGTTACTATGGTCGTTGGCATATTAGTGACAACTATAACTAGTTTATTTAGTATGCTGCACGGGAGTTTTCAGCTTTCAGACTCTAAAACTCGTGTTTCGCATAGTTAATAAGCTGTGCTCACACACTGCATGCTAAAGCTCTTGAGTGAATAACGTCATTGGATCCTTTCTGGTGTAATAATAAATAGACAGTCTTCTACTCAAAATCAAGGCTTAAAAACTTCGCTTGGGGAGTGTTTAGTAAACAAAGTTTCGAAATTCGAAGAAAAAGAAACTAAAACTAAACTAAAACTAACTGAAACTAAAACTAACTAAAACTAACTGAAACTAAACAAGGACAAAACTGAACTTCTCTATCTCTACTCGAAACACCGCCCACTACAGTCTCTACCACCACTTCGCTTTGGACAAGACACAATTCAACCATCTCAATCTGCCAGAAATATCGGTGCCATTTTTGGTAGCACTATGACTATGCTTCCTCAAGTCAATTCTGTTTGTAAATCAGCCTTCTACCATCTGCGTAACATTTCCCGTACAAGAAAGCCCATTGGGCATTTTAACCGGCCATTCTGACCCTCCCCACCCCTAGGTTTCACAAATGTTAGCGCGATCCTCTTTTTTTACGAACCGGCGTGAGGAAAAGTGTGATTGTGTGACACAATATTTTGACTATAGCGATACTGGATGACGTAATGTTTAAACTCTGATGACTCAGCTTATCTTTCTTATCGCTTTATTTGTGCTGAAAAACGCAAAATCACTCAAACGTTGAATGTCGATATGAATTCGTCCACAACTGAGAATGCTCACACAGGGACGACGAAGTATTTACTGTTGTGCCTAGACCTTAAATACAAACAGTGAACATAGCAGTAGAATCAAAAAACACGAGCTCGAGCAGATCGTCAGAGTATGGGGCACGTCAAGATATCTCATGACGTGATGTTTAAATCCAGTTTGCTAACCCGCTAACCAGGTAAACAAGCGAGCGAGGACGAAAGTCGCCCACGTCTTTGAAAGCTAACGCGCCTGTCGAGCCGCAATCGATTTCGCGCTCACTCGCCTGTTTTTCTTTTCCTTCACTATCTACCTCTGAACGGAAAGTGAGACTGCTCGTAGCCTTTAGCGAACACCACACGCAAACCACACAAATCCGTCGATAATATTCAGATATTTTCGTTCTTTCAATGCAAAAAGACTCGTAACACCTGCCTTATTAATAAAAAAAACTCCTTATTAATGACGATTCCTTCGTATCAACTTCTCGCCTCAAATAAACACTCATTTCTCTCCGTTCACAAGAACTATCATGTACTGATGTGTAATCAACTAATATTGCATCATCATACTAGTACCAATTCCTTCTCTTCCTAGCTCACGCCGGCAAAACGCAACTGTACTTCTTGTCCGCTGCGAAATACAAGTTAGCCAATCAGAAACCTTACAATCCACTTCGCAAACCACCCCCCCCCCCCCATAAAACGCCAAGGGAAACTGCCTCTCACGCAAAACGCAACTTTCAAAGCAAATCACATTCACAGAAGCGTGATATGGTCCTGACATTCACAAATCCTTCTGACTCCCACATTTTTACACCCCTCAAAATGTCAATCCCAATAAAAAAAAACTCCTGCTCTAAAAAAAATTTCACCATAGCCACTAACTAGATCAGACAACACAGTCAATTTCGCATTCAATCCTATTTTCGCATTCAATCCTATCAAAAATAATGCACGCGCAAGAAGTGGCGCAAGAAGTTCTTGCGCCGCAAGAACACGCAAGCCCGCGCAAGAAGTGAAAGTGCTAGGTTTTTGCAGTTTACCCGCAAGAACATTCGAAACGCAAGAAGTTGAAAATCTAGCCGCAAGAAGTTACTAATGTTACCGCAAGCCGCAAGAAGGCGCAAGAAGTAGTGAGGGTCCAGCCGAAGAAACTTGTAGTGCTCGTGTTAGTGTGAGGTATTGCAAAAGTAATGAGAGCGAATCTCGCTCTCTATTCTCTTTGAAATATCACCGAGCTTTCGAGCGATTTTTCGTCGTGTTGGCGTGTTGGCGCGACAATTCGCCAAGTCAAGCGAAAGTTCACAAGGCTAATCAAAAAATCAAGGAAGCAAATGTTCGAACAACCGAAGTATCGAAGAAAATTCACATCACGAAATGGAACATCCGCCAGCTTTCCGACTGCAAGATAAACACCCGGTAAACATGATCTCCGGCACATGACAAAACATGAACAATTTTTTTAAGCGTGTCTCAGATACAGTGATACGGGTTCAACTCAGAACTGGCTCAATTCAGTTTTTCATTCCATCCAAGAAATAGAAACAAAAAGGTCCAAAAGCTATAATTGCGGCAAACTGCGCGAACTCTTCTTTGACAGGCAAGACAAGACCAGACTTACACATGCAGGAGGTCATGCCATCGCGTGGGTGAAGTCATCAAGAATCCCTGCATCTTTACCAGTTTACTTATTAATTTAGCTTTTAATTTATTCTTGTGAAGCGCCTAGAGCAGAACTGGATAGGCGCTATATAAATTTTAATTATTATTATTATTATTATTATTATTATTATTATTATTATTATTATTATTATTATTATTAAAGTGATTTTAGATGGTAGTACCACTATAAAGAGCAATGATTATTAAAGAATACCTTAAATAATTCTACTATGTTACATTGTTTCCTACGCCTACACAACAGGAAGTTGTTTGAATTTAAAGCCACCTAGCTTCTCTTAAGACAACCTGCATAAAGTCCTCCACCTCATAAAACCTATTTTGATGTAATAATCCATACCTTCTCGGCAGCACCAATTTTCATGCTAATGAAACATCCCTTTTTTCGAGTCACTAAAATGAACAGTTGTCATTGGATAAAATCTCTTCAGTTTATTGTTGTTTTTCTCTTTTAATTATTATTATTTTGGAGGCTGTCTAATTAAACAAAAAAAAAATTAGAAAAACCTGACGTTATTCAATTCGATAATTTCCTACTGATCATGACGCAGTACTAGGGAGCTTTTTACGGTGATTGTCATACGGTAAATTAAATATTAATGGCATTAGAGTTTGCGCCATTACTTAAGAATTTCAACCTATCATCAGCTTAAAGGGAAAAATAAAAAGAAAGAAAGGAAAGAAAAAGATGAAAACCACAAATGGTATTCCAAACAGAGGACGATAGAAAGGAAACCAATGTTTTCCTTTTAATTTACGTTTTGAAAGGTTGAGGTGTGGTTGCGTTGGCAGTTTTATGCTATCCACTTTCTTAAACGAACGAACGAGATTGGTAGTCTGTTTGTGGCCAAAATTTGCCAGTCTTTCTTAGGATATTGACTTCACTTCAAGGTTTTTCACTTGCATGTCCCTGGAAATTTCTTCTGATACAACTGAAACTAAAGCATTATTTGCTTTCTGCATTTGTGAATCGAACATTTCTAGAATGCTTATTAGTAGCTTTAATAGTAGGCTTTATTTGTTTTGATAATGTGCAATGCTTTTGTAATAAGATCACATCAGATAACACATCTAGGCCACCGTTTTGTTTCCTAGTTTTCACCTCGCATTTATTCCTGAAGAACACGACGTCAATTTCACACTGACAAAATTGATCCTTTGAAAACACATGAGATATTAAACGAAAGAAAACATACGGACAATGTACTTAAATGTTAAGAAAAAGGTGGGCGAATGATTGATGAGTGGGAAAAGACAGCAACTTCTAGTAAATCTAGGCAGCTAACTTTGGTATCTACAGAATAAAAAAACGTGCCAGCAAGTTCTTCACATAGATGTCATTAGTAGTTGTATAAATGTGATGAATACGTCTACCACTTAACTGCAGTCAAGCCAGGGTACAATCAAATGAAAAAAAATTGTTGTAAAAAGTGATAAAAAAAAGGTGATTGTTTCTACACAAAGTGAGTGAAATAATCCTCATTACATCCCTTCTTCATAAAATATTACCCCACATTTGCCCCTCCCGTCCCAATGTATATTATTTACATACCAATAAATCATCAAAAATCCTCAAATCAGATATTTACCAAAGGAATGCGCTTTTGCAAAGTAACCGAATAAACAAATTAATTAATTGGTTAATCATATAATTAACTAATACGAACTAAAGATAAACCTGCAGTTTTAAGTGCGTTTGAAATGAGGTAGAATGAATGAAAGAACGAACTATAGAACGAACGAACGAACGAACGAACGAACGAATGAACGAATAAATGAATGAATGACTGGCTGACTGACTGACTGACTGACTGACTGACTGACTGACTGAATGAATGAATGAATGAATGAATGAATGAATGAATGAATGAATGAATGAATGAATGAATGAATGAATGAATGAATGAATGAATGAATGAATGAATGAATGAATGAATGAATGAATGAATGAATGAATGAATGAATGGATGGATGGATGGATGGATGGATGGATGGGTGAGTGAGTGAGTGAGTGAGTGAGTGAGTGAGTGAGTGAGTGATTGAGTGCCTGCCTGCCTGCCTGCCTGCCTGCCTGCCTGCCTGCGTGCGTGCGTGAGTGAGTGAGTGAGTGAGTGAGTGAATAATAGTAATAGTTATAGTAATCTTTATTACACCGTACTTTCCAAAGGGAGGTATTGGTCTGTTTACAGTAAAGTTTTGAGTATTAGCTAATACAGGTAAGAAATAACAAAAACTAGATTCTTATACAATTCATTTAAAAAGAAAAAAAATAATATAATGTGCATTGTGTTTGTGAGTTAAGAAGCTCTTTCCTTTTTTCAAACATTCAATGTATATATTTACCTACTATTCTTATGTATTTTTATTGTCAGCTCTAAGTAAGTACTTAGTCCTGTCTTTTTCTCTTAAATGTATGTAACTTACATCAATCTTTGAAATGTGAGAACATAGCTCATGTCGTATGGTGGTAAACCCCTGGCAATACATCAAGAAATGCTTTTCGTCTTCTACGCAGTTATGTTTACATACCAATCATGTTCGTTGCTCTACAGGGATTGATACTCCTCTATTTTCATATTTTCCAGTCTGTATTCGTAATGCATGATATCCTAATCTAAGCTTTGTCAAGCTTATTCTATGTGCTGGATTTGTAACTGATTTGTGACTGTTAAAGAAAGGTCTGAATTTTGCCGTAACTCCTACAAACATCCCAGCCACTGGGATAATCGCTAAGGTTGAGTCAGCAGTAAGACCACTCGACGCGGAACGAGCAGACACTGTAAGGAGAGCTGTTAACACTATCCTTTAACAGGCAGAACCACCGAAGCCCAACATCACGAAGGAAGAGCGAGACGCCCTTAAAAGCCTTAAAGAGGACAACACCATCATGATCCTGCCGGCGGATAAGGGTCGTGCTAGCGTAGTCCTGGATACTGACACATACCACGCCAAGATGTCAGCGCTGGTTGAGACCGGACCGTACCAGCCCCTCAACAAAGACCCGACAGACCGTCTGACCCGAAAACTGTCCGACACGACACTTAGGTCACATTTAGTGCGACCAAAGGACACCGTCGATCCGGCCAAACAAGACGGTGAAGTCTACAGGATTCCCTGTGAATGCGGAAAAGTCTACATTGGCGAAACAGGAAGATCTATGCAGGGGAGGATCAAAGAGCATGACAGGGATATACGACTAGCCCGTACCCAGACCTCCGCCGTTTCTGAGCACGCCAATAAGACCAGCCACCACCCACTTTGGGACGCGTTAAAGTTTATAGATGAAGACTCACACTGGTACACCCGTAGGGTCAAGGAAGCTATCCACATAAGATTTCACCCTGATAACATCAATAGGGACAACGGAATTGAAATTCCTGAAGCGTGGAGACCAACGATCAAGAAACACAACAGGAGACCGGTACATCAGCGAACCGCCGAGGGAGCAACTTCAAATTGGACCTCTCGGGAAACAACTTCACAGCGGAACAACAAGGATCGAAACGCACCAATCATATGACAATAGTTCTGGTCCCCAAATTTCGCACGCATAAAGTAACACGGGCTTAGCAAGGGCAATAAAAAGTTTGTTCTTAATCGCAATAGTTGCTGAATCCGTGTTAGAAAAGGATCGTTTAATTATCGAGAGGACCTTAGTGGCTTTTTTGCTGAGAATTTCTCTTGCATAAGTGTAACGACCGGATGAAGTCATTTCTATACCTAAATATGTTAATGTCGACAATTTGAAAAGTTTTATTATTGTATTTAAAATTTATATTATTTTTGTTTTGCCCGTTACTACTAAACATGATTATGTTCGACTTTTTGGTATTGACTTTGAGCTTCCATTGCTGAGCGTGTCTATGAATTACATTAAGCGATTGTTGCAACCCTTCGGAAGAAGGACTGATTATTAACAAATCATCTGCATACATTAGGCAGTTTATAGTTCGATTCCCTAACATCATACCTGGAGATTTGCTCTCTTTAAAATATTGCGGTAGATCATTCATTAATAAAGGAAAAAAAATGGACTTAGACCATCACCTTGCCTTATCCCTTTGTTACATGAAAATAGTTCGGTAAGTGCGTTTTGGTTAATTTTAACACAACTCCTAATAGACGAACACACGGACTTAATAACATTCAAGAATTTCCCTTGTATTCCGTATTTTTGTAATTCATGAATTATCCCAGATTGCCATACGCTATCGAAAGCTTTCTCGTAGTCAATAAAACCAACATAAAGCTTCTTGTGCTGTTTGGTGTATTTATGGAGTAATTGCTGGAAAATAAATAAACTATCCGTAGTTCTGGAGTTTGGTCGAAATCCAAACAATGAGTGAGTGAGTGAGTGAATGAATGAATGAATGAATGAATGAATGAATGAATGAATGAATGAATGAATGAATGAATGAATGAATGAATGAATGAATGAATGAATGAGTGAGTGAGTGAGTGAGTGAGTGAGTGAGTGAGTGAGTGAGTGAGTGAGTGAGTGAGTGAGTGAGTGAGTGAGTGAGTGAGTGAGTGAATGAATGAATGAATGAATGAATGAATGAATGAATGAATGAACGAACGAATGAAAGGATGGATGGATGGATGGATGGATGAAGGGAGGGAGGGAGGGATGGAGGGGGAAGGGGGGAGGGAGGGAAGGAGGGGGAAGGGGGGGAGGGAGGGAGAATAGAATAGATACATGTTATTGACCGGCCGGGAGGTCCGTATAGGGAAAAACTGTGCCCGATGTCTTGAGTACGGCCCAAGGCCACAGGCCGAGGGCCGTACTCAAGACCGAGGGCACAGTTTTTTCCCTATACGGACCGACCTAGGCCGGTGAATAACTTGTTTATTTTTCTGTTTTTTTTGTTTGTTTGTTTGTTTGTTTGTTTTTGGGGGTGGAGCGAGGCGAATGGTTTGAGAATTGTTTGTAAAGAGTTCTTCTACGTGCGCTTGTTTCCACGATCAGAGTTAAGTTAAAATTATTAAGCTTATGAGAAAGAGCCACTAGGAAACCTTAGGGATAAAGGATAGACTAACGATAAAACAGAACTTAAAATGTATCATAAAAAAATAAGCGTTAAGAACAAACCCGGACGTCTCATGGCCAGAATAAAGAAATAAGCTTTGTTTTGTTCAAAATGTAATCACCCTAACTGTTTGGTTTTCATGCAGTAACGAAAAATCTTCAAATCAAGTAAGACTTTTAGTGAAAGTCTTTTTGTTTGTTCTTGGTCAAGATTTTCGCAAATCGATACTTTGAGAAAACTGAAATTACTGTAAAAACTTGTTGACATGCAGCAGTTCTTGTCGAAGATACAGCGTTGCGTTTTTTGTTTTGACTATTTTAGCTAACAATCATTAATAATCATATTGTTTTGAATGATGCTAAATGAGAAAGGATTATAAAAGAGATCTCCAAGGAAAATTACGAAGTTTCAACCGGGAAACGAGGTCAAAAGACTAATTTGAAGTTAACCCGTGTTAAATCAAATGGCTTGTCAAAAACTACAACTCGGAAAAGCAAGCCAGCAAAATTTTCTCAGCAAAAACACAGGCATACTCGCCTTTTTCGTAGAATAACCCGGCCTTTCATTCAATTGCTGATTTTTCCTTTTACTTTACAACGGTTAGTGAGTTAAAAGTTCCAATTTAAGAAGAAAAATCCAACGTTTCATTGTGCGGGAGTAAAATGATTTCACTTGAAGTTTTCCCGCGGATTAGAGCGGTCCGTAAGCGGGGTCCCGGTGGGAAAATCCGGACCGCTGGAGCGCGCGTCATTAGCCAATCAGATTCAAGGATTTAGGATTCCAGACCGCTGAGATGCTTCAGAAAAAAATAATAAACTTTATTTAACCACGGTAATTTTATCAAATTTACATAATTATGTTATTATTAAACATAGAAAATCTGTTCTACCTAAAAGCCGTGAGGCATACAAATAATCATTATAAATGTGTACACGTAAACAGAATAAAAGCGAATTGTTCATATAGATTACATAATTGCTGTTGTCGATGCAAAACTATAAGTCTTAATTTTCTTTTTGAAAGCACCAACAGATGGTAATTGTTTTAAGTCAGCTGGCAGTGCATTCCAAATTGAGGCCCCAGTAAATGCGGACTAAGTTGTTTTTAAACAGAGAGGTACGAGCAGCCGGGATTTCCAAATTTAATTTATAGTTTCGGAGGTCATAGACTTTTGCACCCAACTGCTCTCTAAACATATCTGTCATGTAAGGTAGGGCAAGACCACGTACGATTTTTTACATCATAATAGCCTTATGTTGCATACGTATTGCAGCCAGCGACGACCAACCCAATAACTCAAGAATTCGAGCTGATCGCGCTTTGTACGGTAATCCTGTAATAATGCGAGCAGCTCGATTTTGTAAGGTCTGAAGTTTTTTGGAGAGAGAACAATACAAGAGAACGGTAATTAAAATAAGGTTCGATGACTAATATGTAAACAGTAAGTCTATTATCTAGAGTTAGGGCGGATGATATTTTCAGAAGAACACTGTTACACACAACCTTTTTTGTTAGGTTGTTGACATGTTCAGCCCATGTGAGATTTTCATCTATGTGAACACCAAGACATTTGGTGTGTTCAACTCTACTTACACATAAAGAAATTCCGTTCACAGACAAATCAATAGTAACCCTCTAGTGACGCAATTTTTTGATCATAGATTCGGAATTCAATATGTTCAATGATAGTTTGTTTACAGTTAGCCACGTTAACGCATGCCTAAGGTCAGTGTTCATTACCCCTTCAATGTCATGAAATTGAGCACCAGATATCGTTAGGCTTGTCATCTGCTTAAAGTCTTGCGGTGCAGGACTCCAGGCAGTTAGGCAAATCATTTATGTACATTAGAAACAGGAGGTGGCCTAAAATTGTTCCTTGTGGTACTCCACAAGATATATCCAGTAACTCCGCGGAAGCCCCATTAACATTGCATTGTTGTTTACGATTTGAGAGATATGAATAATCAAAACCAAAATATTCCAACTTTTTCAGTAGAATCTCATGGTTGACTGTATCAAAGGCCTTTTTTAATTCAAGGAAAATAGTTCCATTTACATTTTTTATGTCAATATTTACATACCAGTCATTGGTAAGATCTATTAAGGCTGTTACAGTTGAGGGTAAAGGTCTAAATCCGGGCTGTTGCGTGCATATAAGATTGCAATTATCCAAATAGCTATGTAATTGTTTGTAAATTAGCCTCTCAAAAACGCGTGCAACGGTAGGAATAACCGATATTGGCCGATAGTTGTTTTATCATTGCGTTCACCTGCTTTCAAAACAGGTGAGACTTTCGCAATTCCTAGCTCATTAGGAAAAGTACTGGTTTTAATACACAGATTTAAAAGATTTGCCAAGGGTAAGTAGATCTGTGGAGCTGCAATTTTTAATAATTTGTTCGATATAAAGCAACAGTGGTTAACAGCTTCAGTACTCTAGATGGATCAATCTCTTGAAGTCTAAATCTAGTATTAGTCTTACTCAAATAAGTTTCGAAACTTATACCACTAGGTTGTTCAGGGATTTCAAAAACAAGCTTTTTACCAACTTCAGTAAGTGTACGTTAAGGAGATCAGCAATATCTTTTGAATTGGTTGTGAGCTTAGTAGGAGTATGTCTTATCTCCCTTATCTGTGTGCTTTTTGATTAGTGGTTCATAAGATCGTTAAGAACTTTCCAAGTGCCTTTACAATCGCCCTCTTTATTCTGGATTTCCTTCCGATAAAACGTCCGTTTTGCTCGGAGGGAGGGAGGTAGGGATGGATGGATGGATGGACGGACGGACGGATGGATGGAGGGAGGGAGGGAGGGAGGGATCGATGGATGGATGGATGGATGGATGGATGGATGGATGGATGGATGGATGGATGGATGGATGGGGGAAAGGACGAAATAGAGTATGGCAATCAATGCTAAGCAGTTTTTTCAGGTACATAATAAATCATCTAATAAAAGTTGTCAATTCCAGTTCCAGATCCCGTAGCCTTTTTCCCCTTGAATGGCCTGTATGGTACCAGAGAAATCAGAGACCGAGTACCGACTGTTTCAAGCGGAGTGTATCTTGCTCCAGGACCTGACGGAAGCGATAACGAATCGTTTGCATTTACTGGAACCCAGGACAGCTACATCGAATTTTCTAACAGCGAAGGGGGAGTGTTGGACTTGCGTTACTCGTTAACTTTGCTCTGCTGGGTATACTACGATGGCCAAGTGGGGCCTATCTTCCAGTACTATTCAGCTAGTGCATGGGGGATATCAATTTTAGCACACGGGGGGAAATATATTTTCCCAATGTGGAGACGAGACGGCCAAGGTTTACTAGACGTGATGTCTAGTACCTTACTAGTACGTGAGTGGAAGTTTGTTGGCGTAACTTACAACAACATTTCAGGCGAAGCAAAGATGTGGATCGATGGGGTCGTGGAGGGGACAGCTAACGTTTCACCTGGAACTGAACTGGGTACGCAATATGGGGTGGGAATGGGAGCTACCAAAAGTCCATTCCACTTTAAAGGAAGGATCGCCCAGATGAGAGTATACGATGTCGTTTTGACACAGGAACAAATACAAGAAATTAACGGTAAGAGTATTACAAAGATGTGGGCAAAGAAAAAAATAATGAACGAAAAACTTCTGGCTGAATATATAATAGACTTTATTAAAAACTGGACTTGTTATATTGGATTTCTAGCATTTTGATTGGCTTAACGGAGCTAGGCTATCAGCTCATATACCTGCTGCGACCAAATATGGTCAATGAACACTCAACAACAAAGTGAGCTGAAAGTTTTTCCCTCGCGAGCAACCCGGCGAGAAAAATGGACGAGAAAAATCACTTGGCAGCGAATTTAAGTGTCCAATACACCCGCACTGTAACGGACCGTGAGACTATGGTTTCGGTCCGTAGAGTTTTGTACGGACCGTGAACTTCACATACGGTCCGTATAGAAGAGATCACGGTCCGTAAATCAAATTGCATCTCATTAGTGGGACGTAGAATATTTCATTCCCGTTGTGAGAGGGAGATATCTTTGTTACGGACCGTACAGTTCGTACAGACCGTGAATTTCAGATACGGTCTGTATAGATGAGTTCACGGTCCGTAAATTGCATCTCATTAGTGGCACTTAGAATTTTTCATTCCCGTTGTGAGAGGCAGATATCTTTGTTACGGACCGTACAGTTTGTACGGACCGTGAACTTCAGATACGGTCCGTATAGAAGAGTTCACGGTCCGTAAATTGCATCTCATTAGTGGCACTTAGAATATTTCATTCCCGTTGTGAGAGGCAGATATCTTTGTTACGGACCGTACAGTTTGTACGGACCGTGAACTTCAGATACGGTCCGTATAGAAGAGTTCACGGTCCGTAAATTGCTTCTCATTAGTGGCACTTAGAATATTTCATTCCCGTTGTGAGAGGCAGATATCTTTGTTACGGACGACAGTTTGTACGGACCGTGAACTTCAGATACGGTCCGTATAGAAGAGTTCACGGTCCCTAAATTGCATCTCATTAGTGGAATTTAGAATATTTCGTTCTGGTTGTGAGTGGGAGGTATGTTTCTTATGGACTACGCAAGGCTCCTGTAGACATAAAATGGCTGTGTAGGGGACTAGCGGGACTACGCGATTGAAGGCAGAATTCGCATGAAACATTTTGTATTGTTTGTGTGCGGCAGGGCTTTATCGAGTTGAAAGTGTGGAACGAAGGCAGAATACTACATTGATAATCGATCGATCGTTCGTGTTTAAACAGATCGTAATGGAAGGAAGAATACGCATGAAAATAATTCCTATTCATTGATCGTTTGCGGCCGGTTGGTTGCCTGAATTGATAGTATGAATATTTGTTTAATAGATAATTGACGCAAAGCTTATAGAACGAGTAATAGACATATTATCTTCTTCTATTTCGTGTATCATGCTCGCTTCGTATGGCACTTAAATAACGAGGCATAATTCACAAGGCTTCAATAGAAGGAGTAATGGACATAACAGTTCGCTTTTAGAACTCTGTTATCAGTTTACGTGATACTTATAGAACGAGTAATAGACAGTATTATCTTCTTCTATTCGTGTACCTCGCTCGCGTCGTACGTATTTCTTTCGTGTATCACGCTCGCTTCGTGTGGCGCTTAAATAACGTGTCATAATCATGGTTGCCTTCCCTTGAACAGTTTCACAAGGCTTCAATAGAAGGAGTAATGGACATAACAGTTCGCTTTTACAACTCTTTTATCAGTTTGCGCGACGCTTATAGAACGAGTAATAGACATGTTATCGTCTGCCTTTCCCTGAACAGTTTCACAAGGCTTCAGTAGAAGGAATAATTGACATAAAAGTTTGCTTTTAGAACTCTGTTATTAGTTTGCGCAACGCTTATAGAACGAGTAATAGACATATTACCGTCTTCTCTTTCGACCTCTTTGGTGTATCTCGCTCGCTTCGTACGTACGCTTAAATAACGAGGCTCAATCATACTTGTATAGACTATTTATACCTCTACATACGGATCGTGAATCGTAAATGACGGTCTGTAAGCAAGGATGACGGTCTGTGCGAAACGTACGGACCGTCAACTGCAAATGACGGTCCGTAAGCAATGATGACGGTCCGTGCGAAATGTACGGACCGTCAACAGTTGGCCCTGGCGCGATAATGAGATGCACGCTCTGTATTCGAACTGTAAGTAAGAATGACGGTCTGTGCGAAACGTACGGACCGTCAACCGCAAATAACGGTCCGTAAGCAAGAATGACGGTCCGTGCGAAATGTACGGACCGTCAACAGTTGGCCCTGGCGCGATAATGAGATGCACGCTCTGTATTCGGACTGTAAGTAAGAATGACGGTCTGTGCGAAACGTACGGACCGTCAACCGCAAATAACGGTCCGTAAGCAAGAATGACGGCCCGTGCGAAGCATACGGACTGTCAACCGCAAATCACGGTCCGTATCAGTGCGGCAGTATTGGACATGAGTGTGAATTTAAGCAGAAATTCCAACAGCGTCACCAACAAGCAACACCAACAGCGTCGTCTAACACAAGTCAAAATTGTTTGAAGAAACTGTGCAGAAATAGAAATTGAAGCATTAAGCGTTGTGTTTACAATAAAATTTATTTCATCGATCGTCACGTCGATCATTGAAATTGAGCAAACGGCAGGTTTTATCAGGAACACTTTCCACTTCAAAATATCAAGACAAGACATAAAATAAAACACAGTGAAGTGGGGCAGGAGCATTTAATAAAGACTATCACACTCTCATGGCGAGTCGATGAGAAGACCATGAAGCAGTCTAAACAAGCACTAAAAAAATACAGCTGCAAACTGCCAAGAAGGAAGGAATCGTGAGATTTTTTTCGGCTTTAACACGCAAAATTGAGACTGGTTTACCTGCACTCGTTGTAGCTCTGTGTTCCAACAGGTCCAAATGCTCAGATACAAATCGGATGCCATGTAAACGGAGTTGAATCGCTTTTCCAGTTGTTTGAATGTTGTTTTTACCATTCCGTCAGCAACATCTAAACCGAGAACAACTACATTTTGCGCTTTGCGTTTAACAAACTATGATGGTGAATTCTAATGTTCCTCGCTACAGTAATCTTGCTTCTGAGATGCATAGAAATTACCTCTTCAAGTTCAAATTTGTTCTGTCTTCAGTTCGATCAGACACGCACATGATGGCTCCGTTGTGCGAACAGATTATAAACTCGTTCAGTTTTAACTCCAGCAGCTAATATGGTGAAATTGTACGGCTTCAATCCGCTTTGAACGATGATTACAGCAATGTTTAAGGAAAAATCAAACATGTACCATATTTCAGAACCAAAAATTAGAAGATTTTTTTCCAAAACTTGTGCCACTTTGTTCACTTTCGAGCAGTTTTCACTGATTCATTCAGCTTTGCAATGAAACGCTGCAACACTTCGCAAGGTTTTGGCGCCTTTTTCGTTCGGTCATGTGATCGATTCTTGTTCCCTTTTTATTTCTTTTCTCATTTTTCCCGTTCTTTCTTGATTTTTTAAAATAGTGGTTAAGCTTTTAATAAAACAATTATTCTACTCGGGCTTGCTGGATATCAAATGATTATAACCAACTCGGCGCTACGTGCCTCGTTGGTTATCTATCATTCGATATCCAGCGCGCCCTCTTAGAATAATTGGTAAATACACTGCAAAAAGACAAACAAAGAACGTAAGCAATGAAGTAGAAAGACTGATCATCGCGCAGAATGGCTGGACATCATTTGTGATTCATAACCGATAAGGCAGCAAATTTGAAATTGAATACGTGTTGAAAAGCCCTGAATAAGAGATGAAAGGGCACAAATCGACCACGTAGGGTTAGTGATAACAAGTAAGTGTCGTGTTTCGTCTTTGTTAGGTTAGCAATGCTATGTTTATTTGATATGAAATCGTCAGTGATTTTTGAGCTGCTCAAGAAATTAAACCCACAGTACCCGTTTTACAGGTCGTAAAACACTTGTGTTGCCTAATATTTTGCACCCCAGCTACAGCCAGGTCTAGTTATGTGTCAGTTTTACATCCATCGTTTACATCCATGTCCTTTTTCATACCCAGATACTGATTATTGTGCTGAACAGCCATGCCAAAATGGAGGAAGTTGCACAGATGAAGCAAATGATTTCCGCTGTAATTGTGTTGCCGGATACGCAGGGAAAAACTGCTCCATCGGTGAGAGATTTACGGCTTATTTCTTTTCCTCGTGCACTATACCAAATGTCCTATGTCAGTCAAAATATTACCTTTTATGCCCGTTTACACAAAGAAAAAAACAGTGATCTTCCACAAAAACCAGTACCTTGACCTTCAGAAAAATACTACTGGTTCGGTTCCCGTTATGTATCAAAACATTAATTATTTATCCTCATATGATTATATGATTACACTCTTTTTTCTTTATAAGAACCATTTTTATAAAGACGTTGAGGCTGAGATTTGCCCCAAAATTGAAGAAAATGTATGGGCTAAAATAAGCACATCCTCAGGCTCAGAGAATTTTACGCGTTCTTATAAAAAAAAAGGGTGTATATGATTATTTGGTCACAAAATAGATTTCCTTCAAATCTTGTAGGTGAATTACGCTTTGTCTGGGTACTTTAAAAACACTTTTCGTTTCGGCTCTAAATGCTTTCTTCGACAGTTTACAAGGGGGGTCCCATGGTGGACAAAAATGGACATTTTATTGGTACAAAAATGCCAATTTTCAATAACTTTGGTAACTCCTCACAACACTTAAAATTTGATGCAGGACAAAATTCTACTGTTGGTTGATAAGTACAACTCTTCCTTATGCTACAGTGTTACTGACACTTCCATGTAGTTGTTTTGATTAGTTAAAACAGTTCCTTTTATCAAGCTAATTTCACAGCTTTTAAAAAGAGTAGGAAAAATGGGTAAACAAAAATACATGTTAACAGAAAATGAGACCTCGTATACCAAATTCCTTGCAGTCATGGAAAGTTAAAGACTTGGTCTTAATTATAATAAAATAAAATCGTGCGGCCAGACGGTTTAAAGAACGTGGCGCCGCTTTGAAACACCAGTATTTCTAAATCATACAAATTACGAACCACAACCTATGCGTGGAATTTAAGAGCAAATGTGATGCGAGCAATGCTCCCTTACATCAGGAAAACACAAAAATAGTTTCAATCTACAGCAGGACACAAATGTAAACTGGTAATATTTCGCATACAGCTTTAATTAAATTGTACAGCATTCAAATAACTCATTAACTATGCACAATTCACAAGATAACCAAGTGATAAAGTACATGCCACTCGATGGTTGCTAATTGCGCTTAGAAAGTAACTTTACAAAACCACCTTGATCTAGAACTATCAACCTGAAATAAATCAATAAAAGCAAGTCATATTGAGTATATCACAGCTTGTGTTTTGCAAACTAATTTAGCTAACACTTCATGCCCTGCAAAATAATGAAATCAACGAAGAGCATCTTGTTCTGCTTTCATTTGCACCCATTACCTCAATTATTCTGTCATCTTAGCTCAAAAACAGATTCGTGCGTTTAGGAGATCATCTTAGAAGCGTCAAAACTGTTGGTTTTGGGAAAATTCTTCGTTCAAAAGCCTTCATTTAGACCAAACTTTCCATGCATTACTTCTCTCGTGTTAAATTTTTCAGGCAGTAGCCGCTGACCAGTAACTAATGTCAACAAAAAGACCTGGTACTACTCCGTTTTGCACTCGCGTTTCTATTTGAATGCATGATCGCTCACCAATGAAGGGTGAATTTATTTGAAAATAAGGGTTGGAGGGAAAATGCAGATTTTTGCCCTTAATTTGGAGGTGCAAGCACATAACCACAGTGTGTGACGTGGTTGCTAATTTTTTGTATTTTTAGCAAGGTGAAATAACGTGATAACTCGGACTTTGGGGGTACATTTTAACATGTTTGAAAATAAACTCCTAGTTTCATCCAAAGGTGTTGAATTCTGGAATCTGACGCTGGCGAAACGTCAGTATAGCAGAAATATTACTACTTGATAGAAATATCCTCCGTTGAATGCTTTGTTTGGTAAAACAGTTGTGGGAGCTTAGTCCATGACGACTTAATGGTTATGATCCAGTTTGCAATATGTAGCCCCCAGAACCACCTGATCGAGGGGTACTGCTCTATCAAATGTGAACCTACGATACCCAGAAAAACGTCTTGCTTTTGAAATTTCGCCTCGACTTAGTTTTGCTGCGCTTTCTCTAGATTAGCAGTATACCTTCAAACATTGGGAATGCCACTTCCGGAGTTGATCACAGACTAGCCAGGGTAGAAATGAGAACCAGACTTAACCAGTGGAAATTACGAGTATCCTCAGATTTTTGTTAGGGATTGAATATAATGGTGGGGGGAGGGGGTGGGGTGCATGGATTCTGCCTTTGCGGACTTGAAACTTTTATCATATTTTTTAAATATGTGAACAAGCACCGCCAAACTTTTATTTTAAAAATTATTTGGGAACAAATTAGTTTGGTAGATCAATGTACAGTGAGATTGACGTTGCTAAGGCAATCAAACTTTGACAGGTGTGTTTCTCTGAAATTATTTGGTACATTACTGTTTTAGTTGAAAACAAAAATGACTTTCTTACCGTAGGTGCCGTGCTATTAGGTAATTTTTGAGTTCTTTTATTTTTGTTCACTTTTTGGTCATTGGGTGGCTTTCCGGTGTCTTAGGGAAATCACGAAATCCAATACGGTGGATCCAGTTGGAAATTATGACGTAAGTCTGACGTAGTGTTACGTCATCAGTATCCCTTGGCGATCTCAAAGGAAACATTCTTGGACAAAATTCTTGGACATACTTTTGACCCTCTAAGTTTCATTTTCATTCCTTTATCGCTATCGGAGTTTAATGGAGGCCTGCCCCACAACGGCCACAGAAGACCAAAGAAGGCCCGGGAAGGACAAAAGGAAAAAAATTTGGTTCTTCTCCCCATGAGCTCCAACCCTTATTTTCAAACAAGAAAGCCCATTGGGCATTTTAACCGGCCATTCTGACCCCCCCCCCCCCCCACCCCTAGGTTTCACAAATGTTAGCGCGATCCTCTATTTATACGAACCGGCGTGACGAAAAGTGTGATTGTGTGACACAATATTTTGACTATAACGTTACTGGATGACGTAATGCTTAAACTCTGATGACTCAGCTTCTCTTTCTTATCGCTTTTATTTGTGCTGAAAAACGCAAATTCACTCAAACGTTGAATGTCGATATAAATTCGTCCACAACTGAGAATACTCACACCGGGACGACTAAGTATTTATTGTTGTGCCTAGACCTTAAGCACAAACAGTGAACATAGCAGTAGAATCAAAATATAACGCTTGATAAACACGAGCTTGAGCAGATCGTCAGAGTATGGGGCACGTCAAGGCATATCTCATGACGTGATGTTTAAATCCGGTTTGCTAACCCGGGAATCCCCTTACAAAAGTAAACAAGCGAGCGGGGACGAAAGTCGCCCACGTCTTTGAAAGCTAACGCGCCTGTCGAGCCGCAATCGATTTCGCGCTCACTCGCTTGTTTTTCTTTTCCTTCACTATCTCTGAACGGAAAGAGAGACTGCTCGTAGCCTTTAGCGTACACCACACGCAAACCACACAAATCCGTCGATAATATTCAGATATTTTCGTTCTTTCAATGCAAAAGACTCGTAACACCTACCCTATTAATTGATCTCCTTATTTAATGACGATTCCTTCGTATCAACTTCTCGCCTCAAATAAACACTAATCTCTCTCCGTTCACAAGTCCGAACTATCATGTACTGATGGTGCAATCCACTAATATTGCATCATCATACTAGTACCAATTCCTTCTCTTCCTAGCCCACGCCGGCAAAACGTAACTGTCCTTTTTGTCCGCTGCGAAATACAAGTTAGCCAATCAGAAACCTTACAATCCACTTCGCAAACCACCTTCCCCCCCCCCCCCCCATAAAACGCAGCACAATGTTACACCGCTCCTATACAAAACGCAACTTTCAAAGCAAATCACATTCACAGAAGCGTGATATGCTCCTGACATTCACAAATCCTTCTGACTCCCACATTTTTACACCCTCAAAATGTCAATCCCAATAAAAAAAAACCCTGCGCTAAAAAATTTTTCACCATAACCACCAACTAGATCAGACAACACAGCCAATTCCGCATTCCATCATATTAGCTGCTTTACTCAATTGCGCATGCGTTTTACAAGACAAATACAAAACACCCCAAACTTAACAACCCTTCGTCGTTGATATCTTAAATACTGTAAATTAAAAGAAAAGAACACACGAAGGTAACATTCAGCAGACTAATACAGTACAACCCAAAAATAATGCACGCGCAAGAAGTGGCGCAAGAAGCTCTTGCGCCGCAAGAACACGCAAGCCGGCGGAAGAAGTGAAAGTGCTATGTTTTTGCGGTTTACCCGCAAGAACATTCGAAGCGCAAGAAGTTGAAAATCTAGCCGCAAGAAGCCGCAAGAAGTTACTAATGTTACCGCAAGCCGCAAGAAGGCGCAAGAAGTACTGCGGGTCCAACCGAAGAAACTTGTAGTGCTCGTGTTAGTGTGAGGTAATTTGCAAAAGTAATGAGAGCGAATGTCGCGCTCTATTCTCTTTGAAATATCGCTGAGCTTTCGAGCGATTTTACGGCGCGTTGGCGCGACAATTCGCCAAGTCAAACGAAAGTTCGCAAGGCTAATCAACAACTCAAGGAAGCAAATGTTCGAACAACCGAAGTATCGAAGAAAATTCACGTCACGAAATGGAATATCCGCCAGCTTTCCGACTGCAAGATAAAACAACCGGTAAACCTGATCTCCGGCACATGACAAGACATGAACAATTTTTTTTTAAGCGTGTCTGATACGGTAATACGGGTTCAACTCAGAACTGACTCAATTCAGTTTTTTATTCCATCAAAGAAATAGAAACAAAAAAGTCCAAAAGGTATAATTGTGGCAAACTGCGCGAACTCTTCTTTGACAGGCAAGACAAGACAAGACTTACACGTGCAGGAAGTCATGCCATCTCGTGGGTGAACTCGTCAAGAATCCCTGCATCTTTACCACTTTAATTTCCCGGCAAAAAAGGAATACTCGAAGAAATAGCATAGACATATGATTTCGACCACACATTCGCCTTTCGACACAGCTTGCTGCCCGGGGCTTCCTGTTTTGACGGCTTAGAGAACTGCTCATGCATTCCGTTACAAAATGTCATTCATGCAAATCGTACTAAATTTGCATACGGCAGATTTGTGTTAATTGACGTGTCGAATTTCTTTCAGATCGCGGAGTTTTAGTTTCCTTCAGACTTCTTTGGTTTACTTCGAAGTGTTAAAATGTGATATCGACTTCAGCGTAATGAATGGTACTATTTTTACAAACATAATGTGTTTTTCCAATTAAGACTTTTGAACGGGTGAATGTCGGTTCATTAATAACGTGACTGATGGACTGTGCTTTGCCGTTGTTCCTTATTTAAGTGGAATAAATCGAGCGAAATCTTTCGCGCCGCTAAGCGTACCGCATGTCTGGGACTCCGGGACACATAATAAACAATAACATACGCGTGCTTCGTTTGAGTCTCGTTTCTCCCTAGCCGTTAAAAAATAACATTGAAGGCGACCAGCGTCAAATTCAGAACCTAGTGAACTCTTTATCAGATAAAAAATTCTAAACCGAAGAAAAAAACTTACAAGCGACCAAATAAACAACTGATTGCAAGCTACAAAGGCAGCCGATTTCGAACGTGCGTTGCACCACAAAGTGGTCTCTTTTTTACCTTCTCCGAGTTCCGGGTTTTTAAGATGTTAGCGCAAAGAAGTTCTTGTGCTTACTTGCGGTCTGGACATCTTACCACAAAGAAGTTCTTGCGGTTTTAACTTCTAAACGCAAAGAAGTTCTTGCGGCTTGCAGTATTCAAGCGCACGCGTCCCGCAAGTAGCCGCAAGAAGTTCCCGGCTTGCGGACGCAAAAAGAAGTTCTTGCGCGTGCATTATTTTTGGGCTGTACTGTATGCGCATGCGTCTTATTGAAGACAGTACCGCTCTTGAGTACCCGTACCACAAGCTTTACAGCACTTTGTTCGTATGTTAAGCCAACTGACTATCACGACAAAACTGTGCCCATTTTATAAACCGGCGGTCGCCATAGCGACGGCCGGTTAATAAATTCACTATGAATTGGTGAAGGATCATTAATTCAAATAGAAAAGCGAGTGCAAAACGGAGTAGTACCAGGTCTTTTTGTTGACATTAGTTACTGGTCAGCGGCTACTGCCTGAAAAATTTAAAACGAGAGAAGTAATGCATGGAAAGCTTGGTCTAAATGAAGGCTTTTGAACGAAGAATTTTCCCAAAACCAACTGTTTTGACGCTTCTAAGATGATCTCCTAAACGCACGAATCTGTTTTTGAGCTAAGATGACAGAATAATTGAGATAATGGGTGCAAATGAAAGCAGAACAAGATGCTCTTCGTTGATTTCATTATTTTGCAGGGCATTAAGTGTTTGCTAAATTAGTTTGCAAAACACAAGCTGTGATATACTCAATATGACTTGCTTTTATTGATTTATTCTTAGATTGATAGTTCTAGATCAAGGTGGTTTTGTAAAGTTACTTGCTAAGCGCAATTAGCAACCATCGAGTGGGATGTACTTTACAACTTGTTTATCTTGTGAATTGTGCATAGTTAACGAGCTATTTGAATGCTGTACAATTTAATTAAAGCTGTATGCGAAATATTACCAGTTTACATTTGTGTCCTGCTGTAGATTGAAACTATTTTTGTGTTTTCCTGATGTAAGGGAGCATTACTCGCATCACATTTGCTCTTAAATTCCACGCATAGGTTGTG
This sequence comes from Siderastrea siderea, assembly GCA_964030785.1. Lineage (NCBI taxonomy): Eukaryota > Metazoa > Cnidaria > Anthozoa > Scleractinia > Rhizangiidae > Siderastrea > Siderastrea siderea. The sequence continues at coordinate 28,874,763 of OZ034975.1, forward strand.
GTTCGTAATTTGTATAATTTAGAAATACTGGTGTTTCAAAGCGGCGCCACGTTCTTTAATCCGTCTAGCCGCACGATTTTATTTTATTATAATTAAGACCAAGTCTCTAACTTCCTATGACTGCAAGGAATTTGCTATACGAGGTCTCACTTTTTGTTAACAAGTATTTTTGTTTTCCCATTTTTCCTACTTTTTTAAAAGCTGTGAAATTGGGTTGTTAAAAGGAACTGTCTTAACTAATCAAAACAACTACATGGAAATGTCAGTAACACTGTAGGATAAGGAAGAGTTGTAGTTATCAACCAACAGTAGAATTTTGTCCTGCATCAAATTTTAAGTGTTGTGAGGAGTTACCAAAGTTATTGAAAATTGGCATTTTTGTACCAATAAAATGTCCATTTTTGTCCACCATGGGACCCCCCTTGTAAACCGGCGAAGAAAGCACTAAGAGCCCTAAACGAAAAGTGTTTTTAAAGTACCCAGACAAAGAGTGATTCACCTACAAGATTTGAAGGAAATCTATTTTGTGACCAATTTGGGTTATGAGGATCTTAGGGAGACAGTTTGAAGCCCCCACAACTCTATTCTTCCTTTTGTTTTCTTGTTGTTGTTGTTGTTGTTGTTGTGTGTATGTGTGTGTGTGTGTGCATGTGTTTGTGTGTATGTGTAGGTTTTACAACATTTTTCTTTACCCCATATCTTGTGTGCAGTTTAACTAATCTTTCATTGAATGACTTAAAACAGCAGTTGGTTCGTTATATTAGTTTTGCATCTGTTGGTCAACATTTCCTTTTTAATTTTAACTCAGACTTGACTATTTGCTGTCTTTCCAACTTGTTCTTTCCTCAAGGAGCCTTTTTTGTACATGTCACTGTTTTTGTATATTTTGCAAACCTTACCTTTAGTTCACATTTTGTAAAAGTCTTCTTTTTCATTACTTAAAACTACTATTGGTTGTTTATGTCAGTTTTGCTTTAATCTCGTTCCCAGATCTCGCGGGTGGCCGAAGCAGAAGGCGAGATCTGGTCAAATCCGATTTGTACCACGTGATTGCCTGTCAGGAATGTGGCAGGCAAGTCAATAGCGCATGCCCGAGACAATTCTAAGAAAATGGCAATCAAATAAATAACCAACGCTTACTGAACCCAAATGAATAACGAATGCTTAACCAATCTCGTCTTTCCTGGAATGATATCTAGCGAAGTATTTTACTAAAGAATAAAGCAGAAGGCAATCATCAAAGCTCAGTTCGGGTAAATAATATTTTGTTTGATTAAGTGTTCATTCGGCGGCTACATGGAATGACTAGACATGTCTAGGTTTTATGCAAATTTGATCGGGTCACGTAAACATTTACGGCGGATTCTTAAGGCGGAACATCGTTATTCGTTAGAAATAGCTTTATAATGCTATGAAGAACTGAGAAGAAATCTTCTTGACTTTTGAGGCCGACTGTAAACAACGAAATGTCCCAAGAATGCACATATTATGATTGCGTGCACAATGTCTAATTTGCATAAAAACAGACATTGAATTCCCTTGAGGCCCTGAGAAGCCTCGCAACGCACGTTCAAATTTTAGCGCTGTGACAGCCATGTTTTGAAACAGCCAATCAAAAAAATCGAATTTTCTTACTTGACCAGATCTTCGCCCACCCGCGAGATCTGGGAACGAGATTAGTTTTGCTTTTGACGTTCGCCATCCCCCTTTTATTATGACTATAACTCAGACAATGATGATGACTGTGCTGGACAGCCATGCCAGAATGGCGGAAACTGTACAGATGAAGTGAATGATTTCCGCTGTGATTGTGTCGCAGGATACACAGGCAAAAACTGCTCCATCGATGAGGAAAATTTATTTATTATTTATTTATTATTTATTATTGCCTTCTTTTAAAAGACCTTGACAACTCGTTTTTCTTTTCCTCTTTCTTTGTTGCTTTTGGCTTTCTTGTTGTTGTTCTTTTTTTGTACGTCTTACAAAACTTTTCTTTACCTTATGTTTTGTGTGCAGTCTAACTAACCTTTGGTTGAATTTCTTTAAACGGCTGTTCGTTAGTTATATTAGTTTTGCATCTGTCGGTCAATATCCTCTCTTTTTCAAATATACCTCAGACATTGATGACTGCACTGGACAACCATGCCAGAATGGTGGAAATTGCACAGATGAAGTGAATGATTTCCACTGCGATTGTGCCGCCGGCTACACATGCAAAAACTGTTCCATTTGTGAGGAAAATTTCATTAATTATTGCCTTCTCAAGGCCTTCACAACCTCGTTTTTTCTTTCCTATTGCGTTCTTTGTTTTTTTGTTTGCTTTTGGTTTTCTTTTTGGTGTTCTTTTTTTGTAGGTCTTATAAAACTTTTCTTTACCTCATGCTTTGTGTGCAGTTTAACTAACCTTTGGTTGAATTATTTTAAAAACCTTTTGGAGCTTGTTGGTTTGTTATAGTAGTTTTGCATTTGTCGGTTAACCTCCTCTTTTTTAATATAACTCAGACATTGATGAGTGTGCTGGACAACCATGCCAGAATGGTGGAAACTGTACGGATGAAGTGAATGATTTCCGTTGTGATTGTGTCGACGGCTACACAGGCAAAAACTGTTCCATCGGTGAGGAAAATTTCGTTTATTATTGCTTTTTCGAGGCCTTCACAACTCGTTTTTCTTTCCTATTGTTTTTTTTTTTTGCTTTTGGTTTTCTTGTTGTTGTTCCTTTTTGTAGGTCTTATGAACCTTTTCTTTACCTCATGCTTTGTGTGCAGTTTACCCAATCTTTGGTTGAATTATTTTAAAAAGCTGTTGGTTAGTTATTTCAGTTTTGCAGCTGTCGGTCAACATCCTCGTTTTTTTAAATATATTTCAGACATTGATGACTGTGCTGGACAACCATGCCAGAATGGCGGAAATTGTACAGATGAAGTGAATGATTTCCACTGCGATTGTGCCGCCGGCTACACAGGCAAAAACTGTTCCATTGGTGAGGAAAATATCATTAATTATTGCCTTCTTTAGACCTTCACAACTCGTTTTTTTTTTCCCATTGTTGTTCTTTTTTTTTTTGGCTCTTGGTTTTCTTGTTGTTCTTTTTTGTAGGTCTTATAAAACTTTTCAGTTACCTCATGCGTTGTGTGCAGTTTAACTAATCTTTGGTTGAATTTATATTTTAAAAACCTGTTGGAGTTTGTTGGTTCGTTATAGTAGTTTTGCATCTGTCGGTCAACATCGTCTTTTTTAAATATACCTCAGACATTGATGACTGCGCTGGACAACCATGCCAGAATGGTGGAAATTGTACGGATGAAGTGAATGATTTCAGTTGTGATTGTGGCGCCGGCTATACAGGCAAAAACTGTTCCATCGGTGAGGAAAATGTCATTTATTATTGCCTTTTCGAGGCCTTCACAACTCGTTTTTTCTTTCCTATTGTTTTTTATTTTTTGCTTTTGGTTTTCCTTTTGTTCTTCTTTTTTGTAGGTCTTATAAAAATTTTCTTTACCTCATGCTTTGTGTGCAGTTTAACTAATGTAACTGTCAACGGCGGAGTCAGGGATAATGCCGTAACATTTTGAAACGGGCCAAAGAAAACTTTATTGTTCACAGTAAACGCAGAATGTCGACAAATTATTGAAGCGATTAAAACTGAAAAGAAACATAAACAAAGTTACAACACAAAACGAGAGTGGAGCCCAAAGTAATGGCAAGAAGCACTTACATTTGTTGCGGCCCTGAATTTAAGCGGGAAAAAAATTTACAAAATGTCCAGTGGTTAGGCACATGAAGAAACAACTTAGAGTGCGCTCGATGCGCTTCAAAAATAAACTGATCACTGGCGTTGACAACTACAATTTATATTCTGCCGCATGCGAGGTAAATATGAATAATTACAATACATTCCAACGCGGATACAACAGGTACTAAACTATGTTGAATTGAATTGAATTATATTGCTGACAAAAAAGAAAACAATAGAAAAAACTTAATTGACCTAAAGGCGTTTAAAATCCTACACGCCGGCCCCTAAGTGTTGAGCCACGGGTGAGACACTTAAATACAGCAGTAATAGGATTTAAACACACATAAGCGAATTATAAGACGGCAATAGCAAATCACGAGTGAAATTAAATTAACAACAGTAAAATGCGTAATAACAGTAGGACATGCATGCTAAATAAACGAAAACAACAACAACGAAAACGAAATAGCTCGCTAGTAAACCAGTGTTCGTTAAAACTTAGTGTCCACAAGAAGAGCAGGGTTGAAACTTGGGTAAATTGAACATCCTTAATGTTTCATGTTCACTGCTTTATGTATCCCGAAACTTGAATAAATTGAACATTCACAGTGTTCCATCTCTACTGATTGAATATCCTCAGTGCTCCATCTCAAGCGCTGTATTCCCTTCCACGAGTAAGCAAAGCTTGTCAATCGGTCTTTCAATGACACCAGTCTTAACCAGAACTTTCACCCTGCGAACGAAACTCTTCTTATCCGGGAAAACTTCCACAACTCTACCGACAGGCCAATGACAGCGGGGTGTGTTCTCTGCTAAGACTAAGACGACATCTCCGGTTTCCAGGTTTCTACGAGGTCGTAGCCACTGTTGTCTGCCTTGAAGCAACGGAAGGTATTCCCGTGACCACCTTCTCCAAAAATCATCGGCCAAATATCGCTCTTGATTCCACCTGCGCCGGGCGAATGAATCATTCTTTCCAAAAAACCTGGCGGTAAAGGAGGCTCGCCCTTTAAAAGAAGCAAATGATTTTGTGTCAATGGCTCCAGATCGCAGGGGTCGTCTGAGACCGTGGTGATGGGAGGGCTGTTTAAAATGCTCTCTACCTCGCACATAACACATAAGTGTTGCGAGGCCTTCATCGTCAGTAGTTTGTTCTCGGAGCAGGGCGCGCAGGATTCTTTGAGCGGATCGAATGCAGCGCTCCCAAATACCTCCGAAGTGTGAACCGAAGGGGGCATTGAAGATCTATTTGACATTCTTCTGCAGCAAGGTCTCGGGAATGTTCTCGTGATTCCAGGATTCGACTGATTCGCGTAATTCGCGTTCTCCGCTTGTGAAATTAGTGCCATTGTTTGAGCGGATCTCCTGAACTTGTCCTGTTCTAGCGATAAATCGTCTGAGAGCAAGTAAGAAGGAGTCAGTGTCTAAACTGTGTACCACTTCAATATGTACTGCGCGCACAGTCAGGCATGTGAAGATGAGACTGCAAGGGTTCTTATTACTGCAGAATTGGCGTTAATAATCCAGTACTTCTCACGAATCAGGCTAAGTACGTGTTGTCTTCCAGAATGTGCAGATAGCTTGTGATAATGGTCAATTATCAGGCTAGAAACATGTTCATTCTTAGGAAGGATGATTTGGTGCTTAGCGTCGAAGGATGACTTGGCTTGGTTTAATCTCCCTCCAACACGTATTCGGCCATCGACTACAATAGGGTCCAGCTTTCGAAGACAGCTACTTTTCTTAACATTCTCTGACTTGAAATAGTGCAACTGAACACACTTTAGGATTCGCACTTCAGCGGTCTTCATCTCGTCAACGGTGATGCACTGCAAAGACTGGGACTGTGTGGAGTCAACCGGCTCACAAGATCTAGTGCTCTTGCTGGCTTTGCGCAAGTTTTCGCAATATCGCAAGATCCAGGCTACTGACTTCTTGAGGTTGTACCAGGACGATGTGCATTTAAAGTATTCAACCAAAGGACAGAACTGAACATCTGCTAACGTGGCGTAAACCTTTGCAACCGCTTTCACTTCTGGGAAGTCCTCTGGAATACTACCCAATGACACGGGACTCCCCACTTCTTCAGGTTGTCATAGAAACGCCGGCCCCTTTATCCAACGCTTTCTGCTAATAAGGGTGTCTGCTGATAGACCTCTTGAAATATCGTCACCAGGATTTTGGTCCCCACTAACGAATCTCCACTGGACTGCTGGATCTGATCCGTCCCTTATCACTGCTATACGATTAGTAACTACCGTATGAAAGCGCTTGTCCTCATTATTCACATAACGCAACACTGACGTGCTGTCCGTCCAGAAAACGGAATTCTCGGTTAATGGCAGTTCAAGTTCTCTCTTCAGTGCTTTATCTAATCTGACGGAGATAGCTGCGGCAGATAACTCCAGGCGGGGAACCGTGACTTGTTTAAGGGGCACAAGGCGTGACTTTCCTTGGAGAAAGGAACAGTGAATCTTGCCATTGTTATCAACCAGGCGCAGATACGAAACTTATCCAAACGCAGTTTCCGAGGCATCGGAAAATGATGCAGATGACTCGACGAGATATCTCCAAAGTTAGTTGGTTTAAAGCATCGATCGACAGTGAACTCTGAAAGTTTAGGAACATCCGCTAACCATCTCTGCCAGTGCAAACCTTGCTCATACGATATTTCATCGTCCCAACCCAACTTGAGTCTGCTTAAGTCCTGTAGAATCTTCTTGGCTGGCAAAGCAAAGGGCATGACAAAACCAAACGGGTCAAAAACTGAACCAACGACAGACAAGATACCCCTACGGGGTGGGGCTCTGACTTTAAGGCTAACGTCAAAACCCATTTTGTCTGCCTCTACAATCCTTTGGACACCCAGTGCGCGTTCAACCGGTAATTCGTCTTTCTGGAGGTCCAGCTTCTTAATCTCTTGTGCACGCTCCGTCTCTGGGATGCTCTCCAGAACTTCACGACTAATCCATTTAGTCAATCGAAAACCACCGCGTTCGAGTAGACTGCGCAAATTGCTAAGTAAACATGTTTGATTGCACCACGAACCGGTGGCAGTAACTTTAGACAATTGTCTACGTAAAAGTTTCTCTTGACCGTGCTTACGACGTCACTTGAGTAATACCGGGCGTTGTCCTTGGCAGTTCTGTGAAGAGCGAAGTTTGAACAAGCTGGCCAGGATATGGCTCCGAAGAGATGAACAGTCATCTGATATTCCTCTAGTGGGCATGCTAAATTGCCGTCCGGCCACCACAAGAAGTGGAGAAATGAACAATCTGAATCAGGTACTCTACCTTGGTGAAAATCGCCTCGATGTCTGCCATAACAGCCATGTGCTCTTGGCAAAATCTCGTGAGGACCCCAAAAGGGAATTAGTGAGGTCTGGTCCCTTCAACAGCGGGTCATTTAAGGATTTTCCTTGGAACTTCGCTGAAGAGTCAAAGACGACACGAATTTCCCAGCTCATGAGGGTGATAAACCCCATGATGGGGAATAAACCATGTCTTGCCTTGAAAACTGGACTCTTTCTGGTGCGGGGGAACCTCACATGCGTATCCCTTTGCAGCAATGGTTTCAACAAAACCTTTGTAGTCGTCAAGTAACTTTGGGCTCTTCTCCAGTTTTCTCTTTAGCCAAGCAGCACGCTGATCGGCCTGAAGTCGGTTGTTGGGCACCAACCGCTGACGATCTCTAAACGGTAAAGCGATTTCATAGTGGCCAGCATTCAAACGATACAGACTCTTCCACGCTTTGCATAAATCGGCGCTCATCTTGAGACAGCTCTGTCTTTCCATCAGCAATCGTTTCGCTGAAGTCACGATTGTAGAAGTTTTCGATCATCTGTTGTAGCTGAGTATCGGCCTTAACAAAGAAGCTTGCAGCACAGGAGCTGTGGTGGTAACGAGTTAAGGGACCATTGACAGCCCAAACAAGACGGGTTCTTGAGGCGTAGGGACCACCATCCTTACTATGCTTTACCTCAAGTGGATCAAGAGCTTCTGGGACATCGCTTGCAATTAGAAGACCAATCTCTGCCTTCACGCTAGGCAAGTAAACACCTTCTAGATGGGGCCACTGATCAATGTCTTCCTGGGTTGGAATGTCCTCTCTCTTGACTGGTATCTCTGTTCTGGTATAAATTAAAGAATTCATTTTCGTCGAGATCAGAGACTTCTAAGTTCTGAATAGGGAAGCTATCAACCAGACTGTCCGACTTTTCTAGCGTGGTCAGAGAAATCTTGGTTTTCAAACCACTGACTCCAAGTTGTTCCATTAATGCTTCTGTACAAAACGTAGAGCTGCTCCCGCTGTCGAGGAATGTACAAGTAGTAACAGCTTTGCTTCCTCCCTTTAGTCGTACCTTCACTGGAGCTATGGCCATGGCTGTTTTAGGACGTCGGTCGAGACTGACCATTGCGGTCCGCGCCTCAGGTGTACCGTCAGCAGCATTACTAGCGACTCCATTGACATCACTATTCGCCTTTTCGCGAGGACGAGTGTGTAAGGCAGTGGGATGCTTCAGTGTGCAATCAGTAAACTTGCATGCTTTCCTTTGAGTGCAGTCCTTTGCAACGTGTTTGTTAGAGAGGCATCCAAAGCAAAGCCCTTTCGACGACAGAAATCGAATGCGATCTGGATAAGGAATGCTTCTTGGAAACGTGCAGTCCTCGAGTGAATGTCTAAAACTGCAAAACAGACACACGTTACCGGCTGGAGCAACTTGTGATGACTCGCGAGGCGAGGATGTGACAGTGTTTGTGCTCTCTTCCCGATTAGAATCCTGATCGCTGTTCACTTGAGCAGCGAAACTAAAAGACTTAGATGCGTTGCTACGATTCTGGCCTGTCTTGCTAGGGCGAGAGTCCATGTTGGTTTTTGCGCTTTGGGAGATTTTCCCAAACACAGGATTTGTGGCGATTCCGGCCTCACGATCGACAAACTCTACAATGTCATGGAATCTGACAGGCCTTTTCTTTATTTCCATAATGTCATAAAATGAACGACGCCATCTCTCCCTCATACCATAGGATAGCTTGAAAATCAATTTCTGAATGCTGTCTGGTTGATCAAACTTGCTTGAATACTGACTTCCGTCCAATGCGTTCTTACAGCTTGCGTGAAAAATGGAGAAACGGCTGAGTGCAGCGGAGTCTTCTTGCTCAATAGGAGGCCAATTTAGGGCTTTAGATTCGTTTGCGGATGCTATACGGTACTCATCTCCAAATCTTTTTTCAATTAACCGACGAGCTTCCTCGTGTCCTCTGTCAGGTGACAGGTGTTGACAAGATCGCACGAGTTCTTTAACATCCCCGGCGGTAAACTGCTTAAGATAGTAGAGTCTGTCACAACTGTCTGATGTTTTCGACTCGATCAGACTTTCAGAAGCTCTGATGAAGGAGCGATAGCTAATGGATCTCCATTAAATATGGGCATTTGTGGACGTGGGAGTGTAGTCTTCCTGTGCTGCTCTGCAAGCAGTTCCACTATTCGGTGTTGTTGTAACTGTAACGCATTCTGTTCCAAAAATGTAGTAGGCATCTGAACTCTGAATGGTTGGCGACCTTTTTGATGCACTCAGGCGCTTGTGGATGTAAAGGATAGCGAGGTACCACTGGGGGCGAGTTAGTCTCTTCAGCAGCAAACACTTTTTCTAGCTTAACTCGGGGAGTAGGCACGTGCTGACCCAATGGGAAATCGTAATGTGTCATTGCAGGAAAATTAACTCGCGGAGCAGGCAGCGAAGGATCCACAAACGGGTTTGGCAAGTGATGAGGCACGACAGGCGAATTAACTTGCTTAACTTGCGAAGCAGATAACGAAGGATCTACCTTCAGGTTCAACGGATGTTGAGGTAGGATAGGCGAATTAACTGGTTCGACTTGTGAAGCTTGCGGAGTGGGCGCGTGCTGGCTCAGTGGGTAATAAGAATGTGTCATTACAGGAAGATTAACTGGTAGAGCAGGCAGCAAAGGATCCACGTACGGGTGCAACGAGTGAGGAGGCACGATAGGTGGATTAGCTGGCTTAACTGGCGGAGCAGGCAGCAAAGGATCCACAAACGGGTTTGAGAAGTGAGGAGGCACGGTAGGTGAATTAACTGGCTTAACTTGCGTAGCAGACAACAAAGGATCTACTTTCAGGTTCAACGGAGATTGAAGCGGGATAGGCGGATTAACTGGTTTAGACTTGTGAAGCAGATAATGAAGGATCGAGAATTGCTGCTGCCAGCGCTTCCTCTTTCGCTGACGTTTTGACGATTTCGACTTCCAGATTTAAACGCAGCTCTTCTTGGTTCAAGCGAAACATTTCCTCATCCAATGCTTGACATTTTACCAACAAACTTCTTTCCGCTTTTAACTCTGCTACTTTTGCGGCTTCCTTTGCTCTTGCCACAGCAATAGACGATGCTCGTTGACTGCCAAGCGATGAACTGGTTCGGTTCGACCGTTTTGACAATGCTCTAGACAGTGGTGTACGCCCACCAATGTGGCTAACGGAGTCTTCTGGCCTTATTTCGGAGTCAACTTGAAGTGAGGCAGCCAAAAATTTTTCCTCAGTATAAGTAGTCGTCGATTTTTCGGTAAAAGGCATTAATTTTCTCCTCTTCTCCAAGCAAGTACTCCTGACATTCGGAGATGCCGGCTTCGTCGTGTACAAGAGATGAATAGTCACGATGAGGGTCCTTAAACTTCGCGTAGGCGTCGCTAAGGTGGACGAGCTTCTCTTCAACATCCTGAAGGTTACGATCGTCCGATAACAAACCGATTATTTCATTCACTCTGGCAGAGACCACAGAGGGATGTGCTTGTCTTGAGCATCTCAAGGAATGAAGACGTTTATGCAAAACTCCTTCAGCATCCAATGTCACGTTTATTCGCCTTAAACGAGTGCTCTTTCGTCGCTCTGTGGGTTCTGTTGCCATGACGAAACAGCACAACACTCAAGAAATTTTTAACAATGTAACTGCCAACGGCGGAGTCAGGGATAATGCCGTAACATTTAAAAACGCGCCAAAGAGAACTTTATTGTTCACAGCAAACGAAGAATGTCGACAAATTATTGTAGCGATTAAAACTGAAAAGAAACATAAATAAAGTTACAACACAAAACGAGAGTAGAAGCAACACAAAACCTAGAGCCGAAAGCAATGGCAAAAAGCACTTAAGTTTGTTGCAGCCCTGAATTAAAGCGGGAAAGAAAATTTGCAAAATGTCCTGTGGCTAGGCACATGAAGAAACAACTTAGAGTGCGCTCGATGTGCTTCAAAAAAAAAACTGATCGCTGGCGTTGAAAACTACAATTTATATTCTGCTGCATGCAAAGTAAATATGGACAATTACAATACATTCCAACGCGGATACAAAAGATATTAAACGATAGACTAAACTATGTTGAATGGAATTGAATTATGTAGCTGACAAAAAAGAAAACAATAGAAAAAACTTAATTAACCTAAATGCGTTTAAAATCCTACAACTAACCTTTGGTTGAATTACTTTAAAAAGCTGTTGGTTCGTTATATTAGTTTTGCATCTGTCGGTCAACATTCTCTTTTTTTAAAATATATTTCAATTGTTTTTCTTATTTTTTTTACGCTTTTGGTTTTCTTGTTGTTGTTCTTTTTGTATAGGTCTTATAAAACGTCTTTTTACCTCATGCTTTGTGTGCAGTTTAACTAATCTTTGGTTCAATTTATATGTTAAAAATCTGTTGGAGCTTGTTGGCTCGTTATATTAGTTTTGCATCTGTCGGTCAACACTCTTTTTTTTAAATATAACTCAGACATTGATGACTGTGCTAGACAACCATGCCAGAATGGTGGAAATTGTACAGATGAAGTGAATGATTTCCGTTGTGATTGTGTCGCCGGCTACACAGGCAAAAACTGTTCCATCGGTAAGGAAAATTTCATTTATTATTGCCTTCTTGAGACCTTGATAACTGTTTTTTTCCTCTTGCTTTCTTGCTTTGGTTTTCTTGTTGTTGTTCTGTTCTGTAGGTCTTACAAAACTTTTCTTTACCTCATGTTTTGTGTGCTGCTTAACTAGTTTTCGGTTGAATTGTTTTAGAAAGCTGTTGGTTCGTTATGTTGTTTTGCCTCTGTCGGTCAACATCTTTTCTTTTTTAAATATAACTCAGACATTGATGACTGTGCTGGAAAACCATGCCAGAATGGTGGAAATTGTACAGATGAAGTGAATGATTTCCACTGCGATTGTGTGGCAGGATACACAGGCAAAAACTGTTCCATCGGTAAGGAAAATTATTATTATTACTATTAAAACTATTATTATTATTATCATCTTTACAAGTGAGACCGAAAAACAATGTTATAATTATAAGTTAATTATTAGTAATGCACCTGTTTTAATTATTAGTAGAACGTGTTTTTATAAAAGATAAGCCCCTGTTGTAGGTCTTAAACTTAATTATTGGGCGCAATTTTTGTTTCCTTTGCCTCAGGTGAATCATTTCATTCATCTATTTGACTACCAATCTGTCAATCAGTCAACCACTTGATTGATGAATCAGTCAATCAGCCAATTAAAAATAAAAAAATCAATCAATTAACCAATCCGTGACTTAAAGTGTTGCCAATGAGAATAACAAATGGTCCAGTACTCACTAGTGACTTTATTCGATGCACAGATTATGACTTACTCTGTCACTACGAAAGAACAATGATGGAAATAAATGGTGTGATTTTCAATTTTGTTTTTGGTTTGATTATTAGCATTTACACGCATGCACTGTATCTAATGCCACCAATAAGCATTGTCACTGATTGCCATAATCTGGTACCAAAGAAAAACAAAAAGAAGAACCTCTTCCTAAATCATTTCAGAATAGTCTGAAACCTATCAGGCAGTGAACTGACAAGAAGATATCAGACAATTGAAATATCAGACAATTGAATCAGTCAATTGAAATAGTTTTCCCTATAAAGTGTAAGGTGAATTCAATCACATAGGTCTGAAGCTTCATTCCTGGGATGGTGGTGGGGATGAGGGGGGGGGGGGGGGGGGTCGAGTACTCCCAAATAAAAGTTATGGGTGTATTCATCAGATATTTTGAAGTAAAGCCCTAAAAGGTACCAAGGCGTTGTTTTCTGGGTATGGCTTCAAGTAAATCTGCAGGATTCATTCCATTCTCACACATCAACCACTTAGTGGTACTGGGGAACATAAAGTGTATGCAGAACATCATATCGAGTTGTTCAATTCCTTATGAGTTTCTGGTGTAGGTGCTTACAGTCAAACTAATCAATGACATCAAAATACTTAGCAGAAAAAGACAAAAAATACTAACCTCTTACTAACTGAACGCGAGGGCCGTACTGGGGAATATTGGCCCGAGGTCGTGGCAGTACGGACCGAGCGCAGCGAGATCCGTACAAAAACGACCGAGGGCCAATATTCCCCAGTACGGTCCCGAGCAAGTGAAGTTAGTAAGTGGTTTCTTATATGGCATCATTTTTCGTTCGAAACAACACTTCCGTTAGTTCATTCAAGTCAATTTCCGGCGCGGTGTCAAGGAAAGGAGCCAGCGATTTTAACAGGCTTTCGAATCAGTTTGATGATCGTTGCTGTCGATCGGCAGAAACTTGCGTGGCTCTTGAATGAAAACTGTTCTGCTTCTATTATATGTGTCAGTTTTTCGTCGTCCTGTACAACACAAGAAAGTTTTATTTGAAAATACTTCTTTCGTTATGGGCAGAGACAATTCGGGAAAAAGAAGAATAATGAAAAGGCCGCGGTAAAACTGGCTCACACACGTGCTTCTCAAACTCTGGAAATTGTGGCAGCGTGTTAGTCAGTGTGAACAAAGGAACACTCGAACCTAAAAAAGGACACTGGAAATTATCTCTCCATCAAATACTGCAAGTTGTTTGCTTCAGTGGCTTTAAAGAGAACTTTGTGGATGCTGAGAGCAAATTTTCGTCGCACCTAACAAAGTTGTTTTTAGCGCGAGCTACAGCAAGAGCGGACTTGTGAACACGCTAAAATTATTTTTAAGGATGTGCACTACAAGAGCAAAAATCTCGCTGAGTCCCCCGGGACAAAACCGTTTCAGACAATTCCTCACCCCCCGGGCCCGAAGGGCTGGACTTGTCCCGGGGGTTGCCCGGGGGGGGATGGTAACAGGTAAAATTGAACCATGCATTACAGTCTATAGCCGTACAAAAAAACAATAAACAAACACAGTCACTGAAGAACGTTGGCCCAGTCGGTAAACTTAATTGAAGATCGCTTTTTCTAAGCAGACATGTTTACCTCGATCATTTGTTTTGTACCAGCTCCAAACCTTTTCTTTTTTTATCTTCTTGCGTTTTCACAGTTTGAATTTTGCTGTAGCGTTAGCATGAAAAAAAAATATCCAAAAAGGACCTTTTCTATGGTAATGGTCCGTACTGTAAAATCCCGACCGAAGACTAACCAATCAGAACGCTCGATTTAGACTGAAGAATTGTTTGCCATATAATAAATAGCCTTAGTTCAACACTGCTCTTCAAGTTTTTTATTTGAATTGATAATGTTTGTCTGGGAATATAGCACAGAGTACACATTGCTCAACCAAAGCCTTATAACAAACTGCCAGATTTTCCTGACGTCAGGTTGATGGAATAAAAACCTGAAAAGGAAAACAAAGCAGATTTTAATTATCTCAATTGCCATTAGTAAGTCCATGGCTTTTTGGAGTTTTTAAATCTCTTGGTGAAACCAAAGTAATATTTAAAACAGATATGCTAGCCTAACTGAGGAGCTCGCAAGGACTAAGTCATGCAACAAAACAAACAGAACGTGTCACCTGGATGGAACGGCCATGTCAAAGATCTTGTTCATAAGTCTGCAAATCCCCAATAGCCCACAATAGATATCTCAAAATTCTAACATGATTCCAAGGCTTTACAGGCTTTTTCAGAAGAAACAGTTGCTGCGAGCGTTACATGAATTCTTGAAGTACTGAGAAACAGAGGAGTTGTGATCAATTCAAAAACACTGGATACGGGAGCCGAGAGAAGGCTAAAGCTTGAGTAATTACGAGGACTAACCGCCAGTTTTGTGGTATTTGCTGTTGATCAAAACATTTTTCTCAATCTTTTTGTAACGCTGTAACTAAAAACCTAAATGTTTTTTGGAATTTTACCAACTGGCAGTCTTCCAACTGCTTCTTTATAGGTTAGTTAAAGAAGAATATATAAATTATGAAACTTTCAGAACGTTATACAGTTGTAATTGTTGTGCCTTTGCATCAGTAATGAAAGGCCTGGTTAAGGGCTATCGAACGTAGGCTTCAGAGTGTTTTCCATCGGCGTTGGAAACGAACGCGCGTATTTAGTGAGCTCTCTATAGCTTATTCGCTCACCTCTCGAAACTCGCAAAATTCGCATCCATACTATGTTGTTTCTAGAACCAAAAGTAAGGCAAAGAAAATTTTAATGTGCCAAAATATTGTCGAAAACTTCCGAGGAAAACTACTCCTTGAGCGAAGTGGCAGATGTTGTGCCCGGGTGTTGTGAAACAATCTCATTTGCATCGGGCATATTTAATGAGCTTTCTCGCCTTCTTCATTCTACCCTCGAAACTTGCCTAAATTCGTTTCAAAACTCTATTCCTTTTCTCTCTCGAAGAAATAAAACTAATGAAAGTGCAGACATGCCACAGACATTCCAATCCGCCAAGTTAATCTTGAACTAAACTTGAAAAGTTTTCCGAGTGTTGCCAACTTCACTCGCCACAAATATATTTTCAGTCGGGTGAAATCAACATCCTGCGCTCTGATCCGCTCTGATTGGTTTAGCGGGAGCATGCGCAGACAATTGTCCCTGGACCCTCTCTCTGCGAGAGCGGAGCGTTGCGTGACAGAGAGAGGGGCCAGAACTGGACTAATCAACTCCATACTAACGCTTGCTTCTGTTTACATGAAGGCGATATGAAATGTGAAGCCGGTATAAAATGATTATCATCTCGGGCTGGTTTGATTCATTACCGTTGCTGAACTAACACGAATGACTCACAACGGTCTAAAATCAGACTGGGGAACTACGTAAACCTGAATTGAGTTCAAACCGGTCTGTGATCTTTGTTTTGAGCATGCACATTTAACAAGTGGCGTTGAAGCATTCCAAGCTGGTGAATAATGGATAAACTGGATTTTTAGGGATGGTTGGTCTGATGTAAACACTTCATGCCAGTCTGACTTTTAGACTTACATGACAATACAAAACAGATCATGGTCAAATTCCACACACTAAAAGGCAGATGGTTTAAATATCTGGCATATTTGAATGATTTTTTGACACTGTTTCGTGGTGCTTAATTATGTTTGACTGGATTCAGAAATTGAATGGAATCAAACACAGCTGTATGCATGTTTTTTGGTGTTCGACTACTGAACCCAAATTAACCTGATCACTGCGTTGAATACAGTTCAATTTACTTCCACGTACTTTCACTGTAAAAAAAGGCTGCATCACTGATCACTGCTGACATAACATAATAACATGCCTAGAACAGATCAAAAAGGATCAGTGAAAACAAGTTACAAATCCAGGGCTAAAAATTGGCAGTTGTTCGGTTGCCAGTGGTGATTTAAAACTGAACAGGCCCACTAAAAGTTGAAGTTTGATCGCCTGACGGGCGACTACGATTAAAAAATGTTACAATGAAGTTACAATCAAAATAAAATAAAATGTACTTTTATTGGAGTACCTTTCTTTCCTTTCCCTTCCTCAACTCTAAGTTTATTAGTGTTATTGTAGTAAATTTCTAGTTCTTGGATTGTAAAATTCAAAGCCATTCTGGAGTATTTAGATCAATCCACAACATATCAAGATGCCATTTTGCTTTTATTGAACTTATGTTTTTTGTTGTACTTTTTCCCACATGATTATTGGCAAAATCCCTTGATAAAAGACTTACTTCTAGCCCGGGTTGGGAGGGGTTTATTAAATTAAATATGGTTTATTTATTTTAACCCTGCAACTTATGGAATAAACGGTGAAAGTTGAGAAGACGTACAAAATTACATCCATCCTCTTTGAACTCTATTATCTTGAACGTATTTTCCCAAGAGTGATCAACAGATAACCTGTAATAAAATTTATACGTTATTCGAAATTTAAATTTGTTGTTTGTCATCAAAACATGCTTAAACTATAATCCAAAGTTTTGTTTAAAAGGCAAGATTCTGTAGAGCTTTTGAACTTTACTTGATATAACAAACATTCGTAACACGTTAGGCATATATAAATATTTTGCAAGCAGTCAAGAAAATCCCAGCTAATCAACAATCGAGTGGGTCAGATGTTAACACTACTTAAATGATGCTACCTAAAATAATTTAAGCTTACCTGCCAATATCAACATTTGCGGAATTAAAGCCTGAATTTCTTGCTTTAAGCAAGAACCGTTTGAAATATTAATTTTAACAGCAACAATGTAATTCAAGCTTACTGAAAAAAAAAGATGCTTTGTTGCCCTTTTACTTGGCCAACAAATAACATACTGCATGATTCTCAGTCGAGTAAACAAAAACTACATCTGTCGACTTTTTACAACCGGAATGAAATTATAGGTTATTTCACGGTTGGTGAGCGCGTACGATTTTTATTCACAACGAGTGAATAAAAATCGTACAAGCGAACTAACCGTGAAATAACTTATTTATTACATACATACCGAGATTCATAAGCGAACAGAACTCAAAGATAAACATATCTTTGTTTTCTTTCAAAGGAAAACAACGCGCGGTCAATCCGCCTCACAGTTCGAGAGTTGCACTGAAATGGCTTGTAAAATACTTTACATCTAAATTATCAAGCAAAAATGCCGTTAAAAGGCAGAACTAGTTAGAATAAAATAAGACATCCTGAGAATATGTCGAAATTGTTCTACGGAAGTTCAAAATTTGAAATACAGAAGTGAAAACCCGAGACTTCATTTTTTGTTGCTTATCAGAACCCGCATGCTTGAATTGACAAACACTAGTCAGAATCCGAATCAAGAGGTTTGATTCTTTTATAAGTTTTGCTAGGGTTTTCCTCTCGCACTGAAAGTGTGGGCGATTGATTTAAAGTGTTTATTGCCACACTTATATGTCCTCTAATTATAAAAGTACCCGAAAAAAGAGCAAGGAGCTTCTGTGCTGCTTGCTTGCTTTGCTGAGAAAAAGTTGGACGAAATGTTGGATAAATGAGTTCGTCAAACTCGTGCTTTCTTTTCTCTGGAATAGAAGAGCCAGACTGGGGAGCTATTTCTCCCGAACTCAGTCCAGTGAGAGTGTGAGACATGTTCAACTGTTGTTTCTGTGAGACGGTAGAGTAGCTAGTGTACTTTGAACGTTTTTGTGTCCTGACAGTTGCATAATATCAGTTGGCGGCACGTCGTTGTTGACTAAAGTTTGAATCATAGTTTTTCTGCCGCTGTGGTTTTTGAAGTTTGGCCCGAGTCCGGCTTTCTGTGCCATTGTTTTCATGAAGGTATTAAGCTTATTTACACCGACTGGAGCTTTTTTGAACCAAGGTTTTCCGGAGCCAGATTTTACATTGTTTACTGCCAAGTAAAACGGTGCATCGTCGGTTTTCATTCCCACGGGTCACTTTTCTGCGTGGACTTTGTAGGCCTTTACTGGACATTTCTCGTTGTTCGGCACAGCAAACATTTTCGGTACAATGGCTCTTACATTCCGAGGATCGTTTCCTGAACGAGTTTTGGTTTCTCTTTCATTGAATTCGAGGTACTCCTGCTCTGTGGAAGTTTGACAAAGTTTTACGTCTCCCCAAAACATTTCTCTGTGCTCCTTGCAGCCTCGTAACCCAAAATGGATTGTGTTGTTGAACCACACCGTGTTTAAAAGCGCTTCTGCTGTGGAACTTCCCAAGAGATCCTTTTCATACAGAACTTGAAAATCTTCCTCACTTAAAGCAGCAGAAGCATTAGGCTTGTTGCCCTTGTCTTTCCGTTTAAGATCCCTTTGCTTTGACTGAAGCGCTTTCCGAGTTTGCTCGAACTGGACGTCTTTCATAAGGCAAAGTCCATAGTTTTTTCCTTCAAATGACGCTCAAAGCTAGCGAAGAATGCCCTTAAGGAATTAGGCTCGTATTCCTCGTTGTCTTCTTTTTTGCGAACCGTTATAAGAAACTCGCTGAGAAACTTGTTCAGCTCTTGAGGAGTCAATTCGTCCATTTGTCTTGTCTCGCCTTTCAAAACAAGAAATTCATGGAACAGAGCAACATCGTGTTTGGTCTTTTTCTTGGTGTTTTCATTTTCCTGTCCGTCTATGAACTCTTCTACTGATGAATCTAGGCTCTGAAAACGGTTAGTCTGATTTGAAGCCATCTTTCTAAAGAAAAATGCGCCTAAGCTCTTAGAAATGTGCTATTTGTCAGTCAAGAGGAGCGGCGAGCGAGCGACACGGTTTTGTTCACTAGTGAAAATAATGATAAAGCCAATCAGAGCGTCGATACGTCGTTTTTGACTAGTGAAAAAAATCGTATGACCAATCAGCTGGCTTCTCTAGCGCGAAGAGACTATTTTTATCTCGATGCTTTTTGGCGCGTAAATCTCGGTATGTATATAATAAATTAAATTATTTAAGCACTGGACTAACGGTAACGAAAATAAAGATATGTTTATCTTTGAGTTCTGTTCGCTTAAAATCGTACTCGCTCATCAACCATGAAATAACCTATAAATATGCATATGAAAAATCAAGCTATAAATGATCGTTCGGAAACGCTCTAAAAAGCTGTTCACTGAACAGAAACAATAAGCTCAACTAAGCGTACACGTAAGAACTTACCTGATATTGTAGCCTGTTTGACTTGCCAGTTGATCCAAATTTCTGAGCAGTGCAGCGAAAAATGAAGTGTTGTCCACTTTCCGAGAAACTGTTAACAATTCTTAAGTGGAAATACATGACAGAAAGCTAGGAAATCACCTTCAAACGGCCCTTCAAACCATTTGTACGAGATTGCTTTGTAGCTGCGCCTAAAAAGGGCACCAGTCTCCCTCAATAATCCGTGACATTGGTGCCCAGTACTCCGCGTGCGTGCAAATTCACATCCCTAAGCTATATGAAAACGATATTTTTCAAAAAAAACTATTAACATAGTTGGAAAGAGCATAGTCTGAAACCAAATATGCTGATTCGTTTTTCCATTTATATTAAAACCTCACAAAACAGGGGATTATGGCCCAGGAACAAAAGTCTTTTTGATTATCAAAAGTTTCAGGTTCATTTTTTATTTCGTCTTTTTCAAAAGAAAAAGTAATAACGGTCGTTTTTGAATAACTTAGAAATTTTTCTGCAATATGGCTGGGAGAAATTAAGGATTTATTGAGCTTTATGCAGTTTTAAAGGGATTTGAAATATTCAGTGCCCTCTGGTCACGTGACCGATGACGTCACAACAATAAGGTTATCATGGACGTTACTTTCATGTAAAGTTCTATTAAACAGCGGAAGTTTGCTTCTCTCCGCCTTAAACAGTCATAGCTACAGACTCCTTACGAGTCTCCTGTGAAATGCTCCGGTACAGAGCCATCTTAACTTTCAAATGCCAGATGTAAACTGGCAATTTCCAAATTGCTAATTTCAATTACCATCAGGGCACGTTATCTGCTTTTGAATTGATAGAAGCCTGTTCTTGCAGTGAGCTAAAACATCCTTTATTGCCATAAACATGTGACTAATGACGTCATCACCCTGACATTGATATGACGGAAAACTTTCACGCAGTTGTAAATACCGCATGGTACAGCGTCCTCTTCGACTACAAGTTAACATAGTTATTTAGCATGGAAAATTTTTCAGGAGCAAAGCATGCTGGGAAGGTTCTTATTATAATTATAATATTGTTTTTAATTATTATTACTATCATTGACAGTGCGGACTACTATCAACGAATCATTCTGGAAAGCTGGTTTCCTAACTTAGAACAAACACCACTGAACCATTGCCAACAACTACCTGCACCTTACAAACGACTGATTGCCGACAACAGCAAGACAGATAAACAATAAACAAACCGACTTATCTGACTAACAATAGACCAACGGACATTTGACTAACAAAAGACGGATCGAAACTTACCAATCACGTTTAACAGTCTTCACAGCCAATAACATGACGGCTTAACTGACAGACAACCAATAACATCACGAGATCGTCGACCAATCAGGACAATGACCAGAGACTTATAACATCTACTGACGATTCACCGTTCACTTGACTCTGATGATGACTTCCGCTCAGGTTGTCGAAACGTCAGTCAATGTCACCTCAAACGGTCCTTCTCAGGACTACACTCACCCGGACGATACATTTACCGAATTACAAAAACTATTTGTGAACAAAAAAAAAGGAATAAATCATTTTTTTTTTTACCACCAAGTCGATGCTGGCGTTATGGTTACACAAAGTCGCTCTTAAAAAGGATATCAATGCGTGTTTAAGGTGGTGAACTAAAGTTTCATTTTTCAAAGGGATAATTGCGAGCATTCGCCCTTATTACCAATTTTACGTCAACACCTGTTTTAGATGATCTTGTAGACCAATTTACCCTGTGAGCAGTGGTTCCCGGTGAACTAGAGGACGAGGAACCACTGCAAGCAACCGTTTAGCGCCGTCCCCAACTCTGGATGAATAAAGTAGCTCACAACCAGTTAAACCGGTTTCAACCCGGTTTGATGCTTGCGCTAACGCTTAGGACTGCTGTGATTCACGTGCCTATTATTCAAGGCTCTTGTTGGTTATCGTAAAAGTCAAGCAAAAGATATCCAAACAGATAGAAGTAGTGGTCAAGCTTATTCGCCGATATTTTACTTCATTACGGAGCGCATTCTTCACGCGCTAAATTATAAATGCGACGACAGGACTCGCTCTGCGGTGACGGTAGGGACGCTGAAGCGAAAGCTTCAAAGCCTTCGATGCCTAAGAACAACACTTCCATTTTTTCCATAAACTAATCCATGGAATTGCAGAAAAGGAGAAGAAATATTACAAGGTTTGCGAACAGAAAATTTAAAATTTAGATCTGCTAGTGATGCAGTCCACTCGGTTATCTTCTGTATCTTCAGTAAGTTTTGTTTTCATCAATTAATTCGTGTATATCTAAATTGAAATGAATATCCATCCTCTGCGGTAATAACAAAGAAAATAAAAGCTATTAATAAAAGAGTTTTCTTTGTATCTGAAAGGAATGTGAAATGTTCTCGCTTTTTCTAGTGCTAATTTTCAAAACCTTCACGATCGATCCTAGATTTGCTTGTAAATACAAATGGGAAATAATTTTCTGCGAGCGCTCGCTGAATATTTTGTGTAGAGCGGAGGAGGCACACTTTAATACGAACACAAACATTCCTTGATTTCTTGGTCATATCATTAAAAAGCCCCCAAAATGCGAAAATAATCGAAAGCCCTTTTACTGGCACAAAAAATCGAAAATAGCGAAGAAATTTCAGCAGCTCCAGGCAACAGTTGAAATGTTGACCTTTTGTCGCGCATTCGTCCAGGGCGCGTGTTTGCTCTGATTGGCCAAAATCTGACAGCTCAGACAATGGACACTCCGTCACTCGCGCATGCTCGATGGAAAAATCCAAACGGTTGCTTCCGGTGGTTCCTCGTCCTCTCGTTCGCCGGGAACCACTGCTAGCAGGGTAAGACCAATTACGCAAGCACCTGAAAAGGCGAGAACAACATTCGAAATCAGCCTTCCATTCATCCAGTTGGCCATACTTTATATACTTTTCAAGTATTTTAGGAAAAAAAAGAAGATTAAAAGAAGGTCTAAAATTTTCCATGTTGTTCGCAAGCGTCAGATCACGTAACACCCATGCTTGCTTATGCAAGACAGGTCGCAAAAGAGTTGCAAGTTTTTGGCCCGAAATAAATTGAGATATTTTTACAACAGTGGTCCATATTGTAACTATTTTTGAAACTGAATAAGATTCCATATAGTACTTGTTAGCAAAAAAGAAAAAAATCCAACATCTATCTTATAAATTATCGTTTTCTTTGGCTTACGTGTTTATTTTTAGACTCTCGACAAATCCCAAATTTTACTGTGCGTAGTACAGTTAGATTGTAAAAAGAAATAAAACAAAACAAAACAAAAACAACAACAAACAAGGCCTTGGTAAATTCTAATCTCCACTTTCCCCCTCGTAACTCTGTCTTTATTTAAGTCTTTCATATTTATATATGTTATTCATATAAAACTGTGCCCAAGGTTTTGAGTACGGCTTCGGGGCGTACTCAAGACCGAGGGTGCAGTTTTTCCATATACGGACCGACCTAGGCCGGTGAATAACGTGTTTATTTTTTTGTGCATTTTTGGAGGTGGAACGAGGCGAATTGGTTTGAGAACTGTTTGCAAACAGTCCTTCTACGTGCGCTAGTTCCCACAATCAAAGTTAGTTAAAATTGTTGAGCTTATGAGAAAGAGCGCTAGCAAACCGTAGGGATAAAGGATAGACTAACAAGAAAACAGAACTTAAAATAATTATATCATAAAACAATAAGCGTTAAGAACAAACCCGAACTTCTCATAGCAAGAATAAAGAAATAAGCTTTGTCTTGTTCAAAATGAAATCACACTTTTAAATTGGCTTTTCTGTACCGAAAGATCTTTATTTAACAAGTAAGACTTTTAGGTGAAAACTAAGGCTTACGCTCCGCAAACCCCGCTGAATATCTTAGTATTTGAAACATTTCTGTTTGTTCTTGGCCAAGATTTTCGCAGATCGACACTTTGAGAAAAGTAAACTGTAAAAACGTGTTGACATGCAGCAGTGCTTATCGAAGACACAGCGATGCGAGGTTTTTCGTTTGACTATTTTAGCTAACAATCATTAATAATCATATTGTCTTGAGTCAAGCTAAATGGGACGAGATTAGAAAAGAGATCTCCAAGGAAAATAACGAAACGGAGGTCAAAACACTAACTAGCAGTTAACCGTGTTAAATCAAATGGCGTGTTAATAAGAAAGCTACAACTCGAAAAAAGCAAGCCAGCAAAAACACAGGAAGACTCGCCTTTTTCGGAGAATATCCAGGCCTTTTGTTCCATTACTGATATTTCCTTTCACTTTACAACGGTTAGTGAGAGAAAATTCCATTTTAAGAGGAAAAATCCAACGTTTCGTTGCGCCGGAGTAAAATGGTTTCACGTCGAGTTTTCAAGCGGATTGGAGCGGTCCGTACGTGGGGTCCGGATGGTAAAATCCGGACCGCTGGAGCGCACGTCATTAGCCAATCCGATTTAAGGATTTATTATTCCGGACTGCTGAGATGCTTCAGAAAAAAATAACGTTCTCTTTTTTTTCGGTGAAAATAATTTCTTTTTTATTATAGTTAGTGTACTAGGAAGGCCTCCCCCAAAAAACAAACTAACAACCAAACAACAAAAAACAAAATCAGCATCTTATGTCAGGTTAACACGAAGTCTTCCTTCTCTACTGGAATCTGTGATAACTCACCCTAAACCTTGTTTTAGACATTGATGATTGTGCTGGTCAGCCATGTCAGAATAACGGAAGCTGTACGGACAAAGTGAATGATTTTAACTGTAGCTGCGTTGCTGGATACACAGGGAAGAATTGTAGTATTGGTAAGAAATATATAACAAGTCAAACTTTAAACAAATATTATAGAGTCACCCATGTTTGGAGAATGACTATCGCGTCTTGTCGAAGTGAAAGGAAGTAATGTACATTCTCAGGGGCAACCAACGAAAAACGGTAACTAATTTTTTTTAAAAATAAGAAATGCGTTTTCAGAGTCCCCAGATCGCTCAGTGGCATTTTTAAAAGTAATTGTCTCAACTATCACAATCTGATCAGTTCAGAGTGTTTCGCTTAATGTTTTAGTCACAGTTTTAAGGTCATTCCCCCGAAATAAAATGTAGCAAACGATTTTTGTCAAACTTTCACAAGTTGATACCTATCGTGCAATGTTGTGAATACGAAATAAAAAGAATAGGTCCCCATGTCTGTTAAAGAGATATCATTGGCTCAAGTTACCCCATAATTCCTTGCAATTTCGCCTAACAAACACATGTTTAATTGATCCGTTTACACTACTTTTCGTAGGAAGAGGAAGCACACATGAATAAAGCAAATCTTGAAACAATGTGCTAGCTGTAAAATATCGATAACAAGGAACAAATTTATTAGAAGTTTTGTGTCAGATGCTTGAAGCATCAGACGAAATTGACTTAAAACCTTCTTTACGTGCGTGTTCTCGAGGTCGTGATTTCATCTCCGTGAGTAACGCGTTTCTAGTAATAATTTTTTTAGAACATGTGTTTTTTTTCTAACTCTTTGAACAAAACGAGTATGAATGGTAGGTCAAAAATATTTGGAAAAAAAGATAGGTCCCCGTGCTGGGATAAGAGTAAATAACTATTCTTTTCTCTAGTGAGCTTAGCCTCATAGGAAACCTGTTACTCCCTGGACGTGTGCGCGCTAAACAAATCTTGCGCAGTCAGCATGCGTAATGCAATACAGGGGAATGACCTTAAGTAAGGAACAGAACCTTCTCGCCTAATTCATGTGCTGTTTTTAGTTTTTGGATAATGCCGAATCTCTCTTGTTCCGAGTAGACCAAATTTCCCAGTGTAAGCTCACAACGAATGAGTGAACGGTTTCCATTGCAAAACTAAAATCGATTTCCTGTCGCTGGAACTCAAGACGTACATTAAGCTGCGTGCATCATAAGTTGAAAGAGCACGCGTGTGAGTAATTGCGCAATCATTATGGTGGTGTAATAAAGCCTCTTGTAGTTCGTCTGTTTGTTTGTTTGTTTGTTTTTTAATTATTTTGGACACCCAGGCTCGTACAAATTGTTGAAATTGTTAGAAGTTGCTTGAAGCCTAATGTGTTGCATTGGGGTAATTAAATGTGCGAGTAGATGACCTAACAAGCTCTTACTCCCAGCCCGGTGCAATTAGAGAGGTGGTAACAACCTCTCCAACGATTACATCTTTTCATATATAACCCGTTATGTGCCCTAAAATATAAGGTTAGTGTTATGAGTTATGGGGCTCCAGAGGCCTGTGCACACATTGCTGCTTACTGACATCACACAGAAAAGGTGAAAAAAAAACTATTAATTTCTTCCAAAAATCCCTTGACCTCACACTACTCACATAACCCTAGCAACCGATTCTCAACAAGCTTCTTGTGGAAGAAACGAACAAACAGCTACTGAGAACGTCAGATACCAAACATTACCAAGTCAGTCGGAACAAACAGCCTTACCTCACTACTTTTTTACGATGGATGCTTGGATCACCCGTTAGTCACTAGTATGATCCCATTTTCAGTTGTAATCCATGTTTCCATTCGTTTTTCTTCACAGTGTAGGTCTGAAACACCTGGCTTTGCTTACTATCTGGTATAAAACACTACACTTGACAGTATGAATACTTTAACAACGTTAAAAGTTGCAAAGATATTAATTTTTTGCAAATTATGGCTTTTTCCTAACTCGATCTTAGACGTTGATGACTGTGCTGGACAGCCATGCCAGAACGGTGGAAGTTGCATGGACGAAGTAAATGATTTTCAATGCAACTGTGTTGCTGGGTACACGGGCAAAAATTGTACCGTCGGTAAGAACAATGAGATATCCTCATTAAAAGAACGTTTCTTGTAATTTATATTGCTTTTTATAGAGAGATTGAGGTGTAGGTCCTTGTCAATCGAATTGTTTAAGTAAAAGTCAAAAAAAGTAAGTAAGAAACTTTATTTACGTGTCAAACCATGTAGCTTGGGATAATCCCGTACTTATTAGGGGACACAAAATAACAATGTACATTTATATAAATTCCTCTTGTGTGACTTCCAAATGCGTTCGTTATTTTGGGTCGCCTAACATATTTACCACTTTGCTTGACAGGAATGTCACATTGCTGATTGTTTTTTGTTTTGTTTTTTGTTCATTTGTTTGTTATTTTGTTCTGTATCACTTGAAAGGGCTATCTTAAAGCCATGCATATGTTCCTTACTGTCTTTCTTGTTCCTTTGTTAAATTCAGACATTGACGACTGTGTTGAACAGCCATGCCAGAACGGTGGAAATTGTACAGATGAACTGAATAATTTCCGCTGCGATTGTGTCCCTGGATACACAGGGAAAAACTGTTCCATCGGTGAGGAAAATCACATTTATTATTAACTCGCAGTCATTTGTTCTACATTCCCGGAATGCACACCTACTTACAATTTTCTCGACACCTTCTTTGAACGCAAACCACACCCGAGGGTGTCCAAATTATAGTCTAGTTCTGCTAAACTATCCCTTCTGTTTTGCGTCAGGTTATATTGATTGATTGATCGATTGATTGATTGATTGATTGATTGATTGATTGATTGATTGATTGATTGATTGGCTGGCTGGTTGGTTGGTTGGTTGGTTGCTTTATCTAACACTGACCGCCTTTTTTTAACTGGTAGATGAACTAAACATTAACAACATTTAGCAGGTCTCAAAAGTTCATCTAAGCTGCTTAAGGAGGCTCCTGGCAAATTTACAACGATGATGATTTTATGACATGGACGATATAGGCTCTTAATCGAATAATAAGTCAGTAAACATCACTATACAAACTCTCTTTTTTCTATCTGATCTCTCGCACTTTTTTCTGTTACTTTTGGCTCAATCTGAAAACAAACAAATTGAAAAATGCTATGTTCTGTCGTAGCCATTTTTTTCAGTAAGCTTAAACTTACAGAAAACCAAGCAATGATAGTTATCCATTATATTTATCTTAGATGTTGACGAATGCGCTGGACAGCCTTGCAAAAACGGAGGGAACTGCACGGACGCTGTAAATGACTACAGCTGCGATTGTGTCGGCGGATATACTGGGAAGAATTGCACTGTTGGTAAGAAACGGCATTATAAAAATCAAGTCAAGTTGGTTCCCATTGGAATCCTTAGAACTGAAAACGAATGCGGTGCTTTGTATCTTAATTTCTACGACCTATTTAAACATATCCGAGCCGGGCTGTCTCAAGTAATCGGCCCCTTACAAGGCGGAGATAATCGTTTAAAGGAACATGGAGTTTGTAAGGCTAGAAGTACTCATCGACTGGTGTAATGTGTTTGCTGCTTATTTAGAATGCTGATTTCCTAAGTTCACGTCGAGTTCCAGTTGAGGCACATAAATCACGTCAGTCTTAAAATTGAAGCGACGAACATAAAACACAGGAGACTGGGAAAGAACTGGTGTTTCGCGGTCTCTTTCCTTTCTCTCCTTAGTCTCCACGCTCTTTTCCTACTGGATAGGTCCACGCGTTTTATAATTGAGTATGCTTGCTGTTAATTGACTTATTGTCGCTGTCGGAGAATTTGGGAAAGGTTTATTGTTTGACCTCGACATAATGCTTAACTAATCCTTTTGCGCACAAGGAGATTTAGCAATTTTCTTGCTTTTCTTTGGTGAAAAGAATTCCTTTTAACCCTCCACACTGAATTCCGATCTACTACCACTGAGAGTTCTCGTCCAACTTACAGTCTTTATTCCACTCAAGATGTATATCTGGTGTGCAATGTAAGCTACCTACATTTAAGAATGAACCTACTATGGCTAATCCTGTTGGAATTTTCATAACCTGCGATCAGGCCGAATTTTAGCATCGCTCTCATATTCTCTTATGTTGGTCGCTCGCTAAAATAGGGCCTGATACAATCTCTCACAGAAGTTCATGTCGGCGGCCAAATTTTGGCCGCGGAATCTCGCAATCTGATTGGCCCTTTAACAATAGAGCTGTCAACGGAAGTAAATTGTCTACGAGATTTCGATCCGACCGCCATCGCCAAGGGACAACCAAGGAACAAGTCTGCCGAAGTAAAATGTGTTGCTCTAATAAATTCTCGTCGTTCTAGGAGAATTGTCACCATTTCTTTCTCTCCTGAGAATGGCGTTCGGTTTGACGCAAGCTGTCTCTCACCTGGAGCAGAGAAGTACAGCAACAGTGAAGTATGTATTCTGTTTTATCGCATCGTGTCGCGGAATTTTCATTTGACGGCTTTCAACTAGTATTGATAACATGAACAGAGTAGTGGCTGTTTCCGCGTCTTACGAAACAAAACGAACAGCAGACGAGCAAGTATCTTTCGCCAAGAATGATCAACAAGTCAACCGATAATTCGGTAAACTTAACGGTGAACTAATGTTTGGCTACCCTGCGAGCAGATCGAAGGGCCTCTGCTCGCACGGTAATGTTTGGCGAGAACCGCAATCAAGTCGCAATAACGATTTTCAGTTTATTCATTCATTGTTTAATACTTATGTCGTTTTATTGATCTCTGACATTGACATCAAAGGATCTGACTAGTTTTATAATAGATGTTTTTCGTTTTAAAATTCGCTGCTGCTTAGAGATAAAATTCGCTGCTAATTTCAAATATTTATCACTTCTCGAATTAAATTACAAATACCCCTTTGTTTATAAACGGTTTTATTTATATTTTTATTCTAAAGAATGAAACTGAAGGTATTTCTCTTAATTGTCCAAGGTTTTTTACGCAGAAAATCGGTACAATTGGGAAGAGAATATTTCCAAATACCACCTGAAATGGGAAATGATTCAAGCATGCAGCATATTTTGGTACATCACAACCTCGTCGTGTTTTGAATTTTCATTCAGTTTCAGATCAGACAGAGCAACCATGTACAGTACCGGAACCTTCAAGTTAGCAATCGTGTAAATTTGAGTACTTGTGCCTAGAAGATATATCGTAGCCTATGATTTTCTTTTTTTGCCGACATTTACGTGACTTTCTGCGAATTGCCGTTATGGGAAATTTGCATACCGAGGATCGTGCAAGCAGAAGAAATTTTGATTGGCTGTTTGTTGAATGTCAATCAATCAAAAAAAGTGGGCGGCAGACGTTCCGTAGAAGAATTGTATCAGGCTCTATTTTTCGTTTCGCCCGTCCCGCCTGAATGTTTCACCAAGCGAAACGAAAATAGAGCCTGATCGCAGGTTAGAATTTTCATATTTGTCTGCGGTTAGGCACATTGATTAAGGTGGCTCGCGGCTATTTATTAGCGCGGAGGCTCCATTTTATAAGCCGAAATTTCGGCAAACAAGCTTTAACCGATTTCAGGTATTTTTGGTATTCTAAACAAAGAATGTTCGAATTTTACAAAGCTTTTGATTTTAGGGCAAACAAGTTCAACGATTAATTAAGAGATACAAGCGCTATTCGAAGACCACCCTTTCAGGGAAACGCGAATATTTCCATTAAACAGCGACGAATTTTTTTCTAATTAAGCTTAATAAGTTCTAGGACTTCGAGGTTTACTGTGAGCAGGTTTCTACAAAATCAGCTGGGTAGAGATTTCTCCACAGTTGATTGTTGAATTTGGGCTTCAAAATATTATGTTTGTGTAATTGCCTCAGCCGTTGCAAGAACACTAACGTAATGCTAAGATTGCACATATTTTTTGACAGCTTGATACCACCTAAAATTCTGCTGAAAAATCGGAAAAGATAAAAAAATCCCAGTAAAATCCAAAAGCAAATGAAGAAGAGCATATTAATAGTGCGTAGCTTGTGATTCTAAGGATATTCAAGTTTATTCGACTTGTGAAAAAACTACCGATTTGTTTTCCTTTATTTCTAAGTTTGATAAAATACAGCATATAAACAAACGACCTCACCTAGTCTCAGGCGTGTAGCCTCGACGAAATACATCGAATCTGGCTCGTCCAGTTGGCTACTTCGCGTCTTCTATTTTATAAAATGGATAAAACCAAGGTTCCTGTTAATGATTCAAACTTACCGCGTTGTGGTATTTATTTTGCCACTTGGGAGTTTCGGTTCATGGACAAATGAAACGATAATACGGCTGAGTGTGTTTTTCGTGTACAATGTGTGTTGCGATGATTTGGTCCAAAAAATGATGAATGGGAAAAACCCGTGATTCCCAAAGGGTAAATAAATCCTGGAACGCTGTAAGTTTGAATAATTAACAGAAACCCTAGGGTCTCAGAGCATTATAACATGGAAGACATGAAGTACCCATTTGACGAGCCAAATTCGTTGGATTTTGCCGAGGTTACACGCCTGAGACTAGGTGAGTTCGTTTGTACAATATGCTGTATTTTATCGTACTTGGAAATAAGGGAAAACAAATCGGTAGTTCTTTCACAAGTCGAATAAACTTGAATATCTTCAGATTCACAAGTTACGCACTATTGACATGCTCTTCTTCATTTGCTTGTAGATTTTACTGTGAATTTCCGATCTTTTCCAATTTTTCAGCAGTGTTTTAGGAGATGTCAAGATGTCAAAAAATATTTGCTATACGTCGGTGTTCTTGCAACAGCTGAGACAATTACAAAAACATAATGTTTTGAAGCCAAAATTTAGTTATCAACTGTGCAGAAATTTCTACCCAGCTGATTTTGTAGAAACTTGCTCACAGCAAACCTTGAAGTCTTAGAACTTATTGAGCTTAATTAGAAAAAATCTATCGTTGTTTAATGCAAATATTCGCAATTTCCTGAAAAGGCTGGTATTCAAGTAGCGCTTGTATTTCTTAATCGTTAAACTTGTTTGCTCTAAAACTAATAGTTTAATAAAATTCGAACATTCTTTGTTTAGAATACCAAAAATCACTGAAATCGGTTAAGGCTTACTTGCCGAAAATTCGATTTATAAAATGGAGCCTCCCGCACTAATAAATAGCCCCGAGTCACCTTAATAGCGAAAAAACAACCCCAAAACACTTACTTTTAACTCTGTTCTTATGCTTTACTATGTTTCTGTTACTCACCATTTTGCAACTTCGTCAGTCCCAGGTAACACGGAACTACAAAGTGGAGAAGGGGATGAAACTGGGAAAGGTATTGTCTACCAAACTATACTATTCAGAAACACCCCTTGGCCTTAACTCTCGGACATACTAGCAAACTCGTATCACTCTACCAGGTAGAGGGGTTGGAGGATGGACCCCCTCCCCGTCTTTTCGTATTGTTAGTTACAATATTTCGAAAATATGTAAGCGTTGCAGCCTGTGCTTGTACTGACAACGTATGTCTGAAAACCTGGTAGGGTCAAATTATAAAACGGCAAAAAACAAAACAAAAATACAAAACAAAAATAAAAACAACAACAACAGACAAAAAAAATGCTGCAGAGTAAGAACTTCGTACATGTAGAATTTATATTAAATGTTATTCGTTAATTTTCCTAGGTGTTCACGTCATCGTTATTCTCATAGCGGTTGGCATTGGGTTGGTTTCCGTCGCTATTATTGCACTGATTGGTTTCCTTGTGATCGTCTGTCGCAAGTGAGTACTTTTTAACTCTGACTCATAAAACCAAACTAAATGCAATAACGTCTATTAATTACAACTTACAGTCAATCAGAACGCCAAGCAAGTGCCGGAACACGTGTTTTATCAGTTAAGTGATTGTTAGATGAGATTTCGCTTCTGGTTGGTACGTAAACTGGAGAGCGTTTTTTTAACCATTCAAAGAGAGTTCAAAACAAAATCAAGGCAAATGCACACTACTTTCCGCTCTCAGATTATTGAATTCCGTTCTAAAAGTCATTAAAAGAAGGGTGGAATTATATGGAGTCCGATTCCCTACCACTGCAAATTAACGTTCTTCATTGAACATATCCATTCCAAGTTGCTTCATCCAACTCAACAAATATTTATCTCTTTTCCTTGGAGACCCTAGAACAACAACAACAACAACAACAGCAACAGCCAGACGGACGGACGGACGGACGGACATATACACGAAATCTCTTAGCAAAGTTTTGCTTTTCTCTTTTTTTTTTTCTTTGCCTTTCTGTGATCTAGTAATGGCAGACAAAATGAAACCAGGCTAAAGGCTGCTAATACCTTTGTACAGTTTTCAGTGCATTAAACTGCTTTAACTTATTCTTTCGCAGGTACCCCTAAGTGAAACTGGACGGCCATTTTCCTTTAATTAACTTTTTGTTCTTTCGCATTTAAGTAGTAATAATTTTTGACGACTTTTGGGCTCTAGAAAAGCCAAAAATTTTTTTTTAGATTTTTTCGTTTTACTTTTTTTCACCGTTTATCGTTGTAAGGCATTTTGAGGCTGAACAATTTAGCTTAGTATACAAGTCTAGAACCGTTGGATCTAGTTGGTTTAACCGACAGATATGTACGTACTTTGTAAGCTTTTGACCGAACACATTGGTGTAAGGTATTCCTAGAGGATCCTGGACTCCGAATTTCCCAGTGCATGTTGCATTCCACTTCCATGGCTCCCATTCGCAAAGAATTTCGTGTTTTCGCGTTTCGATTGCAGTAATATGGATTCCAGATTGTAGTGGTTACATTCCATATTTTAGGGGCAATAATCTCTTGGATTCTGCATTCTGACTTATTTTGTTTGAGGCGAACTGGAGAATAACACAGTCGGGATAGCCTAAAGGCCAGACCCTTCAAAACGTCAAACGGTTAATGTTTTCACAAACAAACAAAAAAAAACCAGCAAACAATTAACTGTCCAAAGAAGTCAAATCTTTCGTTAACTCGAATTCACCTGCTGGCCCCGTCCTTAACTTGTACGAACGCGGTGCTAGAGTCTCTTGGACCTAATCTCGTGCCCAGATCGGACCAGCACCTCAGTGTGCTCAGTGTGCTCAGTGTCATTCGTCATACTTTCGAAACTCAAATCTGTTGCTAAAACGAATCCGGGAGACAATTATTGAATGATATGTTGGTTAAGGGCATTTAACCAGTTATATATAAATGTTATCCACTAAATAAACTGCACCATTAGATAAGATAAATTAAATGACATATTGATATGGCCTATAGTTTAGGAATGGCAGCCTCTTTATACTTAAGAACTTGCAGTAGCAGACGTTTTTTTGGTCGATTTGTTTTCTCAATAAACAACTTAAAACATCAAGCCTTAAAAATGTGAAAATCGTTCGTTTATTTGCAGACCTTTTTAAATGTTGTATCAAAGCAAAGTAGTGTACACGTAGAAAAATAAAAAATGGATATTTTTTGGTCCTGAAGGTTGTTTTGCGTGGTTTTTCATGAGACTGTCAGTTAATAGATAATCTGTCATGAAATAAGGTGTCACCGACTTTCTTTACTGCGCCTTAGTAGTTTGACTGACATTAATTAGCACAAAAAAAAATTTTAAAAAAAGAACAGAAACAAACAAAGCGAATACAATCAAACAGAAACAAATTATCAAAACAACAACAACAAGAAAATGTTGAACATATCACAAGTCATGCACATCGCAGTCTTTCACCGATTCATCATGGGTACCGTGTGAGGCATCCAACTTGGTAACATGAACGGTGTCAAACACCAAGGGGTCGGCCAGTAAACTGGACCAGGCCAACAGGGATGTGACAAGACAACTGGATACGGACAGGTGATCGGAACTGTACTCCACACAGTCATAGGGTTCTGCTGGTGGAAAGCTGTGCAAGCATACACTGACGGCTGGCCCACGCTATCGTAAGTAATGCGTCTTGGCGGTCGCCTCTGTCGCTGGGGTCGTTGCCGTCCATGTAGTGTTTCATCAGCCGTACTAGGAAGGGCCTGCTCACTTGGCGCATCCGTCCTATTCCTGTGGGAAAACGGATGTGCCCCAGTCAGATCTGGGTCGATTTCAGCCTCACTGTCACTGTCGCTTGAATCACTGGAGCCATCATTTTGGTTGCTGTTTTGCTAAAGGAGGCTTGGTTCTGTACGTGAATGGACAGCGGTGGGGACTGGTTGTTCCACTGGTAGAAAGTTGCAAGGCAGCAGCAGGTTCCTGTGAATCGTTCTTGTACGACCGTCGTAGTTCTCTGGTTGAACTTCATACACTGGTAGGTTGCCAAGTTTTCTTCTCACTACATGTACACGGTCTTCCCAATGAACCCTGAGTTTGCCAGGACCACCCCTTTCACTGAGGTTGCGGACTAGGACTCTGTGACCGGGTTCAAGTACAGCTGCATTGGTTCTGCTATTATACCTCTCCTTATTCTTATCAGCCAGTTGCTGCGAACGTTAACGCTGCTGTGCCAGTTGGTAAGCCTCCGTCATGACAGTTTTCCACTTTTTTGCATACTCTGGATGGCTGGTAGGCGTGGAGGACTGATCCAAGCCAAACATTAGGTCCACAGGAATTCTTGAGTAGCGACCAAATAACAAGAAGAAGGCTGAGTACCCTGTTGCCTCATTCCTCGTAATGTTGTAGGCATACACCATCTTGTTAACATGATCCTACCATCAAGATTTCTGTGATGTCGGCAGCTTGAGTAGCAGGCCAGGGAGGGTTTGGTTGAATCGCGCTGCCTGGCCGTTCCCCTGAGGATGA
This sequence comes from Siderastrea siderea, assembly GCA_964030785.1. Taxonomy (NCBI): domain Eukaryota; kingdom Metazoa; phylum Cnidaria; class Anthozoa; order Scleractinia; family Rhizangiidae; genus Siderastrea; species Siderastrea siderea. The sequence goes on from OZ034975.1 coordinate 28,909,840, forward strand.
TATGGGGGTTGTGCGAGTGCGAATTGTTCCACAGTATTTTTCCAAGGTATGAAATAGCTTGTTTTCAAATTCTCGGCCTTGGTCGTGGTGAATCCGGCTAGGGATCCCATAGCGGGGGATAAAGTCATTTAACAATTTCTCTGCAGCTGTACGGGCTGACTTGCTCTTGGTACAATATGCTTGTGCATATCTTGTAAAATGATCAATTATGACAAGTACATATTCATATCCTCCACTACTGGGTTCTAAAAGCAAAAAATCGATCGATATTAGTTCAAATAGAGCTGAGGAAGCAAGATGCTGTAGGGGTGCTCGGTCAGTACAGTTGGGCCACGAATCCGGTTGCATTCGTGGCCAGGAAAATCTATCTTGAGCAAGTTGGAACACTCGACTGGAACCCAGATGACCCATTTTGTTGTGGGGTTGTTTCAGGACTATTCGATGATACTTTTGTGGTAACACAAGCTGAAGTTTATCTCCTTTCCTTCTTCGTAAGATGTGGTATTCACCCAATGTGAGTCGGTCCCATTCCCGCATAAGGACTCTTGTACCTTCTGTTTCTCCTCTTCGTTCCCATTTGGTGGGTCTTCGTGCTTTCATCTTGTAGGCTACTCCTTGCTTGCATACGGCAACTGCGCCCGCGGTACAAGCGGCAGTCAAAACCATGGTGTCCTGTCAGTGTTCTGCGAAATGCACTGGGTTCTCGTATTCCGGTTCCAATATATTGTGTGGTTTGTAAGCAAAAGCAAGAGTTTATAGCGACTGAAGAGTAGATTGAGTTGACTTTGCTGAAAAAAGTTTTTTTCCTGTTGTTCTACTCATACACTTTTCCATTAAGGGGTTTTGTGCGCTTGCCACAAAGGTAAAAACTAGTACGAAGACCGAAGCTGCTAGCGTTTGTTTGTGTTGCTTGTGTTGGATTAAAAGTGTGCATTGTTTAAAGGGTATGAATAGCGACAACACGATGACTAAAACCGTCTAAAACCACAATATTACACCGGAATTTATTCCTTGTATCAGAAGAGTTGACTCGAGCTGCTCTACTTCCAGCGGCCCCCCACTGGGATCAGAAAAACAACAACGCCATCATGAGAGCCACAAAACTGCTAATTCCAGTAAGACTTTTAGTGGTTTTGTATGATCTGGAAAACAGAAGTTGAAGTGACCTTAGCATCGTTACAAGTTGAATGGCGTTACGAGTGCTTGTTGAGAAAGAGAAAATTATTACACTCTCCTATTTTCTGGTTTAAGCCGCCCAAGTTTCGAAAGGCACTTTTACATAGCTTAATGCATGCAACTACCCCGCAAGAGATAAGCTTATCAGTTCTAAACAGCCGGATCATATATTTGTTAATTGGTTTCTGAAGAACGACTTCATCTCTTAGAGTCGCCTGTGATTATCAGTTCTTTCTTTTTGCAAAGAATCCTACGTAACGCAAAGTTTTACATTTCCAAATCTCTTTCGATACTGCCGACTGATGCAAGACCGCTGTGATCTGCATTTTGCTCTATTAAAATTACTTTCACTTCTCTATTTTGAATAAACTCCTTCTGCCTGAATCCTAGAGTACTTCTCGAATTTGCTCCTTTTATTATAACAATTTAAATCTTCTTGAAATTTCGTCAGAAATTACACATTTTCCTCTCTTTGCTCTCTGTCTTTAAAAGTCGATTGATTGCAAGTATTAAAGGACACCTTATCTGGCGTGCAAATGCAGGTGAGTTTTGGCTTTTGAGGACAAAAGTAAATTTTCTGCGGCTTTTGACTAAGAGCTTTTTGCTGTTACGATGAAATAAGGAAGCTCCAAATCCCAAAAAGGCCCTTGCATTCGTCTCCTGGTATGTGAAAAATTGTACAAACTTGCCTATTTTCAGTTTGAAGCATCAGCTGTGTAGCGCAACCATACAACGACCCTGGATCAAATTTGTCTAACATTCATGACACATCTCTGATTAGATGAACAGAACATTTTTTTCCTAACCAATAAGACCAATCTCGTCTAGATGCAACAGTAATTTTGACAGCAGGCAATCACAGCTGCAGGCACAGCTGGAAGTTGGTGTGAAAACAAGTATGAAGTGACCGAAGATCTTTACAAGGACAGAAGACGGATTGTACCCAACGCTACTCAGAGCTTCTCAGTTAGCGGACACCCATGTGATAAACGAGGCCACGAGAGTGAAAGGTACGTGAAGTTTCTTGTGAAAAATGATATTCAGTAAGACAAGAAGAAAACCTTTATAACTTCCTTCGCCTTCAAGTCCAGTTAGCGATGTCTCCCGACACAGAAAAAAGTTTTGAATCGATTCTGGTTGCTCATCCAGTCCATATAATTGCAAACAGTTGTGACTTTTAATAAATTGAAGTAAGGCAAGCGGTAAATTTGAAGAAAGCGCTGAAATAAAACGGCATGTCCAAAATTTCGCTGATCACGCAGAAATCGAAGCAAAGAGCATAAAATCTGCATGACGCCAGGACACCACAGTTTTTCCCGCCTACTGAATGCTGATTGGTTAATTCAAATTTCACCGTATGTAAGGCTGCTCTTCGAATATATCGATCCACTCGTTGAACATACCGTAGTTGCTCGCAACTTATTCTTTGTACGCCAGTGAGACTGAACGCTTCTGTATTCTGGATATCCTGGTCAACAAGCTTAATGTTCATGGTCACCGAGGATATCCATGTGACATTGTCCTTCAGCGGAGATTGCATCATATTGACATAAGACATTATCTTTTCTTGAGAAGTAACTCCTGTACATTGGTCCATATAACTGTCGATGTCCCGTGGCATAATGGAGAGGACGTCAGCGTCACCATTTGCTTTTCTAGGCCTGTATTTGATGTCAAACTGGACGTCGGGGAGTTCAGCCACCCAGCGATGTCCAGTGGCATTGAGGCGGGCCGATTGCAAGATATATATGTCAAGGGGTTGTTGTCTGTGTAGACTGTATACCCTTGGGAATAGAAGAGATAATCGCGGAATTGTTCACAGATTGCCCATTTTAGAGCCAGGAACTCGAGTTGGCCAGCATGTAAATGGTAACCCTTCTCGGCTGAAGTCAAAGTCCTGGATCCATAGCCAATAACGCACATGGTGCCATTTTGAAGTTGGTAAAAAACAGCACCTAGCCCATCAGCTGAGGTGTCTGTATGGAGAACGAATGGTTGGTTGTAGTCTGGATATGCCAAGATGGGTGATTGTACCCAACAGGTGATGAGGTACTCTAGTGCTTGTTGATGTTGTTTAGTCCAATTGACAGGTGTCTGACAACTGACTCTTAGGCTTGCTCCTTGCTCCGTGGATCGAGGGTTTTAACATTTTCGTTGCCATCCTTTAGCAGGTCAAATAATGGTTTAGCAACACGGGCAAAGTCCGGTATATAACGACAATAATATCCCATCAGGCCTAACAGCTTTCGAACATTGCCCACACATTCCGGTTTTGAGTCCTTCAGTTTTGTAACTGCTTCCACATTAGCTGGGTCTGGGCGGTATCCCTGTTCCGATACAATGCGTCCCAAGTAGTGCACTTCTCTCCCGAAACAACTTGCATTTCCGAGGCTTTAACTTCACCCCTTTAGATTAGAGTCGTCGTAGAACCTTTCTGAGATCTTCAACTTGTTCTTCAAATGAACGACTGAAGACGACGACGTCATCTAAATAGGGTATGCAAATCTCATCGCGTAGTCCCTCTAGGCAGCTCTCCATGAAACACTGGAAACAAGCTGGGGCATTGGTTAACGCGAACGGTATTCGGATCCACTCGTAAGGTTCCCATGGTGTAATTAAGGCTGTAAGATGGCGACTGTCAGGTCTAATAGTACCTTGGTGGTACGCTTTCCCTTGATCGAGAGTAGAAAACCAGCTGTTCCCCCCCCCCCCCCCGCAAGTTATCCAAAGTTTCCTGGACGCGGGGCAGGGGGTATCGATCATGGTTCTGCTACTTGCGGCAGTTCTCTGACGTCTACGCACAATCTGAGTTCTCCATCTCTTTTGCGTACGCAAACTACTGGGGATGAATATGATGACGTAGACTTCCTAATCCAGTTTCGATTCAGAAGATCTTCCACATATGCTTTCACTTCAGGGTACAAGGGACGTGGAATTGCAGTGTATGTCTTTTGCACCGGTCTGTTGTCAGATGGCGGGATGGGCATTTCCAAATCTTCAATGTAGCCGATATAATCATCACTTTTAGAAAATGCTGCCCCCTCCTCTCGTAGCAAATAAACTGCTATTTCTTTCTGGTGGGCAGACAGTCCGTTCAGAACAACTTTGGGGTCCACCCGTTGTTTTCGGTATCTGCAGCATGGTCAAGTTCACTGTAGAGGGGTGCAGTTTGGTCATTATGATGTTTACTTTGGCTGGTTTCCATACTTAGTGTTTCATCTGGGGGCTGTTGTCGTGAGATTCCCCTGTAAACAAATGTTAAAAATAATACAAATATTATTTCGTAAGTAAAAATTATTCAACCGTGCTGTTGCAACTATCCATTCTAAAGTACTGGCAAGTGGACGTTATCAGTATAGAATGTCGGTCATGAGGCGATATTAGACTTCCTAACATAATGTTGCCGTTTTGGAGTTAAGTGAGGATAGAGAGAGAAGTTTCCCCCTTAGGTAGAGCTATTGTGTGTGATACTGGACTTGACTGCAGGATCTTACAGTAGTGGAGCCACAGAAAGTTAGAAAGAGAAAGGTGGTCTTTAATGTGTGGATTTGGTAGCAATACCGGGCTTTAGCATGGGATGATGAATTCTTGAGTCACATAAGAAAAGTACCAGAAAATACTTTCAACCAACAACTGTCGCGGAAAATTATTAGATAAACAAAACGTTACAAGAGAAATAAATATTTGATGATACTCATTAAGCCTTGGGTCCGAGAGAAAAGATATCTGAAAGCAAGCAGGTTATGCTAAGCCCAGGTAAGAGCCGTCTTCACTCACCACCCCCTTCAAGCCGCCATTTTAATTACCGATACCCCTTCCCCCCCGGATGAAAACAAGTTCTTTATAATCTCTCTTGCGTTTTAGGAATGGTGGGTAACACAAGTTCTAATTTAAAGTTACCTTTATGCCCTAAAAATTGTATTTCGTACCTTCATCGTAAGGTCGTGCCAAGGCGGATACCAAGAAAAGTGCAAGAATAACAAAGTAAATGACCTTCATAGTGAATGGATACAAACAGTGAACGATCAAACACGAATCTAAAAAGATTAAATTGGAATTATAAAACTAATGCAATGACAGTTACAGGTCAAACAATATTACCGATTATAATAAAGTTTCGATATAACGCGCGCTCTGATTGGTTGAAACAGCGTGCTTTATCAGAGTACAGATGCACGGAGTAGCCCTTGACGCCATTCTGCGCGCGCTGGCAAACTGAAAACCTTTCTTGCGCGCGCTTGCAAGCTATGAAAAAAAAACTTGATTTCTTGCAATTAAAAGCCAGTTTCTTTACAAATATGAAAAAAGCTATATTATAAAACAAATAAAATAGCCAAAACCGTGCTTTGTTCTGTGATAAAGCACTCAAGGAAGTGACGAGAGCACTCAAGAAGTAGGGAGAAGCACTCGCCTGCGGCTCGTGTTCACCCTACACTTCTTTCGTGCTCTCGTCACTTCCTTGCGTGCTTTATCACAGAACAAAGCACGGTTTTGGAATTAGCAAATATATGTTAAGGAGGCTCGAAAGGGTTTTTAGCCTCGCGCGCGCGCGTAGCCTGCACACGATATAGCAAGAACTCACGCGTCAGCTGAGTGAATCCAAATTTCTATTAATAAGCCGTGCGCGCAAAATACCGAAGTTAAATGGCGCGTAAAATCGCGCAAACCGGAAATAAAACTTGCACGAAACATTTGTTTTTATCTGGAAATTTTGCTTGGTGACCCATCCTGATTTTTTGCATGCATGTTACACTAAGTGTGCCAATTCAAATAGAAGCTTTTGGAAGAAAGTTATTCGGTGGAATTTTTTTTAATTCATACATGGCTTTTTCAATATAACAAGTTCTACTGAACAACTTTTTGCCATACTGTCAGAGAAGTTAAAGAATTTAGGGAGCTTTCTTAAAATGCAAAGGGTAGGTCACCGACTTAGTTTTTCGGATAATTGACGAAAACTGAAATTTGGAGGTTCTTTTTGTGAACTTTTAGGGTTGTCATGGTAACGGCTATGACGTCACAGCTAGCCTTAAAGTATTGTCCGACAAAAGATTTGTCAAGATATTCATAGGTTGCCTACATGCTTGGAAATACTTCCTTGTAATCTTTCCTCGTTTTACAAGGTTTTTCACCTTTAAAAACCCTTTCGAGCAACCTTAACTGATTGTTATTACAATATTCCCGGTTATGGGTAAACATCAGGTGCACTTAACAAACAATCTGGTGAAAATGCATCGCTCTATTCAAATGAACTAAGGAAAACTTGTTTGAACCAAGTTTTACTTTTTTTGTGCGTAGCTGGAGGAAATTATCTGCGCCTTTTTCGCTTTCGGTATGACGGTCATGGAAGATTCTCTACCAGCAAAACTTGTTTCCCATGTTGTCCAGCCAGTGATAAAACATATCATAACGACCCAATGATACCTAAGCTAGCAAGCACAGAAATCAAATTCAGACATACCACTTTAGGAGATTGTGGATCAAAGCGTGAATTTTCAAGGCAAGTTGGTAACTAAACATTTACGCAGTAATCTTAATACCGTTTCCACCATCATTATCTCTTCAAGAAAAAAAGCCTACACAGTTATTATTTCCGAGGGAAATGCTATACAAAGATAGTTTGCACCCAGAACGAATGCCATTGGGGAGCAGATATAGATAATTAAGAAAGGATCCGCTGAGTACCCCTGAAAGTTACTACGTAACAACATAATTGATATTAATCCAAAGTACTCCATGAAAGTGTTCAGGGAAATATGTAGGAGAACATTTAATAGAAGACAACATGCGTGCGCTCAAGAACGTGAAATTGATCACGTCAACTTTTAAACTCGCCTTATGTAACAGAATCCGGACTTCACGAAATTTTGAAGTTTAGAATCCGGAATCCATTGGATTGGAATCCAGAATGTACACCGGTATAGAGTCCGGAATCCACTAAAGTTAGGAATCCGAAATCCATTTGTAAGTTGATCATAAAACCGTTTGCTGACAAAAAAAAGGAAAGATTATAAAAGACGAAATGGAGTGAAGACCAAAAGAGAAGAGACTGAGGAGAGCACGGAGCACTCCTCACCAAGTACATGAAGAAAGCATGATGATTGGTTGAATGAATCCATTGCACTATCAACGGAGGTGTCTTTTGACCATACAGCTGTCTCTCTTGTACACTTGATGAGCCACCTTGTTGTCATTTTCTAAAGCACTGCTACGTGATTTGCGAATGTTAAGTCTACAGATCTTATTTTCAATAGCAAATTCCTTTTATGTGCTTTGGAAAATTACATTCATGTGAGCACGGATACGTGTACCAAGCTGCTGCGTATTTCCTCCGCATGGACATCAAACGGACCTTGAACTCAACACCAGGGCTTTCGCTCACATATCATTCATAACACATACAGTTTAAGTAAGTGCCGCTGACCACCACCTCCAAGATTAGGCCTGAACGTACGTGTATTCAACCACGCAATCGAAAAGCAAAAAGCATAGCCTATACGGTCCGTCGCCGAAGTGGGGTACATTGCCCTAAACCTTGGCGCTTAGAAAGAAAGAAATTTCCTTTGCAGGCAAAAAATATTCCTGTGTTTTAATTTCTTTGCGTGGCGAAAGAAAATTTGGCAAAATGGCAATAAAATTAAACATCCAATGGATATCCCAATATCATCTGTAGGTTGTCCTCCACAATTTATAAATTTCAATGTAAACGCAAGAAATCAAAAAGATTCTTTTCATCTTCCCAAAAAAAGGATTGGGGAGAATTTTTGTCTCATTTTCAATGTCTTCAAAAAAATAACAACTATTCCCACTGCACAAAGTGCGTGAACAACCAATGAAATTTTTCAAACTTGAGTTATTCGTAAGTTGCATCGCTATATATGGTGTGCAGACATTCTCGTTCAGTAAATATAATCAAACGCTAGTATCGAGGTAGAAATTTTAGTGATGTAAGTCTTGAGTTTATTGTCTTGCCGTGTTTAGAAAAGCATTTTAAAACGTGCCAATAGACCAAACAAAGAGAGAAATGTGTCATTTGAAAACTTCCCAGTCCGTACCCGGCATTACTGACATGAGAGGCGAGAACATATGAATTTTATGTTTGAGTGGAAAAAGAGATATTGTTCTTTCCAGAGAACCAGTAAGATATTGTGTTCCCAAGAAAACATAAAATTCATCTTTTTGAGCTAACATGTCGAAGTGATGTTCTTTTCATTTTATGGACCAGACTTGGGCATGGTATTTGAAATTAATACGACGTTAGCTAAGATGGTACGTTTGGAACATCAGAATAGAAGGGCGTAACTACGTTTCTAAAATCATAGACACTGTTTTCGAGTCGGCGATGTGTGATGAAACATTTCCGATTATGGTTAGAGAATGCCGGTTTTTAAATATTTTAGCTGAATTTAACTTTACAGTCTCTTTATATTATATCAAAGCAAAAGAGTCATCAAATTGACAACAAAACCTTCAGGATTCAGGATAAGTTAAATTTTTAAATTTAAAAGTTGTCATCCCCGAAAACAACCGTTCTTACAGAACAAACATCGCAAAGAATGGCGGGACATTCAAGCTCAGCGTCCAATAAATTTAAGTGTCTCAGGTGGAGAGAAAAGGGTTAACCAATGATTGAGGAGTTCCGCGCTACTCTTGAGAAATGGAGTTTTTCTCCGACCCACAATGAAAAAAATTCGCTGTGCAACTGTAATGGTCATTTTTCAGTACTTAGGGGGATCTTAGCCGATTCGCGTAAAGTGAAAGCTAAAACTACACTTTTATCCGAAAATTGAGAAAATTGATCCGGGACAAGTTGTAGACTAAGAATGAGCATCTTTCGCTTTTTGCAGTATGGGAGACGAGCCTAATTAAAATTCAGCGTTCATTTTTTTGCGAAAATAAGCATCAATCTTCCGATGATATAGCGGATAATTGAAGATACACGTCTACTCTGCATTTAAACGTTTTTAGCGAAATCCGAGCAAAAGAAGTTGTAGACTTTCACGATAGAAAATCGTAAGGTTAAAAAAAGGTACCTATACAACTAATGACCAAACGACTGTACACTAGCTTGACTTTCTCAGGGGTGCATAACATGCAGTTCAGTTTCGGTGGAACATGTCTGTTCAGAAAGTCAAAATTGCCTGAGATATTCGGATTTAATTGTGATGAAAAAGAAGGCTTTTCTTTGGCAAAATATCACCAAAGACTTTTGTAAAAATTAGTTTATTTTATTTTCGCTTTCGGGTGGACTAATATGTTGATTGGAGTGCGAAATTAGGTTTCGAAAAGCCGACACTGGGAGATTCGCGATACGCGGTACGCGTATTGTTTTCGGCCAAAATCAGAACAGTTCAACCTCGGTTAGCGTACACAAATATCCCTTTAAGAAAACACTGAGAAATGAGGAAACGACCTTTACTTATTTTGCTTAGAGTTTCTCCTGGGTGCCTCTGCTTTATGAACGAAAATAGATATCGATATTTATCACAGACACCCGGTGAGGAATATTGTATACATCCGAAACAACCGCGCGCCTGTTCCACCGTCAGAGATGGCAAAGCGTAAAAACTTTGGGTTTCTATAAAAATTCACTGGAGTACATTGTACTAACATGGATTTGACCAATAAATGATACGTTTCTCTTGACCACTTCTACCCTAAGTAGTGGAACCTAGAAAGTTACAAAGCGAAAATATGTATTTAATAATTTATGTATGTATGTTTTATGAGTTGTATTAAAACATGTTGTATAGCGATAAAAAAGACTGCTAAATCCGAAAGAAACGAGGGTATTGGAACTCGGCGGTATTTAATTCTCTGAAGAATAGCAATAAATTCAATGAAAAAAATAGCCATATTTTCACCCGGGGCTTTTGCCAAATGAAAACGTATAAAGAATAAAAGGTTCACCATCTCAACTTGACAAAAGTTAAATTATCTTTTCATTCATTTAAACGGATTAAAGTGTTTATACCTCTCAGTAATTCCAAAGTACTGTCAAATGGACCGACGAACTTTCTTCGGAATCTTGGTTGGTTCAGTTCTAACGCGTGTCCCTCCGCAAGCTCTGCAAGAAGACAAATCAAGAAAAATATCCTCTCGCTTTAATGCTCGTCTGCTATCCATGACATCGATAAGAGGTTTTTTAGTTTAAGGTAAGTTTTTAACTGACGCATTCCACCACGTGGTGCATTTTTACTCAGAAACGCTGAGGGAAAAATCGCTCTAAGCACGAAAACGTGTCAAGCTGTGAGACTGTGCATTGAGTGCAATACTGAATTTCTCAAAATTGTATTGTTCTTCATTGTTATGATATCAGAGAGAGCGCAAGAGCGCTAGAGGGTGACACATGCGGTGTGACTTTTAACTTTGGTTGTTCTTTCTTTCCCTCAAAGAATAAAAAGAGAAGTTGATTATTGTACTGTTGATTTTTCCTTCTATGGGTTTTTGCCTTGTATGTGCACAATATTACAACATGAATAATAATAATAAATAATAATAGCAATAATAATAATAATAATAATAATGATAATAATAATAATAATAATAATAATAATATTGTTGAATCTTCTTCGATGACAGACTTTTACATTAAAGTGAAAAAAAAAAAGAAGTCCTGCTCCAAACATGTTCGCTTATCTAATTGTCATTGCTTGAGTGACAAAATATCCTTACAATTGCATTCTTTAGTGGCTGACCGGGGTTTTTTGCGACCTTCTGGGACGGGGGGGGGGCTTCAGAAGCCCCCCCCCCCAGGTAACTTTAAAAAACCGCTTACGCAACAGTGGCCACCAAATTTGCACAGCATAGCGTACGCGCTAATTCTAATCACTACAGATACTGTGATGTCACTGTGACGTGTATGACGTCATTATGACGTCAATTGTTTCTTAATGTTCCACTTAGAAGCTCCAAAGCAATAAATTTACTGAATACTGTACCTGAAGGAGTAAAAATACTTTTGTTGGGTATAAAGGGCATCTATAAATATATTTTCTGGATGTGTATTTTTGGAAGACACAAAATTATGCAGATAAATTTCATATTAGAGATAAAATAGCCATTTGGTGTCTGCCATCTTGGATCCGCCATTTAGTAACCAGTTCTTGACATAACAATCTACAAAGATATTTTCAACAACCCGGGCCCGGAATATGACAGCAGAGCAAAGAACTTCCACAAGCGCGCCATTGTCAACCCCAATCTACAAGCAGATGGATCAGCCATCTTGGCCGGATTTTCAGGTTTTCCTCAAAGTAGCTCTAAAATTCCGTTTTTTTAGTGAGCGGTTATTCCTAAATGATAAATTGTTGCTATAATTAATGTAAAAATACAAATTAATTTAGAGAACATTAAAATAGTTGCGATTAAAGTGAGAATCGTGACAGCTGTCTTAGTTCCCTATACTACGGTACTTTGCAATTTTTAAACATCAATAGCGTTTTACTTTAAGTATCCCAAATATTTTTGATCCCTTAGATCTCACAAAAGGGTGTCAAAAATCCTAACCGACATCACGTGTACTTGATTTCTTATTTACCATTAATGTTCCATTTTCAACTTCCCATTCCCCGTTCCCCGTCTTAGTAACATCCCCAAAACTTGTTTTGCAATGATTTCTATTCTCGGCCTCGCTTTCTTCCTATTGTCATTTAAACCAGCAGACATTTTGAGCGGCCGTCCTAACGGGCTAAATTTAGGTTTTATTTGGATTTATCACTATGAGGGGTAGTTTGTCTTTGTAAGGAGGATTGTTCTTTAACATCAAGGCTTCAATCGATCTAGCTTTAGGCATTTTGGAAAGATCAACCACACGTACTTAATTTACACACACGCACTAATTTCCACGTACCGTATGAAGCAGTTTTCAAATCAAAAATACTATTTGCTGTGCACATTCAGTTATGTCTGTTTGCCATTCAATTATGCTGTTTGTTATTCAATTATGCCTGTTTGTCACTCAATTATGTCTGTTTGTCATTCAATTATGCCTGAGGGGACTTTTCCCCTCAGCTACTACAGTTTTGACACGTTAATAAAGTTATTATTATTATATTATTATTATTGTCATTCAGTTATGTCCGTTTCATGTCATTCAATTATTACTCTTTGTCATGCAGTTATGGCTGTTTGTCATTCAATTATTACTTTTTGTCATGCAATTATGCCTGTTTAATTATTACCTTTTTCATTCATTTATGCCTTTCTGCACGTCATTCAATTATGACTCGTTGCCATTCAATTATTCAATATCGATTTACCGCTTGTACCTGAGCCCGCAAAAGCACCGCTGAATACTAAGACTGACAAGGGGAAAAAGGGTCGAGGAAAGGCACATGTTGCACGAGGTCAATGAAAATGGCATCCAAGCCGAATCGAGACAATGTGCGAGGCGGCGGCGAATAAATATGCAAATGGCGACGGGAAACGAGAAAATGGAGGGAATTATCAACGAGCCTTAACATTGTTGAATGAGGTTGTGGGTATTCTAACGTCACCAGCCACAGCCACAGATGCATCCGATCGTAAGACACACCTCTCACAGCACAGCAATCTGCAGTTACAGTACAAGTTTCAGGTACTTCTGAAAGGAAAGAAATGGCCCGGCTCTTACCGTTTTATAGACAAGGTGCAACTGCTGCAGGTGTGAGAACCAGTTCCCGCCAACCCTGCAAACGTTTTCGACCAAGCGCTTTCGCAAGTGGGCTTAAAAAAGCTTGGAAACCCAAAGAAACGTGGATGCCCACGTTTTTTTGCATAGCAGAGTCGGATCAATGGCTTATTCCACCAAGAGAAGAAAAAATAATTTTAAAAGAAAGGGGTCTTGGTGAAAAACGAACACCTTTGACAATTACGGCGACTATGAGCATTTCCATTCTTCTCTTTTGAAAAAATTTTCTTCCAGAAACCTGAACAGAGCATAGTACTTATGTGCGCATGCATAATACACATCCCTCCACAGTATCCGTTGGCCATGGTTGTGTACACTTTTACCAGTGATGTGACTACCACGCCCCTCGCCCCTCTCAGAAAGGCATAAATGAATGACAAAAAGTAATAATAATTAAATGACAAACAGCCATAACTGCATGACAAAAAGTAATAATAGAATAACATGAAACGGACATAATTGAATGACAAACAGGCATAACTGAATGACAAAGAGACATAATTAAATGACAAACAGGCATAATTGAATGACAAACAGGCATAATTGAATGACAAAGAGACATAATTAAATGACAAACAGGCAGGATTGAATGGCAAACAGACATATTTGAATGTGCACAGCAAATAGTATTTTTGATATGAAAACTGCTTCATAGGTACCGATTTGGCCTGATTTGTTTAAGAAAATGATTCGGCGGACGAAATTCGGCCTGATTAAAAAAAAAATTGGGCGCAACACTGTAATACCAAATTGATCAAAAAATTGTAAAGTGCAAATTAGCCTAAACGAATGAGCCAACTAGTCGGGTCGGTACATCGGTACGTGTGTATTAGCCTGTAGTTCGTTAAGATTTACGATTTTCTTCACTTAAATTTGTATCAATCGCAAATTAAGTACTTGCTACACATAGTAACTTCCGGTTACCTGAACCAGTTGGGATCAACTGGTCACAAGAGAATTCCACACGATTTTGTAGTCTGAATTTTCAGTATTTTAGCTTAGGCTTTGTGTTAGAGGCTGTAGCCTATCTCGTATAGAGCTTTTCTTTTATTTTAATTAGGTTTAGAACATTGTTGTCTTAAATCCTTAATTACAATAATTGCCATTAGTTTGTACTAATCTGTTAATGGGACGATCGGCGGTCGCGAAGTGATACCAAGGGTGCAGATTACCTTATTTAGGATAAAAGTTTTGAATTTACAATGTAGATACTCTCTTCTCCGCAGAGGCCTCCTACAGTCATGCCTTGACTGCACGCTTGGGAAATACGCGCGGAGGCTGGGTAGAGGGAAAATTAAAGCGCGCAGGAACACTGGGGAGCAGGGCGGAAAAAGGTTGGGCGATGAAACGAGCGTGTCCGAGCAAAAAGGTGTGATGCAGTGGACTGGGATCGAATTGGATGCTAGACCAAAATTTAAAATTCAAAGATCCAAATTCAAAATCCTAATAATCTATTAATAGTTTCTGAAAAACGTTAACTTTGGGTTATCTTTTCTCTGTCTTTTCTGCCTTAATTGATGCTAAAAACTGTCTAAAAACGAGCAGAGCAAAGTAAAAAGATAGAAAATGGCGTTTGGATGACGCGTGGCATGACGCGTATTTATAATTCGTGCAGCTCGTGCAAGGTCAACAGGACACGTCTCTAGTTAATTAATTAAATGAAATCAGCATTAACACCGCGCTTCTTCTTCTTTTCCCCCAAAACCTCTCCTATGCTTGTGTGTTTCTTTAGGCACTACAAATAGAATTGCTCCTCAGTTTAGACGGTTTTCTTTGATTTGTTTTTGTGAGATAAAGGGAGGAGAAATCTGCAAATTTAATTTCACTTTTAATTTGTTTACATACAGTTGGCGGCGTTGCGACGAATTATCGCCATGGCGCGTTGAAAGGAGGCAAAGTTTAAAGTTGCAAAACGCCACTATCTCCAAATATATCCAGCTAATTTTTTATTATGTCATGTAAAATTTATCAGCCTTTAATATATGTAAGATTTAGGGTGGAGTAATTTGGAGCTTTTTTAAAAGAGACGAAGAAAGACAACAATCTCATGTTTTTCGGCAAGAGCAAGCATTCGACACTCTCAAATTGAGCGCATTTTTTGGGAACTTACTGTGAAAAAGATTGACTAATGTCTACGCAGACATAAGCATTTTAAGCTGTGAGCCAGGACTGTGAAAAAACGTTTTAATCATAGTGCACGGCTGGCTGACAAATAAAGAAAGAAAATGAGATTTCCGGTTTGTTGAAAGGTAAATTTTGCCGGCCACCAAACGCACCGGAAGCGCGAAAAGAGCGCTCGTGCCAGTCCTTCTCCGCATCACACATCGCTTTAAGAGCGGACTGCTCGTTTCATCGCCCAACCTTTTCCCGCCCTGCTGGGGAGGGAAAAGCTCCCGCTTTTTCCCTCTTCCCATCGTTTCCCGCGCTCCCGTTCAACGCGCCCCCGTTTTCGCTTTCACTGTTGTTTACCAATAGAGCCTCTGCGGAGGAGAGAGTTGTAAATAAGTGCACAAAGCAGATGTTGATCGAAAAAGAAAAACAAAAGCAACGATAAGGTATCATTGCACTTCACATTGTTACTGTCTTTCTAAGTTTGCGACTAACCACGTCTCACAAAGTGATCAGTGTTTAAGTTTTGGGAGTAATTGTTCTTTTGAACAGACGTCGAAATTGAAGTGCCGCATAATTGTGGCAGATTAATTTTGCGTCGGTTCTTACAGACACAGGTCATTTTTCAGCAAACAAGTCGATTTTAATCACTAGGAAATTATCAGTCTTAGTAATCGTAAATTAACTCGTATTTGTGTTTAGTCATTTCTCCTGTTCAGAATACGCAATGAGCCTAAACATGTAGCTGAACAATAAACATTTTCCTGAACGAAGCTCTGCTCCACTTGAAGTGGAAAGATCGGGGGCTTAGCAGGTCACCTCTGGCTCAGCTGTGGATCGAGCTTACAGTTCCCTAAAGGTCGTAGTTTAGGTTATAATTTCTTGAAATTAACTGTTCTTTCCAGGACCGATTTAGTGGCAAAATTTCATAGAAATATACCAATTTTTAACTCCTTTATAAAGTTTTTCCTTCAGTTGACGTAAATAGGAGCGAATAACGGTTGACTAATTTTAACACTCAAAACAACCTCACAAATGTTCGAATTTTCCTACTTTATGAAAAAAGGTTCCACAGCAAAAACACGCACATTTCCTTTGTTGCGACCGAAAATGGCCACCATTTATTTTATTTGTTAAAATACGCTCACACACAGCCTGACTTAGTCAGCATAGGATACGGCTTTCTAGTTTACAGATTTTAGTGCAATAAATATTGAAAATTACGCCCTATATCAGACAGTCTGTCTATGGTGGAATGTCTAGATTCCTGGCGAGTTCCAACACAGCTGGAAAAATTGTACATTCACCTATGAAAGAAAATGAACAGAACCCTTAAGTTAACGAATACCCTTGACTTTTAACTATCAGTAAAACAAATCAAGCCACAGCTGTAGTGGAAGATCTTAGATCGAAGTCTCCGGTTAGAGCGATCAGTTGAACGTGAGTTTAGGTATAGACTACTTGTGGCGTTTTCGAAAGTTTTGAGCTTTGAACTCAGATGCGCCTTATTTGCGGGTGCGGTTGTCTGCTGGTGTTAAGGCACCATAAACTACCCTCTGTCTGGCGAACGTCGATTGACCGATTCACCTAACGACTCGCATACACAATTACCCATTTTGTAATATGGTAGTCCCGCGTAAAAGAAAGCGGAAAAAAGGTAAAAAAAAAAACAAACAAACAAAAACAACAAAAAACAATACCCCCCAGCTGGACTTAAACTACACTGTTCAGAGACAATTCGGTCATTGTACATGAGGCTCAGGGCGACAGCGGCCAACACAGATACGACCATGGAAATCAAGTTGCGTAAAATTTACCCATTGAAAACTATGGTGCTCCTATGAACAGGCCCTGACTGAATTGGATTCCACATGTCAAAACAACAACTACAACAACAACAACAACAACGTTTAAACTTGCCTAACTTACCGGTTCTTGGTGTGACCTCACTCCACCGTCTCAAAGTCGCACTCACAATGGCTGCATGAGTCGAACTCGCCGAGGAACCGGCTGCGGTGGTCTGGCGAGGTACCTCAGGCTGCTGGACCGTGTTGTTCTGTATCTCGTGGAGAATGGGAACGACTACGACCTGTTCCTCTCCAGTGAGGGACGACGGGATAGCCTTACTGAGTTGTATCTGTTGAGAGTGGTTGTATGAATGAAAAATTACAAGGTGAACCATCCTTGTTGTCATCTTAATGCAAATGAACACGATTTGTAAAGTTTGCTTGCCAGATGCACGCGCGATATGTACATGTAGCATCTGATCTCCCACGCACAATTGATATTTTGAGTTAAGTTAAATTTAAAAAAAATTGAAGATAAATTGGTCCGGTAGAAAATTACTACAGAAACTTAGGTGAACGAGTTCGAGCAAAATGCAACTATTACTAATCTTTTTTTTTTTTTTTGTGAGACAACTTGCACAAAATATATTGATTACATATATCTTATTAGACGGTTTCGTGTGTAGTATCGTGGGATATTTTTACGAGTCGCGCCGTATTTTGGCGAGCCCGTAGGGCGAGTCAAAATACAAGAGACGAGTAAAAATATCCCACGATACTACACACTCAACCGTCTAATAAGGGATTTATTATTCAACTTAGCTACAAAATGGAAAAGTGGTTTATAAACTGTCTGAGTTGCGTGACAAACTAGCGTGACTTCTGAGCAGCGAGTGAGCGCGCCAGCGGGGTCAGGTTTCGCGCGCTTGACGTGAGGTTGTTGTTGATTGGTCAAAAACGAAAACTTGTCAAACCTGTCAATCGAGCGAAGCGTCGGGATTTTATTTCAAACTTGCAAGGAAAACAAAGATGGAACAAGGCAAAACTGAATTATTTTCGGGTTTACAGTTCGATGAACAACGTTCTTGGTCACAGAGTAAAACTACGAAAAGAAAGAACTCGACAGAACAAACAGAACTCGAAAGTCAAGTCAAACAAAGTTAAACAGCACTTCAAGCTCAGTCATCTTCGTCCGAATCACTAACCACGGGTCGTTTTGGAAGAGATAGCGGTGGAGATTTCTGACCGACAACAATTGTGCATTTGTTGAAGACAGCTCCTGGGGAAAGATGGGTTCCGTTTCCTGACTTTGACAAACAAATGACATAAAAGATTGTTAATTTCCTCGGCGGAAATTTCTTCAATGGCCCTTGTTTTTTTAACGGACTTGAGGTCAGTTTTTGTCTTTTCTGTTGTATTTTAATACGTTTCGATTTTCTTTAATAAATAAAGAAATTTCACTGTCGTCCAGGTCATTGCTTGTCTCTAGGATCTCGTTTTCGTTAAAAACCTCAAAATTTGGTAAGCATTCATTGTTTTCTTCCGGAAAACGACCGTTTCGGCCATTTTTTCATCGCCGGTTCACCTTGTAAGCCTAATGCCTGACGTGGCATTTGTAGAAAACCTGTCAAACCGGTCTTCTGGAGTACAAATACCGTGGGATATTTGTACTCGTTTTGGGTGTTATTTGTACTCCACTGAATGCAGTTGAATAATAATTACAATTATTGACCGAAGTCAGGTAAATATCTACCACTCTTTACCAACACTGAGGTGAATAATTGTTTTAGTATATACAAAACCAGTGGATAGCCAGTGCCAAATAGTTCCTTTTTTCTGAGAAATGAGGCAAAACTCACGTGCGAAATCCAGAACAATGCTGGGAGGTGAATAGCAAATACTTTCCCGAGTTTGAGTAGCCAATCAGAGTGCACGAAAAACACTATTCACTGGTTTGGTATACACTAATTACCTTTATACAATGGACAGAGTAAAACCCGCGCTTTGATTGGTCTAGGGAAGTTTGTGGTATAAAATAACATCAACAAAGAAATTCATTTGTCCGTGCGTGTGTACTCTCATGAACGTGGTAAGAACATCAGTCAGGCGTACTTCTTTGTTCCTACCACGTTCTGACATCATCTGTACGGTATCAGAGTACCAACAAACGGTCAAATGGAATCTATTTGTTTATTCGTATTTACGTCATTCCTCTAAGGCTAAAAGAACTTACTAAGAACAACATCTTGTTCTTGAGGACCACCGCGGGACTTCCGGGGGGAGCAATCTCAGGGCCGTTGGGTGGTATGCTGAGGCACCATTCGACACGCCATTTCAGTTTGGTGGGATCATGATTCTAAAAGAAAAGAAAAGCACTTAATAATTATAAATGGAACAAAAAATTATGGCTACATCAATTTTAACGATCCAACCGATTTGCATCGCGCTGTGAAAAGTCGGATGTTTCATAACCTGCGACGGCATAATCTTATTAGCGCCCAATAACTCTTGGCAAGAGAGGATGAAGTAAGAGAGTGAATCCCCGTGCTCCATGATAATCAATTGAAATTTGTTATTAATTCGCACCCCTGCTGCGAAGGTTATTTTTATGTGTTGTTCTAATGACAACAATCGAAACTTACATGACGTAACTCCGCGCAGTATGACACATAACCAAAAATAGATTTCAAATAATTTTCATCAGAAGAGGCCCATGTATGGGGGATTCGCTCTCTCCCTTCATCCTCTCCTGCTCTTGGTTGTCACATAACACTACTCCTCATTTGTGGCGAGGAGGGTTGTGTGTTGGCACGGCGTTGTGTGACAGCATGAGTTTGCAATCTGTGTAATAAACAGATTCCGTGATATTCTAACAAGACTCACCATTTCTAACTTCATAATCTTGATGCAGTCACGCAGTATGGTGGGTGGAGCACCGAGAAGTCGAGCAAAAGTTGTTATGGCGCTTGTCTTGTAAGGAGCTCGGGCAACCTACCAGAAAATAGCTCAAAAAATAAATTTTCCTAACCTATTACGAAATACTTCAGTGAACTGAAGTTTTGAGAATAAAGCGGTACGTGAAGTCAATATTTCCTGGATAAGTAGTTGAGTTACTACATTTCTGAGACCCGACTGCATTCGATAAGATAATATTTCATGGATATACTAGACTACGGTATTTTCTTTCTTTTTGTTCTTTTTCAATTGGAAGGCATTTGTTGAACTCAAAATAAAAATGACAGTTGCAGGTTTGAAGAAGGGGGGAAGGGGGGGGGGGGGGGGGCTAGTCCTATCACTGTAACCACAAAAAGAAATAAGATTCGTCACACTTAGGTCATTGGAGTTTTTCACAAAGTTTCGACAAGGTCATTCTTGGAGGAAGCAGTACATCGCGAAAAAAATCCTCTCAACAAATAAATAAATAAATAAATAAATAATTCCGGCAGAAGTAAGAACTCAAAACTAGAAGTAAACGTACCCTTGTTTCGAAGAATCTTTCAAGAGTGTTCAGGTCGTCTTTCCATGACGCCTCTGGAAGAGAAAAAAAAGTTGAACTTAGTCTTGAACAAAGAAACTACAGAAAAGAAGTTGAATTTGAAAAGTGAACAGGGGGAGGGCATCGGTAACATCAGAAGAAAAGGGAGGGGTGGGTGCTAACGGTCCCCACGTCAATTTTTACCTATCAAGTATGAATAGAAAGAAGCACACGAGAGAATACAAGTCACTGTTTTACGAGAACTATCATTCAGCTTGCTCTATTCGCTAAATGAAACAGGAATGATTAAGGAGGGAGTATATTAAGAATACAAGACAAAGGGCGCTAAATAATTAAGGGAATTCAAATGGACAATTGCCTTTAAAGTAGCTAAGGATTTGCGCTAAAAGCTATCAAATATCTAAATCACGAACGTTATTTAATCGTTCAAACCTGGATAGCAATTGAACAATTACGTTGAGTGCTGATTGCCAAACCCCGATGTAACGAAGATTCTGGTCGTTTTCCTACAAATTTGTTATAACGGGCTTTCGTTTATAACGAGCCTTCGTTATAACGAACATATTTTCCCAGTCCCTTGGCAATTCGTTACATCGGGGTTCACGGTATTCAACTAATATTACAAACCTTGTCCGTGTGTTGGCTTAACGCTGAGTCGTAGTGCAGTGTACGACGAATCCAAACCGACGACGTACTGAAGATTTGTGCAGAGATGAGGATTTGTAGTGGGCGGGGTGACCTTGAACACCAAGCAACTCAATTCGTTCCTCACCAATGTAAGCTGCGAAAAGAGAACAACAGTTATGGATGGAATCCTTAAAGGAGCTATTTCACGTATTTCAGTCTTGCGTGGCAAACGTAACAGATGTGTTGAAATCAGAGAAAACCCAAGAAGAGAGCAGTTTTCAACTGTCGAAATTAACGTTGTGTTTGCTTTTATGTTCGCTCTGTAATTGGCTAAAAAACATGGTGCCACTTTCTCAACCACTCAGATGTACAACCAAAACCAATCGTGACTTGTTCGCACGCGTTTGGCAGCGCTTAACTCAAAATACTTGTATTTGCTTCATTTTGTGTTTTGCTTTTGTTGTGATAGGTCATAATAATTACTTTGGTTTGATTCTACAACACTCGTTTGGAAACCGCTTTATTGGTCAATTTTGCTCAAAATTACTCTACTGGCTTTCTGAAACCATGATTAATTAAGTGTGTTTATCTGCGAATGGCCAGGATGAAAATCGAATGCAGCTTGAAAAAATTGGGCCAATTTTTGTCAAGTTCATCCCTTGTTTAGGAAAAATCGCTAAAAACCAATTACGGTTTGTTCTACCTTTTGAGACAAATCACTGGATATCTTCCTCTTTGTGTTGTAGGAGGGTCCCCAACAGATTTTTCGGTATCCGGGATTTGGCTTATTTGAAGACTGGGATTCGGGATTTCAGAGGAAAGGGTGGGGGGGGGGGGGGGGGGTGCGGCGAGATGCAGGATTGCAATTATGAACGGGATACGGGATTTAGCGGTCAGTTACGATGGGAGATTCGGGAAATGTTGTGAATAGAACAGGGATCCGGTAACGAAATCTGGAAAATCCTTTCATTTTGACTTAAGACAAGTTACCCACAATTTCTTCTACCCTGTCACGTGCCTATTTTAACCGTATCACTTCTCTTATCCCACCATCTTCCACTGGTTCACTGAAGATGAGGGAATCGGGAACGGCTGTAAGGCGCTTTTTAAAACGTAAGTTAGGGATCGGAATACGTCAATAAAACCGTCGGGATTACGAGATTGAGGGAAAATTTTGGTCGGGATGACGGGGTTGATGAACCCTATTGGGGAACCTCTTCTAGGAGCATTTCTTGTAGAGGAAGGAGTACTTAGTTTTAATTTCAGCACTGTTTTGACCCAAAAAACGTTGAACTCTCAATGACATAGCCCCTTAAAGTGACACTGTAACCAATTTTTAGGAAAACTTTGAAAAGCCAAAAGAAATTCTAATAAGAGGAAACCCAAACATACTGGTTGCGTTTCATTTAAACCTACTCTACCAGTTCTCTGAGACTGTAATTAAAAGCGTTTGGCTGCGGATCGCTAGGATGGAAATGGATTGCAACTTAAAAACATTACGTTGATGTTTTCAAGTTTTTCCTTTGTTTCTTGGAAAAATCGCCAAAAACTGACTATGGCTTGTTCTTCCTTTGAGGAAATCATTTGACATTCTAAAAGTATTCTGTGTACGAAGAAAGGCATTTAATTTAATTTTCAGTACATTTGTCACCCCAAAACGTAAAAATCCCCGTCACAGTTCCTTTAAGTATGACCACTCAAATAAAAGCAAAGCTACGTAGCATTGTCTTACCGTGGTTTTGTTTATAATGCTCTTTAAGGCGGTTTTATACTTGTAAGTTGCTACTCTGTTGCTAGAATTATTATCTGTAAGCATTCAAATGAAAGCTACTGAGCAGACAATTTCTGAGGTACTATTAACTGCCCTGTAAGCGGCGGCTCGGGAGACTTTTGGCGCTTCCTGTCTCGCGAGTATTCGGCGAGTTCGGCGCGCGTTTTTGCAATTACGATTTTAAGAGATAAAAGTCTCCGTTTATGTCTAAAGATGGACTGGCCCTACGTATATTACATCCTCTTTGCTTACCGAATCTTCACTTTGAATGACACGAGTAAGATGTCGTTTCAAGTGCATACAGCAAAAGAATCTTTCCAGAGGAGACATCATGACTGGGGGACCACGCCTCGCCGTTGAAGGGACAGGTACCGGGGTACACAGCTTTGTGAACGCTGCATGTGATAAAATGGTTGGCGCAGTAGCCGCCCACGATCTTGCAGTCAGCGGTCGTGGTGGAGTGGTCGGCTGCTTTAGTCCAGTCCCTGACGGAGCTTGAGGAGTTGGTGATGGCCTGAGAATAACAACACAAAGAGGGAAACAGGGAGCGCGTTTTATTTGTATGGAACAGCCAGTTGTTCCGGTGAGAAGTCAAAATAGAGCAGTCCTTTTAACTAGAAGTTCTCGCAAAGAAAGGAATACCTTTAGAGCTGTTCCTTTTTTTCGTTGTTTTACCGGAATTATCGAAATGCCACTGTAGCATTTGCGACTGACATAACACTAGTATCATCGTTATACTCCTTCAAGACATACTCAGTTTGTTTGAAAAAAAAAACTGGACTGCATTTGGCGGAAAATCCTAGCCAGTCTTTCAATAGAAATGGAATGCGCTCTGTGCCAAATGGTACAGGCACGTCCTTTGCCATTTTGTTTGTACAAAAATTGGACTGTTCCATTTGGTGGAAAATTCCCACCGGTTCAGTTTCCATTTTTTTTAAAAAAAGGAAAAAAGTTACACCAAACTGTGATTTTAAAATACAGCTCCGGGTCTGAAAAGTTACTGGGACTTTCTAAAAATGGGTACCAGGTCCACGATATTCAAGTTTCTTAAGGAATTTGCCTACTAGTACAGGGGTATTTTTGCGCGGTTTGGGACTATGTAGAAAAAGCAGTTCTTAGCAAGGGCTATCAGAATCCAAAAAGACAATTGGGAGTAACCACGCATTTTTCAAAGATGATTGAGCTTAACTTTGGAAAGAAATTGCCATACATTCTTTGTATTTTGAAGCTTTTTTCTAGAATTATCTTTAAAAAATGCGTGGTTATCCACATTTGATCTGCATTTTCCTCCATAGTCATAACCTTCGGAAAAATACATCAGTATTCGGAGGCACCGTCCTTAACCAATCTTCATAGTTGTCGATAGTTTCTCTTTTCATTGGTACTTATCATGTTTTACAGTTTGAGACTCACTATGCACAAGTTCGTCCATATACTTTACATTTAATGGTCTTGCAAAACACAAAACTGGATTACTTTAATTCCATGATTCTCCAAGACAATTAAAGATTTTCGATCATCTATGCTGACCAGATGTTCCAAAAAACTGTCAACAGATTTGTTTCTTGTTACGCTATTATTTTCCATTATCAGTATCCAATTTATTTTGCTCAATGAACGTCATTTTCCATGACTTTCTAAGCCTGGAAAACGAAATTTTAAAATTTCAAGGCTTTCCAGTTTTTTTTTCCATGTGTGAGTCGACACAGAAAAACAGCAAAAACAATTACAGCAACTGAGCTACTTAAGGCTGTCAGTTTCTTTCAAATTCTCATAAAAATACCTGTACTTTGTAGCCTGGCCAGTACCGGTGAACTGCGGAGACATGGGCCATGACCCTGGTGATGTAATAGGCACGTTGTGAGAGAGTGCTGGAGACGACCCGCCTAATGATGGAGACGGAGTGGCAAACTGGTGACTAGTCGCCGGGGACGGCACAGGAAGACCGGCAGAGCCCACAGGAGACTGGGCAAGACCTTGAGGTGCGGCCGGTGAAGGTTGAAGAAGAGCTGAGAGCTGTGCAGCTGCGGTCAGTAGAAATAAAGAGTTGTATTCGTGTGCTAATGGAGGGAATAATCACTCGAGAATTCCTTGTAGTCTGCAGTAAACCGTGGCTCTTGTGGCGTAACAAAATTCTTACAAGTTTTACCTCCAGATTTTTTTCCGACGTTTTATCCTTTTTCTGTCGAAGTATGTGTAGAAAAAGAAGGGCAACAAACCCTTTTCACTACGTTCTGCTAACAAGCCAATTTCTTTCGAAAAGAACTTTTCTTTTTTCAAAACCCTTTCACTGCCTTTTCGCTTAATTGTACCGCATTTGGAAGAATACTAAAGCAAACTACCACTAGCTTTTAATCCATATTTTGTCACAGACAAAGCTATTGATTACCCAGCTTGCACGGGTCTTCTATAGCTCAGTGTTTAGCTCACGGGTTCAATTACCATCAGTTCTCATTCTCGTGACAAATTGTGACAGGATGTGTTCGCTTAGCCCTTTAAGCTCCAATATCAACGTACATATTCTCCACACTGTTCCCCATATGTTTCTTACGGTAGTAATTAGGAGAATTTGTATAAACATCAAGACATTTTGTCTTTGGTGATCGCCTTGTTTATTCTCATGTCCTGTATGTTTGACCAAGTAATGATGTTGTAAGGAGAAATTAGACGTTTGTCACTATTGGGGCTTAAAGGGTAGACTGCGAGTAGTCTAATTTTGGCGATGGCGATTGTGGGGCGGGCGAAATACACACACGCGCGCGCGCGAAATTTCGAGAAGACGCGAAAATTAGAGACTACTCGCAGTCTACTTAAAGGGTTAATATGTGAAGTAAAACTTACTAAGGCAGCAAAAGGGTTTTAAGGAAATAACAGTATCAATTAGCGCGATGAACATTTGTGACCATTTTTTAGCCACAAAAACCTCGTGTAAAAATTGTACCTGCTTTACACGCTTGAAAATAGCAGCAGCAAAAATAACAATCTGGCATTTTGAAGAATTCAGCGGGCGTCTTGGATATGCTGTTGAATACTGATTAAAAGCGGCAGCTTACAATATCAAAACAAACTGAGCATCCGCGAAAAAACGTGTATTTGACATTTTGAAGAATTTAGCGGGCGTCATGGATGTGCTATTCAACTAAAAAGCCAGCTTACGATACCGAAACAAAGGATCAGCAAGAGTACGTAAGTACGCATTTGCGAGAAAAGCACGTAATGCGGAAAACAGAGACAAGGTAAAGGTGAACGAAATCCACTGTACGCCAGACACTGAAACAGAAAGTAGGATATAACTTAATGAAAGAAAGACCTGAGGGATCGGAAAGGAAAATGAAGTGATAAAATAGAAAAAGTGATCACAGCATGTTTATGGTAGAGTCAGTCCTCAAGTGATGCAATGTTGTTCTATCTTCTGAGTCTGTGGACGGTGTCTCCTAATACAGATGTATTTTTGCAAAGGCTATGACTATGGTGAAAAAATAGATCGTAGCAAGGGTTATTGGAATCCAAAAAGAATAATGCGGGTAACCGGGCATTTTTCAGAGATAATGAAGCAACCACAATTCTAAAAAAGCGTTAAAATACAAAGAATTTATGGCAATTTCTTTAAAACTTTAAGCTCAATTATCTCTGGAAAATGCGTGGTTACCCCCATTTTCTTTTTGGATTCTGATAGCCCTTGCTAAGATCTGCTTTTTCCACCTAGTCATAAACCGCGCAAAAACATTGTTGTATTAGGGGGCAAATTCCTTAAGAAACCCGAATATCCCGGGATGCGCAAAATGTATGTGCAGTAACAAAAGGAGGCACCGTCCTAAAGTGTGATCATTCAAATGAAAGCTACCAAGCAGTACTTTCCTGTGGTACTGTTTATTATGCTGTACAAGGTGGTTTAACTTTTGAGTCTGTGGATGAAATCTTAAAGTGTGACCATTCAAATGAAAGCTACTGAGCAGTACTTTCCTGTGGTAATGTTTATTATGCTGCACGAGGTGGTTTAACTTTTGAACCTGTGGATTAAATCCTTAAGTGTGCATATTCAAATGAAAGCTACTGAGCAGTACTTTCCTGTGGTGCTGTTAATATTATGCTGTACAAGGTGGTTCTATCTTTTGAGTCTGTGGACGAACTCCTGAAGTGTGATCATTCAAATGAAAGCTGCTGAGCGGTACTTTCCTGTGGTGCTGTTTATTATGCTGTACAAGGTGGTTCTAACTTTTGAGTCTGTGGATGAAATTCTTAAGTGTGACCACTCAAATGAAAGCTACTGAGCAGTACTTTCCTGTGGTGCTGTTTGTTATGCTGTACAAGATTGTTCTATCTTTTGAGTCTGTGGACGAACTCCTGAAGTGTGATCATTCAAATGAAAGCTATTGAGCAGTACTTTCTTGTGGGGCTGTTTGTTATGCTTAACAAAGTGGTTCTAACTTTTTAAGTGTGTGGTTCAAATCTTCAAGCATGTCCATTTCTGTGCTGTGGTGTTGTTTGTTTCGCCTGCTCGATTTGTTCTCAATGAAAAGGAAAATGGTAGCCAAGTGCACGCCATAGAAACAGTTTACCGTGTCACGACAAACTTTCCGTGCCACATGATTCAAAAGGCAAGTTGAATTGGAACTTCCCTAGGCGAAACAGGTCATCTGCTCGCCAATTTGTCAGCAATGTTTGCACTTTGTCGCCAAAAAGCCGACTTTCGGCAAGTCATCCAATTGACCACTGCGTCTCCATGTGCGGTGTAAAAAGAAGGTAAAAGGTAAAAAACAAAAAAAAACTTGCCCAAGCCAAACAAGCTGCGAAGGTGAAGAAAACAAGCAACGTATGAACATACGAACGAAACACACAATGCACGTACGTAATGCATAGAGCTTACTTTAACCGATTACTTCACATGGCAAAGTAAAATTAAATCAACTCTGAACTTAATTACAAAAATAAATAAATATATAAATAAATTACACAATAACATAGTACCTTTTCCCCTCAAATAATCGCAGGGGGCTACATATTTCCCTCAAAAGGGGGCACTTAATCAGTGGAGGCAGTTGTTCAAAGTTAAGCTGTACAAAGTTTTAGGGGCAATTGAGGGACAGGTAATTCGCGATTTTTATGGTTAAAAACCAAACAAACGAACAAACAAACAAACAACAAATAAGGGCGGGAATGGGGATGTCTACTAAAGACCTATCTTCCTTAGAAAGCCAAGGACCGAAAAATTTCAAAATTGTCAAATCAAAAGGAACGACTTCTTTTGGCATTTTCAAAGTGATACAAGGAAAATTTCGAGGAATGGTGATCGTCAAGTAGATCCGATATTTTAACTTTTGACCTTGGTTGCCTTTGGTATCAATACAAACTCACCCGGTGAGCCGACACCGTAAATATTACCCGGACTGTTGACATTAGGCGATGCAGAAAACGGTGAAGGGACATTGACCGAGGCAGACGGAGCCTGGGGCGAGGTGCGAGAGATCATGGGTGATGCACTCAGGTTAGATGCGCTCGGCATCGGCTGTGGTGACGTAAACTGCGGATCCATGACGGGTGTGTCTGTCTCCATGGTGATGGGCGAGGGCGGAGCTTCGTCATCTGCGGTGGAGGCATGACGGGAAGTTATTCCTCCGACTTTGGCGACTTCATCCACGTACAGTTGAAGGAATACCTTGGAAGACAGAAAAATGGTACCTTGAGGCGTACTTGTTTGCCTGCTGACTAACACCCGAGGGGGTACCTCTGGGACTGGATTAAAAACTTTATAACTGAAACGTAGATGGTGATTGAAAATCTACGATGCAAAACGTACCTTCAGATTTTGAATTGAAGATAGACAAATTTTGATCTTGCTGGGATCCGCTATGCTGTGTGAGGCATCTATGAAATAAAACAGGTGACTCGATCAGCTATGGTTTGTTTACAACTCGTGAAAGATTGCCCTCAGTCATCGATCGATGTAACATAAATTGGCACATGTAAGCCACTCATACTGATCCAAAATTTTCATTCCAAATTAGGGTTATGGCTTATCTGCGAGGACATCTGCAAGTAAGTGATATTTTTACCCCGCCGTCAGCAGGAGGTCTAGTAATCCCCTTCTTTTTTCCGTGGTTTCTTTTGGGTGGTCACTTGCCCCAGACCTCCGGTTTTCGCTCGGCCAAAGAAATACTCGTCGTGTCTTTCGCTACACAGCCAAGGGCTTTTATCTTGAATGACCGTAACATATTTTACACCCCCCCGGGGGGGGGAGAATAACGGCGGGGTCTAATGCCCCTGGGGCTTTTCTTGTTTCCTATAGAAAACACGTCTCGCGACTTCTCGTGAGACATGGAAGGAAAATGCAAGGGTCTTCAAAGACAACACATCAAACCATGGGTTTTGAAATGAAATACATCAAATGTAGATGGGGCCCCGGATTGTGACATATAGTGTCACCTGACCCGCTTGACCCAGTAAAACACTTCACTAGAAATGATCACTCAATTCATCAGAAGAAAGACTGTTAGCAGTGAGCTTTCGAATGAAAGGCAGGAGTCATAATAGGTGGAAAGGAAAACATACATCAATATGTGGGTTATGAACACAATGGCCCACTTACCTCGGACAGCAACAAGATTCTTCGCTCGGAAACGAATTTCCAGTGCGTTACTGAGCAATAGTGTCAAGGATATCACTTCAAACTACACAAACTCTGGAGTCTGGTACACATACCAACATTGTAGATCGACGCCCTAGGTTTGAAGTCACACAAAAAATGGCAGGGGCCTTGAAGACAGTTCGTTATACCTGGTTGTTTATTTTATTGGGGGGAAGGAAGGTGAGGGCGCCGCCATACTTACGTCAGTGCGGTCCCTGGTTTAGTACCTCTTAGGGTGTTAAAATCTGAAATGAACTACTGCTGTTAAAATCATGGTACCTTTAAGGAAAGAAGCCGGGAAAGACAGTTGACACGGGGAAGAAAGAACTGACACTGAAAGACAACTGGCACTGGAAATAGTTTTCAATGAACTTTAGTTGTAGCAATTTTAGTAATATTAGTTTGTATGAAAGTGGTATACATGTGCTGTAATTTTAGATTATTATAACACGTTCAAGATGTTTACTATTACAATGTAACTAGTTGTCACAATTGGCACCTCGTAAATAGAGTCATGCCCACAAAGCAAGATTCTGATAACTTTTGAAGTCTGTCAAAATTTCCGACGAACACTCATGCCACTTTGATATACGACGGCCTCCCCCCCCCCCCCCAACACCCCGCAGGATTATATCCCGAGTTGCTTGCAAGTTTCATCATAGGAAAGATTGAGTGGTGTTACTTTACGCGTGAAACAATACCTGACAATTAGAATAGAATAAGTATGTAATAGCGCCTAATTCTTTAGTATCTATATTTGCATGGGTCAACAAGGAGGTCACTCTAAACGTTTAGCTCTTAAGTTGACAAAAAGGGAAACTTTAAGCAAATAACACAAAAGATACGAGTTTCTGAAGATCAGTAGCACATGAGTGGACGACTGTGGAAGAACAGCAAACTTCCTCAAAGCCATTAGAGGTCGCTATAAAGAAAAAGGACGAATTAAGTGCTTAAGTTCAAAATGTAGATTAACTACATGTACATGTACTTGTACATATACTTGCACATGTACACGTATATTTGGCGTCGAAAAATTAATTGGTTCAAGTTCCAAATGAGTTCGAGTTAAAATCAAGCTGAGTTTTTACTATGCTGGTTGGCGAAATTGAAATTTAAACGAAAATAAATAAATAAATAAATAAATAAACACTTTCTTTCAGTAGGGTGCATAATTACAGTCAAACTGTAGTCTCCCTTATGGCCCTACGAAAACGTCCAGGTCGAGTTGGAATTTGGAAATGTTGGTTTTTATGGAGGGAGGAAAACCGGAGTACCCGGAGAAAAACCCTCGGAGCAAGGACGAGAACCAACAACAAACTCAACCCACATATAACACCGGGACCGGGTATCGAACCCGGGCCACATTGGTGGAAGGCGGGTGCTCTCACCACTGCGCCATCCCTGCTCCCTTAGAGGAGCAGGGAAGGGAAAATAAATCACGAGCAGACTGCTTATCCGCGATGAACATTTAACTAAGTTAACAACTGGTTTACAAGTGCAGGCTTAGATAGCATGTCACAATTGCGTTGTAGCGTTCTGATCTTCCTTCGATTGTTTCGGCCTGTCTTTTAGCGGTTAGTCAACGAAGCTTTTCCCCTCCCACCCCTCTCCTCTTTTCTCTTCCTTCCACTAATCCAATCAGCGTGATGGGTGCCTGGAATGGGGGCTTATGGCTGGGTTGCGGGGGATTTGCCAGCCATGAAGGCGATAGCTAGGAGCTGGCTGGCCTCACTGAAGGCCCCTGGATGTCCAAGGCACCCACTTTCCACTAGGTGAGGCAGTTGCTAATGGCTTCTTGTGCCATCACGCGAGTTTGTCCGCCAATGAGTTTGCAAGCTTGGAATTGAAAAGAGGCTCTTTGCCTGAATGGAAGAAAAAACTTTCCATTTCCAGAACTTTGGCCTAATAGAAAGCGCCCTGGGAGACCCAGCCTCGTTCGCAGGGTCTTTCATCACCCCTCGGTTGGGAAGATGAAAGACCCTGGAAAGGAGATTGGGGTCTCAAATGGCTTCTTCCCAGTTCCCACTCTACCTTTGAGCCCCTCCCAGCCTAGACTGCTCTCCCCAGTTTCCCTTTTGTCTATTTGGAGTTGCCTGCTGACCAGAATATATCACCTTCAGATTATTCCACGGTACCCAAAGTACACTTACATGACAATGTATTCCAAGCACGGGTTTAGTGCTGAGCTTTGCAATGGCCGACAGTGGACGGAAGGAGTCGTGAAGAATCTAAGGAAGTGATCAACAAATAGCGATCGTTGAGGAACAGTTTTGGGAGTACGAAGATGGTAATGGGATTTGGGAAACGCATATTTCTTAAATCCATATTTAAATGTAATTAACAACAACAAAGGAGTGCGATCGGACGTGAGCATCTAAAGGCAAACATGGCAATCGCTGTCAGTGCATTTGTGATTTCACCCCATCCACCCCACCCATGAATGAATGTTAACAGAAAAGAAACACAATATGACATAAGGCAATTCCGTTCAAACGTCTTGGTTTGAGTGATGATCGTAGCTTGGTTTTATGAAGTCCTGTAAATCAGTTAAGCTACTTTCCATTTAAGCAGTGGAAACGCTTTCTAACAACAACAACAACAACAGCAGTCTTTGTTAACTTTGCACATGTAATCCCAGAATATGATGTTGTACATACTAAATAAATTCATGTAGCTCAACTGCGCGTGAAAAAAGTCAAGAGAACGATGTCGCCAGTTAAAAGCAACTTGAAAGGTGTAAATAGAGTCTGGAGAAGTTCAAGCTTCAAGGGGATTTAAAACAATCACCTTTGAGATAACGTTTTAAACGCTCTACCGCCTGAGCAATGACGCCATGAACAGTAGAAGCCGGCAGAAATTATTACCACTTGAAAATATCGCCAGCTTCCAAACTAAGGTCAATACCGGAAAAGCGTTGATCGGTTTTCAAGATAGGTCTAGTTCCCGTGAAAACCGACCTAGCCTGCGAGCAGGCTCACTTATTGTGTTATTCGCGCGAGTATCTTAGCGGCGGAAGTCGGCGAAATCGCTGCTCCGCCAAGGTACTCGCGCGAATTACACACTAAGTGAGCCTGCTCGAAGGCTAAAACCGACCCGATAGACAATACCTGTACAATATAGGGAAGACTTTGATGTTTGTTAAACTCCTGTTGAAGGTTCCTGGCAGTGATGCTCTGTGGGTTGGCGCTCAGAGTCGAGCCGCAATAACCAAATGTTAATACAAACTGAGACTGCTCCACGGACCACTCAAACGTCACCTTCAGGTAAAACAATACAATGCAACGGTTTGCATATTATTAACTACCAATATCACCAACTTCTTTCCTGTTCCCCAATGCGTTTATACTGGTGCTGACTGTTTATCTATACGAGTTCAGTTCTAACTTCTGAACGCGTGGCGTTCAAATGAAACTTACTGAGCAGTACTTAGTTGTACCACTGTTCCATAGGCTGTTCAATGTACTTCTAATGTTTGAGTCTGTAGATGAAAGCCTAAAGTGTGACCACTTAGACGAAAGCTACTGAGCAGTACTTTTCTGTGGTGTTGTTTACTATGTTGTACAAGGCGGTTCTAACTTTTGAGTCTGTGAATGAAATCCTAATGTAACAATTCAAATGAAAGCTACTGAGTAGTACTTTTCTGTGGTGTTGTTTATTATGCTGTAGAAGGTGGTTCTAACTTTTGAGTCTGTGAATGAAATCCCAATGTGCGACCATTCAAATGAAAGCTACTGAATAGTATTTTCCTGTGGTGCTGTTTATTACGCTGTACAAGGTGGTTCTAACTTTTGAGCCTGTGGATGAAATCCTAAAGTGTGACCATTCAAATAAAAGCTATTGAGCAGCACTTTTCTGTGGTGTTGTTTATTGTGCTGTACAAGGTGGTTCTAACTTTTGAGTCTGTGAATGAAAACCTAATGTAACAATTCAAATGAAAGCTACTGAGCAGTACTTTCCTGTGGTGCTGTTTATTACGCTGTACAAGATGGTTCTAACTTTTGAGCCTGTGGATGAAATTCTAAAGTGTGACCACTTCAACGAAGGCTATTGAGCAGTACTTTTCTGTGGTGCTGTTTATTATTCTGTTCAAGGTGGTTCCAGCTTTTGGGTCTGTGGATACAATCCTAACGTGTGACTTTTCAAATAAACGTTACTGAGTAATACTTTCCTGTGGACCCATTTGTCTTTCATTTTTAAAAGGAAAAATCAGTCAAATTTGTCTGATTTGGTTGGAAACAAACAGGGAACAAGCGAAAGTAAGCGTACCAAACTTTGTTTATCAGGGTCATACTGCAAAGTCAGCTGCTTGTAATTGTAGGAATAAACACGGCACATGTGACGAAAATGGCTTTGCGAATCTGACAGGGAAAAAAGAAAAAAAGAAATATTATCAGAGGTTAAAAACAAAAGAAACTGTCAAATCATCAGTCCAAAAAGTGGCAGCGGTCGCTTACGAGAGGAGGTCCCTTACAAGAGGTTCCAACAATAGTGATTTGACTGGGTTCTGTACTGGTGGCGGTCATTTCATGAGAGGTTATCCAACTTAGGTAACTTGACTGAGAAAATTTTGGTAGTTTGGAAAAGTGGTCGCTTACGGACGTGGTCGCTTACGGACGTGGTCGCTTACGGACGTGATCGCTTACGGGAGGCGGTCACTTACGAGATGTGGTCGCACAGCTAAGTTCAAGTGTAACAGCCACTCTCTGACTGGAGTTTAAAACGTTTACTGGACAACATGTCCAACCAAAGAAAAGATTTCGTTGGATATGGACAAATTTGTCTTGTGCATCTCGAAATTAGATAAATGATTCATTGAAGGAATCGTAAAAAAAGGAACAAACAAGAACTAACCCTTGAGATAAGCATCCAATTCCACGGCATGTTGATACAGCTTGCACACGCTACACCAGTCATTTAACAGGTTGGTGACCAGGCCTTTGGCCCAATTACCCTCACCATCCCCTCCCTTGTCATCAGTGCTGTTCTCCCCACCCGCGTCGTGTACACTGTACTCAAACAGCACATGCCTAGTGCTGCCCTTTTCACTGACTGACAGTCCCTCCAGGGGACAGTTGTCCATGATCATCTCCAACAGACACGTGCGCTGTGATTCGCCAGGGAATCGCAGGACGCAATCCAGGACACTTGGCTGAAGACATGACACCAGGGCTGGGTCACAGTCCTTAGGGAGGGGCAGGCTGGACAGTCGCACGGCCAAGCCGACTCCCGCTTCAGACGTCAGACCTTGGTGGATGATCTTGTGTCGGCTCAGCTAACAACAATCATGAAAAGCTTCAATAACATGTTTTTTGTTATTATAGCAGGAGGAGGAGAGTTACACAACGAACAAATGTGTTCAAAGTGAAGAAAATTTTACCCACAAGTTTTATCGGCGCGAAATAGAGTTTGTCGGGACATCTTATATGCATCCTTTTTCGTACGAACTTCAAGGATCTGAAAACCGAAAATGACGTAGCGTCCTGCGTTTGACCGCTGCGAACTTCGGAAGAAGCTCCAAATTGTGCAGAATTTGCTAATACTAATCAATCAGAGGTATGCAGTTATGGAACTTAATCAGCTTGCAAGTGGTCCATAAAGAACCGGGACGAGTTGCAAGAAAAACTGCCCAGAGCACTTGACAACAGCTGTAAATGGACATATTGCATGTTTTTCACGTGCAAACTGAAAACCTCAGTAAATCAATGCAAATGTACCTCTTCACGAAGCTGAATGAAAGGTATCCTTGCGTGACAAATGGCTACCACATGACCGAGTGTAGGAACATAAGTAGAGTTGTTCCTCCCTTCACTTAAAACGTCTTTCATTGTCTTCTGTCTCTTGTTACCTTGATCTTCCTTCTCAGGGAATTCAAGCTTCAAAGAAAGAAAATACAGTCACTCAGTTTACCAAGAGATTTAACGAGATTATCACGAGGGGATATGTTGGCCATGCAAGATATAAGTGCACTGGACTAATTATGATCTAAAGGTTGATGATTCAAACCTGGAATGCGTTTCTGTAGACGTTTCCGGTCTGCTCGCTTTTAATAGATTGACACCTTGTTATGAAAACGGCACCAAATACGTGTTATATTATTACTGTATGACTGAATATTTACCTTTCGTTTTCTTTGTTGACTCTCCTCGCAGCTGCGTGAGATACCTAAATGGTAAAGATAATTTAAAGAGTACAAAGGGTCCGAGTCAATTGCCGTAGTCGTCTTTTCATTAGGTTCAGTTTTTAATGTAATTATTACATGTAGGTTTCCCAACAGACAGGGAAATCGGGTACATCAAATATTGTATAAATTACTAGATTTGAAGGGCTGTGTCGGCTATTTTTAGCTATTTTCAGTCAGTATAGCATATTTTGAATATACAACACATACAGGATATGCATAGAGAATGTGGGCCATATTAGAGAGTTACTGTCATCATTAGTCTACAATGTAGAGATGTAAGTCCATTTCCAGTAGAGCAATGGGAGTTTCACAATATCTGACCAATCGCAACAGATGGCAACAACACGATGAACCAGTTAGAACTCGAGGCAAATACTGGTAACTTGTGTCAAGGGCGAGAAAACGTGTGCAAACAAATTATGTTTAGACTGGTTGGGAAAACGGCGCAGATTTTTGGCTCAATCAAAGAGTAGTAAATTAAAACCAAAGCAAATGTAAACTAGAGCGGATTTCAATTGATTTACGTAAAACCAACGCCGAAGTTAGTGCTGTGGCCGATCTCAACAGACGCAAATTTTCCCATGAATCAATCAGACCTCGAAGTAAATACAAGTAACTGGCGTAAAGACGCGGGAAAACGTGTGTGAGCAAGTCACGGTTGGTTTGTTTTTACATCTGATGGTTGAGTAAGTGATGAGAACAATTTTAATCGATTGCTGAGCGCAGTAAAGCAACACCAAAGCGAACACAAATTACTCTCAACACTAAATTGAAAATCGCTCTATCTTCGACATTCAAATGAAAACTGCTCTGCATATATCTTATTAGATGTTTCGATGTGAGGTATCAACGCATATTTTAACGAGTTGTGCTGTATTTTAAAATACAAACAACAAACAACAATCTCAGTAACTTGAAAGAAAATTACAAGCGCAAGAGGATGAGCGCGCGCACGGTACTGTACAATAACCAACTGTACAATATCGTGGGATATTTGTACTCGTTTCGCGCGCTTTCTGTACAATAACTAATACAGTTGGATAACAAAGTACAGTTATTACCTTCAAGCGGTGTGCCAGCAAAGTCGATCATTTTCTGTGGATTAAGAGTGACCATATGCCCAGCTGTAAGGAAAAGAGGCCTCCTCTTCTGGCTGATCTCTGGCGCTGTGCTCTTAGTCCCCTCACAGCTCCGCCGTGATCGATCCTGGCTTTTCCTGTTCTCATTCTTTACCTCGATTCTCTTGGCCTTCTGCTCTCCACTGGCTGAATCGGCTGGTGTACTCGCTTGAGCTGTGTCTTCTCCAAATGACGGTTTCACTTGTAAGAGATGATACTTGGTACTGACCTCCTCGGAATCGTCTTTACACAGCACTTCAACCACCTAGTGAGTGCAAATTTAACCCTTTAAGCTTTAACAGTGAGGCCTTGTGTGCCCAGAGGCACGAAAAGGACTGATGATGATGATGATGATGATGATGATGATGATGATGATGATGATGATGAAGCCTCAACAGTGACGAATACGAAATTTCTCTTTACATCATCACTGCTTGTTCAAGTATTCAAGTGATGAGAATGAATGAAACAACCACCAAGGGTAAGATGTCTTGATATTTAGACAAATTATCCTCACTAGTTCCACAGCAAATGTATGGAGAACAGTAAGGAGAATATGCATTTTCATATCAGGTTAACGTATTGTGAGATATATTTAGCAATTACTCGCGAATAATTGTTTTAGTATAATTTTGAGATGTGGACATCAAAAAGTAAAAACAGGGACTAAAACTTGACAAACAACACACGAAAAAAAAGTAACTTAGCTTAGCAGCCGCACCTTGGAATGTTATATTCACCGGGTAGCACGGTGAATAATAGCATTAAAATTATACTCATTTCAATTATTCAACGATCACGCGTTGGATATGACGCTATAATCACCTCATATCCAACAAGCCCGAAATCTTGGAATTACATTTTATTTCATTCTCAACTTTGGTAATAGTTGCTCATTTTTGAGACCTGCGACACCTGACTTGGCTTCCAATTTCCTTCTAAGGAAAAAAGGCACCTCTCGATTATTCGCTGGTAACCTTTTTGTAATGAGCCAGTGAGAAAACTGGACATTCCACAAACCAGACTAAGAATTTAATAAAACCATTTAACCCATTCTCTTCCTAAATCAAATTCACCCTTCCTAAATAAAACTTTGAGTTACGTAATGTGGCATTTAACTTTCAATACGTGAGCGAAATCCGGTGTGTCCATTCAAATGAAAGCTATTGAGCAGTACCCTCAAGTGGTGCAGTTTATTACACTGTACAAAATGGTTCTACCTCTTGAGCGTGTAGATGAAATCCTAAAGTGTGACCATTCAAATGAAAGCTACTGAGCAGTACTTTCCTGTGGTCGATCTAACTTTTGATTCTGTGGATAAAGTCATAGTTTGACCATTCAAATGAGTGGTGCTGTTTAATATATCTTTAAACTAAGGAGATATTATTTGCTGGAGTATACACGAAAAGACAGACGTGAAAAATAACAAACTTTGCTACTCACCAAACAATAACCAGGATGCCTTCTAAACCTGATGGACAGCTTGTGTTTACTCAGCCGAGATAACTTATGCTCTGACAAGTTAACCACTGGTAAGGACAGCGAGGCGATGACCGGGAGTTGAGCAGTAGACTTCAAGTATCTCTTCACGTACAACTGACGCCTGTACACAGACACCAAAACAGTGACAAAGAACAAGTGTATTTAGTAATGTTCTGCCGGTTCGATCGGAATGTCTATGCTTCAAATTGTCTGTTTCCTCCCCAGCTGTCCACAGCTGGTACCCAGTCCTGTGTTAAAAATACCATAACAAAGTTTCAGGAATTTCCGGGATTTTCAGGACCCATACATGTACACATGTACACATTTTACAAACACTGCCTCTGACATTCGAACTAAATGTCAGGTTACAGCTATCATATTGTGTACTTAGACAATAAACTTTGATCCAAACATCTCTCTTTACCCAGGTGTATGAACACAGACAGGAAAATTGTAGGTGATCTCAACTTGACAACAAGTTAATACAGAGAGAGGAGAGGGTGTGTGGATGTAGCAGTGTGGCTACAGATGGAAAGTTTGAGGTACTTCGACTAATACCAATAATTATGCCATTGCGCCTTGGCAACAGCAAACAATCTACCATCTGTATCAATACCTTGCGTCTCTCAGCACAGAAAGAACCTGATCCATGTTAGAGTTGAGTGTGTTTTCCAGCTCTGAACAAAGTGTGTTATCTGCAAAAAATATATATATATATAAATAATACTAGTGCAACAACCTGTGAAATAAAATCCACAGATGCCCTCCCTTCACATTGAAAATATTAATCATAAAATCATTCTGTACTAAAAAATCCATTTTTTAATCATTCACTTTTCCTTGCTCATTAAAAATCTGGAGGAGATATCCTTTGAAACCCTTTTATTTGGTAACCTATAACACATTCATAGTGTTTCTTATTTGACTGGATGCCCAAGATATTTTTGTTAAAGTCAAATCTACAAGACTTTGCATCAAATACCTGTATTATATGTTACACGCTCATTTTTGTAATAAAAGTTTGTATATCCTTTGCATTTACTTGTTGTCTTTTAATCTCGTAAAGCAAGAGCAGTTTTCAGTTGTGTTGTACAACCAAAACCAAATTTACCACAAAAAACTCAATGACCCATCAAAGTTTAAGGCAAGCACAAGGAATCAATGCCATGTGTAGGAAAATGATGCAAACAAGTAAGGATTGGTTTTAGTTTTCCCTCTATTTAGTTTACAAGTCACAAAGTGAGGTTAGGCAAAGCCCAAGCTGGGGGTGACACATTAGAGAAAATTAAATTGACTGTACCTTCACCATTGCCCAAGGAAACCTGAAAACAGCCATTCCTTTTCCCAACTGTGATAATGACAATCTCAGCTGGGGTTGGGTTAGGGGAAACTTGAATAGCAAGACTTGGGCAAAATCCATCCATTGTCACTGAAAAAAATGTCAACATACCAAGTTTTTAATCAATCAGACCTGACCTTGATTTTAAAATATCCCTTCCACTGCCACAGCTAAACTTCAAGTCTAATGTATGTAATCTATGGATGTTTCCAAGGGTGCTGTTTGTTTTACCCTATATTTAGAAACATTAGATTTGGCGATTTCAACCAGTTTGATCTTCATTGCATTTGCAAGCGAGAGGATTAACTAAAGAACAAGACAATGGAAAGAAGTGGGTTGAATGACTTATTTTATTCAGCTACACTAACATGCAATTGAATCTCTTTCTATTCACACACAAGGTCACAACTTGCAATGCCTAGATGTACTACTGAATGTTCCTGGCCAGTTATTTTTGCCGTGTGTCAGATGAGTATACAACTGTTTGTGAAGTCAGTGAGTTGCTACAGTCTTTACTAACATGGCAAGAATTACAGGGAGGGTTAAACTAAAATGGGAGTGGTAGTAGAGTTGAGTGAGGCAGTAGACAAATTTCAAAAGTACAGTATTGGTGACTCACACTGGATACTTATTAAGAATCTACATTAGTGATATTTGAGAAAATACCATGAAGAAGGCTGTTCCATTGTCTTATAGTTTGAAGCAAAACAAAAGACGCTGGAAAGTTATTATGGTAGACAGAAATAAAACACACAACTGTGAAGACAGTGATACATGCACTGGTCTTTCATCTACAAAAGTGTCACACAATGTAATTCTCCAACCAGTCAGGTTACATAACATGAGGAGGTCCTAAACAGTACCTTTTGACTTCAGTGAGGAATCCTGAGTTAAAGTCTGCAGTAGCTCCTTTATCAAGAAATGAAAAGTCAAACATTAAGTAAAAATAAAAAAAAGAGAAATGAAAAACAAAACAAAAAGCAAATTATTCTTTAGACACCTTCACAATAACAACAGCTAAAATAACCAAAGACCTACTTAGCCACATGACTATTGTATAAGATCAAAAAGTTCCAGAAGAGCTGGGATTACGTACATGCAAACAGTGAATCAAATTCCTTAAGACTGTTTGAAATGCATGCATAATTAAAATTAAGGAGTACATGTACAGTGTAGTAGTGGTGGGGGAAGGAAGGAGAAAAGGGGTCCAAACTTCCCACTCCCCATGCCCTTTAATACCAGTTCCCATCCCTTCTTTGTTGGCTCCTGCATCTATATACTTTTCAGTTGCAAAATATCATGCAACATTCTGAAATTTTTCCCTGTTCTTCCTGCTTCCTGACAGTGCAGACACCTTGGGAATCCCACTTCCCAGCCCTCTTTTTTGTCCCCCCCCCATACACTTTCTGCCCCCTTTTCTCAGGGGGGTCTCACTCCCCTGTTTCCCTGTTGTCCTCTATGCAAGGATCTGATCCTCTTGCCAGATAGCAGGGTCCAGTCTTAAGTAACTATAATCAACCAAAGGTAGTAAATTCCTTGGCTGCAAAACACACCCTTAAAACAGTAAGTTTGAATTTGAGATGATGATGCTAAGATTGTTTTATATCAAAATGATGAGAGCATCGTCAACTTTTGAACATAGGCAACTTCCATTTTTGGGAACATACCTTCAGTTTGACATTAGATTGGGCTTTAATGGTGTGAGTTAAAAGCTTCTCAATATAAAGATCACCAGGCTGGGGAAAGAAAAAGAAGAGGCCCTATCCATATAAAGTTGACTAAATTATGAGACCAACAATTAATTATCTGAGCTGTCATTTCAAACCACATTGAAAAATGTACACCATTCATGATAAGAAGAAGATAAGAGACAGCTTTCACTCCCGGGACAAATCTAGCTCTTGAGTATGTGGAAGAAATCATGGGTGAGGATTCGTCTGAGAGCTATTGACAAGTACTCTCCCATGGTGATGTTCATTACGCTGTACAAGATGATTCTAACTTTTGAGTCTGTAGATAAAATAAAAAAGCGTGACTATTCAAGTGAAAGCCCCTAAGCAGTACTCCCTGTGGTACTGTATAATTACATTAAATATTATGCTGTATAAGGTACTCTAACTTTTGAGTTTGTGGATGAAATCCCAAAGTGTGACCCTTCAAATGAAAGCCAGCGAGCAGTACTTTCCTGCGGTACTGTTAATTATGCTGTGCAAAGTGAATTTAACTTTCATAAAGATGGTTCTGAAATTTTTGTTTCTGAATGATAATTATTTATTATACACACTTACAGTGACTTTAGAGATGCATTCAGGAGTGAGTTCAAAAGGAAGAGGTGGGGAGTGCTGTACACACAGGCAGGTTGGACCATCATTAGTGTCTCCACAGATTATCATTTTATGACCTGCAATAATAATAGTTAGATTGTTACATAATTATTTTAACCTTGTTAGGTTATCAACAACGTTTCATAGTCAACCCTGTTCTGATTGAGGAACAAAATAGGAACTGTTAACATACAGGTTAAGAACATCACAAGTTTAGTTCATCTGTTGATCTCCTGTGTCCATCTGTCTGTCTGTCGGTTTGTGTGTCAGGAAGAAGGGAGTGGATTGAGGGAGGAGAAGGAGATACAGTGGGAGAAAGGAAAGGAGACAGACAGTAAAAAGGAAGGAAAGAAGTGGAGGAAAGAAGACAGAGGAACAAGAAGGCATGAAAGAAGACAAGAAAGGAGGGTGAGAGAAAGAGACAAGGAACCAGGGAGAGAGAGAAAAGGAGTCATGAAGGGAGAGATGAAAGGAGGGAGACCAAAAGGGAGAAAGTGAGTGTGCAAGGACATCAGTGAGTGAGGTAGGGGGAGGAAGGGAGAAAAGGAGGGAGATCTGATGGGAGGAAGGAAGGGAAGGGAGGGAAAAATTAGCATTAATGAAGAAATATATGATACATATGCAAATAACTATGCATTTCACATGGTACTTTACCGTCAGTTACATGTACAGCAGCAATCAGCATTAGCTTGTCAAGGTGCATTTGTCCATTGACAGCTAAATATGACTTCGAGATAGCAACACTTACCTGGTTTCTGTCCTGGTTGAACAACACCTCTTAAAAGG
The DNA here is from genome assembly GCA_964030785.1 of Siderastrea siderea. Taxonomy (NCBI): domain Eukaryota; kingdom Metazoa; phylum Cnidaria; class Anthozoa; order Scleractinia; family Rhizangiidae; genus Siderastrea; species Siderastrea siderea. The sequence continues at coordinate 28,952,329 of OZ034975.1, forward strand.
CAAAAAATGTAAATCAGACTTTATTAGCTTATTGCTAAAAAGAGTACATACTGGTTACTGAAGGAACAAAGAAATGAGCAAATGAATGAATACATGAATGAACAAATAAACAAACAAATGAATGTACACATAAAGTAACCTAAGGCACAACAGCAAATGCAATTCCACTGCTCTCACCTCCAATAAGAGATGACTAGTTTCTTGCCAACTGCATACTCTTCAATTCTAACATTTTCTCCCCATCGCTCAGTGATTAACTGTCTGGCCTAAAAGATTTTTTTTTCATGTTACTGTATCAAAAATTCCTACATTACATCATAATAAAATTCAAGATGACCTATGCTAAAATACAATGTTCTACACCTGTACCTCTAGCCAGAAGACATAGTGGTTGATGTATAAGACAGCTAAATTTTGAACTGACCTGAAATTGAAGTACTTGCAGCTGAAGGGAAAGACAAAATGAATCTGTAAAAACTGTTAAGGAATTCACAATTGTCAAGTCTATGTTTTATTCTGCTCTCCTACATGTACACCTTTAAGACCGGTATACGTATCTTCCTTCAGCTGACGAAAAGATAGCTACTACATTTTTTAAAGAACTTAACCTAATAGACCCAGTGTTTACTCGGGGCTCAGCATTCAATCAAGAAAATATCTAATGGTATTGGAGAGCAAAATAATTAAAGATTATTATGGAGAGTAACTCCATGACAGACTAGAATCCCACACAAGAGGCAGAGTAATTAATTTCCTACTGACAGTAGCTGGAGCTAATCTGTAGTCCTAATTCAGTGATCTGGCTCATTCAGTTGTAGTTGGATTATGGCCACCTAATTCAAATTTACTGTATGGGATGCAAGTCCATTGCCAGCTGGTGGGTATTTATTTTTTGTTAGCCTTGGGTGGAGAGGGTGTTTTGTGCATTAAAATTCAGCAATAAATATTTTTTTTTAACTTTTACTTTAATAGTAGCAGACAGATATTATCACACAATTAATTTAAAACACAACCAGCAAAGGATACGTAGGCAGTTGTACAAATCAACCAGGGGTTCCTCTTCCGCAAACAATCGTGATTGAACGAGCTGATGAATATATTGGGCCTGTAAAGGAAAGAAAAAAGAAAAAAGAGAAAAAAATTTTCAGTCAATCTCAAGCACAGTAAGTTTCAATTGACACCTTTTGCAGTACTGCCAGTAGTATCAGTTTGAAACAAAACTGTTTTACCTGAAGGGCATGGACAAGGGACTTGCCATCTGTTGATGAAAGAAAAAATAAGATACAATAACACATCAGGTTGCACTAATTAAAAGTCACAAAGCTACAGTGTACAGGCAAGTTGGACATTCAGGTGTACAAACAGTCAAAGGCATCCCACTGAGGAACTGGCTTTAACCCTTTCACTCCCAGGATCAGTGCTAAAAATTAAAATTCAAGACAATTCCCAAATTTCATTGTATAAAATACTTAAATATACATAGTATCATGTGAAAGTACTGCTGACAAGGTTTCATTTGAATGGTCACACCATAGGATTTCATCCACAGACTTGGAAGTTAGAATCACCTTTATTTATGTCTTCATTTATAACTGACTCTGGGAGTGAAAGGGTTAAGTGAGGGACAAGAATTCATATGAACATGCAAGTAATTTTACTAACAGTGCATAATTTACAGTGCTACACACCACACCATCAAAAATGCTTTCAATTGGTGACATACCATTATGGAGACAAACAGAAAGAAATATAAATGAACGGACAGCACTGAACTCACCCCCAGTTTCCATATCTTGAACTAAGAAGTCGACTGATAAAACTCTCCAAGGAACGGTTGACTCGTCTCCCATTAGTGTTAACATTACCTGTCAAAAAAAAAAAACGACATCCCATTTGAAAAGTATCCCCGCATACTGTAAATCTACATTTTCATCAACAAACTACACTTCATAACCAATAATAATGAATAACCATAAATGTTGTCATGAACTGTGCAATACAGTATGATAAAAATATGTGTAACATGATAAAGTACCTCAAACTCATACTCCACTCGGAACTTAACTCTTCCATCAGCTGCAAGTTGAACAAACAGTTTCTTAGCATAGAAGCGTATTTACTCATTATAACATATGAAATGGAATACACTTAATAGTCTTTGCTATGGTAAGCTGTTTGAGGTCACTGAGTACAATATACAAGTAAAAATTGCTGCTCTTTAAGTTTATGGTCACATTTAAAAAGTGAACACAAACCTCTGAAGAGGATGAGACAGTGCTGTTAATTCAAGGAAATTGTATACCTTCTAACGATTCAAATGCTTAATTTTTATGTGGGTGGTATCTGATATGTCCACTGGTGGCGGTGCAAAATGCAATCCTTAGCAGGGCATGCATATTACTAAACTGTACAGTAATATCTTTTCAGTAAAAACCTTATTTTGGGGATTAAAGTAAAAAATTCGTTTATTTGTGGTCGTTTTCAAATTTTCCAGCAACATTATATATAATTCCAGTAGACAATGTGCAAGTGTCACAAATACACAAAATTGCCCCATGGTGAATGAAACCACAACTGGGGTTGTAAGCAAGTTGGTGTTGAGCCCTGAACAATTTGTTTTCAGTTTTCTTACCAATAACCATGTTTCCCATCTCAGGCGGCAGTTTCGATGTCACCAGTCGGTGCTGTATGACCTGATTTAGTCTTTGCAGGGTTTTAGTCTTTTCCACAGCAGTTATGGGATCTGGAGGAACAATCTTATCCTACAAATCCGAACAAGAGGTGTGTTATAATAATAATAATAATTATTAATAATAACAATAATAATAATAATAATAACAACTTAATTAGTAGTGCATCCACAAGGTAGCTCTTCGCCTATTCTTTTTACAATGTACACTAACTACATGTACATTGTACAGTCTATTTACACAAAGTTAAGATTTAGATTCAAAAAAGGATAAATTATATACAATAAATTTAAAATGTGTCCTCTCACGTAAAAATGTACACTAACGGCTTTCCGTTAAATGGGTGAAACGCAAGGCTATCGAACGGGTTGCGAACAGGTCACCAAGCCGTTTGAAACAGGTGCCATTCAACAGCTGAACGGGTTATTAGGTATTCCGAACGGATAACGTGAATGGGTGAACGGGTCATGAAAAATTTTGAATGGGTAGATATGAACGGCTGAACGGCTTACTAATAATTCGAAGAGCAAGAAAGATTTCGTTCTTTTGGTTTTCAGCTGGAGTTTCTTGGGCAGCTCGAACTTGTGATGGTAATTCTAAAATTGATGTTGATGTGGTGGTAAAAACATGCGGCAAATTAAAGCTTTGCTCGACTTGTTCGGCAGACTTCGTCTTAAACTGAATTGTTTACATGCGGAAGCCTGCAGATTCTTTGTCTGATAAGAAATGAAAAACTTGTCGAGGAAAAACATTTCCCTCCTTTCCTTTTCAACTCAAGGTCTAACAAGCCGTATAGAATTAGAATCTACGAAAGTCGAGTTGCCTGGGAAAGAACAGGGGGGGAAAAAGACATCTATGATTGCTTGTGTTTTTGCGCCATGTTCACAGGCATACAGCATTGCAGAATATTTTTGGCTGGCACGCTTTTTTCCAAAAAAACAAATTAATTGTTCATTTCATCCGTGTCAGACTTGCCAGCCAAGAGATTGAACGAGTGAACGGACGGACGTGGAATCAGTGATTTTTTTTCCAATGAACAGATGACGCTACATGTTCTAACACCTGGTTAATTTTTTTCCGAACGGATGATTCAAGCCGTTCGACAGATTGCGCAAGTTGTTCGAACCGGATGCTGTTTTTTCCTGAACGGATGATCAAGCCGTTCACACAGATGGATGTTTGTACCGAATGGATGACCAAGCTGTTCAAACGGATGCAATTTTTTTTCTGAACGGATGACCAAGCCGTTCAAACGGATGGAAGTTTGTACCGAACGGATGACCAAGCCGTCCGAATGGATGCAATTTTTTTCTGAACGGATGACCAAGCGGTTCAAACGGATGGATGTTTCTACTGAACGGACTGACCAAGCCATTCGAATGGATGCAAATTTGTTTGAACGGATGCCCCAAGCCGTTCGAATGGGTGCAAATTTATTCTGAACGGTTAACAAATGGCTAGTAAATGGAATTCCGTTCGAAAACGGAAAGCCGTTAGTGTACGTTTTTGCGTGAGAGGTCACAAATATGACTTTTTTGTACAGCAAGCTAAGAGAAAAGTAGCTTAATATTCATAATAAAAATAAATAAGTAAGCTTAATATTCACAATAAAGTGTGTTAGAATTTCCAATCTAAACTCAAAAGCTCCAGCGACCTACAATAAATATGTGATATTCTTAATGTCGCGAGCATGGGACAAAAAGAAATCTGAGTCCCTGATAAGAATTGGGACCACTCATACTCTAGCTGGACACTATAACAACTGAGCTATGTACTGATCTAGAGACTAGTATTTTGCAGTAATACACCATTAACAAACATCCGGCTACCTCTACCCTCTGAGAATAACACCTACATCCAGCATAGCTTCATCCCCATAGCTACAAAATTCTGCCTACCAAAATAGCCACAGCAACCACTGTTTAATCTTTCAAGATGGGAATCTCTACCCTAAGTGAAACATTATCCATTAACTAGTGATAACTACATGTAGTGATAACCATTGACTATTAGATTTCTGAGTACATACATGTACAGTATAAGCCTTGCAGAGAGGGAGTACTTGTTTCATAAAATAAGGAAGAAGTTATTTAATTAATCATTGCTTCTCCCCAATGAAACAACAGTCACTTTAAAGACCATTTACAATAGATGTACAATAATAATAATAATGTTTAATACTTCTACAGTGCTTTTTACATTTACATATGATCAAAAGCACTTACTTGTACATGTAATCATTATACTACAACAATGAATGCTAGTTACCCTAATGCATGTTGGTAGCCTGGGGTATGTTCCTCCTGTGAGGACATCTACTGCTGCTGGTAGGCAAAAGGTGGGTAACCTGTGACAAATACAGGAGAATAGTTATTTATAAGCATGTTTATGCAAAAAGAAAGTATGGAACAACCCAAAAAATGGGAGAGACAGACTAAGCATATTTTGCATGTGTAATGAACTGCAATATTTTAAGCATGTCTCAACAAAAGTAGTACAAATAAAGTTACTTTAATACTATGTTTTTTACCACCTGTATTAAACATGCAAGGGATCACATATCAAACACCAAAATAGATCAATTCATAATTATTACCTGCATATGCATTAAAAGCATGCCACAGTGTGTGATTTTCTTTGCCTTTTCATATCAAATGAGATTCAGATTTTGTTTAACCTGGCAAGTGGAAAATTGGTTCTGGCAAGTGGCTGCCCGCCATTCAAGTTTTTGTTGAGACCTTGCAAAAGGTTGGTCCAACCCATCTTTTGTGCAGTGTACAATAGTTTAGTGTAGTCAAGATGTACGTTCTCTGTCTGGTTTAATTCTGAGAATCTCGTGTCAGTAATAAGTACAGCGTACAATTGCCACATTCGTGTTTTACTTATTACCTCTTTCAGTAGTGTGTTGTTCCAGAAAATTTCAATACTCCCTCCACGGAGGTTCTTTTGGGTTTGGACCCCCCCCCCCACCTCTCTGGACATTCCAGTTTAGGCTCATACATTCCTTTAAAAATTTGACCTTTAAGACCCCCCCCCCCCCTCAGAATTTTCAATGACCTTCTGTGGAGGGGGTATGGATATTTTCCGGAACCACACAATTTCCCCCAGATCATGACTTTTTTTACCTTACCTTGCCTTCACGAGAGTTTCTCTGGACATTCTAGCTAACATGTCTGCAGTGTCTATAAACAGCATGGACTGCTTATCCAAAATTGTTGATATGGCCTGAAAGTGAAAAGAAATGAATAAGCAAATTAAAAATTAGATTTTTACAGCCAAGGAGTGGAAAAAACACTTGCCCCTTAGTAACAATAAAGTAAGAGACAGTATGCCACAGAAGCCTTAAAAAAGTCATAAAAAAGTTACCAAACACGAAATATTAGTAAAAATCACCTTCTCAATCCTAGAGTACATGTACCTGTGCATCAGTATGCATGGCATATGTGCATGTATGTCACTGAAAATCTGGCTTACCAATTGTAGGGCAAGTTATGCTGTAAAGTCAACCTACGTTCGTTGTGCAGTTACAGAAAAAATCCATACCCACCCCACGGAAGGTCATCGGAAATTCCTATGGGGAGGAGGGACAACAAAAGCCAAAGGTGGAAGTAAAGTATGAAGCTAAACTGGAATTTCTTGGGGGAAGGGGATGCAAAACAAAAAAAATACCTTCCGCAAGCGGAGTATGGATATTTTTTGGAACTACACATTACCAAAAGGATGCACTAACCTGACACTTGTCGACCCGATCTGCACTGGCTGCCCATTTCACTAAAGCCAGTAGACGCACAAACTGTTGGCGAGTTCGGCTGGCAAATTGTACAATTTCAATTTTTCTGAAAGGATCAAGAATTGACAATGTTTTTTGAAGCTACATACCATATACATGTTTAAATTAAAATCACTGCCAAGGTCCCTGACTCTACCAATTTTAAATGCCCCTCTTTAATAAGACCCTCCCGTGCTCAATGCTTCTTTTATAACCCCCCCCCCCCCCCTCCACTCCTCTTTTCCATCCTCACTTCATTTGAACAGAAATACTTCCTTTAGAAATGACAGAAAATCAGAACAAAGAAATGTTAAGATAAACTACACAGAAAGATAGATGACCAAAATCAGCAAACAAAAATCGTTACCTCTCTATATCAGACTTTCTTGGCAAGCTGTAACAAGAAAACAGCAAGGTTACTCAAAGGGTTCAAAGAAAATCAATACATGCGATTTTATTTTTAAAGCTTGCCCCGTCGATAAACCACTTGAACACAAAATGTATTGTCAAATTGTGCTTTACGAACAACTACTTAAAGGAGATACCTCATTATAATATGCAATCAACTGAGTTTGAGCATAGTGGGATATATTGGTCGTCTAAGCCTGTATAACTTACATGTTAATATGGCACGGTATCATTAATTTAGCTTATTTACGATCTAAACTTAAAAGACCCAACATTTTGATTACCCAAATTAACAGATCTTAAATAAGTGCAACCAGGATCTTACATGGTAGCCTTCCAAGTATTGCCTGGGAATTAAATTAATCTCACATTTAAGCTTCAACAAGGCAAATTGAACCGAAAACATCCGATTTTATAAGGGAAGTCGGATGCATTCCACACTCGCGACATTTTTCCGTCATAATGAACTTCACCAAACAAACGCGATGAATCACAACGAATTGACTAAAATGCGCTGAATACTCACAGTTCAGATAAAACGGTCAGCTCATGGTAAGTTTTCTGAAGAAGGAAGTCTATCAACATGGAAAGATTGATTTTTGTGCCCCCATGACAATCTTGAGGCAACTCCGTGGGCGCCATGTTGGAAATGCGATTTGATCGCTGGCTCGTTTGCATTTCTAAACATGCGTAGTATTGTATTTAGTTCCGTCTTCAACATGGCGGGTTGATGAATGTCGAAAGAACCCTGATCTTATTTCACTATGGACTTTATGTAGCGTTTGCAGGGCGGAAATGGCCAGTAAAGAAAGTCTTGGACGAGTGCGACATTTTGATCTCATTTCCCAACAGGTAAAACTCATTTCTTGGCTATGGATCTTATTTTTGGCTACGTTACAAAGTTTACATACGTGCAAGTTCAAGTACAGGTCCTACGGGACGATAATTTTCGATCACCTACAAGCCATGCTATAAACTTGTTCGGTTTCTTAAAGAATACTAAGTTTCATTATTTTCGTTATGAATAATTTTCTGCAAGTCTTCTTTATTAGCTTTTGTGTTTTCTTGAAATGATCGATGTTTTGTTGTTTTTGCACTTCCTATATTATTCGATCGATCGCAAGTTAATTGCAAATTAATACGATTAATGGGTGACAATCCTTTGCGATCCAGCTGTAAACACTGGTAATTAGAAATATTACTTTAAATATATGGCACAGTGAATAAACCTTATGTTAAAAACACGTTTGGAGTTTAGTACCTGTACATCCATCTTGGTTTTTTTTTACAGATAATATATCAGCTTATTTAGGATGTAAGTAAAAAAAAGATATCCATAATGATGCTTGTGCTCAAAATTATTTGAATCATGCCTTTGACTGGTTAAAATATAAACTTGAAAAAATACAAGAACTCTTCAGCCAGAACTCAGGACACCACCTGGTCAGACTTCATCCTCTCACACACCCCCACCCACTGCCCTGTACCTCCCTCCCCCCCATTTTATCTGCGGCCAATCAAATTTGGAACAAGTCTTAATAACAGAACAAATAATTGAGGATACAGCCTGAAAAACTCCAGTTGAATCAGATCCCTCCTATAGTCCACTGTACAGGATTGTAAAATGAACGACACATTTTGAGAGGGCTGAATGCTATCATATTATTTTTCCACAGCTCCGTATAAGACACCTTAGAAGTATCTCTGTCCGCAATATTGTCCCAAAATTCTCAGTATCTGGGGACTGTCTGCTTGATCGCCTGTTAGAAACATACTTCACGTTGCATAGTCTTGAAGGACGTCAGAATGGTATGTGATCTGGGTATAATTATTACACATGTATGTTAATGTATTCGAAGATTTTAGATCTCACTTGATTCATACACAAGCACGTGATTGTTTTACTCTCTCTATTTATAGCCATCTACACCAGTGAGAAAATCAAGTACTCCCTGGTAAGAATATGTGGTATTTTTTTTTTAGATGTTATAAACATACAGCTGTAGCTTGGCAAAATTTATATCATTTTACATTGTAACTCTGAAGACGTCTTTTTATTTGGCTAATACATCTTTTGATGCTTTTAGAATCCAACCTGGGCCAGCTTTGATCCAACATCATGGCCAGAGCAACACTCTACAGCCATGACATGTATCCTTTTCTTGTCTTTGGGATGCAGTTTGTTGTTGGTTCTTGTCCGGTTTTGGATCCCTTCTCCTCAAAAACCAACACTTCCAAATTCCAATTTGATCTGGAGTGCACGAACACTTTCAGACAAGGTCTTCAGATCTCCTAAGTGTTTCGTCGGTAAACAAATTACATTTGCAAAGTACTTTACATTTGCATACATTTTTACCTTTTAGCCATTAAATGTGTCTTAAATCTACTTCTACATTGTACATATCATTTCTTCCCACTAGAAACAGACCTATTTTTAGGACATTAAAAAAATGTGAGGTTATCAAAATTGCAAAATAACTGTTTGGGCATTTGTTCACTGACAACAAGCGGTATGATGTCTATGTGATGATATGAACAGTGTTCGTAAGATGGAGTTTCATTGCACTGAATGTTATTCTGGTAATTCTGAGTGATATGCTTTGGATATTGCAAAGTATCCTGGGAGTACCTCCTATAGTGGGCTACATGTATATGAAGAGGCTTTAGCCAAAACAGGCGTTTTTATGCTCACAGCAGAGGGCAGTTTTTTATAGGTCACTGGAAGAAACAGGGGTCAATTTAATAAAACATTTTCAAGTGTAGTTTACAAGTGTAGCTGTTGTTTTCAACCTCTGAAACAATAGCTACATGTACCCTTGTAAATTAAACTTGTAAATGTTTTATTAAATTGAGCCCAGTAAAATGAAAGCAATGGCAACTAAATCAAAGTATATGAAAGAACTAAAAATTTTGGCTGGAATAAAGACGTGGGAAGTTAGACAAGCAACTTTAAGCCTGTGCAAAAATGAGGGTGTACTTCCCCATGGGATGATCAACTGTCCTTCACTTGTCTTTGGGGTGCAGGAAAAGGGTGTGGTCATTGTTCTAAATAGTGTGCAGAAAGGAAACCATTTCATGCAGTAAAAAAAAGTTTCATAATTTATGATTTACAATGAGGGTTTGAACTTATGGTACAGTCCCCCTCCGCCTCCTCCCCCATGGGTGAATATGAATGAATATTAAATGCCCTCCCTCTCCCGATCACAGTGTTTTCCTTGATGCAATGTCCACTAGCCTTTATAGTTAGAATATGGGCTGGTCAGAATGACGAGTACCGGCTTATTATTGAGTGGGAAGTTCATCTTCCATCGCTGCAATACCTTGGCGATCAGGTGAGTCTATGATTAACCACAGCATACTGTTGCTCACAGTGGCAGATCCATAAGGTGTATATGGCCCCAGGCATACCAATCCAACATTGAATTTAACATGTTGCACATGTTTGGCCACTCTGTTGAGTAATGTTGGATGATGAGCCCGAATGATGTTGAAGATTCTGATTGATATTGAAAGGTGTTAACCCTTTAATCCCTAGAACAGTGACAAAAATGAAATTTCTGTTTACATCACCACTGCTCGTTCAAACATTCAAGTGATGAGAATAAAGGAAACAATCACCAAGGATAAGATGTCTTGATATTTAGACAGATTCTCCTCACTAGTTCCATACAAAATGTATGGAGAACAGTAAGGAGAATAATTATGCATTTTTCATACGAGGGCTTAAAGGGTTAAAAGAAACGTGATCATTGTCAAACTTTCAATCCAAGACCATTCAAAATTTCTTTTGCTCCCAGTTGTGTAAAACATTGTTGAATTCATTAAGCTGACACATGCAACACAATAATATTATTAACATAATTCAACAACAGGTGTCAAATCCAGTGATAAACGATATTGAATCGAAATGTTTAGTCATTTGGTAACTCATTCAACATTGTACAACAAAGTTGATTTCAACAGTGCTGGGTGTTGTTGAATTCACTTGTCCAGGCTTAACCCTTTAATCCCTAACAGCGATGGAATTGAAATTTCTTTTTACGTTATCACTGCTCGTTTAAACCTTCAAGTGATGAGAATAAAGGAAAAAATCACCAAAGATAGGATGTCTTGATATTTAGACAAATTCTCCTTACTGGTTCCACGCAAAATGCATGGAGAACAGTAATATTCTTTTTCATATGAGGGCTTACAGTCAAAGCCAGTCAGGCGTTCTTGTCGTAAACGGACTAATGAATTCGTTAATGGAATATTGATTGTGTTCGTTGATTGAATAATCCATTCGTGAAATGAATAATCCAATATTCAAATTGAGCCTCGATTCAATAATCGAATGTTGATTCCATTACTGAACAAAAGCCATACCATTTATGGAAGGGAGTGCGGCCGGCAAACATGGCGGACTTGAATAAAGAACAGGTAAGTTATTTTAGTATTCTAATTTTTGCCGATAAACACGCCATTAGTAGCAAATGTTGTTCCTTTTTCTACCAGCTTTGGTACCCACGATTAAGACGGATTCCGCTCAACGTTCGAGCAATAAGTGCAAAAAATATTTACCAAAAAACTACTCATAGCACGATAACATTTTAAATGCTATTTGAAACATCTCACTCTAGTTCACTTGCCCAAGTGACCCCGCGATGAAATTCTCAAGCATTCTCAAGAAAATTAATTTCAAATCTCGTAAAAGTATGCTAAAACGGGCGCCATTTTGTTTTGAACTGACATGAGGCGTCTTTTTAATTGAAATATGGATAACTTCAAATCCAATTTTCTCTCGCGGGGTCAGCTTGGGAGCAAAAGTAACGATAAGTTCTTCTTATCTGTTCTCAAAATGTGACAGTGCTGCAAGTATTTTTTTGGTAACTTAATTTTTGCACTTACTGCTCGAACGTTGTGCGGAAATCATCTTAATTCTTACTTTTGATATTTGCCGTTTGGGTAAAGAATACTTGTGCATCGATCGATTGATCTTTGTCTGCTGTGACACGCAACCTTTGCATTATTTTATAATCTCATCTTGCACTTTATACTAAAAATAAACTTAAAATTTGGCATTTTAGGAGAAATACATGGCAAGGCGTTTGTTCATTAATCAAATCAACATTCGATTGTTGAATCAAGGCGCAATTTGAATATTCGATTATTCATTTCATGAATGGATTATTCAATCAACGAACAGAATCAATTTTCCAATAATGAATTCATTAGTCCGTTAATGATGGGAACGCCTGACCGGCTTTGACTATGAAGGGTTAAAAGAAACTTGATCATTGTCAAACTTTCAGTCCAACACCAAATATGTAACATTTCTTTTGCTCCCAGATGTGAAAAACATTGTTGAATTCACAATTTACCTAATTCTACAACATTCAACAATATTCAACAGTATGGCAAAACATCCTAGGTGTTAAATCCATTGTTAAACGATGTTGAATCGAAATGTGGCAACCTCATTCAACTTCATATAACAAAGTTGGTTTCAACAATGTCTGGTGCTGTTGAATTCATTAATTTTGTCAGTGCCTAAGATCACATATTAAGTGGTGTCAGAATTTTTTTCCTTTGACAATTATGGCTGTCTAGTTTCTTTATCTTTTAGTTAACCTGGAACCACTGCCAACTTAGTTTTATTTCAAATTGTGGAGTTTCTTTTCATCATTTAAGTCAAATTCTTTATTAATTTTGATAATTGCATGTAAATTGTACTCTAACCTGCGTCACTTAATATGCTATGTTCCATTTCTTTTCAGGTTAAGTCTAGTAAATACGGCCACAACACTGTAATCTTTGGCCTCGTTGATGGATATTATGGGGCCCCGCCAATTCAGAATCAGAATGAGGTGAGTGCAATAGATTGCATTATAGATACTACATGCACTCTGATTGGCTGGGAGGTGTATTTGCATGAGAGTATAAACACAGTTGTGACGTCACAGTTGTGCGTAGTAGCTCAACACCCGAGGGGTTGGGAAAATTCTCGAAAGTTAATCCCTCAACTTCTTCTTGGTTTGCATAACTGTCTCGAACTCTCCCTACCCCTCTTGTGTTTACATCAGGCTATGCAAACACAGAAAATGTTTTTTGTTGCTTATTGTGGACCTCCATTAGTACACTCACAGGAAATGAATGTACAGTACTTGGAAATCTGTCTGGCTGCATTAACCCTTGAGTTCCCAATTAAGTGACAAACTTCTATTTTCTCCTTACAGTATCACTACTTGATTAAACATACAGCACCACAGTAATAATAATAATAATCATCATCATCATCATCATCATCATCAAGTAATCAAGTAATAAATCAAGTAGACATCCATTTCCCGACCCCCAGCTGCTCCCAAGAAAGCTGCTAGTTTCCCTGTGCCCTGGAGAGAAACAATTAAGCTTAAAAGAAAACCAATAAAAGTAATAATAAAGATAATAATAAAGGAAACAATCACTGCTGTGAAGTGGTTTTTCTTGGTCATTTACTCACCAAGTTGCTCAGGAAGAAGACACTTTTGGCCATTGCAGACAGAAAAAACAGGTTCAGTTTGGTCATACCACCAGCGTGCAGTCAACAGGATTAGGATGCATGTGCATTAATCTAATCGACATCAAATTTTTTTAATGTGGTTAAATAGTAACGTTAATTGAAACAAGTAATGGAATCAAATTTGCAATTAACCATTTGGGGATCATTCTAGCATGGCATGCATGAAGACTAAAAGATTTAATGAACAGTCTAGCTTTCATAGTTATCAAATTTCACTGTATAGCTTGTGGTCATGTTTCTTTCTTTTTTTTTTCTTAAAATCTTTATAGGTAACATCATATAGTTTGGTTTGTGCAACAGTTCTAAAGGTATTTATTCTAATTCTTTATCTGCTGCAAAGCACAGGTCTGTGCTAACTCTAGACTATCTCTGGGTGCATAGTAATCTACTAGTGGTTTACACATCCAAGATATGTGAGCCTTGGTCCCTGTCATCTAATTTTTCCTTCATCAAGAATCTTTGCCACATCTCATCTCTCCTAGCCCAGGTGTATAAATGGGTTTTCAAGGTAAAGTTTTATGTCCATCCCCACAGACTGAATGAACCAGGTGCTTATTCTCTGGTCTTTAGATCTAGTTTCTGTAACATGAAGAGTTGAGGAGCAATACTACTTGTCCCTGGGAAAGCCCTTATTTATTTATTTATTTATTTATTTATTTATTTATTTATTTATTTATTTATTTATTTTTGCTGGTATCCATGTACAGCTTGTATACACAGGGCCCAGGGGGCCTCAGGCTATGAACTTTTGTCTTCGGGTGATGAAAAAAACCTCATTTTTTGCATAATACTCAAGGACTGGGTACCCCAGATTTCATGGTTGGGAGTTTTGGGGCACCCTATGATACACCTGGGTGGAGAGAGACAGTGTTGAGTACTAAAGTTCTCAGTCTAAGAAACAACAGAACAGGATACAGAGTCCAATTCCTGCTAATGAAACATTACATAAAAGCAGTGTTATGTGCCCTCACCATAGGTGGACTGTGCCCTAGTAAGTGTTTTAAATTACTCATCTATGTTGCACCTCTCCAAGTTATTTTTTCCACAGTGGCCATTTGGGCAATAGACTCTTAAGATTTTGTTATTAGGATGGGAACTCTTTTTCAAGTCAGGCTGCCAGTGCCAACATTTTATTTCCCATGGTAGTTACAATGGTCACAACATAAAAGGCTGTCATGGTAAAAAAAATCACATTATCAGAAGATCAAGGAAATTAATGGTTTCTCATTGGAACTTCAATATAATAATTGAACACTAAAGTCTTAACAGAAACTTGTCTAATATTCTTTCTTGGATGACTTTAGGATACCAACAATGGCAGACCTGTAGTTTCTCAAAGAAAAGATGCCATTAAAGTTGAAATGGATCAGGTGGGTTACTGGAATCTGATCAGTAGATCCTGAAAAAATAAATTAATTTATACTTAACTTTTGAGGCCACTGCTTGCATGTAACAGGAGCTCTCTCCGAGTCTTGATACCCTCCTTCTTTTACTCAATGAAAAGATCCTCTCTGAATGCACAATTGCTGTTAAAAATAATACTATGATGAAATTCAGATCTAAATGGACAACACTTTGTGCATGAGCTCCCCCCAAATATTCGCCTCAGAAGTTGTGCCTCTATTTAATCATATTCAGTCATTTGTCTTGATTTAGTATAAGTAAACAATTAATATTTTGTAAGTACACTGTCACTACACAATGTAATGTAAAAAATTATAAGTATAATTGTAAGTAACATTACTTTTTATCGTAAGTAATGCGTGGTACTGTTTTAATTAGTAAGATATGTTAGTAAGTAATGCTAGTATTTGGTAGTAATCGTAATGTTGATGTAAGTAGGTTAATTAAGGTACTGTAAGTAATGTACGTATCGTAAGTAGGTAATTGTAATGCATTGTAACCAACAGTGTTTGTGTTGTATTGTAAAATAAGTATCGTATAATGTGATATAATGTGTATAATGTGTAAGTGTAATGTTAAATAGCAGAAATGTATGTTGTGTGAGTTAGTTTCGATAAAGCTTTTTTCTTAGAAAAAAATGTAACAGGAGCTAAGTATATACTACGGAATTCATGAATCTACTGTCTGTTTGGCTGAAGCTCCTAGGACATCTAACACTGTTAGCCTGGATGGAGCCAGTTTGACCAGTGCTCTTGGCTTCGGGGAAAGGGGGTTGTGCATTTGAAAAGAAATAGTCCACTGACTATCGTCAAATGGCCTGCATTTTGGGGGCTACCCCCCCCCCCCCTCTAACTTGATGTTGAAAGATCCACGACATTTCATAATGTGGACTTTCTAACCACTGAGCTTAGGCTGCAAAAACTTACCTCCACATGACAAAGTAATTTTGTTACCTGAAAACCTTGTTTTTCAACCTCCCACCAACATGGGTTTTATAGTCTGTTGCTGGTCATAATACATATTTAAAGTTTCATAGTGGTTCATCGCACAGTTAGTATATTAAGTTGATTAAAACAGTATGGTTGTCTAAATTGAAATTAACAAAACTGTGAGTCTTTTCTAAGCATATTTTCTTGTCTTTTCCATAGGTTCAAACATCCTACAATATATCTTCTGTTCAGAGGTAAGTGTCTCCTTTAGATTACTTTTGTTAACTGCTACAAAAATTTTCCTTGTCCCAAACTTACAATAAATAATAACTCTAACTTTTGAAATAATATTTCAAAAGGATTGGCTGGTTTCTTGTCATTTTATCCATACTATGATAATTGTGAGTTCTTTCAAATAATTACTGTTGACTAAAACTGAACTAAGCATCTCTTGTACTGTACAAGGGAATTCTCCCAAAGTGAGTCATTGAGCTGAAAATAACCTACAGCACTCAGTCCTCTTCGGTGACCTTAGGGTTGGCCAGTTCTCAGAAATCAGTGATTGAGACCTCATCCACTGGGTTAGGGGGATACTGTATGGAGCTTTGAGTAGGACTGACCCCCTCCCCCCTCCTCCACTCCTCAACTCCAAAGCTTGAAACACCAAAGGATAAAGGGATAAATTTCTGTAGAAGTTTGGTGCTGGGTTGATATAGGAATAAAACATTTGAATTTGATATTTTTAAACTTTAAGACTGAACCTGGCATTTTGAGCATTGGCCTTTCCTTATGCAGAGGAATATTAAACCAAATGAATATAAAATATGATCCCCTGTATTATCATTCTAAAAATTAATCTTCTTTCTTTTCACCTATTTGCAACCGAATCAGCTCTGTATAGTCGTCAGGTACATGTACTAACGGTCCCTCTTCAACAGAGCATCCACAAACCAGATTTCATCTTTAAATTATTTTTCTGTCCATTGACAGACTACAGATGATGCAGAAAGCCATTCAACAGGCTCAGCTGTCAGTCAAAGATGTGTGTCAGTCCATCCAAAGAAAGGTTGAATCAGATTTAAAATGCACTTCCCAGGTGAGTCTAATGTTTTTGCTTGTTTGTCATAGCACTTCTTTTTCTTGAAAATTGTCTGGAACAGTCGACAGAGACTGAAGTCATTTCCTCCACCTGTAGACAAGGTATCACATGAAAAAAAAGTAATAATAATGATAATGATAATAATAATAATAATAATAATAATAATAATAATAATAATAATAATAATAATAATAATAGTAATAATAATAATAATAATAATATGATGGCTTTTTTACAGCTACAACATGTTTCAGCGATGCACTCAATTGTAAGCTGAGGTTAATTGTGTTGTAAGTTTTTGACCTTCTTCTTTTTGGTCTTAGCTTTCTGAAGAAGAGAGGCTTACATTAAAGATCAAACTTCTAAGAGAAGAGTTTGTGTCAAAGCAGAAAACACTGCTTAAAGGTATTTCTACATTCTAAACATTCTGCATGTTTATTTCCCATAATTAGTATTAAGAATATTTTTTCAGGCATCAAGCCTGGGGAGGGTGGGGCGGGGGATCATACCACAATCGCAACATATTGTTAATAAGCGAACTCAGTGATACTTCTGCACATTGAAACCCATGAGTTTCCTACACGTACAAACTGAATGAAGTATTATTTACATTGACGGAAGTAAGGCTTTGTGTTTCCCCCTACATTCCAATGCAACCACTATTTTATAGCAGTTTTCAGTCAAGTGTGGAGAGTTATGTCGCGTTTGTGTTGGCTTTGCTCTCTGATTGGTTAAGAAAGCTCGTGCCGTTCTTTTTAACCACCAGACGTAGATGGAAAACCAACCGTGATTTGCTCCCATGTGTTTTTTGCGCACTTGGCATCAATTACATGCATTTGCTTTGAGTTCTTTGTGAAATTTTGTTCACTGAAGCCAAGAAAGTATTACTCAACACCATATTGATAAGGAAAAACCTCATTTGCATTTACTATCAACACACATTTACATACGCGACTACAGTACTAATTTCGTCAATAGACCTCGAAACTAGTACTGTAGTCGCGTATGTAAATGTGTGTTGAAAGTAAATGCAAATGAGGTTTTTTCCTATCGATATGCCTTCAAGTTCTGATTGGTGCAATATGTTGTTTGTATCTCTTGGGATTGGCTAGAGTAATTAATTTGGTTTTGGTTTTACCACACTCATTTGAAAAGCATTCTAGTTTGGCAGTTTTTGCGTATTGAGGGAGACATCCAGGAGGGACGGGAGGAACGGCTAACAAGAGGGAGGGCTTGATAGATAGTGAGGCTTAATAGAGCTTCTCAGTGAGTGCTAACTTAGTCCGTGGCAAATGTTATGTTAAATTTGTAGAAAGAGAAGTGGAACAAGGTGTTCTGGAAAAGCTAAGAGAAAGAGGTAAGATCGTAATAAAATAAATATGTGTTTTACTGGAAATGATTGACCTTCTGCATAAATGGTTGCAGTTGTCCTCTGCTGGTTTGATCGCTCAGAAAGTTGATCACAACGTGAGAAGTTGTAGTTAATTCTGAATGCATTTTCATGCCGTTCTCACTAGTTTGGGTCTTTGCAAGGGTAATAAACACCGCATAGTTAACTCTCAGCGGTTTTAGAGGTTTGTATGAGATTTGCTGGCCTACCTACAGGCCTGGCATCGCAACTGCAAGTCAAAAGTTATTTGACCGAAATTCTTCTGAATCGATTGAAAAACCATTTTAACCCACTGTTAGATGTACAATAACAAGTTCTTACGCCAAAACTGATGCGGCTGCAAGTAAAAATAAAATACCTACGTTCGATCTGTTTTGAATCTCAGAATATCTTAATATCTAGTGAATCTCACCTCAAAGTATCATTAACTTCCTTAGAAGTAAACCTTAAAAGAAATAAAGAAGAGCTGGACACTAGCAAGTCTTCTTTGAGAGATCACAAGCAAGCACACATCGAAAGAAGGTGAGTAGGTGTTGACTCAAACTATCGTTTAAGATATCAACTTTTAGTTATAAAGGAACAATTCAACAATGAGAAATAAAACGCAGCCTGCAGAACATGCGTTATTGAGGCGAGGGAGTCAATATCATTTGTCTGAGCCGCACGGAGAAAATAGCTAAAGTTTACAAGGGTCGTTAGTTTTACAATTTCACTATATCCTTATAAGACCAACTTATGGGTACTGCCTCTCTTTTTTTCTTTTAGGGAATCATTTGTAAAGTTGAATGCTCAACTGAACATGAGACGTCGACAGCTTATCTCTGAGTTAATGAGTGTCTACCCTATCGTTGAGGTAAGACGTAATTAAAAGGCTCATTGAGCATAGGGCGTTTTTCATTAAATTTAGAGACATAAACAAAACGAAAGTAATCACTCTTCTGATCACAATAATTTTAATGGGAGAAGACCTAAAGGAAACTGTAAATCTTTAATATTATTAACGCCCACTACACATATGACAACATTCTACAATCCTGATATAACTGAAAGATGCGAAATGTTACGAGGGTGTCAAAGGTTATCACTAACCGTAAGTTACAATAAACCACTGTTGTTGTTTTTCTTTCTTTCTTTCTTTCTTTCTTTCTTTCTTTCTTTCTTTCTTTCTTTCTTTCTTAAAAAAAGATGGCGAGCTGGAATGAACGATGTCGGTGTTACTTGCAAAACTTGGTACCTTGACAATCAACTTACAGAAAACAATGAGCCAATCACAACTCGAAGCACACAAGTTTTTCTGATGCCAAGTGTCGGCTCGCTGTGCAATCTCATGAGCAAACACCTTAAACTTAGCCTATTTTCTCCGTGCTAGAAGGTGCATAAGGCCGTCGTAAGTAAACAAAAGGTCTGTAAATATGCTAGTCAGTTATACAGGGCTGTATTTTTCTGTTAAACAGTTACAGGGATCAAAAGAACACCTCATTTGTGGAGTGCGCCTTCCCAATTGTGAGTCAGATGAATTTGTAGGTAAGAAATCGATATTTATCCTTCGTTCATTTGCCACTATGTTTGTTCCTTCCTTCATTACTTCCTCCCTTCTTCTATTGTTCTTTCATTTACCAAATTCACATTAGAGGTGGAAAAACGTCCGAGACAACTTAACATAATTATGTGAATCGTGTGAACGAAAAGTTTTCTGGCTCAGTTTTCTGTCCCCATTCCTGCCCTCTAGACCAAAATGTCAGACCAAAATCTCTTCGTATTTGATGAATTTACACGATCAACGGAGAAAAACTTAAACTGTGTGCGTGTGCAAAATTAAAGATGATGTAACTCTTTAGTGTTGCACAAACCGTTTATTCGTCGTCTGCAATTTATTTGGGCACGCGGAGTCAGTTAAATTTAATTAAGTTGCTGGAAAACCCTTCTTGAATTAATATCAGGCGATTAAATTTGGACGAAAAAAAATTTCAACAGATTGTTGTTGTTGGCTGGCCTTTGAACAAACTGAGAAAAACCTGAATCGCAAATGCCGACAAAAGGATCGAAATGCACCCAGCGAACCTTACAAAACCCAGTGAACTGAACTTTTTTGTTTTGTTGAGTTATTGAAAAGCTTCGCAGCGGTCAAATGCACGACGCGTGCGCAGTTCCCGCCATAATTTTACAAAGGAAAATACCAACAAATGTCAAACGCTTCACTTTAACCGCAAAACTTAACGCCTTTTTTGAAAACGTAAGCTTTTTAAGTCGAGTGTGTGTTGAAAATGAAGTAACTGACATCCACAAGTTTTATCGGCGAGAAATTTGGTTTATCAGGAATTTTCCGCATCGTTTTCATACGAACTTCACGCTCGTAAAGATTTGAACTGATTCAAACTTGAAGGCTCTGGAAGAACGGAAGTGACGTAACTTTTTGCGTTTGACCGCTGTGAATTGAAAAGCGTCGTGCGTTTGACCGCTGTGAACACTGAGGATGCTTTTGATGCATTTTACATAGTGTGTTTCGTACTCTAGCTATGGATGATGAAACACTGTCGGTTGCCCTGGGTTACACGTGTCACTTGGTCAGCATGATCGCGAAATTCCTGGAACTGCCTCTGAGATATCCCGTGAGCCCTCGCGGCTCCAGATCCACCGTCCTGGATTTTACCATTGAAAAGGTTTCAGAGAAGGACAGAAAGTAAGTACTAAATAGTTACCAAAGTGTATGTGGAAACTAATTAAGAAAAACATCATCGGCGTTGCGGATATTCGTACATTTTTATATGTCCCCAGGGTATACTCTCTATTCAAAGTGGCGACAACAGAAGACCCTGGTTGTGTACCATTTACAAGATGAAACCGGTTGGTCTACGGTTTGTGCAAATGGTGAGCAAAACCTCCCGAATGGGAAATTCCGTTCGAGGTTAGCATGTACCACTTGTGCAGTTTACTCTAATTTACAGAGAGACTGGAACTAGTTTGACCAAAGGGGCAGGACCTGGAACTGGTAGAAAACAGTAAAAGCAGCGCACATTTTCCGATTGGAAATTCCGTTTGGGAATTTTGAACTACCTTTCAAATAATCCCGTTTTTCCCAGAAAACTTTCCGTTTGGGAGACGGAAATTAGTCTTCCCATTTAAATTCCAACCGAAATTTCCGGCGGATTTTTTGGATAAATGGTAAAAACCACTGGCACATGGTAGGTCACGTGCCTCCAATAGCAATAGTCAATAGCCAATGACAAGCCTTCTGCCATGTTGAGTTAATTATTTTCTTCAATATGTCTGGAGAGACGTGTCGTGTGCTATGGTCCTCTCTCGCCGCCATTTTGAATAATGAGAAGACCCTGAGGATGAGATGGTGCCTTTGAAGAAAAACAGACTTTTTTAAATAAATGAAATTTCACCTTCCATGAATCATTAATAAATTGAACGTGGTAAAAATAATTCCTTCACGTTTTCAGAGCACTGCGTTTTGGGGCGACCAAAATATCTAGCTTTTTTTTTTTAGAAAAGACAGTAGCTCCTGTAATGATAACCTAGCTCGCAAGTTCAGGTGGGGGGGGGGGGGGGGGCATTACAATAGATCGAATTCGTGTTAATTGGAATTATAGCAAAATATATTTTTGTTACTTTTCAGGTTTCCACTGTACAATAGAGGGAAGGAAGGAACGAAGTTTTACTATGGAACGTTTCTCTTGAACAAGAACATAGCCCAGGTAAATCGCCCCTTTCCTAAGTGCTCGCTCACGTGCTAGCAAACCCGAAACCGTTGTACACATACAAAGACACCTCACTTGATTGCTATATTTACTGCCAATGTTAAATCTCTAGATCCGTCAGTTTAATGGACTTGGTACACCCAATCTGCGGAATACTCTCCCAAATCTGAAAGACTTGCTTGAAACGAAATTCCGATCAAGGTGAGTACTAGATCATCGTGTAAGGTGTAGTGTCAGCTCTATCGACACATTTTTGTACGAAGTTAAAACTCGTTTTCACATCGTAAAGGTCGTCGCGATGATGTGAAAAACAAGGCTTTACATACGTTTGGAAACACTATAACCGCTGAGGTCGCTGAAATGCCTTGTTTCCGCATTATGATCGTTACAATTTCGTCATACAGTGTACGGAGACTAACTTGTGCGCGGAATTTGTACACAACGTTGATGTTTGCGAAGTATAGTGAACAGGGAGATTTCTCATACACACAAAGAAGTGCACAAGTACCGTACTGAGCACTTTTCATGTATTATTGACTTTCATTATGTACTTTTTTTTAGCAAAGTGTATTTACATTATTTTATCCACCAGTAGTCAACATTCTTTTAAAACTGGGTGCACAAGATGTAGGAATACAGTAAAAACCCGCGTGTAAGAACCTAGTGGATTAAGAACCTGCTAGCAGAAATTTGTCCTTTTAATACCCAAAAATATAAGAACCTGTTTAGCCAAGCAAGATCAAGCAGGTTCTTATATGCGGGTTTTATTTATTTATTTATTTATTTTATTTTATTTTATTATTATTTTTTTATTATACAACTCTTGTTGTAGAAATAACACTACATATACATTCTGTATCAGTTTTGTTAGGCTTATCATAATACAGTTGTGAATAAATACTGTCTATTTAAGGACCAGACCCAAGTTTATTAATTTTATTTTTCTGCTAATCAACAACTATATCTCCTTCATAGACATCAAGAACCTAATTAAGAACCTACTTAGCCTAAATTGCCCATAACTACCCCAAAATACACGAACCTATTTTGCCAGACTTCAAAATATGTAGGTTCTTACGCGCGGGTTTTTACTGTATCTCTGACGAGTTAGCAGTGTTCAAACGTTTTTTGTTTTTGTGTCCTCCGGAGACTAACTCGGTGTTGCTTATCTTTTTAGTGATCCAGTAAAAACAGCTCCACTCACAATAATAAGAAAGTCTCCGTTAAAACACGGAAAGACCCGCTCATCGAATTCAGGGTCAGGAGGCTCAAGAGAGTCGTCCCCACAGTCGAATCCCAAGCTAGATGACGTCCTGCTAAAGACCATGAACGCTTCTTCAGGCGAAAGAAAACCGGTATTACCGGATCAACCAGCAAAACTTGTTTCAGTGGATCAACCTGCATTACCTGATTTGTCAGCAAAACCTGCACTGGATCAGCTAGCAAACCCTACCTTACAGGATCCACTGGAAAAACCTGCTTTACTGAATCCACCAGCAAAACCTTATTTACGGGATCAACAGGCAAAATCTGCTTTACCGAACCCGCTAGCAAACCCCGCTTTACCGAATCAAATAGCAAATCCCGTTTTATCAAATCCGCCGGCAAGGTCTGCTTTACCAGATCATCCAGCAAAACCTGCGTTACCGGCCAAACCTGCTTTACCAACAAAACCTCTTTTACCGGCAAAGCCTGCTTTACCTGAAAAACCTGTTTTTCCAGCAAAACCTGTATTACAGGGTCCCCTAAGTACAGCGCAACGTCATCAAACCCAGACTTCAGAAAAGCCACTAATGGCGGAAGGTAATTCTAGCTCACTTGGTCAACGCAATTCTGTTGCTTTACCGGAAGTGGATGTTGTGGATGCAAAGCAAAGAACTGTACCTGTAGATACGGCTTTGCCTGTACCCTCCCAAGGAACTAGCCGTGGTTTTTTAGAACAAAAGCGTATGAAAAAACAACATAAAGTTCAGGGAAACACAACAACAAGTGACAAACCAAAGAGGACGTTTTCACTCAAGGCGCGCAGGACTAACACCGTAGAGAAGCCAAAGCTGGTTAAATGTGATAGTGTTGATAGTACAAATGCTAGGAAAGAAGTGTCAAAGAATTGTGCGGAAAATACTGTTGATGAATTAACTGAATTTAAAGCACATGCTGGTCTTGAAAAGTGGAAAAGAGATAAGTCTGGAAGTTTAGGGCCCGGTAAGTTAAGGACGAGCATAACTGAGTTTTCTTCAGAATTTCTGACCAAACTCTTTTCGAGTCTCGACAACCAATATTGCCAGTACAGAATCGACCAGTCAGGTCATTGTCTCAAGAACAGATGCCACCAGCTGCACTGAAGAAGTTTTGTCATTTGATTTTGAGAATCACCCCGTTTTCGTTGTTAAACGTCAGTTACTGCCTGCTTAACCCTTTCACTCTCAGAATCAGTTATGGAGACATTTAATTTGGTTTTAACTTTTGAGTCTGTGGATGAAATCCTATGGTGTGACCATTCAAATGACTCCTCTTCAGCAGTACTTACATGGCATTATTTATATTTAACCCTTTTACTCCCAGGAGTGCCTAAAATCAAAATTAAAAACAAATTTCAAATGTAATTTTGTAAAATACGTTAATATAAATAGTACCATGTGAAAGTACTACTGAAGAGGAGTCATTTGAATGGTCACACCATAGGATTTCATCCACAGACTCAAAATTTAGAAGCACCTTAAATGTCTCCATAACTGACCTTGGGAGTGATAGGGTTAAGTATTTACAAAGTGAAGCTTGGGATTCGTCCTGAATTTTAATTTTAGGCACTCTTGGGAGTGAATCGTTAATGAAGGTGCCTACCTGCCTTATAGAGGTCAAACTTAAATGGAGAGGGGGGTGACCACTTTAGAGGGTCTCTTAGTAGGCCAATCTTTGTGTACATCGGTGGTATTTGATCTGTACATAAGCTTTATTAAGCTTGGCAAGCGAATAATACGATAGCCTTAAAAAAGACTTTCGGATTTGGTAAACGTTGCAAAAGTGGGAGGAAAATGTTGAAAATTGAAGGAGATTTTCCTTTTGATGAACACCAAATTTATAGACGTTCGTATGGCTGCGTGGGCAGAGTTCCTATTCAACTACGCAAACGTCTGTAAGTACATCGTTTTAAGCTCGTATTCAGTCACACTTTTGCTTGCTGACTAAGTGCAAATGTGGGGTAAATTCACGTGTCTAGTTGCTGTATTTTCACGTGCGAAACTCTGTTGATCTGTGGCTAGAAAACAATACAACACGTGCGTGCAATTGTGACCGATGTGCGCGTATGTTTCAACCCAATCCACCCTAAATTCTGTGTACTTTCTAGTTATGTCTGGTAATTTATAAGTTGAATTTGAAGTGAATCGCCCCAAACTGGTTTGACCGTGTACGTCTCATTGTCTAATTTCAGGTGACACCTCTACCCCAAATGGTAAGGAATCTGCGTTGCAACTGGAGAGCAAAAGAAGGGCTGAGCTTCTAGCACGGCCTAGTGTAACCGACAAACCGTTTCGTAGTGATGAAATCCGCTCAAAAAGTCCCTTTGACGTGGAGGGTTCTATCAACTTTGATGTTTGTGAAAATGGTGACCTAGATTTAAGATGAAAATAAGTAGTACGCTACAATCGATCACTAACAGGGCATGAAAAATTTGTTCGTATTAACTGGACGGTCCGATTTAACAGACTTTTCGGATAACAAAATGACTACCTCAGCCAATTTGATCGTCTGAGGTGAAGGTTGTAGAGACATGGTGTACTGACATAAGTGTATAATGTAATTATAAGTCAACGGAACAATATAAAATTTATAATTTAAAATAATTTGCTGCTTGTCAGATATTTGTAAAATGTGTATTGATACGAAGTTTACAATTTTTTTAATTTAAAAAACGCTAAATGCAATGGGCTTTTTCCAAAGAGACTTAAGCCTCTGTGTCAAAACGAGGCTTGGTGCGAAGCCATCTTACTGATTTCATTCGTTGATTTTAGTGATGGCATCAGCCATTGCAGAAAATTTGAAAAGGAAACGTTAAATTGACCTGTTCAGTTCCGTTATATCGGGCTGGGCTTTTGAATGGTGAAAGTGTTTTAATTTTTCAAAATAAACTCCACACGCCTTCTAAAGGGAGATGAAATTATTTCATTGAAAAAATAGAGTGGTTTAGAGTTGTGTCACATCTTGTACAGCAGTGCTCGGTGTTACAAATCAGTAAGACAAATTTAAACATACAGTGATTTCATTTTGATAGTGTTTATCATATTTTATTTTCTCCATACCTTGACTAGTCAAAATCCACTTTATCTGAGAAGGCGAAGCAATGAAAGCCGCTGCGAGCCGAAAAAATTGTATTTCCCATTGTAAGTTTGCCATCAGATCCCATCAGACGATTTCTGATGGGATTTAAGGGGCGCCTTGTCCAACAGTTTTAGGTGGGATAAATCCCTTAAGGGAGTGTTATCACAATACCGGTAAGTTTTGTTCCGTTACAAGTTCGCCCCGGTTTACTCTTGTAGCTCTGTATTTGTTTACGTGATGCCGTTGCAAAATGTCTTGTCAATACGGGTAGAACTGACACGGCGTAGATATATATATATACGGTGTTACTCAAGTTACTAGAGCAAACTTTCTTTATCTATATTTGACGTTATGTTGTAATTGGTGCTGATATCTTGGCGTTTCATGCAGACTTTTTAGCGATTCTCTTCGCAATGTCAGACATAAAGACTCGGTTATTTCAGCAGACGTTTTCGTTCTTGATACAAAATTGTTAATTACTCTCCCACTTAACAAGGTCACTTTTTTTTACTCCATTTGGTAAGAGAAATTTTAACGACATTTTTTGAATTCATCATCACTGTCTCTTTTTTAATTGCTGTTTTTCTCGTTTTTTGCCGCCGATATTAAAACAGAGAGACTTTTTTCCAACTTCATAAGTGTTTTTCAGAATTATTTGAGAGAATTCGGTTATTTGGAAGGAAGTTTTCCCTTGGTGATCAGTTCTTTTATTTGTTTGTACATTTGTTTCATTTTTCGGTTCTTGTCTGTTCTCTTTTCTTGTATTTTCTTTTCGTTCAAGTCCTCTGGTTGCCTATCAGTCGGTAATAATGCGCTGAATCACAATGTCATTATAATGAATTTTCAACTCGTGTCAATAAAATGTTGATTTCTTATAAATTTGACTTGTCGTTTTTCTGTGGATTTATGGAAATTGTTCAAATAATTATAATTGATGTTGCCGTGGCAACAATTTTGTTTCCAGATCTCTTTCAAGCATTTCTTTTTGGGACAAACATCCTTTCATTGCCTAGCACTATGTGAACATCGTGATTGTCTCGATCAGGTCCATCTTATTCTCCTTGTATTGGGTTCAAAGCAGAAGGAGACTGGAGCCACGAGTGTTGCTATGGCAACATCACGACATGCACAATTCAAGGCGCAATATTTTTAGAGACATTCTTGATTTTGTGGAGAGAAGATATTGCAAAAAAAAAAAAGAAAGCATAATTCTTCCCCATTTTTCAAAGAATTTCAAATACGCCTAGCCTGGTTCTTACTTCGTAAGCACTTTAATAAATAAATAAATAAATAAATAAATAAATAATTATAAAGTAAAAACAGTCGTTTAAAATGTATGTCAATATTAAAAAGACGTTTAAAATATTTACAAAAAATACAAATATTTACAAGAAAGTACTTAGAAGTTACTTATTCAAAATATTTACAAAAAAAAAAAACAAATATTTACAAGAAATTACTTATACACTTAACTCATAGATAAATTGATGAAAAAGGGTTTCAGAATTTTACGAAATAGTACTCCAGAGTTATTCATCGAAAAATCCAAGCAAAAAATATATTTGCATACAGCGCCCGTTGCCTTTTATTTGTTTTTGTTCTGTTTGTTTGTTTTTTGTTTGTTTTCTGTTTTTCATTGTTTGCATACCCTGTTAAACTCCGTAACTCGCCAATAACCGTGGACGTTGTTGCGCGCTCAGTTGCAATAAATTTGTTCTGGAGACCAAAATCTTACTAAAAATGCTTGCATATAAATAGATTTGGAAAATAATTTCTACAAATAACGGCATTCATCCTCATATTGAACTAGTGACCTTAACGCCCAAGAAAGCTTTCTCTCTGTATAATTAAAAATGTTACCGTATGGCATGAAAAATTTCCTGGTTTTAATTAATTCCCTTGCGATCTGCAAACAGATAAATTCCAGTAGATTTAATATCCGAAGAAACCGATTTTACCCAAAAATTTACTCCATGGGGATGTCACTAATTACAAAATAAACTTTTTTTTTTCATTTTAGTCCCTTGTAGGGAACTTTGTGTCCTACTGTTTCTTTACCTCTTATGATGATACTTGTAAGTAGCTTACTTGTTTATTAGACTAAATCTGTAAATAAATAATGGAAAAATGAATTATTCAAATTGGATTTCATTCTTCTAGTAACACTTTTGCCTTAACTGAAAAGAATCTGTAACAGTCTTTTTAGAACCTGCATAAATGGTGTTTCTGTATTAATTGCAGAAACACTAGATTCTTCATACTTTTCTTGATCTCACACCACAGTTGCACCAGTGCAAAAAAAGTGGTGTGAACAGGCAATTCCTTGCTTCTTCTAGCATAGAATTCTAACTTCGTAGCTCCGGCGGAGAGGTTTCGCTGTGAAACGGATCTAGCCGTCTACAAGGAACATTGAGACAAGACATGGCGACTACAAAAGAAGACAAAAGTACCTTAGTTATCGATGCATGGGCTTGTCTTAATTAAAATAGAGCGTGAAGTCACTGAAATAGCTTGTTAGGACCGCATTGGGCAAATATTGGTCGATGTGTTTTCGTTCCATAAAATTTCCAAAAAGAATGGGGAAAATAATCCCCAATACAAACCATACAAGCTACTTTGTACAGTTTTGTTGCTGTCATTCCGCAACAATTGTAGATCAGAGATCATGCCGGAAGGTTCCTACTAAACGCAAAAAAGTTTCCTTTAGCGCATTTGCTGTTGAAACTGACACTGAAAAAAGAGAAATCCCCTCGGAAAATTTGGACTGCTCAAGGACCCAAGAACAAGGCTGCGTGCTTTCCCTGAGCCGACATTCCGCCCCTTACTAACCAACTTTTAAACATAGCAAATGGTTCACAAGTGGCTAAATTGCATTGCCCATATTATTGCCCCCTCAGAGACAGCTGCTAAAGGCCAAATAAAAATTTCCCGCATAGCTCACAAGTTAACGAATGAATTCAATTGGTCACCCAGCAACGTAAAGTTTTATTTTGGTTTTTTGTTTGGAAAATATGTATACACATGCAGTTAGAAATGTTTTGAAATGCAAATTTTTCCTACCCTAATTAACTTCATTATTATGTACAAAAGAAATGTAGAAAATATTAAATATTCATGTACCGATAAGTACTCCTTAGCTGAGAGAACTGTACTGAAAGTCGGCTGATCTCTGAAATGTTAAATTATACATACTAACTGTAAATTCCTTTTTTTCAGGACCTTAAAATTGTGACGGGGACGATTCTCTTCAACGCAGAGAGGTGCTTTCTGTCAAACAGCTTTTTTGTTTGTTTGCACAAATTTAAATGGGTACAGGAGGGAGTTATACAGTCAATATAACTATCAACTACCGGCCATGCATATCTGGGTCATTGTGGGACGGACAATTTGTCATGTGTCGCGCCATCCTTAAACCAAAAAACGATGCGTGATGCGTTTATGGTATATAACATGAAGCATGAAAAATAAAAATCGGTCATCATTCGTTCTGAAACTTGCGTCATTTAATCAGTGTTTAATATGGTTCTACCTTTGGAGTGTGTGGAGAAAAGTTCTGTGTAAAATGGAAGCTTCTGCGCATTAATTTTCTTCGGTCGATGTTACTCGTTTTTTTTCTTTTTTTAAAGTCTAGTATTACTAAAATTCTTTTCAATTTGTTAAAAATAATAATAATAGCAATGAGTTTACAGATATCTACATTTCTCGGTATGTATTTTCACTCATCATCAATTTAAAAACTTACCGTTCTAAGGGACTGTGTTTAAAAACGACTTCTAACTCGCGCAGTTTCTCTGCAAGCGTGCAATTTTGACAGCCTCTATTTTCGCCATCGAAGAATGCTTTCAAAGCGTTCATGTTCGCAACAGCAAGAGAATACTGTCCTTTCCACATACACTCATGCACTAGTGCCATACAGTGTCGTCTGTCTTTCTTACAACTTGTCCTCATATTGCTAAAGTCAATGTTAAAATCTGGCAGCGGCATTTCATCATTTAGCAGATGCCCTAGGTATGGTTGCAACACATTCCAAAATTTCTCCACCTCTTGTTGGGTCCATATTGGGTCCTCACATCGTTTCAAACGGTCGTAAATCGCCATTTTTTACGTTGACCTTAAAATCACCGGCTTTCCAATTATTCCATTACAACGACTCATTCATGTTTTGACAGTGATTTTTGCATGACACGAAGCACAAGCTGTCGACTGTTTGTTTACAAATGTGATGCTGTATTATGTGTTCAAAAACTGCGATTGGTTCTTATTTCGCTTCTTTGTGCTCAGTAAACATGCGGAAATTCCAGAATGGGCGAGTTTACACTAGGATATTTGCATCAGTCACGCGCTCCTTTCACGTCATACTATATTTTCGTGCAACTTATCTCGAAAGGAGTAGTCGGTCAAGTTTTGTTACGTCAAAATTCCCCTCAGCAAAATGGTAAAATCGGTAGTTTCTATCTCTCTTTTTTTTTCTATAGAAATATATTTTTACAGTTTTTTTTTTACAGGTTAGTGCTTATTCATAATTTTAACGCAAATGTGGTGGTAAGGTGGCCCTTACAATGAAGAGATTTAACCCTTTAAGCCCCAATATTAATATCCATGTTCTCCCCACTATTCTCCTTATATTTCTTATGTTACTAGTTAGGAGAATTTGATAAAAAATCAAGACGGTTGATCATTGGTGATCATTTCCTTTATTCTCGTGACCTGTATGTTTGATCAAGTAGTAATACTGTAAGGAGAAATTAGATGCTTGTCAATATTGGGGCTTAAAAGGGTTAAACAGGGTTTCATGATGATTGTCGCTGAAGGAAAACTTATTCACTCATATCACAGTGGTCGCTCAAAACACTGAAAACAATACAGTTCAATACAAAACGTTTGTTTATAAATGATAACTCTTAAGCTACAGCTTGTAGGGTCGTGTCTACATCAAAGAGGAAAAAAAGAAAGAAAAAACCAAACAACAAAATATTTAACTTTATCATTCGTAAAGATTTCCTCTACAACGTCAGACATTAAAAAATCTACTCGTAGTAATCAGACTAGGTCTTGTCCATCGTTGTTTTGTTATTGTTGTTGTTGTTTTTCCATCCCACAGGTCACTGAAATCGCAGACCCGCAATTTATGCAATTACAAATTAAGCGACAACCCATAGTAGGATTGACAAACCGCTTCCGGGGCAACTAACGCAGACAAGTAGCTTAAGACAGGCCAAGCCCTGCGAACGTAAATGTATTTCCGGCTGTCGTTTCTCTCCTCCGAAAATAAATTTATTTTCGGCGAGGAGAAACGACAGCCGGAAATACATCTGCGTTTGTAGGCTAAAGCGGGCATGACTTGGGAACAATGATATTCACCCGATAGTCATAGGATTAACAGTAGTGCCCCAAAACATGAGATATATTTAACACTGAATTATTGACCGTAGCCTGTTCCAGGCGTTCAGATAGTGGAGCGCGAGCGAAAAAGAAAGCGAGCGAAGGAGCGGGAAAAAACGAGGGGAAACTGGGCAAGAGGACGTTCTCTTCCCCAGTCTCCCCTCGTTTTTTTCCAGCTCTTTCGCTCGCTTTATTTTTCGCTCGCGTTCCACTATCTGAACGCCTGGAACAGGCTATATTGACTTTATATTTATTAAATATCTACCACTCTTCACCGACACTAAGGTGAATAATTGTTTTAGTATATGCCAAACCAGCCATAGTCAGCACCAAATAGTTCTTTTTTTTTCCTGAGAAATGAGGGAAAACTCGTACGCGAAGTCCAGAATAATGTCGGCAGATACTGTCCTGAGTTTGAGTAGCCAATCAGAGCGCGCAAAAAACACTTTCCACTTGTTTGTTATTTACTACAGACCGTCAGTCGCAACCTCATATGAGTTTTTCTCATCAGAGAGGGATACCCTAGTCCGCTTCAGGCTCCACACCGGTCTATTTCTTTATTTTCAAAAAAGAAAAAATCGCCTACCATTCTTTCTCTTTCTTTTCATTTCTTTTTTTCCAGTCTAAAAGCCACCCTTGCTACCCTCAGTTATTACTTTTTCCTCAGTACTACGGCCGAAAGTCCAACAGGGATATGAAAACACAGGTCCGAAGTTCGTCCTCACAAATAGTGCGTGTGGAACAAATTAAAAAGTAAACCATGTAAACATGAAGTCCAACACTTCTTACACGCAGAGGCAGTACCGTGTGTGTATTTTGGCCAACCACCGAGAAAGCATATATCAATCATCAATATCCCTGCAACGTTTTATGTATTTTCATGTGTTAATAATCGACGGTAAAACCCTTAATGGCTTTCGGACGATGTGGCATCTATCATTCCCAAATTATTCCACAGTCATCTTCTCTAGCCAAACGAACGAGATCTTGCTTGTAAGAGTCTTTGAACGGCAAAGAGAAATGATTAGTTAAGAAAAAAATCCGCAAGGAGGACCATCGCGTGACTATCCTGCAAGCAAAGGTTTCTTAATTGGTCGTCCTATGTTTCGGCGGGCGAATAAGCTACTTATTCGCCCACCGGAACGTAGGGCCACCAAGAAACCTCTGCTTGCAGAGTATCGCGTGACCGACAGTGAACGTGTTCACAGAAATGTCATTGTTCATCTCCGTTCTCAGCGATCTCTTCAGCACGCCGAACATGAAGAGGAATCAGAAAAAAAAATTACACGGAAAGCCACAGATAGCAAGGTTGATCAATACAAGAATATTGTTGAATAACGGCGACCAACTCGGTTTATGACAAAGTTTTAGTTTCAGTTCTTTGTTCTTTACATGCCCTTGATCGACTTCATCCAAAATAATGACAAGAATCATTTTCATGCGAAGGAGAAACTTTGCTACCAATTTTCCTTGTGAAATTCTTGGCAAAGCTCAATAAAGAGATTTTGAAACCGCAGGAGATTGACAGACTGAGTCAAGCAAGAAGTACACGCGTGCCACTGACCAGTAAAAAAACTTGCTTATTTATTTTTTACCCTTTTTTGGCAAAAATTCCTTATAGCGGAGCCAGCGCGCTAGCGCGTCAGCGGAGCTCCATTGCTAAGGAAATTTGGTAACCTATCAAGCCAAGAAATTTTGGTAGTGACGTAATAGTCACGTGACCGTCCGTACGTCCGTACATCCGTACATCCGTACGTCCGTCCGTCCGCACCACATGGCTACCAATACACTTCATACACTGGATATAACCCTGTGCTGAATCCCGTGTGTTTTTGGCGCGACATCGCATGTTGACCCGTGTTGTATCTAAACAAGCAAAGACAACAAAAGTCAAAAACAAATTTGTTTATGGAAAAAGTATTTCAAAAGAATACTCAGTTGTCTTTTTGGTGGAAGGGGAAAAGTTCAATTTACGCGAAAAAAGTCAGGCGATAAAGTTCAGGCGAAAAGTTCAAATTTGCCTCGCCGGTTCGAACTCGGTCGGCACACCGCTTGAGTTCGCAGCTTTTCGCAGCGGTTTCAACGCCAAATATAGCAGAGCTAGTGCTTTTTGGTTTTTTCTGTCCACAGCCATGGTTTTTACGGCGTTCCGAACTCATTTTGCCAGGAAAAACATCAGCATGTTCCTGCTGATAGACAGCTTGTCACGAAGAAAGAAATAAGTATTAAACTTAACTTACCAAATGACAAGAAACCCTCATGGCCTTGTGGATTAATATCCGGCTTCAGATGTCGACATCCCAGGTGCGGCTCCCAGTGAGGATAAGAATTTTTTTTTTTTTAAATTTAACAACTTGAATGAGAGTATTTTCACAAATTAATAACTGCCGGCAAAAAAAAAAAAAGCAAAAACAAACAAACAAACAAAACAAAAAGGTGGGGGCTCCGCTTTTAGGTTTGGCTAAATCTATATATTAAGATGGTCCGAATAGTGCAGTTTTGAGGCTACCAAGACTGCTGGATAAAAGACACAAGATGCATTTGAGCAGGCTTTGTCTCAGTCACTGATACCTGTTGTAAGAATGAAGATGAACTACTGTATTCACAACTCTGTGTATCTTTGTTTCTGTGCTTTTTTTTTTCTTGTTTTAGAATTCAGCAATCTCCTGCCAACATTTGTGCAGTAGTGGCAGGGAAAATTAGAAAATAAGACCCGCGGGATCTGGAGAAAAAGGCGACGCTCTGCTATCAGCCCACATGCCTTTTTTTTTTGTTTTGTTTGGTTTTTGTTTTGTATTTTCTGGTTTTTTTTTGTTTTTGTTATTCTGGCGCTCGTTTATAATTCGCTTTATCTACTGCATGCGTGGAACAGGCTGGGATAAAACAAAAGAACACGCGCGAGACGTGGTAAGTCAGGGCGGCTCACCACAAGCAGCTCACCCGTATGAGCGGCTCACCTCAAGCGAGACATAGCCTGCATAACCGGCGTTTATTTTTAAAAATACACGCTTTGTTTTATATAAGAGCCTTCTTTTTGATAAGAACGTCGAGGCTGGGATTGGCCAAAACTTTTAGAACATGCGAAGAACATACCAAGGCTAAGATCTTGTTAAAGACCGTATCATAAAGACTTTTGCTCCTGGGCCATCGTAGCTTGATCAAAAATAAAACACAAACAGCGGTAATAAACATTATAAACTTACGCATTTTTATATAAACTTGACGTTTCGTATGCTAGTCAACATACATTTTCAAAAGTGACCGTTACAATTTTGACAAACCTTTTATACAATAGTGATAAGGGGTCTGGAACCAAGATTAAGAAAACAATCTTAACAGTGAATCTATAAAAAGCTACAGCTAATTAATAAAGTATCAGCTTCTCACTGCTGACGTTGACATTAAAAGCTGGCTTCAGTTCTTGGATTAACAATGTTTCTTTGATGGTTTTGGTACAGGTACGTTGACGAAACTTTCACCATGTTTGAAAACAAAGATACTGCTAATGGGTTCTTGCAGTATTTAAACAGTCGTCACAACAGTATCAAATTTACCATTGAATTTGAACATGTACAGGACAATGAGATTCCATTTTTAGACATCCTTGTGAAACGCTGCCCGAACAACACTTTCGTGACATCCATCTACCGGAAGAAGACATTCACTGGCCTTTACACCAAATGGGATTCGTTTACTCCGCGCAAGTACAAAATAAATCTCATACGCACTCTCACGTATCGTTGCTTCCCAATTTGCTCCTCTGTTTCCTTGCTGCAATCTGCTCTTGGTGATCTTCGAAAGCTTCTGCTTCAAAATGGTTACCCCCAAGGGATAATTACCTACAACATTAACGATGTTCTAAATTAAACAGGAACAGAAACAAGCCAAGGAGCCCTGTCTCCACGGTTCCTAACTTATTCTGTTATCTTACTTAGGTCTGCAGAGCAACCAAATCTCTCAACGCCTGAAATCATGCGTATACAATTTCTACTCTTTTGTCAACCTCAAGATAATTTTTCAAAATAATTGCCGCATCAAATCTTTCATTCCATACAAGGACCGCTTGAATCGTTCTCAAAAATCTAAAGTAATTTACAAAGCCAGTTGCTGGGACTGCAATGATTTCTACATCGGTAAAACAAAACGACGACTTCATGATAGAAAAACTGAACACTTCAAGCCTTCGTTAAAAATGACCACACGTCTGCCATTGCAGACCATGTCAAAACCATCGGACACAGCATCAAGTGGGATCATTTTGACATTTTAGCATCGGGCAAAACTGATTACCACTGCAAAATCAAAGAAACATTGTTAATCCAAGAACTGAAGCCAGCTTTTAATGTCAACGTCAGCAGTGAGAAGCTGATACTTTATTAATTAGCTGT
The DNA here is from genome assembly GCA_964030785.1 of Siderastrea siderea. NCBI lineage: Eukaryota > Metazoa > Cnidaria > Anthozoa > Scleractinia > Rhizangiidae > Siderastrea > Siderastrea siderea. The sequence goes on from OZ034975.1 coordinate 28,988,353, forward strand.
AGCTTTTTATAGATTCGCTGTTAAGATTGTTTTCTTAATCTTGGTTCCAGACCCCTTATCACTATTGTACAAAAGGTTTGACATAATTGTAACGATCACTTTTGAAAATGTATGTTGACTAGCATACGCCGTCAAGTTTATATAAAAATGCGTAAGTTTATAGCGGAGCCAGCGCGCTAGCGCGTCAGCGGAGCTCCATTGCTAAGGAAATTTGGTAACCTATCAAGCCAAAAAATTTTGATAGTGACGTAATAGTCACGTGACCGTCCGTCTGTGCGTCCGTACATCCGTACGTCCGTCCGTCCGCACCAGAGGGCTACCAATACACTTCATACACTGGATATAACCCTGTGCTGAATCCCGTGTGTTTTCGGCGCGAAATCGCATGTTTACTCGCGTTTTAGCAAAACAAGCAAAGACAACAAAAGTCAAAAACAAATTTGTTAATGGAAAAAAAGTTCAAAAGAACACTCAGTTGTCTTTTTGGTGGAAGGGAAAAAAGTTCAATTTAGGCGAAAGAAATTAGGCGATAAAGTTCAGGCAAAAAGTTCAAATTTGCCTCGTCGGTTCTGTTCAAACTCGGTCGGCACACCGCTTGAGTTTGCAGCTTTTCGCAGCGGTTTCAACGCCAAATATAGCAGAACTAGTGCTTTTTGTTTTTTTTCTGTCCACAACCATGGGTTTTACGGCGTTTCGAACACATTTTGCCAGGAAAAACACCAGCATTTTCATGCTGATAGTGTTAAAATTAACTTTAAATTAACGTTAAACGCCCATGGCCTTGTGGACTAATCACCGGCATCTCACGCCCACGAGCCCGGTTCGACACTCTGCGGGAGCAAGAATTCTTTTCTTTTTTTTCTTGGTTTTTTTTTTTAATTTAACGACTTGAATGAGAGTATTTTCACAAATTAATAACTGCCAGCAAAAACAAAACAAAAAAACAAAACAAAAAAAAAACAGACAAAACAAAAAAGGGGGTTCCGCTTTTAGGCTTGGCTAAATCTATATATTAGCGGAGCCTGCGGGCAAAGGCCGCCAGTGGAGCTCCATTGCTAAGGAAATTTGGTAACCTATCAATCCGAGAAATTTTTGTTGTGACGTAATAGTCACGTGACCGTCCGTCTGTACGTCCGTACATCCGTACGTCCGTCTGTCCGTCCGCACAGACTCTGTGGGAGGGGGAGGGGAGTCCCAAGGCAACCCGACGGGGGTAGAGAATGCCATCTTTTCTTGGCGGGAAATCGCGCCGTGCTTTTGGGCAACCGACGTTTTTCCTGGCGGGAAATCGCATGACCATCGTCGCTTTTGAAAAAGAGGTTTCCTTAAAAGCTTAAGCTTCTTTAGCATTTAACGATTGCTCGAGAGTACTGAAGTTTTATACTTGACAAAAACAAGCATCTAATATCTATAAATGGAAAGAAAAAGTTCAAAAGAATAGTGGTAGAAAGCGAAAAGTTCAAGTTACGAAAGCTTCCTTGAAAGGACTTCATCGCTTTGTTTTCTTCACGGCGGAGAGTTTGCCCTATTCCGAAACACAACCGAGTAAGTGAAATTTTTAAAGGGTATAAGGTACATGATTTCGAGTATTACGGTGAACGAAATTACGTTTTGAAATGGAAATTTGATTTATGCCATTAGAAATGTGTCATTTACTTTTGACTTTAAAAAAATTATCAGAAAACGCGCTCAGATTTGTGACAGATTCTTGAATATTTTGCCATGCTCAGCCGATTTCACTGGCGTGGACAGACCCACGATTTTGGAAGTGTAACGCGAATTGCATTTAAGTATAAACTTACGGGTTTTCGAATAAACTTTTTTCAAAAATGATTTCTCTGTCCATTATTTTGTGTTTGTTTATTCATAACAGTAGGTCTAAGCACAGCCGCAAGACAACTGCACAAGCTTTGCCATCAAGTTTGACTGTCCGGTCCATCTCTTTGTGCAACTGTCGATTTTCTTGTCCTAGAAGTTTTCAATAGTAATAATCTTTTAAGCGGAGAAGTTGTCGCTTTAAAGCTATTTTATCCCAAAAGCTTCCGAAAACAGTTTTGTGCGTTCCTCAAAGCGCCTAACTTTGTATAGGCTTACTTCTCATCCGCATGACTTATGCCGGCATAACTGGTGTTTCTTTGTTTTGAATCTGACGAAATATAACAGCTATTTGAAAAACTATAAGCGAAGCAGTTGTCAGTTTAAACCTATTATATCCGAAAAGCTTCCAAAAACAGTTCTGTGCATTTTTAAAAGCGCTCGAATTTCAGACAATTTGCAGCCGCAAAACTTATGCCACAGAGTTAAGAATGTTTGGACGGTGTTTGTTTGTTTGTTTTCAATTTTGATGGTCTTAAGTTAGAGAACGAAATATAAGGGTTACTTAAGTAACTATAAGCGAAGCAGTTTTGAGTTTAAAGCTATTTTATCCGGTAAGTTATGTGCGTTCCTCAAAGTGCTTGAATTTTTTCGCGCCTGCTAAAGCCTACGCGACATTTCTTCGATAAGTTTATTACAAGTGCTTCGAAGCTCCCCAGATCCTTTCTCTCGGGTAATCCCAGTAAAATACCGGTGAAATGTCAGTATAAATTTTTGACCAGACTAATATTTTTATTTAGTGGCAGTTCATGTTATTTGTTAACATCCGAAAGCGATGAAGATAACCCATCAGTTTAAACAGTCGAATAATTTTTGTTTTGTTTTTGTAAATGAGCGCCGTTTCAAGTTCATTCAAGCGACCAGCCAATAATCCAAGGAGATTTGACAAGCCTTGACAGTTAATGACAGGACATGGAAACATTGCAAACACCGTACCAAGCAAGATGGCTCGTGAGTAAAATAATCAAGCTGTGCTCAGCCTCTAGAATGACCTTTCGAGCTTGGTTTTACAGAACAGATCCCCAAAATATTGGAGGAGAATTCGGAACACTTTCAGGCTTTTTAAGAAACACTTTTCGAAAGTGAACGAGCCAAAAAAAGCCCCGAAATATATTTCAGACCGAAAAGTTTCAGGACTATTTTTGAGAAACGAACACCAGTTTATTCCTTCGCGGCTCCGCTTTTAGGCTTGGCTAAATCTACATATTAAGACGGAATCCATTAGGAAACTGAGTAATTTTAATTTTCAGTGGACAAAAATCTTGTCCCAGAATAGTTTAAAGCATATCGCATTCTTTTTTACATTTTTTGAGAGCTATGGATGTAATTTGTTATCTGTAATAACACCAAAGACAATTTCTTATGGGAGCCCGAGAAAATAAATTTCAAATTTCACAAACTGAAATCTTACGCATAAAAATTTACCTATTTTACCCGTGTTTACACAATTTCTGTGAAATTTGAAATTTAATTTCACGGGTACTCATAAGAAATTGCCTTTGGTGTTATTACAGATAACTAATTACGTCTATAGCTCTTAAAAAGTGTAAAAAAGAATGCGATAAACTTTAAATTATTCTGGTACAAGGTTTTTGTCCACTGATTACTCAATTTCCTGATGGATTCCGTCTTAATGTTTATTACCGCTGTTTGTGTTTTATTTTTGTTAAAGACCCATTGGCACTTTCCATAATGCAACGCGGTCGTAAATGAATTTCGTGGACCACGAAAATACTCGCGACTGTCAGAAAGATCCAAAGTTATCCGGTTCCATCGCGCAATGTTCGGCCAATTTTGCTCACCTGTGAAGTACAAAGAAATATATAACATATATTCTACGTGATATTTCGCCTTGTGATGTGGTAGAAGCCATTTTTGGTTGCAATTGGAACTTTTCCGTAGAGCGAGGGCGACCCTAAAACGCAGAATGGCGGAATGACGGAACGGCAGAACGGCGGAAAATCACCCCAAATCCTGAAACGCGGAACCGCGGAAAATCACCCATAATCCTCAAACGAGGAATGGCGGAAAATCACCCATAATCCTAAAACGCGGAACGGCGGAACATCACCCATAATCCTAAAACGTGGGGAAAAAAATAGATGGCACTGATTCGCTTTCGCGGGATTCATCGTGAAGAAAAACAGTCACGTTAAGCCAAATGGCGTTAATGGCGTGAACACTCGTCTCTCGCGCTCATTTATTAAAATAACGCCTGTTATGTAGGCTACAAGTCAACCGTTTGGCTCAAAATTACAATGCATTGCATGCTATGAACATACATGTTCTTCTCCCTTTTCAAAAGTGTGGAATTAATTGGAATAATTATCTCTCTTCTTTGATACTCATGTTTTAGTCGGAACACCTTCGAATGCCTCAGATATTACATTTCCTAAATTTTCTGTGAAGAATCCCGGCGGGAGTACTCTATTAATTTTAGAGTGGGGGTGTGCCGTTTGGACCCTGAAACCCTTGGCCTATACCAGACCATGTTCAGCTGCAAGGCGTCCCGCGACCCCTCGCCTGTACAGCGCGAATTGTAGCTAGCTTCATATTCCCATACCTCACCGCCGCCTTCAGCAGTTTACTACCTTAAAACACAACAGAAGACATCTGCAGATCTTGCACTTCTCTTCCTGATTCTCTTTTATTCAATTGTTTATCATAAACATTGCATGGTTACTCAGTAACTACTCGTGTTTAAGGGGTCACCATTTTCGTGGTAGATAATCTCAAAGTCACAGAGTCAAAAATAAAATAATGAAAACGATAATTTGGGCTTAATTTCCACGGTTTAACTGTTTTTCGGTGGTCACTCAATCGTTTATCAGTCAATTCATTAGTCAAGATATATTATTCTTATACTAAAATCAAAAATATGTTTTGATATTTTTATACAGTTCCATAAGCCGTAACTTACCTCTTCTACTAAAACAAAGTCCAAATCACAATAATAAATCATATTTATCATAAAAAATCATACTGAACAGGATTACCTTTGTTATCGACATTCCCTATACCGATAAGCTAATAGAACTGAGACTAAAATAAGGGGTGCTGAATGGTACTGTAAGAAAGGCTATCGAAGAACTGTCATACGATATCCAAGGGAAAGTGTTTTTGATGGGTCACGAAGTCTCGTTTTAGACGTTTTAGTGTGTTTCTTTCCGTTTCGTCGGAGTTGAAAACTTTTCGCCCGACATCGGGTGAGTCATTTAATTTACCATTCCCCACCCCTTGTGTGTTATATTGCAAGACTAATTAAGAGAGTTGATTTGACCTGGAGGGTCGTTACTTTCAGGGATTTATTACCCTGCTCCAATTTTAACGTTCCTCGTTTTAGGATTATGGGTGATTTCCCGCCGTTCCGCGTTTTAGGATTATGGGTGATTTTCCGCGGTTCCGCGTTTTAGGATTTGGGGTGATTTTCCACGGTTCCGCGTTTTAGGATTTGGGGTGATTTTTCGCCATTCCATCATTCCGCCATGCGATGCCGCCAAAGGTTCGACGGCGGCCGGTAAGAAACTGCAACCTTCGGGTTTGGCTCACAAATTCGGTCTTTCATGTAAATGAAATACGTCTATTAGATCGCCTATAAGTGCCTCTGTATTTTACAATTTATTCTCGAATCGTTTTGTTATCACTTTTTAGTGTACTTGTTTACTGTGAGGTGAAATTTCAACATCGATACGACGGCAAAATATAGGTGAAGTACAAAACCTCTCGGCTGGCTGGCGGCTTCGATTTGTTCTGCATTGAAATAAAACTTTCGGGGAAAGTTGAAGGAGGTTTTCCACGTCTCTAGCCGTCGAAATGTTTTCCATATGAGCTTCGAAAGTGGCTAAAAACAGCCACCGCCGGCGGCGCTCATTTGAAATTATGCCGGATGCAAATTAGATGCAACAGACAGAAAAGAGCCGACTGGAAGTATGATTTTTATACGGAAAACTTCACGGCTCGCTGGAGGTTTCAATTTCTTTTGCATCGATCGGTGAAAGTAGGAACAACTTTCCTGCGTCTTCGACGTTATTATTTTTCTTTTGGATGGGATTTTTCGAGGCGAAGAAAATGTCCTCGGCGACTGCTGCGCAAAGGCGGGTTGAGCGGCCAAACAAAGTCTGCAAAAGTGTTTGACGGGCTTTTGATATCTGACAGGGCTGCCTCTTGACACTAAAAAATTACTTTATAATATGACCAACATTTCAAACTCGGTGTTCATTTCTTCCTCGAGATGAGAGGCTATAAATATCGCGGCCCATCCGGTCGAATCAAAATAAACAATGCGTAGTGCATCGCGGTAAGTGCCAATGGGTCTTTAAGAACGTCTTTACCTCAGTAGAATAAGCTATGTTAGAATAAAATAAAGTGTAATAATTTGGTCAGAGTAATTTACAGCCTATTTGAGCCCCCAAAACTAGAATTTTTGTGACGTCGCAAGTTATCTGCCTTTCTAATAAAGCGAACACCTCAAACACGTACAACTTTTAGGAAATTGGTAGAACTTGACCAATTTGTTCTTTCTTTCATTAAGAACTATGATTTACTGAATTCATACATTGTTAAGGATGTTTCAGGCTCAAATCGCCAAAAAATTAGACCATTCGATTTCGGTTCAGCCTCAGCCAAAAAAATTGACTTTCTTACAAAAATAATTAGTGTAACGTTCGCGTTCAGTTAAATAAACGCCTGTTATGCAGGTTTCACTGGCAGCCGATTTTCGCGCTTGCTTGCGTGTTCCTCTCGCTCGGCTATTCCTGAAATTCTGCGGGCAATACATCTTGGCCATGGGTATTACGTACTTGTTTGTTTGTACGTCAGTCTTGCTACACAGTAATACACGACGGCGACGGCTAACAAGAACGAAGAACGTCACAAAACAAAAGGTTTAATTAGCAAAACAATGACTCTGCACGTGCGTTATACACAACTACAACGTGAAATGACCAAATTCAAAGTTTTATATGTAATTGAGCTCGTCAGAATAATCGCGAAGAAGTTTAAAAGATTTTGAAGTTATTTTTAAACAGAAGTTTTCCTTCCCGTTGCCGTCGTGGTTGCTTTAAGCTCCCTAATAGCTGGATGGCACGATCGCATGCTAACACAATGCGCACGCGACAGGCAGCTGAAAGGCGTGCAAACCGGATGACCAAGATCCGGTTGAACAAGAATGACATCATTTGTAAACAAATCTTTGACAGCGCCGGTAAGGGCAAAGTGTAAGCACCAACGTGACTTGAGCTTACATCAAACTGAAATCACAGCGCAACAACGAGGCATTGAAAGGCGATCGATGGCGATTTCAGATTGCTTGAAATGTTTTCAAGATCCAATTTGGACTTCTCGCGAAGTGGAACAATTCTGGGCCGTTTTGCACCCATATCTGGCCACATTATTAGACGATGAAATGCCGTTACCAGATACAAACATTGACTTTACTGTCCTGGATCCACTAAATGAAATTCACAAAAAGCACTGTATTAAAATCATTCACGACTCCTTGTGGAAAGGAAAATACTCGCTCGCCGTAGCTAATATTAAAGCCGTTAGGAGCTTTTTCCACGACACCGTTCATACTAGTAACAGAAATTCAACCGTTGCTGAACGATTACAAGAATTGAAAGAGGTATTTGAGCAAAGACCTTTAGAACGGTAAGTTCAGTGTTAGACAGATGAGACTTAATCTTATTTTGACTGAGGAGACTTGACCCTATTTAGATCAAAGCCGAATCTTATTTTGTTCACTTTGTGACAGTGGTATACAGGCGGTTTGTTATTATGCGAGTATAGTGGCCTTGCGGCACAGCATGGTTTGATATTTGCTGCAAGAACAAAATAAACGCAGGATGACTTCTTAAACCATTTTCTGACCTTTCTGTGCGATTTTTTTGTTTGTTTGGTTTTTTGCTTTGAATATAAAGAATTTTTGACTATTTTGCAATAAAACATTAAGTCTATTTCTGAGTATATTCACCATTCAACTTTCAATAGGGACAGCTGTAATTCACTGCTTTTGCTATGTCACGTTGACTCCGCGGGTTAGTATTTGTATGGTTATAAAAAACAGTAATTTATTCTATTATTAATAACATTGAGCCACGCAGTGTATGGATTCTGAATGCGGCGCGAGACGCTAACTATATCGTATCGTACAATACCAGTTCAGTTCAGTTTTGGTGCACCTTTTGACTAAAACGTATTTTGTTTTTTCTCCTCTCTTTGCAGACGACATTGTATGTGTTGAAAGATTGTTATATCAGTATTAAGGCGCTGAAAACATTGTCCAGACATATTCACACCAGGCGGGGGATCTTCAAGTTCTAGAAACCAATTTATAATTTTTTCTAAGAAGTGCGCTTTTTTATCACTTAAACTATTTATCTCGTGAAACTTTATCCATCCACGTGCGCGCGTGTAGCCTAACAACTCAAAATAAATATTTTAATTTTAATTACGACTTCTCTTATTATTATATTTGATGTACATGTATAGTCACAAAAAAGTGGACAGTTTTATGTAGTTAACGTAAATACCCGAATGTCAAAGTAAGTTTATTTTAATTATCGATGATATTTGATGTTCACATTTCATAGCATTTTTCATAGACCTTCCTATAACTGCAATGTTAGTAAATAACATCAATTTTTAACAATCAACAGAGGCAAATTTGTAAATAATTGCCATAGTTAGTGTGTCCAAGAAATAGAAAAGACGGCATGGAAATTATAAGCAAGCATGTGAAAATATTTTATTAATATTCATCAAATAAAAAAATATATTATTATTCTCTATTATTATATACTTTTTGCATGTGAAAATATGTTATCAATATTTATCAAATTTAAAATATAATTATATTATTATTCTCTCACATCCATTTTTCAACAAAAGAGCTTCATTTTCTGAAACTGGTCATTTCGTAGCCAAGTCGATTCGTACCTACTCAATTCATACCCACATTCATTCGTACCCAGTATTCAGTTGATTCGTACCCATATTCTAGTCGATTCGTACACACAACAGACTGAATACAACTCAATAATAACTGGGTATAAATCGACTTGGGTACAAAATGACTGGCATTCTTCCTTTGCAGCCAATTTTTTGAAAGCTGCAGCACTTGCCATTGGCCCAATTTTCCAGCCTACACTTGCCTTGTCAAGGCAGAAAGCAGGGATATTTGCTGATTAACCTGTCTGCAGTGAATCAAAGGGAAAACTAGAAATTCATAACCAAAACTGAGAACTAAACCCTTTAAGCCCCAATTGTGATCAGCATCAAATTTCTCCTCATCATATCAGTGCATTATAACACATAAAAGTCATGAGAAATGGGGAAATGATAACCAAAAATGAATTGTCTTGATGTCTCAATCCTTAAAGCCCCAATATCCACATGTATATTCTCCTCACTGTTCTCCATATATTTCTTATGTTACTAGTTGGGAGAATTTGATTAAACATCAACACCTTTCATGTCTGGTGATCATTTCCCTTATTCTCATGACCTGTATATTTGATCAACTAGTGATATTCTAAGGAGAAATTAGATGCTTGTCACCCTTGGGGCTTAAAGGCTCAACAAGTTCTCCCAATTACTAATCAATGAAACGTATGGAGACCAGTAAGGAGAATTTGAATAATGATACTGGGGCTTTAAAGGGTTAATAACAAATACTATGTACATGCATTGGCCAAGAGTAGGAGAAGGGAGGGGTTGTAAGTGTGCTTCAGTTTGCATGTGATACAGGAATGAGTGAACTGATCCCCTGAATCAAACGTTATAAATGATCTTCATTTCTCAATGTTTGTGCTCAATGACTTATTTTAACACAGACTCTACATAGCACATTCACCAGCTGCACACCATTGCACACATAACTTGCATCTCTCTGTTGTTTTCATTAACTTTGTACAATGCAGGGGCAAGGGCTATTCTTGGAAATATTCCCAGGGAGGGGGCACCTAGGTATATTTTTAATGGGGTGGAGTGAAAGCCTTTTTTGGGGTTTCAAATTAGCAATGTGGGACTTTTGTAGGCTAGAAATTTTACGGTGGACATATTTTGGGTAGAAAGAGTTTGAAGACTATTTGAACTATTAAACCCATAACATGAGACAACACATCCTGTTAATGGCTTCCCTGAACAAAATTACATTGTTTCCATGCAACAGCCTTGACTGTCTCAGATGACTCTCTAGGTTGTTTCATGCAGGCAAAGAAGGCCCTTTTTTAGGATGCATTCTGGGTCGTTGGACTACTAGCCAACTGAGACTCTTTTGGGTATAAAAATTTGGATATATTCACACCTCTGCATCACTAATACACCTGAGATCCCCAAGAAATATTATGGGGCTTGAGAAAAACTTGGCCCCACCTACTCTAAGAGACAAAGGAAACACACACTACAACATGTTTTAATGAGAAAATTGAAGAGCAGCCTGGAAAAAAATAATGTCCAAAGTGGCACAGTGGCCTTGAAATTTAAATTGCTCCTAATAGGCATTGTTTTGTAGTACAGACTAGTTATCTTATATGAAACATAGTTTTGTGTTCCTTTTTTTTTTTACCTGAAGTCTTAAATTCTGGGAGAGAGCTTAGTACATTTCCTAAAATACTTATTGTGAGTAAACAAAAGAAGAGACAATACTTGGCTGATTTCTTTTGTTTTGGCTCAAACAGACAACAAAAGAAATCACTCCAGACCTGTTTTGCTTGAGTAGTTTTAGTTTATAACAAAAATAAATATTAAGCCAATTCTTGGACTTTAAGCCTTCAGTTCTTGTAACAAATCATGTCTCACAAGAAAGAAAATAAGCCTGAAGGAAAGCTGGTTCCGAGTGAGTGGCAGAAATTGAGCCTAGAAAGAAAACAGCCATTTCACATTTCATGGCAAAAAATATAGCAAATCAAGGTTGACAAAAATACTGTATACCACCCTCACACTTCAGTACATGTACGTGGATGCTTTTGACATTATTGATCCGAGAAGAAGGAAGGACATGTCACATATGAGCCTAGTGAATGACCCTGTTCGCCACAAACGGGTCCATAACAAACAGCTTTCTTTGTAGTCCAGTACTCACAAAAACCAAAGACAGTTAATTTTACTATGTACACAACTCAGCTTAGTTTTCACCCTTTCATGAACGGGGGGATCTAGTAAGCTTTAAACAGGGTCTGGTGAAGTACCTTTTCTTTCCATGCTCTGCGGGGTCGGTACAGAAGATCAAATATGGAGTTTATCTTTTCTGGGTATAACAACCGTTCAATCATTTTGCGAATTTCTGCTAAATGGAACTTGCTACCTGTTAGCAGATCATACATTTCCTGCAAGTATTCCTGAGTAACTGTCTCTTTATAATCTCTCTGTTTCACCATTACAACTTCTAACTTTCGCATCAGTTTGGGTGTGAGCTTTCCAGTTCGTGCAAATGCCAAAACCACCATCACCAAATCATTGGTTCCAAAAGGTTTCAGTTCTCCTCGCTGAAACAGCTCTTCCTCAACCATTGTGATCACTTTGCCTCTCAGCGATTCAACCCTGGAATAAGCAAAGACAAATGATGCAAGCATCCAGGGCTGGAACTGACTGAGATCACGAGTTAAAATCTCATTACCTAGTGCCATGTAGAACTGGCCAGTGTCTGGAATACCATACTCACTAAAAGACCAAACTATTGAGCACAGTTCTGCAGAGGTAAACTCCGAAAGATCCCTTGAGAGGATTTCCTTGACCAGAGCATGGAATATTTCATCGACATCTGGGTGATACTTTGCAAAAGCCCAGCTTATTTGCGAGAGTTCCTTAGTGGAATAATCTCCAAGATTACAATGCAAAATTCCTTTTTCAAGATGCTTATAAATTACAGGATCTGTTACACATAGTTTGGCCATGTAAAGAACAATTTTGTAAAGCTGATGAGGATCATAAGCGTTGAGGTTTGCCCTGATGTCCTGCACCAGCATCTCAAAGAATCTCTGTTGCATTTCCTGAACTAAAAACACGTCTCTCATTTGAGTATCTTTGGCGAAATACTTCGCGATGCAATCAAGAATTGTGAATTTTTGAACAGGTGTCAGTTCACGCTTTGATTTCACTTGAACCCAGTAGAAAATAACGAGCTTTTTGATTGAAGGCAGCCATTCTATTCGCTTTGTGAGTTTTTCTTCGGGTGTTAGAATTGGTTTAGGATTTGTGAGACCTTCGAGTCGTTTCTTTCGCAAAGTTTTCAATAGCTCTGCCGATCGTTCTCTGGATTTCTCCATCTTCTCAGCTCTTTTGACAATTTCTCTAGCTGTCACCATTTCAGATGTGTGGATGGAGGTCATCTGACACTTCAGAGGAAATGTCGCTGCATTATTTCTATTTCGTCCATTTGCCAAGGGCAATCTTCTTGAGACAGGCGCGTGATGTTCATGTCGTAAACTTGTGACTAGTGCGCTAACACCGCGGAGTGACGCCATATTGTTCCATACCGGTAATCTGCTTTGAAATTTCCCTTTGTATCGTAAATTGGAGAGCATTTTAAAAAGCGTTCGGTGCTAAATCAATTTGCCATAGCTAGCCGCCATTTTGAATTTTCTCTTTTGGTCTTCGGTTCCAGTCTTCCTAGTGAGATTGCGCCTCGTTCAGATACGGATTTATTCGGAGAATCTTCGGATTGAGCCGACGTGGAGCCGATTGTGCCACGACCTGAACCTTGTACTGTATTCCGAAAATCGCTTCAAAATTAAATACGTACACCAGGAGCGCCAGAGCCACCACAGGACTTTCATAATTTGCTGTTCGCCTCAAGCAAGGTATTTCCTTTCCTTTCTTTATGTTTTTATTTTTTTTCTGTGATTACATAATACATGGCCACTGTGCTTCCGGACCTACCCTCCCATCCTCTTCAATCATCTACTGTCTTAGATGAGAATCTCACACCATTATTAGCCTCTGGGACTGGGTTCAATCGTTTGAGTGCAGTTTGTAGAATCATGAGGGGAAATAAGAACAACTTTCACGGGAAGGAAAGAAATAAGAGTGAGGAATCGTTCTTTGTTTTACTAGCAATGTTTCTCATCGTCAGCACCGTCTTAGGATCATTTGACTAGTCATCTAACATTAGTCAGTTTATTTTATTATAGTACTAAGAAAACGTATTGAAATATAATTTTGCAATTGTTGATCACATTTTGTGACACATTTTCGCGAATTTAGAGAATCAGTTGAAAGTTTCTTCTTCGCGACATTTTTTTCCCGAATTCCAATTTATATCGAGAGAAACGCGACAACTTCCAATTATATGGGCTCCTGTAATAAGGCATTGTCATCTATAGCATGTTATTTCTATCATGTGTTATAAGACCTCGCTATATGTGAGAAACAATCCCAATTCAGTAGCTCCATTATTTCAGAATAATTTCAAACAATTTTACGGCAAAGTGTGGATGACTAATACTGAGCTGTGAAGTGGCGAGTTACGCCGAATCTCTTATTTTAATTTGTCGCGGCCCACCCTCGTTTCTCACGAATCGCCCGCGTTCTCGCGCTGATATGGCTACGCTGCTCTTGGCGGCCGCTGATCAGCGCCATTTTTTTATCGCGCTCGCTCCACGTTCTTAGAACAACGAGTGAAATATTCATTGTTGGTTACCGAAACTGGAGGGAATAATTGTTTTAGTATAGCTAGTTCATACAGCATCAGTAAAATAGGCAGCCTCGTCGTTTACGCTATGTCAGAATCAAAAATGTCGATAAATTATTTGTGTGGATTTTTTTGTTTGTGTTTTACTTGTTCGGGGACCGGACGAGACGCGAGGACGTCACATGATAACATCAGCTGGTCAGTTGACCTTCTCTGGGCCTTAAATGGGCTGATACGCTTTCCGAAATTTGAACTTGCAATCTGGAGGTTCCGAGTTCAAGTCCTCTCTCTGACCAATGGCTGGATTTGTAACAAGGCGTCCCGTGTTCAAATCGTAGGCCACGCTATGAAAATAGTCAAATGGTCAGCCTCCCACCAGTTGGGATTTTTTAAAAGATGTTTCTGTTCAGTTTATAATGTTACTTTCTCCGATTTATGGTGTCCCCAGTTAGCACTTTTGTTCTAAAATACATCAAATTAGCACATCAAATAAGCACTTTTGTGCTGAAATACGTCGACAACTAAATAAAGTGTTTTTATTTTATTATTATTTTTTTTCAAACTTATTAGGGACGTTAATGTTAGACTAATGGTGATATTCTGTTTCATGTTGATGAGACAGATCAATGTTTTGTAGCCCACGCAATCAGATGCATACTTGTTTTGCTAGGTAAAACAGATCAGGCGGGAACGGCGAAAGGGAGCGACCCACATAAGGAAATAAAAGAGCGCTCATCAAATTACGCCTGGTCATAGGTTTGTTTTGTGCACGCTTGTCTCTCGGCTTCATTTTCTATTTCAGTCCCAGGCCCTACTCATTTTAAAGTGGCGAATTCCAATCGCTTTTTAATACGATTTATCCGCAGCTCATGGTCTGATTTTAACATTTGTAGGCACTTGAAACCACATATTAATTAACTGCGCATATGGAAGGTGATATTCCCAGCCGACTTGGGTGTTCTGCTTCTTTTAATCTAACAACATCACAGCATTTTTATGATGATGATGATGATGATGATTACGATGATGATGTTTGGGCTTCCGTTCCTAAAGCGTATGACAAGAATGAAGTAAAGAGGGTAAGTTATCAGGTTACTAATTAAGTTAAGGACGGACTATTTCCTTTGCTCCACGTGGAAAGCAAAGGTGGAAATAGGAGACGTCTGCACGCAAGCAAAGGACCGACCATTAGAAAAGTTATGTGGGGAGAGGGGGGCGGGCGGAAGAAGTACAAAATAAAAATTTATGCAAGGAAAAATTGAGTGAAAAAAACAGTCATGCACAGCGAGTAGCCCATAAAAAAGTTCCTGCATACGGGAAAAATATTTCCTGCAAGGGAAATGTCAACGAAAAAAATTCTTGCAGCTTGAAACTTCCCCACCCCCTATAACTTTGCTAATGCTCCGTCCTCGCCTAAGGTGATCTGGAAAATTACTTTTCCAGTGGCTAGATCGAGACATGATTAAGTGATTTTAGCGGGAGAAAAACAACAGATTTTAGCATAAAAAGAGGAATAAAAGAGAAACTAGTTAAAGATCAAAAGTCTCCCTACTTTGCAAACGACACATGAAATAAGGCGGGATAGCCAGGGAAGTTTTTGATACTTTTTATTCCGCAGGGATATATATTAAATCAGCCTAGTAATTGCACAAGCTTGACGAGTTGCTGTTGAACAGCTAAGTTGTTGCTACGCAAATTTCGACGACTTTACGAGCGGCCTTTGAACAGTTGAATACATATAAATAGACAGACGGACAGACAGACAGAGAGACAGACAGCTTTTATTTCAGCACGTTAAAACTAAAGCTCTGCAGCTTGTGGGGTCGTGCAAAAAAAATAAAAACTAAAATTAAACTTTATAATATATATATATATATATATATATATATATATATATATATATATATATATATATATATATATATAACTGCAGACAGTACTGTTTCACATTAAAATCCTCGCATACTTGGTCCTATTTTAAAAATTCACAATATATAATTAAAATCCGTCCTTCTAAAATTGGCCGTTGCTGCTGAAGTCTCCTTCAAAGTTAGCTCCCTGAAAATTTCGATCGAGCGGATTTTCTTTGCCAGGTCCTTATAGTTCGTATCCGCGAAGTCCTTGTCCTGGGCAATAATAGCATTCCACAGTATTGGGCCTCTATGAACGTATACATGTATACAGTGAACCGGGTATTGTGAGATCTTCATCCCCGGCTCACGTTTAAGGAACAAAACATTTATGCATTTATCTTTTCTTTTTTCGCTTTCGTATGTTCATTTGCGTTTCCCACTTCGGCTCGTATGTTTCCAGTTCCTAAAGAGGAAAAATGAAAAAATTGGTGCGTTGCGATTTTCATTCCCGCCTCACGTTTAAAGAATGAAGCTTAAGGGGCATGTTAATTTGCGTTTTCCGCTTCGGTTCGCGTGTTTTCCTTTTAAAAGTAAAAACTCTAATTGGTGTGTTGCGATTTTCATTTGCAGTTATAAGCGTCTCCACTGCTCGCCTGGCGCTTAGAACGAGGTATACATGCATGTGTCGCTTTGGTTTTTTTTTCGTCTGTTTAAGTTTACAAGCGTCTTCATTACTCGTCTGACTGCTATTCTCGGATTTAGCACTTATCGCGCTCTTCTGGCGTGTGGATTACTCGTCTAACGCTTAGAACGAGGTGTTTGCATGCACGTGTAGTTTAGTTTTTCGTCTGCTTGAGTTTACGAGCGTCTTCATTGCTCGTCTGACGCTTAGAACGAGGTATACATGCATGCACAGTTTTGTCATTCCTCTGTTTATATAGATAAGTGTGTCCATTACTCGTCTGATGCTTAGAATGAGGTATACATGTATGTCATTTGGTTGCAATTTTCCTCCGTTTGCGTCGTGTTAAGCTTTTGTTCACGAACTGACTTCCGGTGAATCGGGTCGAGTTTTGCTATGACGGGTTGTGAAGGTGCGTCTCGAGCCGTGACGGTTCGCCAACATTTGGTACCCTGGACCTCCTTTAGCTAACTTCCGGTCCACCTCCTTCCCAGGGGCTCTCTTCTTCCCATACCCCCGCTAGAATTCTACTTCCGCTAAGGCGTGATAAATTTTGCGACCTGACTTCCGCTGAGTCCGGTCGTCTGTGCCTACAGTCCGTTCGATTCAGTTCGGGTGTATTGGACATAAGAGATGTGGAATTGCCGTCTGTCATCCACAAGTTTTGACCTTTTACCTCCTGGCAAGTCTCAGGTGCAAGCAAAAATAAAAAAAAAATTGTCCTCAGTGTCCAGTTTAGCAATGTTCAAGAATTGTGAAGAATTGCTCTGTAAACGTGAATCCGGAACTGTTATTGAACCATTGTACGGGTAGTGGATACTACTGACTAACATAAATATTCACTAATTTTTATGAAAGTTGTGAAATGTGCGAAGTTAAGTGGTATAACTGTATACCACTTAACTGTTCCACTGTACCACCGGTGCTTTAATTGTATGAATGATTTATCCCCACCGTACGTCATGGATCTCATTGGTGATCACAGTTTAATGAACCAGCCGAGATCGGCTGAGGTCCTTCTTCATCAACCTCCTGTCGGTGCCAAAATTTAATCTTAAAACTTGATCCGAAAACCTTTTCAATTGGAAGTACGATGCCTTGGAACTTTCTTCCGAACAATCAGTCTTGTAGCCAGGTGTTCTATTGCTGCTTACTCGACTTGGCGCGAAATTTCGTGACTTCACCGAATAGTTCATACGGGACATAACACATTTCGAGTTGAGTGAGCAGAAAGAAAACTCCTGGGTACTAGACTGCCGAACAATGTTAGACATCGCGTACCAATAACCTTTTCAAAGCATATCTTTTTAGACGTCACGGTTTTTCCAGCTAGTTATTTGTTTTTTTCTAGTCCTTTTCTTCGCTTCACCTGCATGGACTGTAAAGATCCAGTGGGAACTTGGCGCCACATGTTGTTATTTCGAGCCTGGTTCTCATCAAGTGCAAGGAAATGCAGAACACGGAACTATCAAAATCATATAAAATCCAAGAGGTCTTCTGTAAATTTAATTTTAATTTATTTTCTTGCATTTTTTTTCATACAGAAGCCAAACCCTCAGGATAACGCCAACTGGCTCTCTGCACTAACGTTCTGGTGGTTTAACTGGTGAGTAGGAATTAGTAAGATTGAAGCTTCCACGTCCTTCAATTTTTTAGTCACGATTCTCTTCATTGAAATCTTCCACCTCTTCGTGCTCTAGTAATCGCCAAACGTTACGTATTTCTCTTAGCTTCACTTGCTTCCTGCCTCCGCACAGATGTCATTTTTTTTCGAAGCTCCTCTTTTCCGGAGCCGCCTTCGTTGCACATATTTTCTCTCGTTTTCTCTCACCCCAAATGTGCCAATTTGTACCTACCGTCTTAACCCTTTTTTTCAAGTAACAAATCCCCTTTCTACCTCCCTCCCTTGCTCATTTGCACATAAACCTGTGCTAAGACACTTCCAGCTATATAAACGTAATTGCAACTAACGTTGTCATGACAAATGAAAAAAAATAAAAAAATGAAATGAAAAATCCGTGAAATGGAAAATGCCAAATAGGAGTACATTGGGGACACAGACTACATTTAGGGATTCGCTCTGACGAATGCAAAACGTCTTTTCGGCAGCCAATTTACCTTAAATGAACTCAGCTGATATCAAATTGAAGTATTGTACCATAGTGCTCACTCTCGATCTCAGAGCCTTCGGGCCTAACTGCGCATGTTGCAAAGGATAACACTTCTCTCGCTTAGTCATGCGCACAAGAAAAGGGCTCTGGTGTCCAGAATGTGCTGTCGCTAGCTGTACACTGAACTACGATACAAGCACAAACCGAAACTGAAGGCCTGTACTTTGGAGAATGCTAAATTGTGTTCCAGAGGCAGCTAGAAACACTTCAGGGGGAATGTTTATAAGTGTTCTTAAAACACTAGCCGAAATGTGTCAATTATTTCCAGGATAGTTTACACTGGTTATAAAAGACCACTAGAAGACAAGGATTTATGGGCATTGTCAAGAAAGAGCCAAGCCTCTTATATTGTGCCGAGACTGAGAAAGAAATGGATTGAACAAGAAAGAAAATGCAAGGAATTGTAAGTGACACTAAGTTGAATACATACACTTTATCAGGCTTCTGACCTTATATATTCGGTGTTTTGGTAAATAATACGCGCGGATATTTTACGAGATGCGTAGTATTTTTCCGAGCCCCGCAGGGGCGAGCAAAAATGCAAGCAATGAGTAAAATGTCCGCGCGTATTATCGACCAAAACACCTAATAAGAGGTTTGTTATTCCACTGCATGTCCTCCTTGAGCAAAAGACCGGTCAAACTGAGATTGTACAGTGTAATTCGCTGGCATATTTTGCGCATTCTGTTGCCATCATACGGTAAAATGACTTAACAGTGGAATAAAGCGGGTAATATTATGAACTAGTTTGGTTAGAATGCCTTAGCACTGCACTAAACGTACAGAAATAAAGCTTAATGAAACGTAAAGGCCAATTTACACCGCTTTACACTTTGTTGGCCGATTTCTTTTTCAGTTATTGGTATAGCGATGTGGGGTAAATCTGCCCCTTGTTAAATCTGTTGCATTGCGCTAGATTTTTATAAATCGGGCCGAATTTCGTCTGCCCACTCATTTTCTTATAATCAGATCAAATCACCCAGATGAATCGTAGCAGTCTCTCTTTTGCTCTAAAATCTGTGCCGGCTGAACGCGAAAATAGCGAGCGCGATATTGGAGCGGCGAGCGGCGAGCGGCAAAACCGCCAGCCGCAGTAACGCGGGCGCGAGAGCGAGCGAAGAGCGTGGAAGAAAGAGACTGCCCTGCATTCTTTTCGCTCTTCTCTCGCTCTCGCGCCCGCGCCACCCGCCGCTTGAATATCACGCTCGCTATTGTCGCGTTCGCCCGGTCCATCCTCCCGCGCAGGGCAGTCGTGTGAGAAGAATACGCGAATGCCGTGTAGAAACTTAACGCGCTCCGCATTCACGCGTTCAGCAATTAAAAGAAACCAGGGAAGCGGGAGACGGAGAGAAGAGTTAAGAGGCTGGTTATCAAGACGGTATTTCTGAAAAGTCCAGAGAAGTTATAACTTTACGACACAGACAGTACTCACATTGAATTGGTTTTATGTCCAGTCACAGGCACCTATTTCCCTTAACAGAATTACAGCTTAATTTTTTCAGTAAACACAAAGTAAACATGTATAAACAGCCGTTAAATGCCGACCGGGAAAAATGCGTTTCTCATTTGCAGGTTTTACCATACCTTACCCTTAGGGTAATAGAAGCCTAAGTGAAATTCTTGAGGTGCTACTTACATTTTTTAAGTAACTTGTTTGCTTAAAGGAATACACCGAAGCAAACTCGAGGGGCCGATGGCGAAGCGTACCTTGAAGATGATGGTTATCAGGAAACTGACCGACTACTAGGGGACAAAGTTGTATCTGGAAAAGATTACACTGGAAACTCATCTGTTCTGAGGACGAACCAGCAGCAGAAACAGAAAAACAAGAAGAAGGAAAAAAAGCCATCACTGATTAGAACTTTTTGGAGTGGATTGTTTGGAAAAAACTTTGCAATTGCTGTGCTTTGTAGGCTAACACAAATTGGTCTTATATTTTTACATCCTCAGCTTATAAGGTAAGATTAAAAGCTTTACGCAATAGTCACGCATCGGCAAGTCTAAAATCTCTTCATTTTTCACGCAAACAGACCTATGTTTTAGACCACGGAAGAGTACAGTCAACAGTAGTTACGCAAACAGTCTATTTTCTAAAATGATAACTTCCGAGAAGACCGTTGAACTAGAGCCGCAGAAATATTTTGAAATCTTTGGGACATCTTCGACAATTTCCGCCACCATCTTCGGAAGTCAGTAGATATCGGCTCAACAGTCGGAAATACTCTAAGTCGTGGCACTCCAGGAGGAAAATTTCAACACTGTCCTGGACTTTTTAAGAGCACACCATACAAATTTAAATGGATGGTACTTCACTTAGGGGGAGGCGAGGGGGGAGAGGGGTGACAGGGGGTTCAAACTTCCCTCTTTCCTTCCCTTTAATCCCGGTACCCGCCCCTTTATTGTTGGCTCCGGCTTTCGTTTGCAGTTTTTGCGCATTGCATTTTTACGCAATGTTGTAATTTTTTCCTATTTCTCCCTTGTCACTTAGGAACCAGGCTTCCCTCCCCTCTTTTCCCACCTTTCGTACACGTCGCGCCCCCTTTTCTCCCTCTATCCAAACTCCCCTAAACCAACGCTCGTTATACTCTGTCTATTGTATTAATAAAAATCCAAATGAGTCTGCAGTGATGTGCAATAAAACTGAGGGAGTTAATATTATCTATCAGCAATTTGTTCAAGAGAAGTTTATTTTGAGACAAAAGGGCTTCATTTTATTTATAAAAAGAAACTGGCTGGTTAGGAAGAATCACAGTTACAGTCTGTACCTCATTTTAATGCGCTACAGACTTTTAAAACCAACAGAAGGAGGCGGCAGTTACTATTTGCAATTTGACTTCTGCGCAAGCATTTGCCCTCTGAGCAGCCTAGTAACCAGGCGTTCTCTTTCCGCTCACGTGACTTGGCGCGAAATGTCATGTCGTCACCGAATGAGTCGCGGAACGTTATTCTGTGACGTCATAAAATTTTCGCACTGAGTCAAGTGAGGAGGGGAAAAAAGCCAGGGTACCAGGCTGCCCTCAGAGGAGATTGGAGGCTGCAGAATGCGTTCGAATGGAACTAAGATATATTCAGCCTATTCCGTCTAATAAAAAGAGGGTACCTTTAAGTTACTGCGCATTTTGGAAAAATGCAGGAAATTTTGAGACCTTTAAGCTATTTCATTTCCAGCCAAAATATCCAAATTGTTAGTGCAAAAATCGATCGACTGTAAAATGATATGAAGCATAAAAACAAACAAAACAAAACAATAATAACTGTAATTTACTTTATGGTTTGGATTTGTAATGAGAAGTTCTCAGTTAACATCATTTGCTCGTTACCACAGGTTGTTAGTTGAGTATATTGAAAACAAGAGTGACTGGTTTGGTGAATGGAAGGAATGGAAAGGTTATGCCTATTGTGGATCGATGTTTGTTACAGCATGTATACAGACACTTCTTTTCGAGCACTCCCTCCACATTATGATGACAATTGGCATGAGAGTGCATACAGCTATTATTGGTTTAGTCTATGAAAAGGTAATGACAATAAACCTTTACAGCGGTCAATCGTAAAACGCGTACGCAGTCACCGCCATAATTTTGCAAAGAAAATACAGAAAATGTTGAAAGATTCGCTGTAACCGGAAAACTTCACGCCGTTCAGCTGAAAACCTAAGCTTTTCACGTTGAGTATGTGTACATGTCCAAAATAAAGTAACAGTCATTGCGCAGTATCGGCGTGAAATTCGGTTTGCCGGGACATGTTATGCATCGTTTCATACAAACTTCGCACTAGTAAACTTTGAACTGATTCAAACTTCAAGGCTCTGAAGGACCGGAAATGACGTAGCGTTTTGCGTTTGACCGCTGTGAACACTACACCTGCGTCTCTAAAGTACACGATAAGTTTGGCCATCAGGTCTTGGGCACTGCTTTCTTATCCTTGCTTCCTTTACAGAGGACGCTCGGTAACTCGAACCCTTGGTACCTCGAAGCTCGCACTAACTCGAACGAAAAGTGACTTCTTATGGAAACAAATGAAATTGCGCTCTCAAGTCAAATACTCACAAAACTTTTGGAGTCCTCCCAAAGGGATTCGAACCCATGAACTTCCAGGTGCCGGTTGGATGCCTTAACTTAACTGGAAGCGATTTTTTTCCTTCAGGTCATTTTCTTTATAATTTTTCCCTCGATAACTCGAACCTCATTTGAAAACGAGACAAAACAAACTCCATAAAATTGATTTAGTTTGAATCAAATTTCCAAACGACATGAGCAGCGTCTATTTTTGAATTGTCTGGTTGTCCTTTATGTAGATTTCTTCAACCAAAATGGCTCAGTTCTTCCTGTAAGAATACATGTGATAATTGGTGTTAGCAGGAATCCTATCCCCCGATAACTGGAACCTATTGTATTTGCCTTGAAGGTTTGAGTAATCAGGAGTCCACTCTATTTCGGGTCTCTTTTGGTCACCTGTCCTTTCATACTCTTCTCGGCCTTCCGTGTAGTAGTAAATCAAAGTAAATGAGCAAACTTTTTGTAGTTGTTAAGAAAGTCACGTTATAATGGCTGTGCATATACGATGCAACAAAGTGTCCATGTCTGAAATAACTAGAAAGGAGATGAGTCAATCCACATATCGCACATGTACAGCCATAATATAACACTACATGGATACAAAAACATACTAGGGAGGAATATGTGCCAACATTACAGAGATTTTCAGATAATTATGTGGACATCTGCAAAATTTGTAGTTGCGTTAAGTGGTTTTAGTTCGGTAAGATACCGGTTGTTAACGATTTTCTTCCCCTCCTAAGTTACGTGTCCATTTCTTTCTTCTGGCAACTGGCGATATCACTGAACTTGTAACATGTGCACTGCAGGAAGCATGGTGGAAAATCAGATTTTTCCAGTGTATTAAACTTGTTTTTGCCTTCGTCAAGGCCTTGTTGCTGAGCAGTAAGTCTAGAGGGCAGTCAACAGCAGGAGAATTAGTGAACCTAATGTCTGTGGATGCAATGCATATAATGCAAACTACGAATTACATCAACTCTCTGTGGTCATGTCCAATCCAATTTGGTGTTGCCCTGTTCTTCCTCTACAACACCCTCGGAATCTCCACTCTGGCAGGACTTGGTGTCATGCTGCTGATTGTCCCACTTAACTGGCTTATAGTGGATAGAATAGTTGCTCTTCAGGTAATTTTCTTGTATTTTCATTACGATGACTGTTCAAAGTCCAGAGTCATCCGACAGACTAGAAGTATACTATATCAAACACGAGAAAGAGTGTTTCATCAGGATATCCAAACACTGAGAAGTGGGTTGAAAAAACGAGGCGCAGCCGATTTTTTAAAAACCGACTTCGAGGTGTTTGGATACCTAATGAAACACTCTTTCGAGTTTTTGATATGACTTCTCACACCATTCATCATAATTCTTGGAGCAATTCAAAGCTAAGGTTCGCAAAATTTTATGTTAATTAAGATCCAGTATCCAAACCACCATCACGGAAGAGATTTCCTTTGTTTTCTCTTTATGAATTATTAACGAGTTTGAGAAGGCAAGGTCGAGACACGCACCAGTGAGTCTGAAAGAACGCAATGACAGTGCTGTTTATACTTGTTTTCAGCTCATTGACGGCAATGCCAACTGGCAGCGTTCCTTGAGGCTTTCTATAATATATCAAGAATTTAAAGCCTAGCATTAATGAAGGAATAAAAGTCTCCAGAGAATTAGACCCTTTTTCTCTAAACAATCGTAATTCTTTACCTAATTACCGTGACAGGCCCTCAGCAGTGCAACACTTTCAATATTTACTTCAATATTTTCTTCATTCTGCAGTTCAAATATATGAATTTCATATATTCATAATTTCATCTTCATCTTTCCCGGGTATGTTACGAACCAATTTAATGACCAGCTCCCAGTTGGCTTGTTAGCTCAATTGGTTAGAGCGCTGCACCGGTATCGCAGAGGTCAGGGTTCGAATCCCGGCAAGCCTGATTTTTTCAGGCTTTCTTTTCGCAACTGCATAAGTTGCGTTAATAACTGCGAGGATCTTCTTTACATTTAATATTTACTTCATCTCGTAGAGCACATCACAGGCTATCTAGCAAAGGTAAAATCTTTTCGAAATATTGTAACACAACAAAAACCCAAGGGGGGGGGGGGACCATCACCTCTACCCCTTGTACCACGGTGGGGCTATGAGTTTGTTTGTACATCCGAGGGTTAATAGCTTGAAAAATTGCCGCTTTTTTGCTCACAAAACTCTACTCAAACTTTCAAGTAACTTTGCGCAAATTCAAACGCACTTACATCAACCCAAACCTTAGGCTCAGTCTCCAGCCAGCGAGCGCATCGAGACACTCAAGGCTGGAGACTGGGCCTAGGTCAACCGTCGGAGCGTCCACCATCTTGGATTATTATCGAAATCCCGCTAAATTATGCCGCGCAATCTGCCCCGCAAATTTCAGGGGGCTTGTCTCTGATTGGTCAGTCTAAACAATAACCAAACCCGTGCGGCCAGCCGTGAAAAGTGGCGAGAATCGCGGGTGATAGATACACTTACGGCTGGAGACTGAGCCTACCCAAACCTTGGCTTAAAGCAATTTCCAATTTTCTAATCCCTCTCTCTAGGGTAAGGCCATATGTATGAGTACCAGCTCCAGTATGTACTTTTGATTAATATTCATGATATTTGTAATACTGTAAATGGTTTGAAATCAGGAGTCATATCATAAGTCGGTGAAGTATATGATCATCTGGGTGAGTGCAGTCCTGAGAAAGGACTGTTTCTGGTGACGTTGACTGACGTTTCGACAACATAACGGCGGGAGTCATCATCTTGACCAGTTGACTCTGATGACTACACGCACCCGGACCACCATACTTTACCGACTTATCAATTAATATTCGGTGGTAAATATATCTAATTTTTCCCAACTAAATTATCCTTTGCTAAACAGGCTAAGCAAATGGCTGAAAAAGATGAAAGGATCAAAATGATGAATGAAGTTTTGACTGGAATAAAGGTAAAGTCGCAGATATTTTTCGTTGAAGTATTCATTTATTAACTCATTCATTCACTCACCTTCTTTCTCAACTCACTCAAGAAGAAAACCAATGATAAAAGCATCAGTTGACATTTAAGGACGGTGCCTCCTTTTGTTACTGCACATACGTTCTGCGCATCTCGGGATATTTGGGTTTCTTAAGGAATTTGCCCACTAATACAACAATATTTTTGCGCGGTTTAAGACTATATGGAAAAAGCAGATCTTAGCAAGGGCTATCAGAATCCAAAAATAAAATTGGGGGTAACCACGCATTTTTCAACAATAATTGAGCTTAAATTTGGAAAGAAATTGCCATACATTCTTTGTATTTTAACGCTTTTTTAGAATTATGGTTGCTTAATTACCTCTGAAAAATGCGTGGCTACCCACATTTTTCTTTTTGGATTCCAATAACCCTTGCTAAGATGTACTTTTTCTCCATAGTCATAACCTTTGCAAAAATACGTCTGTACTAGGAGGCACCGTCCTTAATCCAGGGTAGCAGTGTCAATTTGAGACATAGAAATCCTTCTGGATGCCGTATAACTAAGATTTTAAATTCTAAGTTCATGTAGCACTGTCTATAGAATCCTAAAAAGAATAGTAGGAAAAATTGGTAATAATGCGTATTTGTACACAGGTCCTCAAGCTGTATTCCTGGGAGGAATCCTTTATAAAAGCAATCAAACAAATACGCAATAAAGAGGTCAAGATTATAAGGAATTCTAGCATCTGGTACGCCGCGATAAATTTCATTTTTGGCTGTGCTCCAACACTGGTAAGTGCAGACCATATGGCGAAAATTTATAAAAAATTTTGTCATTTACCGAGATACATTTGCACCTCCCTTATTGCCTCCTCTTCTAAGCAAATACCTCTTAGGCGACTTCTTAGGCGACTTCTTAGGCGACTTCTTAGGCGACTTCTTAGGCGACTTCAGTTTTTATTTTGCTTCAGTGAATCACTAAAATTACAGGCCCCACTTTTAACCCGCCCCACGTGGGGGCGTGATGGTGCAGTGGCTAGCGAGATGGACTTCAGATCTGAAGATCGGTGGTTTCAGGTCCAGTCCCTGCCATCGTGTTGTTTCCTTAGGCAAGAAACTTTACCCCACATTGTCTCTCTCCGCCCAGGCGTATAAAATGGGTACCGGCGCATACTGCTGGAGGTAACCTTGCGATGGACTAGCATCCCATCCAGGGGGGAGTAGCAATACTCTCAGTTGCTCCATGCTACAGAAACCGGGATAAGCTCCGGCCATGTGGGCTTCCTTGGCTCGTGTGCGACTTAACCTTACCTTACCTTACCTCTTTGTTATTTTTCATCTCCTATTCAACAAGGGCGAGTGAAAACGTTGCTTTGTTTAATTCCCAATCTTGGTCTGGTTATCTCTGCCGAATTATATTAGCAAATTTAAAGCCCTAGCCAAACGGAGTTGAAAGTCAACGCAAGTTAGAAAATGTGAACTTGAGAACACAAACTTGCGATGAGTGGCCAAACGGACTCGTAAATAGACGCAAATTCAACGCAAGTAGCAAGAAAGCCGTTTCAGTAGCAGCCTTGCACGTGCGCCCGTTCAAAAGAAAACACACTGAGACCGACTTGTGACAACTTGTGTTGGGTGGCCACACGATGAAAAACTTGCTTTCACTTGCATGTTAATTTGAGCTCCGTCCATGTGAACACAACTCATCGCAAGCCATCGCAAGTACACGCAAGTCATGGCCAAACGGAGTCGGAAGTTAATGCAAGTTTTTAACTTGCGATAACTTGAGACTCCGTTTGGCCAGGGCTTAAAAGCCGCCTCACTTGACGCATTCACTTTCACTGATAATTTATGAGTGTGTGAACCAGTGATAAAGCAAGAAATTGAATAACTGAGGTTGAAATAACACCTGATTTTCTTGACATTTTTCTTAGGTCGCCGTCATAACGTTTGCGGTCTATTGCTTGACTGGAAACGAACTTACAGCTAGCAAGGCATTTGTTGCTTTGACACTCTTCAACGTAATGCGGACCCCTCTTTTGGCTTTTCCTGATACCATCGTAGGTTGCGCTCGGGTAGGTGAATATGGCTGGAGATGAATATGTCAGTAGTGGCCAGGGGCCCGTTTCTCGAAAGTCCCGATAACTTTTCGGGCCCGGAAAGCTTTTTTATATTCGCAAGGTTTACCTTTAAAGGTAAACCTTGCGCACATAAAGAATCAAATTTTGTTGGTTTTCAAAGCTAAGCAGTAAAATTGTAAGTTAACGAAACAAGTCGGGCTGGTTTGTGGGCTAAAAGCTACACCACCGTTCTATAGATTTGATTTTAAAATATGTCTCCAGGCCCGAAAAGTTAACGGGACTTTCGAGAAACGGGCCTCAGGGTGGAAACTGGAAAAGAAGCAAATACCAGATTTACAGGAAAAAGTGTCTGCTCAAAAGTTTGTCATGAGGCCACAATAAAGCTTTCATATTTTCAAATGTCAATACAACCAGCGAAAATAAGTCAGCTTGTATTTTAAAGATCATGCCTTCAGGTTTTCTTTTTGACTACTAACTACAGGCCACTAAGTAAGAACTGACTGCTGGATTAGAAGGCTTGAACACATAAACCATTAATTAATCCGGTTGAAATCATGCAAAATATAGAGGATATTACACGGTGGCGCGAAGATATGAATTTTATTTTCGAGTGGTAAAAACAGTATTTTACGAACGAGCGCAGCGAGTGAGTAAAATATTGTTTTTTTACCAAGAGAAAATAAAATTCGTTTCTTCAAGCCACCGTGTAATCTTCTTTTTATTATATGGACAAGAGTATTTTTGCACAAACAACAGTGCAAGAGCGGGAAAAGACGTCATCGATATCCTCACTAGTGAGGATATGGAAAATACGCCACTCGAGTCCCGGATGTAGTTTCGTATGAACTTTACGAGTGGTCTATTTTCCACTAAAACACTCTTGTCTATATAATAAGATAAGGTAAGAAACATGATCGGAGGACTGAATAAAGAAAGCCTTAAAATATGTAAAATTCTTTCAGTAACCTTGCCTAGTTTCACCTACAACAGGCAAAGTTGCTGTTTTTCAACATTCCCTTGATTATATTTGACAAACCTTTTGCTCTTCTGTTTTTCTCAAGGCTGGCGTGTCCATTAAAAGAATACAGAAATTTCTGGACTTAGAGGAGCTGGATCCCGACAATGTTCACAAGAGAAAATGTAAGGTTAAAAATAGTTGCAGGCGTAATTGCACCGCATGTTCAACAAAAGCCAGCGACATGCTAAGCGATTTTATACGCTCTTCGTGGCGAATTTGACAACCTCGTTCCCAGGGTCTCTTCCTGGGAAGAAGAGAGACCCTGGGAACGAGGTTGCGAATTTGATCACCAGCGAAAAACGTCAAGCGTGTCAGTTCCCACGACGGCGATTTTGCTAGCGTTTTTAATCTCCGAAGCGAGCGGTCGAAAATCTCGAATATCAGTTAATGTTAAATTCGCTGCGATTCTGCGAAAATCGTCGGCAATCGCCTAGTATGTCCGCCCCACGAACATCGCTAGCGATCGTTGGCATAAAGTGTGTGAATATTTTGAAAATTTGTGAATATTATGAAGACTGTGAAATGTCGTTGTTGAGAATCTCTACTTGGAGGTGTCAAACTTAAACTGATAATTATATCGATGGTTATAACCGTATAAGTACAGATCCCCAACTATTTCGAACCTCGGCTATCTCATATCCTCTGCTATCTGGAACTAAAACCCTTTTTTCTTTGATTTGCTTAATATTTGTCAGTGCCCGCCATCGATCTTGAGCAAGCTTTGACTTTCCTTGTCTAAAATTAGCGCCCCTCATCTAGGGCGATAATCATGATGATAAAAGAATGAAAACGGGACACAATGTTGCACAATTTAAATATCTTTAACATTTTTTTTTACATTTTACGCGATGACGTCCAAATCCTAAGGTGGACCTCTAGCGACAATCATTTTCGTTGAGTTTAAAAGAAACACTGAGTAATAAAACAGCAACGATTGTCAATAATATTGTACATAAATATCTATGGAGTAGACACTGCAAGCACAAGAGTCGCCAGTCACCAGTTCTGCGACTATTTTATCGTTCTCGCCACGTGGAACCCGCTATCTTCAACAACGTACCGTCTTCCCTGACCCTTTAAGCCCCAATATTAATAGTGGTCAGCATTAAATTTCTCCTCACCATATCAGTAATTATAACATGTATAGGTCATGAGAATTTAGGAAATGATGAACAAAAATGAATTGCCTTGATGTTGAAACAAGTTCTCCCAACTAGTACTTAACAAATGGGGAGAACAGTGACAAGAATGTGTGTAATAATGCTGGGGCTTCATTGAGCTACCAGAGCTGTAGCTGTTTTTAACCATTCCGTTGCTTTAGATGTTACTCCTTCTGTCGACAGTCTTGGATGCGAAAACTTTACAGCTTTTGTGTGAAAACCATATGACGTGTGAATTAACCCACTTAAACCATGTTTTCGGGCCACGTTTTGGCCCACAGGTGAAACCGTTAGTATTTCAACTTATCTGTCTAGCAGGCTGTCTTAAAAGGATTGTATGTTCTCTATCACGTAGTGTCCTCGTCTGCAGTTACAATAGAAAATGGTTCATTCTCTTGGAGTAGCAAAGACGCACCTGTCCTACGAAAGTAAGTTCTTTTAAAACATCCAAAATGATCATACTTCGAAGGCAATAGTTTTTTTGGTAAATGATGTAAAATACACCATGCACTGTCAATACTGTGACAAAGATCAAAGCATTGACGATTTAGCTTTCTAACAAACTATTGACGTCAAGTTTTCAAGTTTACGAATTTCACCCTTAAATGTGTCAAGAGTGGCCAAGTTAATATTATTTTAAATATTACAAGAATGTTAATAATGTTAATAATGTCCAAAGTACCGTAATGAATGCTTGCCATAGTTACCTAAATTAGTGGGCGAAACCTTTAATAGCAAATCTGGGGTTGTTGCTAAGGGATTTTTGTGGGTGGAATTTTGTCATGCCTTGTTTTGCCATCAGGGCGCATTTCACGATAGGAAACTACCTAGCTAACATGAAATATTCCAAAGGGCCCTTTGATTTTGATTTTCAAGTGATCTTCCCATCATTAGCGAGGTTTTTGCCGTCCAAGTGGAAATTGCAACTTCCAGTCAAATTTTGCACTTACAGTCTTTTTACACAGGTAGTGAGAATATAATGTTGAACAAAGGCTTTGTTTCCTAGGGTATCACTCAGCATTCCTCATGGTTCACTTGTGGCAATAGTAGGCCAAGTTGGTTGTGGAAAATCCACACTCCTTTCTGCCGTTCTTGGAGAAACAGAGAAACTGCATGGAAAAGTTTTTTTAGAGGTGAGAATTTGTGTTAAACATCATCTGCTCATTTTGGGGATGGCAAAATGATTAAGTAACGACCTACTGGTTGGTGGATATTTTTAGCAGTTCAACGTTGTAGCCCCTTGGCGGCTTAATTTCGTTTGAGAAGAGAAATAAAAGCCTTGAGTGCAGTGTACTACAGCGCTCTTTCTCCGACAACTATTTGTTCTTCATTAGCTAAATTGCTCCAACTTAGCTAAATTTCGGCATAACACTGGCTTTCATATAAGAATAAAAGAAATGAAGTGTTTCTTTTACATCAATTCAAGCAACTGGCCCTTTTGATTTTTATACCGGAGACGCATTATCCGTCTAAGAAAAGAACTTATACAAACAACGTGTAGTGCGTCTGGTTAGGCATCTCGTTGCTCGTCTGTATAAAGATGGGTACCAGACGAATCATCCGTCCATTACTAAGTTAGCCCTTCTTTTAACACAAACTGAAGCCGATAGTTCGTCTCGACGAAAAATTCGCCTTATATCCATCATCATACAGACGAACTACGAGACTCATAACCAGGGAAACCAAAGGTTTTTTGTCTAAGTTCGTCTCCGGGAGATATGTTTCTGCTATGTGATGTCAAATAATATATCGCGATCTATCCTTTAAATAAGAAAGCTGGTTTGGAGCAATTTGATTTTCTAGGCTGAACCACTACTTGCGTCCTTGTTCCACCGATCCTTTTAATTCTTAATTTAAATGTATCGTTTCTAACTATACTTTTTTCTCTTCTATTTACAGGGTACTGTGGCATATGTATCTCAACAGGCCTGGATTCAAAATGCCACCTTACGAGAAAACATCCTATTCAGCAGACCATTTGATTCCGCTCGCTATGAACGTGTGATTGATGCATGTGCCTTGAGACCAGATCTTGAAATTCTTCCCGCTGGCGACTCGACAGAAATTGGAGAAAGGGTATGAAGCATTTCACAATTCCTGATGATATTCGCTGAAATGTTTACATTGTTTATTGAGTTTGAAAACTTAAAAAAAAACAAATATTGTTTGTATTATTTATATACTCTTTAAATGTCTATGTCTACATCCATGTCTGCGTGTCTATGATCGTGTTCTATCGGGATCAACCGTTTTTGGTTCGTTGAGTTGGTGGTTTTTTTGTATTCTATTGGGAAAAAAAACCGTTTTCGGTTGATTTGGTTGATCAACGTTTCCAACCAGCTCTGAGCTCGGTTGAAATGGTTGGAAACGATGAGTAGCGTCCGCTGACATGTTGAAAAGCATCACTTTTCACGCATTGGGTCATTATAATTTGCGCGCAATCACGCGTAAACTGTCAGCCAAAAACGCATCTCTTCTCTTTCGAATTTTTTTTTGAGATTTGCTGTCTGGTAAATTAGGGACGACATTCTCAAAATAGCCCGTAATACGAGTGGCCGGTGTCCTCTCCATTTTCAGTAATAATGTTGCTATATATTCCAATTCATCGTCCCATTCACAATGTGGTGGAACCAATTCTTCTAACAGTTCTTGAAGGACAACTGATGCCACGAGTTGCACTTCGGCCATCTTGTTAACCTTGGCAGAAAAAGTTGAGGAAATGACTATGCCCAGTCACAACCGAGTGTCAACCAAGAACGGTTGAAAAAGTGTTCTATTGGAAACCTCAACCGTTTCAACCGAAACCGGTTTCGGTTAAAACGGTTGATCCCAATAGAACACGACCTATGTTCATGTCTATGTCCATGTCTTTGTCCATGTCCTTGTCTATGTCTATGTCCATGTCCATGTCAATGTCCATGTCCATGTCTATGTCCATTTCTATGTCCAAACATGTCCACGTCCTTGTCTAATTAAGTCCGTTACAATATCCATATCTATGTCCATGTCCATGTGCATATTCAAGTCCATGTCAATGCCCATCTCTATGTCGAAATCTATGTCCATATCCTTGTCTATGTCCATGCTTATGTCTGTGTCTTTGTCTTTGTTTATTTCCATGTCTTTGTTCATGTCTAAACCGATGTTCATGTCCATAGCTCTGTCCATGTCCATGTCCATGTTCTCTTTTATGTCTATGACGGTGTCTATGTCCGCGACCATATCCATGACCATTTCCATGACCCGAAGTTTATTCGGTAAAGTAATAGAGAACAAACATCACCATAGGAAAATACTGCCGAAGTGCCTTCGTGTGAAATTTTCAACAGATTACGGCTGATTACTACCGTGATTCGCCAGCTATGATGCACTTGTTATGACGAGCCCATCTTCACAAACTGGAATTGGAAGCTACTCCGCTTTTTTACCTGTGAGGAAGTTAGCGTTTGCTTCATACACTCATTTCAAAAGAATATTTCATCATTAATTTTTTCACCATCGGTGAATCAGGTCGAACACATCACGATTTGCGAGTTATGATTCACCTCGCACAAGAGATTATGAGGACATTATGCTTACCATGATTCGCGCATGGCCACAGACTAATAATTAATTTTTGCTTATGAAATGAGTTTACGGAGGAAATAATACATGTATAAGAAGCAAGAAGTCTGCGTGGGTCATGACGGGCGATTTTTGTTTCAGAAAGGCGGGTCTGCCTTTCTGAAACAAACGGGACTGCCACTGTTGAGAAGAACCACGGTTTGGCTCTGGGAGCAAAAGAGCTACTGAATCCTTAATATTTATGTGCTAATAAAATAATGCTGGTTTTAGTGTCATTTATCTCTTCATATTCCATGTTCTGAACAATGTTTTCTAGGGTATTAACCTGAGTGGTGGACAGAAACAACGCGTGAGCTTAGCTCGTGCTGTGTATTTCGATGCCGATGTCTACTTGTTAGATGATCCCCTTAGTGCTGTAGATACGCATGTTGGAAAACACATCTTTGACAACGTTGTGGGTCCCAGAGGAATGCTGCGAAATAAGGTTTGCCTTGCATGTTCGCTTATTTTAGTCTGTAATGAAACTGAGTCCTTCTGAGCTAATGGTAATTAGAACCTCTGGCCAGCGATTATCTCTCGTAAGCGTCCACCCCTTCTGAAGCTTGGACGCGTTGGTAGCTTAATTATTACCAACAGATGTAACTCTGCTAATATCAAACTATTGAGCCATCGCATTTTAGTCCATCTGAAGACAACAAACACTATCTTTATTTTAAATCAGATTTTCTTGTCAATCCCGAAGTTTATTTTACGTCATTTCAAGAGACTTTCACTCATCTGAAGTTCAGATAAGAGTGATTAGTATATTCATTTTTATTGTGCTTATTGCTTTCTTGGTAGACTCGTTTGCTTGCAACACACGGAATTCATTTTCTTCCTCAAGTGGATCAAATTGTCGTCATCAAAGATGGAAAAATTTCTGAGGTTTGTTCATCTCCGAGTACACTTCTCATTAACTTAAACTGAAACGCAGGCTTATTTTCTGACAAAGATCCCCCACGCAGTTAAAATTGTTTCTTTTCGAAAGCAATGATATTTTAAACCCAGCAACCGTGTAACCTTTTTGTAAATTGTACGTGTCGTCTTTAAGTCACTTAGGATAGTCACTTGTCTTATGACGTCACAATACTACTTAAAATGAATTTTCTTTTCGAATGAACGCCAAGAACGGTTATCTTTCACAAAACTCCAAAGGTTAATATCGGGTACGTTACATATATTACGGAATACTCCTTTAACTAGTAAGTGGTCAACCATTCCGGGAAGATTCATGTAAGGGGCATTCATACAGTATCAGGGGCAATGCATTTGATATTCATCATAAGCCATCTCGGTGACCCATTTTCAATTTTCTTTTCATGCCATGAAACAAACGTTGAACAATCTAAGCCAAAAATTAGAGTTTGAATGTCGTTCGGTAAATATCTACAAAGTTATAATTTTTTCTGTTGTTATCCAAATTCCACCCAAGCCATCACTTATCATGCTTGAGTAGAGCGTTCATTTCATACTCATTGCAGTGCTTTTAAGATACGGTTTAACTTTGTTTTTCAATGTGGCAAACCCGAGAGCTACCACGTACCTTAAGACAGAACTATCATCTGAGTCTGTACATTGAAGAAGCAGAACATGCATGATAAGAACGTCCAAAATTATTTGCCCGAAATGTCTAAAATACGTTTAAAGAGGCAGTGTCACCCAAAGTGCTTTGCGTGCTTGTGTTTTTGTTTTGAAACAGCTTTTAGCGTTTGGCTGGCGCGTTTGCCGGACTTTTCTCAAATTATACCGTGCCGCACTGGCCTTTCAGCGAGCTGATATCTACAGTAGTAGCCTCTGAAAATAGAAATATCTCCATCGCTAGATTTTACTGGAGAAAACCACTCTAGATCTGACTTTGCAGTCAACGCGTATGAGCTATTATAGCAACCGATCGATTGATCGATCGATCGATCTCGATGGACGTAAAACCAGAGCTACCACTTCTACTCGATATAAAAACAAGACAAAAACAAGTAGTAAGAATATTGACGTCTTCATCGTTAGATGTCACTGGAGAAAACTACTCTAAGCTCTGACTTCGCATTCAATGCGTATGGATCTATTACAGTCCGATTGATTGATCGCGCGATCGATCGCATCGGCCGATGTCGATGGACGCAAAACCAGAATAGCCACTTACACTTTTTGTAAAAATGAAACATAAGCAGACAGTAAACACAAGCAATAATTAAGAAAAACAGCACAAGCTCATGACCACAACCATTATTCTGGAGCAGGCCCGTAGCTACTGTTATTTTTTGGTAAATTAACATTCCTTCTGTTTTCATCCGGCAACGCGAATGTTGCACGATTTGGGCAAAGGCAGAGTCAGTACTATTGCTGAAACCCGCAGATGATTTTCTTTCTCTCCGCTACTGACACACGGACTCCTTTAGCCGTACAACTTTGGTAAAGCCCGGAAGACTCGGCCTTCGCCTCAGCTTTCCTGAACCCTACGAAGTATTCACTTTAAAGATCTCCTTCTCCACCTCGAAAACACTTCAGAATTCGGAAATATACAACTAAATCGATACGACGACAATTAAATGTCAAGTCAAAACTCACACTAGTGCTTCCGGATCGCTAATGGTAGCGATGGAAGAAGATACAAATCAGACTTCACAACAATCAAGAAAATGGCGGATTTTTCATATATGAAAAATGTACCGCGGCGCGCAAGGGACTTTGGGTGACACCGGCTCTTTAAGTTTATTACCGTATAAACTGAGGTTAATGAACCTTGAGATCTACTATGCCTAATCTGTACACAGACGTGCTACAGTACTCATTACAAAGTACCTTTATTCTATGTCAAACAATGTCAGTTGTTTCAATGAGCCCCTGTATTGTTAAGTAACTGTAGACATCCAGCCCAAAGTGCAAGAATAACAGCATCAATTGCTACCTGTTTGTAGTACAAGGCAGCCTTTTTCCTAGGCAAAGTCCACAGTAATTTACCATGCATTTACTAGGTTCTACAAAGGTTCCATTCACGCTATCACATGTTCACCATGCACATGTGCTCCCCTAAAAACGATATCCACCGCCTTTCTCAGCCTATTCCTTCA
The DNA here is from genome assembly GCA_964030785.1 of Siderastrea siderea. Lineage (NCBI taxonomy): Eukaryota > Metazoa > Cnidaria > Anthozoa > Scleractinia > Rhizangiidae > Siderastrea > Siderastrea siderea. Next base: position 29,024,523 of record OZ034975.1, read on the forward strand.
GGGCTTTGGTTCTGTCACAACTTGTTGTGTCTTTTATTTATATTATTGCTGCCAAACCAACTCTCTATCGAAAAAGGGTTCATTAAGCCCCAAATAAGCTTAGATTTTGATGTATCTTCAAGTCTCATCTGTTCCAGCAATCCAGTTACAGATGGATGGCTTTCTGTACTGATAACAATATTTTGCAATCAATAGCAGCTTCGACTGCAACATTTTTGTCAGTTGTATTTTTATCGTGAACCTTTTTCTTTCCAGTGTGGAACTTACTCTGAGTTACGAGCCAACTCTGGAGCCTTTGCTGAATTCCTTCAAACCTATGCATCAGAACATCATGAATCAGCAAACTTACAAGGTAACATGCCATCTTAGGCCAGATGGTCAAGTTTGTTTTACAACCTCTGTTCAACTTAGACTTAATAATCAGCCTCATCGATCAAGCGAGACCTCGCCGAAAGAGACAGTGATTTACTCTTCAACTGCAAGTTCCCCGATGATGATGATGATGATGATGATGATGACGATAAACGTCTAACTGTGTACCGTTTATTAGAAAAATCCGAAGATTAACTTTATTTGTATTTGTCTCTAGCAAAGCTCGTAAGGTCTTCAAGGAGAGATTCTACCAGATTTACTACCTCCGTTGACGCAAAAGAGGTACAGCTTGCTGAAAAGGCAAACGAACGTGAAAAGGGAAAGATGATTGATGAAGAGAGATCAGAGACTGGAAAGGTAAGGTCATTGAAAAACCCCATTAGATGCCGCTGAGTAGCGCAACACAAGACAAAGGCCTTTTTTAGGCCTCTGCAATTTGTCTTTCGCGGGGTTTCCAAATATGATAATAATAGTATAGTGCGTCGTATACCTTGAGAATGGAACCAATCAGCTTACCGAAAACTGCAATATCCCATGATGAGAATGAAATAACACTTTTTATTTGCCTCTTGTCTAATAACGACCATGGTATTGTTGTTTTGTTATTTTAGGTAAAATTATCCGTGTTCCTTTCGTACCTGAAGTCTATGGGTATGTGTGTCACCATTACTTCAATGATCTTCTTCTTCTTGATGGAAGCATTCACAGTTGGTACAGGAGTGTGGCTAGCTTACTGGAGCTCGGCAAATATCACCACAAAAAAGCAAAGAGACTTTTATATTGGTATCTATGGTGGAATCGGATTGGGCGAGGCACTGTTCACATTCTTAGTGATATTAACTATTCAAATTGGATCCATGCTGGCTTCACGCAGGTAAAATGTTTTAACGTTGATAATTCCCCTCCATAGTGTCCAGTGTAACGATTCACCTATGAGCTTCTTCTCTGTGCTTAGCTGTATCAGGTTTGTGCGTTGCAGTTAGAGGCGAATGTACCCGTTAATGCAATGCATGCAAGTGGCTGTCTCTCCTTACTTCTTGCAGATTGCGTCCTATAATTTTAGATTTTAGATGATGATGCAGAGAATATAAGTGACCGCATAGCTAACAGCTTGCTTCCCTAAGTTGCATTTTTGTTTGAATCACAGCTTAAGTGCAGCGAAAGATTGCCTTAGATATTAGATATACTATTCCATATTGCTGTATGCACCCACCCATAACGAACCTCTCCTTGTTTCTCAAGGGTTCCATGTTTTTTTGAATCAGAATTATAGTCTGGGACGTTACTGATACAGTACACGTTGATGATGGTTTGTCTTTCATTTCTTACGATAGGTTGCATCATCGACTCTTAGATAGCATCATGCATTCACCCATGAGCTTCTTTGATACAACACCTCTGGGACGAATTGTGAACAGGTTCTCAAAGGACATGGATGCGATTGATGTGCTCTTGAAGCGTTACTTGCAGGAGTTTGTTTGGAGTGCGTTTGATTTACTCGGCATGATCGTAGCAATAAGCTATGCCACGCCCATGTTTCTGGTTGTATTACCGCCACTTGGAGTTCTCTATTTTTATATTCAGGTAAGATCTTGTACGACTATTGCTTACATTTATAAACGGAAATGAACCTTAACCCTTTTCATACCGTGATTTTTTAGGTCTTCTGGGACCGGGTGGCGGGAGGGGGGGGGTTGAGGGATTCGGCCCCCCTCCTAAACGTCGTGGATATTAAAGCTATGACAACAAAACGTGGAAGACAGATAGTACGTCCAAAAATGATCCTTTTGAGGTCCACAACGTGAGCTGACAACGCCATACGACGGACGAATTAGCTCACGTTCTCAAACGGCCGCCATGCTGGATCCACCATGTTAGATTTTTCGATTTTTCAGATCCTCCAAAAAGCAATAAACTTGACCAAACAGTAGTCGAAATCAATAAAAGAACACGAAAATGATCTAAGAAAGTCATAATTTGTCATTAAAAAGAGGAAAATTCAAAATTCTGAAAAAACACACCTGGCAAAAAGACATTGCCATGGTAACGTCAAACTTCGTGTGCAAGGGCTTGTTAAACCAAATTGGTCCCAGATAAATTTCATGAAAATTTACCAAGTTCGTAGATTTAGCTGCCTTATCAAAAATAATTCAAATATCCAAAGTCCGGTATGAAAAGGGTTAATAAAAAAGCTTTTTAAACACAATCTGTTTTAATCTTGTCGAAGTTTGGCAATCTGTGCTCTGTTTTGCCTTGGGTGAAACAGGCGTACATCTTTTCGCAGTTTTGACGCGAGAATGTTATCTAGGTTAACGCTGACTTCTACTGATTTTTTAAATTTTTTTTATCTTATTTGCTTCAAGGGGCCAGCAATTACAGATAAGATTACAAAGAACAACACAATAATAATTAATTAATTAATACTAGTTACAGATTATAGGTACAGACTATCCTCCCCCTCCCTCACACACTCATCTACAAATAAAGACATGGAGCTCTTATACTAAGAATAATCATTTACAGTAATGAAGTTTAAAGTTTTTTAACGTTATAGTAGTCGTGTTAATTAACAAAATGTTCCATGGAACAATCGGTTGAGTGTCCAAAGATAATGTCGTTATTTAGAAGGAGGGTTTTTCTAAATCATATCTCCAGGTGAATTTGACTATGAATTCGTTCAAGGATAATTTTTTAGTGATAGTTTTTGTGTAGATAAATAATATTTAGCGAACAAAATTGTGAAGTTTAGTTTTTTATTAATTTTAAATGTATCTTAGCTTTTTCTTCCCGTTTTTATTCCAAAGATTAATTCGCTTGGGGATAACGAGGCGGAATTCCTTGATAGGTTTTATCGTTATAAGGGGATTACTTCACTTGCTCCATATTTTCTGTCACATTGGTGCGTGCATCTTTCTCTGGCAGCAGGATTGACCGGAAAGACTTCTACCAGTTTTTGTTTTGCACGTAGAAAACTTGCACGTTTTTCTTCTGTCTAAATGTTCTTTTGTACTGTTTGCAGTTCTGTCACCATTGCCCTTTAAAGTTTTGCTCAATGATTCTTGAAACAGCAAAGAAATGTGTAAAAACATTTACACATGTTGTTGTACCTCATTCGATTATTCAGTGCACGGTCCACTATACTTACCACAACACATACTACCTTTGGTGTTGCAATGTGCTCTTAAACCCATCTATTGTATGTGTAAATGTATGACAACCCTGTACACCTTTCTGTAAACAGTTGTAATCATTTTCAGGGACTAATATAAAACTACCTCTACAGCATACCATTTTTTTTCCACAGAGAGTCTATGTGGCGACCTCTCGGCAGTTGAAAAGAATCGAGTCGGTAAGACGTTCACCAATCTACAGTCATTTCTTAGAGACAATCAACGGTACAACCACCATCCGGGCATTTTCACAACAAAAGCACTTCATCAGGGATAATTATGACAGGACAGATGAGAATCAAGTGGCTCATTATTTAGCGATATCTTCTGCCAGGTAAGAAGATAGTTTCTTCTAAAAAATTGTTTAACTAAGTTAATCTGCCCTTGGACAGTTTTAATGATAAATTATGAATTGGAAAGAGCTACAAAAATTGTGATATCTGCTGATGTCAACAGAATGGCCGTAAGCCGCATGTAATATAAATTTAAACACGGGTTTGCCGCAAGTGAAAATGAGCTTTTGTTGGTTATAAGAGTGCAGCTTTTTTAACACAGGTGGATTGGAATTCGTCTTGAGTTCCTTGGCAACATCCTGGTACTATTTGCTGGATTATTTGCTGTTATCTGCAGACATAACACCACGAGTGGATTAGTGGGCATGTCTTTAACTTATTCGTTACTGGTAAGTAATATTCCAGTCTACTAGACTTGCGAAATTTAGCATGTTGACTGGGATCTGGAGGGCACGATAAACCATACGTTTAACGCCAAGGTTCAAGTACTACCAGTGAAAGGATAAAGGGGGAGGGTGAGTGAAATCTGCTCGCAAAGACCTTCGTCGTTGATAAAGTTTTTATGTCGTTGCTCGAGATGGTAACCATATTTTTTCAGGCAGGTGTTTCATAATTTTCCTTTTAAGAACAAAAATAACTTACTTGCAGTAACTAAGATACGTAAAATCATTTTGGTGTCCTTTATTTGTTTTTGTCTTGTGCTTTTTTTTCTGAAGTTTTTTGAAAATCAAGAAATTTGATATAGCGGATCCAAAATGGCCGCCATTAAGAAACCATAACGTAACTCCGAGGTCGTACTTTGTGATCAGTTCATGTTGAAGATCTAACAGGAAAGATATTAAGATATTAAGATATTAAACTTACTTTACACCTTCCATGTTTTATTGTGGGGCAATATTTTCCGAAAGAATATTGGTCTCCAAGACGTATTTGTTGCTTCCAGTGCCTTTTGGGAGTTCGGAGACGTCAGAAATGGCTAACCATACAATTTATGTTAATGAAACACGAGTCTCCCACCAATCGGACGAGTCACAATACTAGACTGAGCAACTGACTTCACTTCATGTAGTTTAGTTTTTATAACTTTTTATAAATTCTTAAGGGTACAGACAGACTGAACTGGTTGGTACGAATGGCAAGCCTATTAGAAACGGAGCTTGTTGCTGTTGAAAGAGTCAAAGAATATTCAGAAACATCTTCTGAGGTAAGAAGTCGCGTTTAGTAAGAGTTGACAATTATTCAACAAAATCGAGTCATACACGTGCCTATATCACACTTGGTGTTGCATGCCTTTCGCCTGTCAATTTGAAGGGTGCAGGGATGGCGCAGTGGTGAAAGCACTCGCCTTTCGCCAGTGTGGCCTGGGTTCAAATTCCCGGACTCGGTGTCATATGTGGGTTGAGATTGTTGTTGGTTCTCATCCTTGCTCCGAGAGGTTTTTTCTTCGGCTACTCCGGTTTTCCCCTTTCCTCAAAAACCGACATTTCTAATTTTCAATTCGACAATCACAGTGGAAGAAGAGTCACCACGTGGATGTGCCACTGTTACTTTTCATCTATTATTTATTGTATTTATCAATTTATTTTGATGAGATTGAGTGGAATACTTCTTTTGCTATATGAAACATATGGATTTCAATCGTACTGGAAGAGACGTTTCTGTTTCAAGAAGCATTCTTATCGCCGTCCATTTCCCGTGACTTCTACTAAACCTACAATGAACCAGCTTCCCACCCAGAAGGAGCAGAAGTACTTGTATTCGCTTAATGCTAGTTAGCGCGTTGGACTTCAGATCTGACGGTCAGTGTTTCCAGGCATGGGCCCGGTTGCATAAAGCAAGTTAAGATTAGGTGCGAATTTTCTACAATCAATCCCTTTGTTGTAGAGGATTTTGTTGCACGTTACCTCGGATAACTTGGCCGAAGACAGATAAGTGAGTATAGAAAACACAAAGAGAACACAACGAAATCCTTCGGATCACAGGGAACGGTTGCAAAAAATATCCCACTTAATCTTAAATTGCCTTATCCAACCGGGTCCTGGTCCCGCTCTGCAATATATCGTGTTGTTTCTTTAGATAAGAAACTTTACTCCACATTGTCTCTCCCCACCCCGGTATATAAATGGGTACCGTCGACATACTGCGGGGGTGACCCTTCTATAGACTAGCATCCCATCGTGGTGGGAATGCTCTCAAATGCTTCATGCTACAGAAACCGGGTTGAGCTCCGGTTGAGTGAGCCCCCTGCGGCTCTTGTGCGAATTTCCCTGTGGTTTATGTGATAACTTGTTTGTACAGGCCGAGTGGATAATACAGGACAATCGGCCACCGGATGACTGGCCTGATGCAGGTAGCATTGTAATAGAAGACTTGGACTTGAAATACAGAGACGGGTTGCCATTTGTACTCAAACAGATCAGCTGTGGCATCAAACCAGGGGAAAAGGTACATTAGTGCGGTAACGAATATTGAAGTGAAATGTATCATGGAAACGAAATGAGTAGGTTAGGCTCGAGTCCACTTTTTACGCCAGCGCACGTTCCTCCCGGTAGAGGGGGATGTTCTCTTCATCATGAGCTAGAATGGAAGGCCCGCCAGTGGTCCATTTTATATCCTCATTATAGGAAAGGGCGAGGGAGACATTCATCATATCGCCAAATACACCATATTAACCAAATACACCATATCGTAAAAGTTTAAAAAAGGTTGAATGATCTCGGTAGAAAATACGGTGCGAAAATATATGAAAGCCTGTCGAACAACTAAAAGTACACTAAGAAAGTGTGAGTGTACCTATAAAACGTTGAATAATCTACTGTTTTTGGCTTACCTTGGAGGTATAAGAATAGGGTACAACTGTTCTTCTCGTGTTCTGTTCGGGTGGATGTCTCCCTTTGAAAGTTCATCGAGTATCCTCCACTCCCTTTTGAACACGTTAAAAGATCTGGCGAATACATTGAAAGAGGTATGTCTTTTAAATTCCTAACTTTCGCTGGTAGAGGAACAGAAAGAACATAAGATTACGAAGATGCACAATGCTAGTTTTCATTGATAAATATTCAAACATATTTTACTCGAAAAAATTGAGAAGTGACTAGCTAACATCAAAGTACTGCTCAGTAGCCTTCATGTGAGTGTCACTTTTTGATTTCATCAAAAACTCGTCAGTTTACACTACTTGGTATAGTACAATCACAAGTGCTCACTCAAACAGTTTGCACTGTACCTTGTAGTAAACAGCACTTCTGGAAAATTTCCACACGACCGCTCACACTTTTCCAGAAAATAGGTAGTTAAAGGACATTACAAGAAAGGGTTTTAAAATGCTTGCTGAACATGACCCTTGAGTGGTGGTTTTGTTTTTCCACAGGTCGGTATTGTTGGTCGCACTGGAGCTGGAAAATCGTCTCTGGCGCTCGCCTTGTTCCGTATTTTGGAGAGATCTGGAGGAAGAATTGTGATTGATGGCATTGACATCGCTAGAATTGGTCTGCAAGATCTGAGGTCTCGACTTACCATCATTCCACAGGTAATAACATAGACTCATAAAGCTTCCACAAGCTTATAACTGAGGCATTAACTAAGGTAAACTTCTAGAAAGATCTGGCTGACATAACTATGACAGATAATGTTGACACTGCTAAAACTGGACTCCAAGATAGGCCCGGCTATAACCCTGTCGCTCATGCAAGTTCAGGCAAAGGTAAGAATTAAAATAAGCTAGGAAAGAAAAGAGTCTTTGCCAGAAAGGTTTTCAATCTTTATCCAGCGCTGTACGTTTGTAAACTAAAATTATACCTGGACTTCTAGCGACCTTGCCGCTAGACGTCTAAACGACTTCTCAAAGACTTTTAAGCAACTTTAAAAGGACGTTCAAGAAACAGTGTCCCACGTTATATACCGTATTTTCTGAGGTATGGTCAAGAACTTGCTTGAATTTTGATTTACTATCTTGCAATAAGAAGAAAAATTCACCAATAATGATAGAAGGAAAGAAATACGAACAAAAAAGGCAAGATAACGACAAAAAACAATCAAGGGTCCATCATTTTGGACCACCTGTCACTAAATCAATTTTGATTAACTGAACACCAATCCTTGTAATCATACAAATTACTTGCTCTGTTTTGCTTTGTAGAATTTTTAAATTCAGTTTGGTTCAATATTTTGTAACATTTAGTAACGTCACAGTAAAATAATGTGAGCGAAATTTCGATATTTTGACTGAGCACTGGGGCACTGTGGTGTAGTGGTTAGCGCGTTCAGTTCTGAAGGTCGGTGGTTCGAGGCGCAGTCCCTTGCCATCGTGTCCTTAGACAAGAAAGTTTACCCCACATTGTCTCTCTCCACACAGGCGTATAAAATGGCTACCGGCGACATACTGCTGGGGATAACCCTGCGATGGACTAGCATCCCATCCAGGGGGAAGCAGCAATACTCTCATTTGCCTCGTGCTAAAGGAATTGGGATAAGCTCTAGCCGTGTGGGCCTCCTTGGCTCGTGTGCGACTTTTCCTTTCTTAACTTGCCTTACTGTCTTTTATGGGATTACCTTATCGATGCGTATTGTGTATCAGTGCATCTCTTCGCCACCCCCTCTCCTCGTCACATTCTTTATTTACCTTCATAGGTAGCCTTGGGGCTTTTCCTTGATCTCCTTGTTCTTCACGTCTCATCATCTCAAAAAAAAAAAAAATCTCAAGATAGTGTGATTTTCTATTAACAGGACCCAGTGTTGTTCTCCGGAACCATTCGCTTAAACTTGGACCCGTTTGATAAACACACCGACGAAGAACTTTGGAAGGCACTGGAAGTGAGTCATCTGAAAAGCTTTGTTTCGGAAACTAATGACGGCCTGCAGCACAAAGTGATAGAGGGCGGAGAGAATTTAAGGTGAAGATCTTTTAAGTACAATAAAACCTAAAACGTTTAGAAATTCTCTAGCCAAAACAAAGGAAGCTCATTTAAGATACACTCTTTGAAATCAATTTCCAAGAGCTCAATATTTTGACCTTCAAGAAGATGATCTTCCATAAACTTACCGTAAAAAGTCCACAGAACAAGAACGAGAGACACGATAAAACACACCAACAATGGCTTCATTCAAATTATGCTTGATCAGAGAGGGACGAACACGATCTACTGCAAGCGACACATCACCCATGGAAGCCTCGCATCACCCATTAACGGACTAAACATTCTATTCGAGACTTTTTCAAAATGTTGGACATCTCTCAAGATTTGTTCATGAAATATTCTTCATGTCTTGTCTAACATTAGAGTGATTTTGTTTCTATTCCAACAAAGGAATATATTGAATCCTTCAAAAACCTCACACGAGAAGCCTTTACGCAGTGATAAACGTAGAGGGTTTCTTTTAGCCATTTGAGGTCATTAATTTTAAAACAAATGATCATTTAAAAATGGACTTGATCAAGTCCACGTTTTAGAGCTGTTTCATGTACAATTTCATGGACTTTCACATACTTGTCTCCATCCATTTCTAAAATAATGGATTTTCTTATACAAAAAAAAGATAACTTTTTCGCTTGATAACTTTTCCCGAATTTACCTTTACTTGTTTTTTGTGATGCACTGAAACAGGGTATTCCTATTTACAAAATTTGGGTTATTTCTTGTGTATGCTGAAAAGTTACCAAAATATTAAATTGAATTTGAAGTATAATGCCCATACTGACATCTGGGGTATAACATCCATACATCAGATGTTGAGTATAACATCCATACACCAGATACAGAGTATAACATCCATACATCAGATGTGAATTGAGTATAACATCCATACACCAGGTCCGTGGTATAACATCCATACATCAGATGTGGAGTATAACATCCATACACCAGATCTGAAGTATAACATCCATACATCAGGTCAGTGGTATAACATCCATACATCAGATCTGTGGTATAACATCCATACTTTAACCCCTGCGTTTGTAGAGGTGTAAGGTACGGATTTTATACCACCTTAATATGTTAATATGGATATTACACTTCAGATCTGAGCATGGATATTATACCTCTGAAAAATAAATGTAATATAGCACATTTCAGAAATGAATGACAGTGATATCTCAAGCAAATTTTAATTCTTAGCTGGCTGAATTGTTTTATTGGATTATCACACTGGGATGCAACTCTGATATCTCAAAGTACAACTGCGATTTATGATGATTAAACAAAATTTACTCAAACGAAATTCTATTCTTATGCACTTTCATTGTTGCTTTCGCGATTATCGTCTAAAATCTGATAACTCGCTTTGAGCTAGTCAATGTCTTCTTTTCTTATGCTCCTTCTATTTGCGAACTGAACTCCTATCATAACAATTTAGTAGTTTTTTCGGCTATTCCAGTCCAGGGCCTACGGTTACGTCCACTTCCTACAAACGAATCTCAGTCGAAATGTTCCGTTGTACGATCCATCAAGCCAACGAATAGTGACCACTGTAGGAGTCATGCTTTCTACCTGGACTATCAGTGGTCGATTGCTCTACTCGTCCTTGTCGACTGCCACGTACTGGCCAACCGATAGTTTTTCGAGATCGACGGGTACCAAATAGTCGTCGTCATCACTTTCCTCTTGAATACCACCCTCAGTGATATTTTCTGCTGCCTCTTCTGCTACTTCTGGCTGCTGGTTGCGTCTTCTCGCCCTTGGATTACGATAAGGGCGAACGTAAATCTAATGGTTACAAAGCAAAACTCAAGATCATCAATAAAACAATATTTTACGCACTGGTTTGGATTAGGCGTCGAAAAATTGTTTAACTAACATCCGCTATTTAAGGTGTATTGCTGTTTATAGCCAGTATAGCACAAACAGGTGTTTTTTTCATTTACACACAAGTAAACACTTGGGGTGAATTCATATGCGTTATATATTCCTACCGTATTTTTATTTTCCTCTATTTAGGTTTCAAAAAATACAGATGGCGTTTATTATTACAGACATAATCTGGTAGCCAATTCCCCCTTTACCCCCCCCCCCCCCCAAAAAAAAAATAATAAAAAAGAAACAAACAAACAAAAACAAAGAAAAAAAACAAAGTAGGGTGAAAAGTAGATGGATTGGTTTCCTTTATGTATTTTAGCGATGCGTTTTTGAGAGATATTTCGAGCTGTTATCTGAATGATCGCCTGATTCAAAACACCAAGTTGGGCGGTTACTCAATGCAGTCACTATTATCTTAGATTCAATTTTATACAACACAATTAATAATACTGTCGGTGCTTCTTTTACACAAACTTTAGAAAAAAGATACTCCCTTCTTTACCAGTAAAAGATGGCCTAAATATTTTGTTCGTGAACTGTGTTAAAAAAAAAGAAAAAAAACAGGAAATCAAATTGGCCATGGGAAAGTTCTCTTGTCTCACGCAAAGGAAAGCGCGTGGATAATTTCAGTCCTTCCGTTATCGGGTAACGTAGCGACTTACACAGTTAACTTTTACTCCATCAAAATGGACTGAAGGCATAGAAGTTCTACTGAAGTAAAAACAAATCTCAGATACCTGTGTTTTTGTTCCATTGACTTAAGGATTTAAATTTCTTAGCCTTCTTAGAAGTACATTCGGCGGCGAAGTCACAGCTTTCTTCACTGTTCATTTCTTCAGAATCCTCCTTTTCGGTTAAGCCGATTGGCCGATGCCGGAACTGTGTGGTTGGACTTTCAGTGAGTCGACGCTTTTCACGTTCTTCTGTAGGCCTGGTTCTAGACCGTTTATCTTCGCTCGTCGGCTCTTGAAACGTGCACGTGTCTGATATAAACGAACAGAGCGTAACATCGTTACCAAAGTCGTAAAAAAATTCATATGCGCTGTCATATTCCTATCGTGTTTTCATTTTCCTCTATTTAGGTTTCAAAGAATACAGATGGCCTTATTACAGACAACATCTGGTGGCCAATCTTTTCCGCAAACCTTAGAAAATAGATACTCCCTTCCTTACCGATAAAAGATGGCCTGGATATTTTGTCTGTGAAATTAAAAAAAAAACTGGATATCAAATTTGGCTAGAGAGAGTTGTCGAGTTTCACGCAAAGGAAAGCGTGTATGATTTCAATCCTTCCATTAACAAGTGTGACATTAAACTTAAAATATTAGTTATTAATAACGACTTACACAGTAAACCTTTTCCCCATCAAATAGTAAAACTGGTAAAAGACTGAAGACATACAAGTTCTTCTGAGGTAAAAACAAATCTCAAATACCTGTGTTTTTGTTCCATCGACTAATCCTAATCCTCGCCTAGTTCTTCACAACAAGGCTCATCTGACATAAAAGAACAGCATGGCACGTCAAAATCTTTTCCGTTTTTTTCTTTTTCGTGCTCGTGCTGACTCGTACTTGAACTTAGTTGGTCAAAATCACTAGATAACAGCGAAAACTCCTCATCTTCAGATATTAGGGAAAGCTCATCCCACGGATCGTTTGCTTCACCGTGGGTACTCGGCTCCTCATCACTTGTTAATAGAGAAAATTCTTCCATCACATAGATTGTTGCATATTGCTCAGTAGACGTGAAACTTCGGTTACAAGTGTGTTTTCCAAACTTGTCGTATCGCGTTGTCCCAGTCAATTGCGCGGAGAATTTAACGGCGAGGAGCGTTTTGGAAGCAGAGCAACCGCAAACTATTTCGTGTGCACATTCTGAACCACAAAACAAAGGAGTCATTTTGTTACTGAAATTTCCGTTGCGTGAATATTGGTTGTCGAGATATTTCCTTATCAACGACGTTTATCGATAACATTTTAGTCACGAAAAGTACTTTAGGATACTTTAGCTAGCTACCTTCGTTAAGCAGTCCCACATCTAAGAAATTTAAAAATGGTAAATGGCAAGTTTTTATTACCGGACAGATTTCAGAGGTTATGCAAAAAAACTAACGTGAAGCGATACCGGTGTTGAAGGTCTTGAAAGGGTTTCGATACAAAAAGCCCCTTTTTTCTATTATCAGGTTGCAAAAGGTACCTTTATTATAACTGTCATTCAGTTTGCCATAGGTCCTTTACATAATTAACAGAAAGTCCGCGCGCTCTTGACGTTTTGCATTCTCATAAGATCAGTTAAAGAAATGGCTAGGAGTTTTAATAGTTCACCAAGGGCAAGGCGAATTATTCCTCATGCAGTGAAAATGTAGCCACAGATTTTGGACGTTTGGAAGATTTCAAACCTGATAGACGTGGAGAAAACGTTTCAAACATAAAATGTAAACATGGTGGTAAAGCGGTAAAGATTTCGAATTTCGTTGAGGACAAATTTGTTGTACTCTTTGGCGACTGCAAAACAGCAGCAGATTTCAAGTTAAAGCAAGAAACGAGCAATTAAAATCAAGTCAAACACCACCACAAACAGGAGCGAGTCAGCTTACATCTCATTGCTCGACTGACAGTCCTGCTACTACTGCTGCTTCGCATATTAAGAGACAAAGAACGAGAAAGCGAAGACTATATCACTCGGACGTGGAAATCATTCAGCAACTGCCAAAGGAAGATGTCCTTTCACCTCTTCAGCGGAGGTTCGAGGAGTGCCAAGTTGGTAAGTCCAATAACTTTTAGTTCTATGAAATGCCAAAAAGCAGAGAAAAGGACATTTTTAAATATGTTGTATCGAATCCATGTTTAGCCCGTCATGTCGTTAAAGTTTGCGTCATTATTTTATTTGAATTACCAATTGCGCGCCAATGATGCTCTGTTTGGATGTTGAAAGTGTGCTGAATAGAACACACTGGGTTAGCTCAGTTTCTGAAATATGCATCAACTCTTTATTTTTCGCTGGGCCGTTTTCCTAAGACAGAATATCCTTGACTTAGCAAAGTTCCATTTCTAATTCGCTGAAACAAGATATTTTTTTGGTGCTCTTTTTCCGTGCACTGTGACTAGCGAATGCGTAAATATTCAAATCTTTCGATAGATTGTTCTTGTACAAATGACAAAATTGATAAGACACCCCAACGACATTTCCTTCCCTTTGTTTATGTTTGGAGTAAGAGTTCTTAGATTAACATGTATTCCGGTCGGGTTACAGATAAAAATTAGCTTTTGCAGGTTAAAGTTTTCTCCCGAATGCATGGTCTCCTTCAATAGCACTAACAGAAGATTACCCAGTGAAACGAAAGCGTTCGAAACGTTTAATGTAACTAATTTTTTCTTTATTGCGTACATCAACAGCCGTATGATAACATAAAGTTCGCATGACTAAATTTGTAAAAGAATAATTTTGAATTTCCGTTTCCAGTAACCGTAGTTTCCCCTTAGAAAAATACGTAATTATTAAGTGATATCATTCCTCTCCGTGTGTGTTCGCCCAGCCAGAAACAGCAGAGGTTGGCGTGCTCAAAATCTTTGGTGACTCATGAGTGGGTTGAGCCAGAAGAGCTTTTGAGTTAGTTGTCACGAGATAGCGTGCCACAGCCGACTTCACCTAACTGCATAGGCAAGGATCGATAAATAAACATTTCAGACATGTTGACGATTAAAAGACAGTGAAGCCGAAAATAAAAATTTGGGGGCGAAATCGATAGCGTGCCTAGCGTATGGTTTGTACAAGTTTACCGACAATCATGGAGAGAAAAACACTCTTATATATACTTGTCGGTTAACGCCTGATAGCAGCAGACCCCTAAACAGGTAGTTGATAGCATACAAAAATGGTATATAATTGCTGATGATGAGTGACTGACTATCACTATAAGCACCATTGTTTCAAGTTTGCGTGGCTTCGCGGATAAAGAAGATCATTACATGATCATGTCGCAATATTCCTGTCGAATAATTCCTTTACGTGCAAGAATTTCTCTGTAAGAAAGAAAAAACAAGTCATCCTTTCGAGTGAGGTTTTGAAGATTGAAAAAAGGCTTTATGTGTGTCGGTTGGAAAAAAATAGTGGTGCTGTAAATCAATAGTGGGCTGGCTATTAGGCTATAAGATTTTTAGGCTAGTTGTCACGAGATGGCGTGAAACGGAAAACAGTAATCCGTGTGTTGACCTATAATCTGCATGGCAAAGTAAGTAAGTAAGTAAAGTCTTTATTTAACGAGGGTAGCACTAAAATAGCATAATAAATACTACCAAACCAGTGGCCCTCTAAAATTATTTACAGTAAAATATAAAAATACACTAGAATACGAATATTAAAATTATGGATAAACTATGAGACAATATAACGAATAAAAATACAAGAAAAACGAGATAAAATATTAGAAAGGTAAAAAGGGTAAAAAGTGTAAAAAGTAAGGGTAAAAAGTGGGGGGTAAAAAGGGTAAAAAGTAGGGTAAAAAGTGTAAAGTGTAAAAAGTGCAAACATCGATGGCATTTTAGACATTTTAGTCCAGTCAAAAAAATTCCTTGTGATTGTGTGTAAGAAAGAAAAACAAAGGTGGTCTTTCTATTGGTAGCTATTGGTGGCACATACCCTGCCCTTTCAAAGTAGCGTGTACTGAGATGGTCTCTCCAGGGTAAAAATCTATAGACTACAAGCAGTCTCTCTCTCGCCGGTCTGGGATAGTGAAGTGAAAAGAACATGTAAGCGAGCGCGGAAAATCGCCTGTTGTGTGGAAACATCAGTAGCTCGGGCGTGATGAGCTTCTAATTTATAAGTGAGCACTGTTCACGTGTTTCACCGTCCGTCCCTGGGGACTTCCAAATAAAAGTGATGGGGGTGATTTACATTTTAATCGCTCGAACCTCTGCTATGGGAGCCCCGGCAGGCCAATTTCGCATTTGTTTGTGAGTTGTGTTTGAAAGTCACTGCTCGAAGTCTATAGAAGCTCTGAACAGTGAAGGTTTTTTTTTCTATTTCTAAGTTCAGTTGAGTCAGTGAAGTTTGCACAGTTCAGTGCATTTTAACATAGTTTCCATTCCTTACATGAACCGTCAATGTAATATATATCAATTTTTTCTTTCATTTTTACCAAATAATTTACCATTTACCTTTCTTATATTTACCTTTTCATAGGCGCAGCAATCAAGGCCGGATTAAGTTTGGGACGGCACTGTAACTACACCGAAACAGAAAGGGAGGCAAGATGGAAGCCGGCGATGCCGGCTCAACCTCTGATTAAAGAGAAAGTTTCCGAAAAATTAACTTTTGTCATTTCTATTGTCATACCAGGATTTTCTTTTTTGTTCAAGCTACAGCGTCCTCGCCGATAACCTTTCTCGTCTGCATCATCATGATTATAATCAGTTTTCAGCGGAATCTTTTTACATAATTATTAATAATAATTCCACGTTCATTTCTTTTGAAATGAGTTGTCGGTGAAAAGGGTTGTTTTGTAGTTTCTGTTCGAAACGAAATTAAATCATACCGACGTTAAGGACGAGTGACATAGATTTGCTATGGAAGGGGCCACTAGCTCCGACATGCCACCTATGTTTGTAATCAACCATTAAAAAACTATATTATTTGTTATTTTCGCAGGGACTTTCATTAGCGTAATTAAAAATATATAGACTGTTTTTACAATCTGGCATGTTTAAAGTAAGCAGTAGACACCGTGAAAAGGGACGTTTCTCATGTGTTTTAAAAGGATTGTAAACGGATAATAATATACGGACTTAAGGACGAAATGATTACCACCGAACTGAACTTGTATGGATGTTATACCACTGACCTGATGTATGGATGTTATACTTCAGATCTGATGTATGGGTGTTATACACCACATCTGATGTATGGATGTTATACCACTGACCTGGTGTATGGATGTTATACCACAGATCTGATGTATGGATGTTATACACCACATCTGATGTATGGATGTTATACCACTGACCTGGTGTATGGATGTTATACCACAGATCTGATGTATGGATGTTATACACCACATCTGATGTATGGATGTTATACCACTGACCTGATGTATGGATGTTATACTTCAGATCTGGTGTATGGATGTTATACTCCACATCTGATGTATGGATGTTATACCACTGACCTGGTGTATGGATGTTATACTTCAGATCTGATGTATGGATGTTGTACTCCACATCTTATGTATGGATGTTATACCACTGACTTGGTGTATGGATGTTATATTTCAGATCTAGACGTATACATGGATTAGTAATCGACGTTTTGCGCTCGATGCTTATACCATTTTAGCACAAACCCGAATTCCAGTCGTTTTATATTTACGGTTTTGGCAGGGTAATTCTTGGTATATGAACTTGGCGTGAATTAATATAAGAAAATATAAGCTTAAAAGGGTCCTATAAGGTGTAAAGGAAAGACGGCCAAATACGATAGGGGAAATATGGATGAAAATGCGCAATTTTGCAAGACGAGTAAAACAGCGTTGATTAACTGGACTAAAAGTATGTGAAATAAGGAGGAAAACAGTTAGTGACTTTGCTGTTGTATGTGCAAAACTCAATAAAATGAGAGCAAACGACCAAGTGTATGTGAATAAACCTAAATTTAGGTTAGTTTTAAAAAACAGTATATGAAATCGTAACGATACGAGTCCTAAAATGGTTAACTTTGGAAGTCCAGAAATCTTTGATCAAGTCCATTTTTAAATGATCAAGTGTTTTAAAATTAGTTATCAGACTTTTCCGTCTTCCGATAACGAGACAAACTTCCAATTTGACACTGAGGAGTCGCTATGCACGTAGCACTAAGGAGGGTTGAAAGTTGAAGCAAATCATTTGAATGTGAATTCTCTGTGACTTCGTAAGTTTGATCAACTGTCTCCTCTTCATTTCCCATAGTGTTGGTCAGCGTCAGTTAGTCTGTTTAGCGCGTGCGCTGCTCCGTAAAAGTAAAGTCCTCGTTTTGGATGAAGCCACAGCTGCGGTGGACCTAGAAACTGATGAATTTATTCAACAGACCATTCGGCGAGAGTTCGCTGATCGTACAGTGTTCACCATTGCTCATAGGCTCAATACCGTCATGGATTACGACAGGTAAGGAAAGGCGCCAGCAGAGATCAGACAAAATTCTTGATTAGTGTGGTTGATATGGGATACGCTCTGATTGGGTACGGTTTCGAAAACACTTGGTAGCTTATGTAATCAGTGCTCCACATTTCCTTAAAATCCCTAAAGAATTAGGTTTTAGGTGTGGCTTTAGATCAGATCCCTTCCCAAAGGCCAAACAGATGAACTCATCCGCCCTTCACTCCTGCTCATAGTATCTCGCTGTCTTCCTAACATCTAACTAAGCTATCCACCCTCCCTGATTCCACCCGGTATATATAAATGACAACAGAAGTTGATTTCTTCTGATTTGAGACCGTTAATGAACAGGGTGTTTCAATTTGCGGAAAACCACAAACTACAATTTCAGGTTATGCGTTTTACGTTAGGGATGAAGACACTTTTGGACATTTAGGAAGACACATGTGTTGAGAGGCATTAGTTAAAATTTCCGAAATTTGGAGTCGAGATTTCATCGTCGAATGTAAGAACATACCTTTAAGCTTGATAGGTGGGTTTCCAGGTTAACTTTTCTGAAACTTCTGCCGTATTCTACTTGCAGCTAGACAGGTTTCTTGCCGTCACAACTTGGACCGCGGGATATCAAACGTGAAGGCGTGTCCAAGGTCACATTACATTTGAGGTTGCGTTTTGCGGTAATTGCAGGAAGTCTGGAGCTTAATGTTTCTCTTGGTTTTTTAGGATCCTGGTTCTCGATAATGGCGCCATCGTTGAGTTCGATTCCCCTGCGAACTTGCTGAGAACAAACAGCACCTTTAAGAAAATGGCAAGGGATGCAAGTCTGGCTTGAGTCACGCTGTCACGCAATCTGGGAAGCTTGTGGATCAGACCTTTTAGACCAGCAGCAGGCCAGATGGCTTTTGTGCGTGATATTTGTTAGTGTCAGAGAGCGTAAAGGTCATCCAGTCTATTTTTTATAATGCCTTGACTACTCTGTCTTTGGAGGTGTCACGCAACTGAAGAAGATGAAGATTATATTCCTGCTACGTCTATGAGACATAACAGGATTTTATGGGACAATGCGTTAAACGTTAAGAGAGGAGGCCACGAGAAAAATGTGTAGATAGAAATTGGTTGTCAGGTTTGTTGATTTTGTCCATGAGTCTTTTGTAAGGTGCAGGTAGCTATTTGTATTCGACTCAGTGGTTTTTTAAATTAAGAAGGTAAACTAAAATTCTATAGCAATTCACAGATAGTAATCCGTACAGGATGAAATATTACATTTGGTAGAGTCGCAGTCAGTAGGAAGGTTAGTCTCTTAATGGTGTTAGCTAACTCTCAGTGCCAACTCCCAAATTTCAAAAGGAAACATGATTAATAGCAAGAATTCTTTACAATAATAATATAATATACTCAAGAATTAGGGAGAAGCACTCGCCTGCGGCTCGTGTTCACCCTACACTTCTTTCGTGCTCTCTTCTCTTCCTTGCGCGCTTTATCACAGAACAAATAATATAATATAATATAATATAATATAATATAATATAATATAATATAATATAATATAATATAATATAACAATGAAAAGAAATAGCATTTAATAATAATAATAATAATAATAATAATAATAATAATAATAATAATAGTAATAATAAGACGACAACGATGATGATGGTGGTGGTGGTGGTGGTGATGATGATGATGATGATGATGATGATGATGATGATGATAACAAGCAAACAAACAAATTTCACCAGAGACCAACTTTATTTTTAGGTTTATACTTAAGGCACTCATTACAGAGTGCAACATTTAGGCAAATAATGTTGTAAAGCATCGCTTGTAAAGGTCATCTGGTCTGCACACTCCTGAAAAATAGGAAAAAAATTAAAGCTCTTAGTAAAATGAGTGACGATGTAATACAGCTATATTCTTCCAGATAGACAGTGGTCGTTTCTCTTGATGTTTAAGCATCAACTGTTCTAAGTCTACCCAGTCTACTCTTTTCTGGGCAGATCAAGGGCGTATTTCCACTACCAACGTGTCCCTTGGCTACAAGCTACCCAGAGCACAAATATGCGCGAGCTGTGACTATTTGTCATTTTAACCACATATTTTTACTACGTTTTTGGCAAATGCATATGTCTCACTTTGCCATCGCGTAATTACCCCTATAGCATGTCTGTCCCTTGTTGACATTTACTGTAGAGTAACATAAAATTTCAACTTTTTTTTTTTTTATTCAGCTTCCTTCAAAATTTGGATTAGGCCCCGTTTATGTGGTCTCGGCCGGTACCCGAGACATCCCTCCCCCCGAGTTACCCTGGGTGAGCTAACTTTTCACATGCTTCTTTGAAAAGTTCAACGAACCGTTTACATGAGGATCGCCAGCTTGTCTCGGGGAGGCGAGACAACTCGGGGGGCGAGTTGTCTCACCTCGGTAGGTGGGGTAACCCTGGCAGGCGGAACAACTTTTTCTCATATAAACACTTTGTCTCGCCTACCCGGGACGACGTTTTGCGTGCCACGTGTCACGTAACGGCTGGTTTTTGGTTTAAAAACGACGAAATCAACAAACATGTATACTGAAGAAGAAACATTTAGACAACGAGAGGCTACAGTGATCAAATCAACGAAAAATTCTGAAGGAAAATGGCGTATTGAGGTCATAAATATCAATGTAAAATTATAATTAAGTAGGGTCAACTTTATCTCGGTCAGCTGGGCCAACTTCTTATCATATAAACGCTGGGTAAAGTTGTCTTGCGGGGAGGATTGTTTCAGGTACCCAAGACAACTTTTCTCCGTATATAAATGGGGCCTTAGTTGAGATTTAATTTTTAGTGGTATGATTTTCTGCGTGGCGTATACGCTTTAGAGACTCACAAACTTAAAAGACAACTAAATGTTATTTGATTATCCATCATCATCTTTCGCTGCACAAGATGGCATTACTCACACTATGCGAATCAAAAAAGCGTGAGCACTTTGATTTGGCTTTGCCACCTGGCCAAACGGAGTCGCAAGTTATCGCAAGTTGAAAACTTGCAGTAACTTGCGACTCCGTTTGGCCATGGCTTGCAAATTGGACTTGGACTTGCATGGACGCTTCAGCATCTGTTTACTTAAGCACAAGCACGAGCGCAGGGCTGCACTGAAATGGCTTTTTTGCAACTTGCGTTCAACTTGCATCTACTAAGTGAGTGAGTCCACCCATCGCTAGTCTGTCGACGCAAGTTCACACTTCAAACTTGCATTGACTTGCGTCTCCGTTTGGCCAGGACCTTAGGGCCTGTTTACAAGGAGCCGAGGGTTACCCTAGCAAGCGGGTTACCCTAGCACTCACACATTTCCTCTTTTTTTTCTTCGTCGTGTTTACAAGGCAACTAAGGCTACCCGGGTAGGCGGGTTACCCTATCTGCGTGCTAAGGTTACCCAGGTAGACGGGTTAACTTTTTCCCTTGTAAACACTCCAGGTAGGGTTAACCCGCCTACCCGGGTTAAGCTTTCTACCTGTTTCCAGACTCTTGGTAACCGCGTGCGGTTACCAAGCGCATCAAGTTGTCCCGGGTGGTAGGGTTACCCTACCTATAAAATTTTGCTTGTAAACCCGGGCTATCTTTGACCCTCCTGCTAGGGTTAACCCGCTTGCTAGGGTAACCCTCCCTCCTTGTAAACAGGCCCTTACAATGTAAATGTGCAAAGGCCAATCAAACGAAAGTTCAGACCACAGAAACAATGTCAGCAGCTGCCGCTCGCGCTTTAGTGAGGTTTAGTTGTCTCAACTCTGATCGGTTTTCCCTTGCCAATATTTCAGATTATACAGTTTTTGTTCGCACTGTAAATTCCCACACCAGTAACTTATACAGCATACTGACGTGTACAGTAGAGTCTCAACATCCCGAACTCCGTTTAAGGGACAATGTCCCAACAAAATATGGTAATCTCACTTGCCAAATTTTTTGTTATATTTCCAAGTACCAGGAAATATGCAACTAAATCGGATAAAGCAATTTTCCAAAAAAAAAAAAAAAAAAAAAAAAAAAGAAGTTTGGGAACTTTCAGTTCGGTAAATTTTACTTCATGACCGGTTTTCAAAAAATAAAAATTGCGATTTTGGTGGAACATTTTCTGCTGTAGCCGTTATATTGCCTCTTTAATTACTTTAAATTTCCTTGCTTGGACATTTCTTGTGTATAGCTTTTTTTAAATGTATTTCATTATAGAAAATAAGCTTAGTTCAAGTTCCTCAGTGATGATATTTAAGAAAACACCTTACATATATATCAGTCTAGTTGTCCCTTTAGCTCCAATTTCTTTTGCCGCACCAACCACAGTTTATAATTACTACCTCACTCTGCCGCCGTAATTTTATCCCCGCTAAATGGAACTTTCGTTAATGCCTCGAGTAATAAATCAACCCTTAAGTTTCTAGACCGACAAAAAATATGCAGACTTACGTATGATTTTAACGTCCACAGTCGCACTCGTACGAACAGTCGATGGACCAGCCGCCTTTTTGACAATTTTCCAAACACTCCTCGTCACATTCTGGGTCTTCAAGCTGGAAAAACTTCTTGTCCTCTGGATCATATACGTCATCGCGAGCCTTAAACTCTGAATCAAGTGAAGAGGCCGGCAAGCGTAGCGTTGAGTATTTAAGTATTTCAATAGGTGAAGCGACTTGTTTCTTGAAGGGACCGTTACCCTATGCAGGGTTGGGTATGGGGGGACTGATTGTGCCCCCGTTGAATCAAACATCTCTATCTTTATCAATTTAAAGGAAATGCCAGAAGACGTTTACTATACAGTTCTGGTAGTAATATGGATGAACATGCCATTTTCTTGTAATTTAATGTTCTGTTTCTCATTTTTTTTCGTGAAAAATGTTCATGACGTAATTCTGGCGTCAGGTGACATCACCACCTCATTTTGCGGACCCTTGAAGTTATGGAGATCAGATAACTGAATCGGCTGCCCGGTCCTTTGAAGACCAAAATAACGCCAGTTTATATACACCTACTTACCGATATAAGGTGGGGACGGCCATCCTAATTTGCCCCCCCCCCCCTGGCATCCCATAATGGTCATTAAAATAGTTTTTTTAAATCTATTTTGGTAACACATCATAACAGGGATTATTTTATCGTACTACATTTACCTTTACGATTAGATCGTGCTGTGGCGGACACGATCAGAAAAGCAAGAATAACAAAGAAAGCAATTTTCTTGGTGTTTAGATGAACAGGAAATGCAGACGACCAACACGAATCTAAACAAAGATAAATAAAAATAGCAAGGTAAGTAACAGTTAGAATACATAAATGTAAAGAAGATCCTCGCAGTTATTAACGCAACTTATGCAGTTGCGAAAAGAAAGCCTGAAAAAATCAGGCTTGGTTGTAAAAATAATAAAATAATATTACCAGATGGTTCAGACAACTTGGTGCAGCAGTCTTTAGTATCGTAAGGTTTTACTTCGGACGTTTTTAAGAGGATTTTTATTAGCAACTGCCGTTCGTTTATTTTTTTTTTACACACATTTCCTCTTTTGTTTAAAAATATATTACGTCAGCTCTTGAAAGATAATTTCTATGCAGCTCAGAAACAAGATTACTGAAGAGAGGAACAGTTTAGAAGCCGCGGACGGAATGGTAAAAACAACATTCAAACAACTGGTAAAGCGATTCAACTTATTTTACACGGCATCCGATTTGTCCTCTCGGAAAAGACTGTTTTTCAAAAAACGACATGCACATGGAAAACCGTGAACGGCAGAAAGAAGAACAACCACAATTAAAGCAAATATTGAAGCTTACTAAACGCAAAACCTTACTTAAAAGTATTACTCAAACTTTAGGACCATTCCCATCGCCCTTGCGCAAACAATGAAATTAAAGATAATACTTTGAATAAACATTTCTGTTTAGAGTCCCTTTCTTTTTACAATTTGCACTGTACTTATATACGTATGTGCTGGTTTTCCGGGAGTAAACAGTTTTATCATTTATTGAAGCCCTTCAGTGTGGAAGTATATTTTGTGCAAACTGTGCGCCGGCAGATGAAAAACAAAATTCCAGTTAAAACACACGTTCTTGAATGAAAATATAAGGAACCTCGATAAACGAAGAGAAAAAACTGAAAAACGTGAAGGTTCTCAATTTTCAATTTTCGCTTAATTTTCGCGCGGTTATCATGACCGTGGTCAGAGAGAAAAATTCTGCCCACCACTGGAACCAATCAGATCGCACTGAGAAAAAATAAATAAAAAAGATTGTCTTCCGCATAACGTTGCTTGGATGGAAAACGTGATAAAATTCAAAGCTGTTAAATACGCTTTGAAGGCAAAAGAAATGGATTAAAAAACCGGGACCAGAATAACAGAGAAAATGTTTTCTTGGGAGGATTAATTTTTGGCCGAACACGATGGGAAGTTGTTTCTTACGAATAATACATGAATTTAGATGATGTTGTCTCTCCGGTAATAGAAGACCCCTTTACCAGAAAGCTGGGCGATTTTCTTTTCACACTTATCTAGATCCGGATGTTACCGCAATGAATCGGCTACTACAAATATCGAAAGGCAGAGATGAAACAGAACAACACTGTGAAAGGTTAAAATCGTATGGGGCAAGAGAAGGGCTATTAAAACTGCCTAACCTACAGTTGTTTACAAAGACAACAAAACAGCTGCTAACATATTATAATTTTCGAGCGGGAGAGGGCTTTGCACGGCTGAGGCCATTGTCAATTGATTTTTGTTTCCGTAATCTCCCACAAACAGGTCGCTTAAAGAGCAAAAATTTTCATGTCCCCGATTTACGATGTATTTTAGCGGCACAAAGAGTAATATAGACTTCAAAAGTTTTATAAAATTATAACAAGTGCTTTCAAAGGATTGTTACTCACCGACTTTTCGTTTCGTTAACTCAGCGCAGAGTAGATAGTCCGCAACTCCTAAGTCAACTTTTTGTTATTGAATAACGTTGCACATTACCAATTCTAAGTTGGGAACTATCCATCTTATTTGAAGTACTATGTCATTCTTAAAGGCATACTTTCTAGTTACTACTGGCAATACCGAAATATCTATCTACTTTCACCTTAAAAGCATTAAGGAAGTCTTAAAAGCCAATAAGAGCATAAGAGCATTTTCGTAGCAGAATTGTGAGCACAATAGTCAGATTTCAAGGCTCCGCTAGCAACCATAATAAGCTAATTTAAGACGTACTGTATACAAAACTACCAACTCTGCTGAAATGGCTAAGTTACACAATGCTGTGAAGAGTCGTTACCATATGTAAAATGACGTGAAACTCAAACGGAACCGTGTTATTGACCTCTTTATATACATGGAGGATAACAGTGATTGAAAACTAACACTCACCAGGGTCGCTCTGAAGCGGTCAAATATACCACGTTAACACCAGTAATAAACAACGGGGGAAGAGCAAGGCATTTTTCTGTGTTTTGTTTTGTGCGTGAGTTTATCAGTAATTCCATCCATGAACCCATCAACTTGTTAATCAATCAGTCAAGCAATGTTTGTTCTCGAGAAATGAATGGCTCTATCGATTGGTTGAGCACCTTTGAGAAACTGGCACGGGATGCAAGTCTGGCTTGAGTCAGTCTGTCACGCAATCTACGAGGCATCTGGATCAGACCTTTTTCACCTGCAGCTGGCCAGTAAGCTTTTGTGCGTGATATTTGTTAGTGACACTGAGGAGCTTGACGTAAAGGTCATCCAGTGTCATGACGTAACTACTCAGTGACCAGGATTGTCACGCAACTGAACAAGATGAAAAGTATATTCATGTTACTTCTATGAGACGTTACAAAATATTATGGGACTGGAATTGAGTTAAAAGCGAAGAAAGGAGGCCACGAGTGAATGAGTAGATAGAAATTGATTGTCTGGTTTGTTGATTCGTTTGTAAGGTGCAAGTACGGTAGGCACTTGGGCTCTATTTAGCGGCTTTTGTTTTTCAAAAGTCAGCCAACCAACTTTCTATAGCAAGTAATATTACATTTAATAAAGTCGCAGTGAGTGGCAAGGTTAGTTTCTTAAAGTCGCCAGTATTGTGACTGTTGTCATTATTTGTAGTCACTCGTTGGTGTTCAGTACCAACTCGCAATTTTTTTCAAAGGAAAAAATAATGACCAATGACCAACTTTATTTCCAGGTTTACACTACACACTCATCATGGGATGTCTAATTCAAGCAAACATTGTAACAAAGCATCGCTTGAAAAGATCATCTGGTCTGCACACTCTTGAAAATGTAGAAAGCAAAGGCTCTTAGTAGAATTACTTGCGATGTAGTACAAGTACATTTTTGCGGTAGGGAGAGGTCGTTTTTCTTGATATTTAAACATCCACTGTTCCATCTAGTCTAGTCTAGTCTTTTTTTTGGCAGATCAAGGACTAATGTCGGCTACCAACGTGTCCATAGTGCCTATTTGTGGCTACAAGCTACCCAGAGCACGCATGTGCAGGACCTGTGACTATTTGTCATTTTAACAACATTTTGGCCATATTTTTAGCCAAATGTCTCGCTTTGCCATCTTGTTTACCCCTCTGGCATTGTCCCTTGCTGACAGCTACTCTAAGAATAACAAAAATTTCATCCTTTTATTAATTCATCTGTCTTCGAAATTTGGATTAGTTGACATTTAATTTTTAAAAATACGATTTTCTGTAATTGCTAATTCTTTCACTTCTTTGGCGTACACGTTTAAGAGCCTACTTTTGCGGTGTACAAGCTTAAAAGGCAACTAAATGTATTAACTGTTTATTCGTCAACATCTTCCGCTGTACAAGACCCCATTACTCACTGACACTGTGCGAATCAAAAGAGCGTGTACTGAGCACTTTGATTTGGCTTTGACATGTAAAATTTGCAAAGGTCAATCATTCGAAAGCTCAAACCACAAATGTCAACAGCTACCGTTGGCGCCTCCATGAGGTTTATTCGGCTCACCTCTGCTCAGTTTTCACTCACTAACATTCCATATCATATAGTTTTCTGATTTGCACTGCGAATTCGCACATCAGTAACTTATACAGCACAGTGTACAGGCGTGTACAGTAGAATCTCAATAACTCGAACTCCAACGAAATATGGAAATTTCGCTTCCCAAATTTCTATGTTATATTTCCAAGGAACCAAAAAATATGCAACTAAATTAGATAAAGGAATTTTACAGTGAAAAACAGAACAAGAAGTCTGGGGACTTGCAGTTAGTTAAACTGAAGTTTCATTTCATGACCGGCTGTCAAGAAATCAAAATTGCGATTCTGATAGAACGTTTTCTTCTGTAGCCGTTATTTTGCCTGTTTAATTTAAATTTCCTTGCTTTCGCTACTTTTGGTGTACTGTTTTTAAAATGATTTTCAATCTAGAAACAGCAACAGCAACAAAAATAAAAAGCAAACAAAACAAAAACAAACTTAGTTCAAGTTCCTGATGATAAAAAAAGCCTACATTATATATCAGCCTAAGTTGTCTTTAACTCCAATTTCTTCTGCCGAACCAACCGCAGTTTATCCTGCCTCACTTTATCACATTAATTTAATCCCTGATAAATCGAACTTTCGTTAACTCGAACACCTTTGTGTTTCCCCTGATGCCTCGAGTACTAAATCCGATCAACCCTTAATTTTCTAGATCGGCAAAAAATATCCAGGCTTACTTATGAATTTAAAGTTGAGTCGCTCATCGGTGATCACAGCACTCGTACGGCGCACAAGCCCAATCTCCTCGGCAATCTTCCAAACACTTCTCGTCGCATCCTGGGTCTTCGAGCTGGAAAAACTTCTTCGCGTCCTCAGGATCATATAAGTAATCGCGAGCCTGAAACTCTGAAATCAAGTTAGAAATAGCAGGTAAGTGTAGCGTTGCGTACTTAGGTATGTCAAGAGGTGAAGCGACTATCCAGGTAAGGAAGTGGAAAACTGATCGTGCCCCCCCCCCCCCCCCCCACGCTAAATTAGACATTTACTATAATGTTCTGCCAGTAATTTGGTTTGACATGTCTCTCTTCTTATAATTTTTTATGTGATTTTCCTGTGGCAGCCGTAATACGAGAAGCATGTTTCTTAAAATTTGTTTGTTTGTTTTTATTCTTGAAATTTTTGAACATATTTGACCGTTTTTTGCACTGGAGAAATCGACAAACCGACCTGGCGACTATTGGAAAATTATGACGTAATTTCCAAGTCATGTGGCGTCATCACCTTATTTTATGGACTTCAAAGGAAGCTTGTTTTGAAGTTTGGAGTGGGAAAGGACGAATCAGCTTCCACGATCCTTCAAAGCCAAAAAAAAACACCTATTGCGTTTACCTTTCCGATTAGTTCGAGCTGTAGTAGACACTATCAGAAGAGCAAGAATAACCAAGCAAACGGGCTTCATGGTGGATCGGATGAACAGCGAGGGTAGACACACGATAAACACGAATCTAAAAAAGATACATGCAAGTTTTAAGTCAGTATGCAAATCTTCTTAACCATAGCTTTTGTTGTGCCCAAAATAGTGGGTGGTCATCACAGTTATTACACCTCAGCAGATGCGGATGCGTTATACAGGAGCCGACCCCACCCCAAACCACACCAGCCCATCCCCCAACCTATTTATTTTATGTTCGGAGAAATTCAGTAATGCGTTTAGAAGTAAGGATGACAGTAAAGGCATCTGTATTTTCGGTTTTGGATGTAAAAATTAGTCAACGTGCAGATGTCACCCTGTAATACCAAATGTTTCAGATACCTAAGTGCAGCAGTATTCAATTTAGTAAGCTTTTTCTTAACATTTTCACAAAAGGATTGCTATAAACACCTACCGTTTTCAGTAGCTCTACGTTTATTCCTTAGACACGTTTTAGCAAAGTTTTGCGAAAATCGGTTTCTATGGTTTCGACTTATGACGACGTAAGTAACATGAAATAAAGCGATTTTGACGCCGTTTTTACCTTTAAAAATTAAAAAAAAATGGTCCCAAAAGCCTTAAACAGTTTGACATTCTAAGAGTCTAGCGTGAAAAATTTTAATTTCTGTTGTTTTTTTTAATATAAATTCTAATTTTGAGTAAATTCCAAAATGGATGACTTCATTTTTCCTAGCAGCCCCATAACCCATATTATTAAAAACTGGACTAGGTATATTGGATTTCTAGCATTTTGATTGGCTGAACGGAGCTAGGCTATCAGCTCATATACCTGCTGCGACAAATATGGTCAATGAACACTCAACAACAAAGTGAGCTGAAAGTTTTTTCCTCGCGAGCAACCCGACGAGAAAAATGGACGAGAAAAATCATTTGGCAGCGAATTTAAATTAAGCAGAAATTCCAACATCGTCACCAACAAGCATCACCAACAGCGTAGTCTAACACAAGTCAAAATTGTTTGAAGAAACTGTGCAGAAATAGAAATTTAAGCATTAAGCGTCGTGTTTACAATTAATTTCTTTCATCGATCGTCACGTCGATCATTGTAATTGAACACGGTAGGTTTTATCAGGAAAGCTTTCCACTTCAAAATATCAAGACAAGACAAAAAATAAAACACAGTGAAATGGGGCAGGAGCATTTAATAAAAACTATCACACATTCATGGGGAGTCGGTGCGAAAATCATGAAGCAGTCTAAACAAGTACTAAAAAAATGCAGCAGCAAACTACCAAGAAGGAAGGAAGGGCGAGATTTTTTTCGCCTTTAACACGCAAAATTGACACTGGTTTACCTGCACTCGTTGTAGCTCTGTGCTCCAACAGGTCCAAATGCTCAGATAGAAATCGGATGCTATGTAAACGGAGTTGAATCGCTTTTCCAGTTGTTTGAATGTTGTTTTTAAGCTTACCATTCCGTCCGCAACCTCTAAACCGAGCACAACTGCATTTTGGACTTTGCATTTAACAAACTATGATGGTGACTTCTAATGTTCCTCACTACAGTAATCTTGCTTCTGAGCTGCATGGAAATTACCTCTTCAAGTTCAAATTTGTTCTGTCTTCAGTTCGATGAAACACGCACATGATGGCTCCGTTGTGCGAACAGATTACAAACTTGCTCAGTTTCAACTCCAGCAGCTAATATGGTGAAATTGTACAGCTTCAATCCGCTTTGAACGATGATAACAACAATGTTTCAGGAAAAATGAAACATGTACCATATTTCAAAGCCAATAATTAGAAGATTTCTTTCCAAAACTTGTGCTACTTTGTTCACTTTCGAGCAGTTTTCACTGATTCATTCAGCTTTGCAATGAAACGCTGCAACACTTCGCAAGGTTTTGGCGCCTTTTTCGTTCAGTCATGTGAGCGATTCTTGTTCCGTTTAAATTTCTTTTCTCATTTTACCCATTATTTCTTCAGTGATTTTTTTTAAATAGTGGTTAAGTTTTTAATAAAACAATTATTCCACTCGGGCTTGCTGGATATCAAATGATTATAACCAACTCGGCGCTACGCGCCTCGTTGGTTATCTATCATTCGATATCCAGCGCGCCCTCGCAGAATAATTGTTAATTATTATTCAACAAATTGTCACTACGCCCATATATGGTAAGGAAGCCCTCAATATCTGTCATCCTACATGACAGATATCCTGCGATATACGTAAATGACCATATTTGGAAGTGCACTGCAGATTTTCTTTCATTGCTTGTTTGGCGGCCATTTTGAAAAGCGAGGCATTTTTAGCAGTGTTCTCCGCAAATTTTAACTCTCTGGAAGAAACTTTCCACGATTAAATGCTCTCAAAAAGTCAACAAGTATTTGCTTCAGCTCACAAAGATATCCAGAGGTTGACTTGGAATTTTCATCGTGAGAACTCAACCAAGAAAATGGTATTGCGAACGAAGCAGCACACTTGCTCACGGAAAGCTGTAAAGTTGAAAAGACTTTAATTCACAGGAAGAGGACTTATTCTCGGTAAGGTAGCAGTATTTTTTTTACTCTGTCTTCTCATTTCCAAACATGAGTTTGTAAATAAGTCTTTCTTAAGTGAACGGGATTAAACTTCGATTTCTTGAAGTTCTGTTTTGATTTTTATTACGTGTTGCTAGCTTTTAGCGTTTTCATCATAGAACCATAGTTTTTCTCGTTATGAAAATGGTAGTCGATGAGAATTTGTTGAATAATAAAACAATTATCCTGCTCAATCTTGCGGAATATCCCCTGATTTAGCCAACTCGGCCTACGGCCTCGTCGGCTAAGTATCAGGTGATATTCCGCGCGATTTCGCAGGATAATTGTTAATTAAATTGATAATTGTTAAAAAAACCCAGAGCTAAATGACACGATAAGTTGTTGTAAAATTGGAAGATGTTGCTTCTATGAAAACAGAGGACATCTT
The DNA here is from genome assembly GCA_964030785.1 of Siderastrea siderea. Lineage (NCBI taxonomy): Eukaryota > Metazoa > Cnidaria > Anthozoa > Scleractinia > Rhizangiidae > Siderastrea > Siderastrea siderea. Next base: position 29,055,612 of record OZ034975.1, read on the forward strand.
TGCCAAAAACCCATCCGATTTCCCTATCACGCCAATTTATATCCGAGTGTTACGCGCCATAAATTGGCCGCTTGAAATATCCAAACAGAGAGGGAAAATAGAACAACAGTTCCCAAGAAACGAATGGAACGCTTCCGAGGTCAAAATCATGTGGCCTAACCTGGCCCAATTGCCTAACCTGCAGTTGTTTGAGGGCGACGCATGGCAGAGGTCATTGTCCTTTTCTTTTTACGGAATCTTTCTTTCGGATCTCTTATTCAAGGAAAGAAGCACTCCGTTTGCTTATAAGCGAAAATTTTCATGCTATCGATTTAAAATGTTCTCTAACGACTGCAAGAGTAATAAAGGTTTGAAAAGTGTTATATCGCAACCGCTGCTTTTAAAACGATGCTACTCACCAATTTTTCCCTCGTTGACTTGACGCAAAATAACAGTTCGCAACTCCCAAGTCCACCTTTTGTTAGTGATCAATGTTATACAATACCAATTCTATGTTAGGAAATTAACTACCTTAATTTGAATTATTAAGTCATTCTTAAAGGGGTACTTTCTTGTTACTACTGGCAATAGAATTATTTATCTAATTTCACATGAGAAGCATTACATTACTGGTTTTAAAGAAGTATTAAAAGCCAAATGGACCAGAATTAATTCACAACTCACAAGTAAAAAAAAATTTGTTGATTAAGAGCATAAGAGGCATTTTCGTAGCAAAGTGTGAGTACAGCAGGCAGTTTTTTCAAAGCTCCGCTGGCAACCATAATAAGCTAATTTAAGGCGTAATTTATACAAGCCTATCAACTCTGGTGAAACGGCTAAGTTACACATTGCTGTGAAAAGTCATTATCATATGTAAAATTACGTGAAACACAAACGTAAATTATTGACCTCTCTATGCATGGGGGATAACAGCAAAAACTAACATACACCAGAGTCGCTCTAAAGGGTCTAATATACCACGTTAACACCAGTAATAAGCCAAGGGGGCAAAGCAAGGCATTTTCTGTGTTTTGTTTTGTGCGTGCGTTTTTCAGTCAGTCCATCCACGAACCCATCAACCCATCAATCAATCAGTCAAGCATTTTTTTGCATTATTTTTTGTCTAGTTAGAGCTTGTTGTTGTTTTTTTCCCGGGCCTGTCTGCAGTTAATCTGTAGTATTGCATGACAAGATATCACTGGTTCACTAGGTTTTTATAACGCTGTTAATATAGCTCGGGGTCGGCGTAGTTTAACTGCGCTATTTGGCATCATTTTTTCAAAAGCCAAAATAATAATAATAATAATAATAATAATAATAATAATAATAATAATAATAATAACGTTGCTGCGAAAAGGAAGTCAACGTGTGAGGCAGTATAATAAAATATTCATCAACTTTGCGTCTAAGCATAAAAGATATACCATGGTAATTCTCGGTGCTATGTGAACGATATTGGGGCTGGCACATGGATGACGACCGTGATTATACAATTTCACGCGCGTTTTGTCAAAATTCTAATAATTATGTTATGCTTGAAATTCTGTTCTGTTCTGTTATTCTTGAAATGCGCCATTGACACTCACAATTTCCGCAAACTAGAGCAATTCAGTAGTGAATAAACAGCTTCAAACCGTAAGGTCTGTCTTTTCCACCGTTTCTCACCACAAAACGGCAATAGTTTTGGTTTTCGGAAAAGGTGATCAAACGCCCGTGTAGTACACCGACCTATGCCAATATCATCTCATTACTCGCTCTTCATTGGACTGCCCACAAAAAGCCGTTCACTGAAAGCACAACATGCGCCTGCGTTCTGCGAATCTTCTAATGAGGGGGAGGGCATCGAGATGTGCATCTAATTGAAAGACACCTTCTAATGTAGGATGACTTACGCAAAACGAGATATAAACGAATTTTCTTAAAAACCGCGAACATTCAGTGCTCATAGCTGAATTAATTGGCATGTTTCGTTTCAAATTATGTATTCATTCCCCACGAATTTAAACATTTTCATTTGCCCGGACGATCATACTCGTGGGCTTAAACCTTTAGCTTAATTGCTTTTTCGGCAGAATTTTAGGCTGTTCTGGATGGTAAAATTTTAGAAAACATGGTTCTCCGAGCCCCACCGCTACTTTGAATAAGCTGCGCGAAAATTATAAAAGACACCAAGAGAGGATTATCCTCTCTTGAAGGGACGAAAGAACGGACTAATTTGACCAACGACAAACTTTGTTTTTTTTTAAATTTACACTAACTCACTCTTTATAGCATGTTCGAGTTAAGCAAAAATTGTAACAAGGCATCGCTTGAAACGGTCATCTCATCGTACACACCTGAAAGTAAGAATGAAAAGGCTCTTAGCAACTTGACTGACAATGTATTAGGAATCTACTGTTTCAGTAGACAGCGCAGAGTCTTCCTTTTGGCTCTGCTCAGAGAAGGCTTCCATCAGTTCAGAGGTATTCTAAAAGTAACAAAAAATTTCCACCCGGTTATTCGATTCGAGTTTTTCTCACTTAGAAAATTAAATGAGTTCAGTTGTAATTTTCATTGTGACACATTTTCTGTCATTTACCATTTTTCCGAGATATCGTTAAGTGGTTCTTTCACTCCTTCGAGTTTTGGGCCTTTCTCGCGGAGCCCAACCTTTGAGCACAACTAAACATCTTTCGCTGCTCAAGAATAAATTTTTCCACTGTGCAAATTTAAAAAGTATGAGCAATCCATTTCGATTTGCCTTTAACAAGTTACATTGAATATCAATGTATGAAATGATCAGAAATTTGAACTGCGGATTAGAGATAGAAATACATAAAGACCACTTCATAGATTTCAACTGCTTAAGTTAAAATATCGTGACTGCGATGGTCTTCATATATTTGTATCTCTAGTCCGCAGTTCAAATATACGATCATTTCATATGTTAATATTTATTCACTCTCCTTGTACGGGATAAATACGAATTTTCAATTGACCAGCTCCCAGTTGGCTTGATAGCTCAGTTGGGTAGAGCACTGCACCAGTATCGCAGAGTCCCGTTCAAGCCTGAACTTTTCAGTTCAGGTTTCTCGTTTCAACTGCTTACTTAAGTTGAAGAATCGTCACTGCGATGGTCTTGCTAGATATATTACTACAGGTTACATTGTCAGACGAAAGATCAAAGAACAATACATTAAAGCTACAATCTCGGACAAAACTGTTGAGACTCTTCGAAATGAACGAGAACTTTGGCTGTCAAAATCACTTACCACAACAAATCATTCCCCCTCTCCCCCTTATCAATGTTGCTTTGCCACCAAAGTTCCCCTGATGAATCCTCAGTCCTTCCAAACAACTTTGATTGAGGGGAGGGGGGAGGGAAAGCATTTCTGCAATCTTGTCGGTGTTTCCATACAGGGAAATTGAGAAATACGCACGCTAATTGCGTTTGTCTCAACTAGTTTTGTCCAAGATTACAGCTACTACTTGAGTTTTATTTGTCACCCATCTTATTTCTTTTCCTTAGGCATCAGTAATATTCCAGAGATAATTTTAGTATTCGCACTTAATTTTCCTGATCGTCACACCACAGGAAGCCCAAGCTCACTTTGAGAGGAGCGCATATATTGACCTGTTCCATTTTGCATATATTATAACCTCGGCAAAATATAAGCGTTTGTATGAAAAATACAACAAATACGCTTTAATTTCCATAAATGCGAAATAATTCACATTAATAAATGGTTCACCTTGTTTCTGTGTTGTATTACTTGCTATTTAATGGCCTTTTGGGGTGATTTGAAGCGTTTTAAACGAGAATACGCGTCCTTGATTATTTGCACTTAACACTAAATAAGCGAAGCGAAAGTTTGGCTGTTGGCTGTCACGTGACGGATTCAAAGTTATTTATTTGCTGTAAATCTCGAATTTTGGCACCTCTCTTCAAAATTCTTTAAGAGACCAATGGCTTTATATCGTAACAACAAATACATACCAAAAAAGTCCAACATTCGCGTTCTTTCCCTTATCAAAATCGCCATTTTCAATCTCTCCACCACATCGAGCCATCCGTGTGACGAACTGTTCGCGAATGCAAATTTCTGATCTCTTTTGATTGGAAGACTTGCACAATAGGCGCTCAGGACAACGATATCCCGTGTATGGGAGGTGTATTTGACAAATTACATGCGAAATTTAAAAATCGCACGTGAAGCGTGCGAAATGCAGAACTTGTGATTTACGCCAGTTTTAGCTAGTTTTAGCACCAAGACCTTACCGGGAAAAACCACACGTGGTTAAACAAATTGAACAACAAAAAACACAGTTACTTTTGCAATTTTATCTTGAAAACTACAAATCTAAACGGACGTCTTTTTGACACCCTCTCATAGTATTGAAGGTTGATATGCGAAAATTGTCACTATGTGTAGCACATTTTTAGTATTATCAGCAAGGGGTTTTTAAAACTTTTAAAAGTAAAAAGTAATCGGCCGTTTCGACCATGCTTCACGTGCGACTTTCAAATTTAGCATGTAATTTGTGAAATACACCTCCCATACACGGGATATTGTTGTCCTGAGCGCCTATTGATTACTTAGCTTTTTTGGCGGTGAAGAGAATTGTTACTTCAAGGGACCGTTACCCTATTTAGTTCGGGCAGGGGGGGGGGGGGTGATGTGCCCTCGCCGACTTCCACAGCTATATGTTTACTGATATTAAAGCAAAATGATATGCCACAAATCTTAGTGGTTTTCGAAAACTATTCTGGTAGTAATTTGGTATAACATGAACATGTCATTGTTATTGTAATTTACTTGACTTCCCCATGGCAACCATAATTTGACAAACATGTCTTTTTTTTTAATTGTTAACTTTGCTGAAGTAACTTTTACGTTTACTTTAGGGTTAATTTTGATGGTTTTCTTAAGTACATTGAAGAAATCGAGAAACCAACATAGAAACTCTTCAAAAAATTAAGACGTATTTCCCACGTCACTGCGTTGATGATTCCTACGTCAATGAGTTTATGATACGCTTTGTCATCAACTCTTGTTACTAACCCCAAAGATACCTTTTTGGACGCACTATGCACCCACCTCGTTTGAATGAATAACATTGCCTTTAAAGGCATGGAGGGGGGAATGGCTGGGTCACCGCCAACGATGTTTGCAGACCATAAGAGAGCCAGATTGAATAGGACTGTTTACCGATGTAAAGGAAAAGTTTGGGGCAGCCATAATGATTTTGTTTCTCCCAACCCCCCATCCTCTTCCCCTGCAACCCATAATACTTTAATGCTTATTATTTACTGTGACAATGCGTCATAATTAGGATAAATTTGCAGTATTGCATTTACCTTTTCGACTGGTTCGTGCTGCGGCGGACACAACCAGAAGAGCAAGAATAACAAAGCAAACAGCCTTAATGGCGAATCCATGAACAGCGAACGTAGACGATCAACACAAATCTAAAAAAGATCGGTCAGCATGCAGATAAGGAAGAAGCGTGACCTTAAGTGGCTCTAAATAAGATCTGATAGTATTATGAAATCAATGAACAGTAAAAGTAGACGATTAACACTAATCTGAAAAAGATAAATTAAATCAGCACAGAAACTAACAGATTACCGAAAAAACACGTCATTCAAATTCAAAGGTCAGTATTCAATTTCTCCTAACTTCTTTAAATTAGATGATAGTCCTTCTCTAGAAATAGAGAACCCTTTTACTGCAAAACCATCCGATTTCCCTTTCACACCATTCTAGATCCTGGCGTAACGCGCGATGAATTGGCCTCAACAATGACTCCAAAGCAGAGGGAAAATAGGACAACATTGGCCAATAACGAGTGAAAATCTTACGAAGGTTAAAATCGTACGGGGGAGAAAAGGGCTCAGTGTTAAAAACTGCATAAGAAGGATTCTTTTATCCCGGGGGGGAGGGGGTATTCCCTTATATAAGCTATATAGGTATGTGCGGCGCCAGAGCTGACGTTTGATTAACGTTGGGAATTTGAAGCCTTTCTCAAATGTTTACACAAGCGAAATAGGGTTAGGGTCTGGTCTGAAATAGGGTATCAATTTTGGGTCAGGTCTGAAATAGGGTAGGGAAAATCACATATTATGGCCTGAAATAGGGCAAGGGTTTCCAGAAGCGCACTGCACACCCCCACCCAAATATTCGAGAAGTAACCCCCCCCCGGGTTGTTTGTAAAGCAAACACAACAGTAAGTGGTCAAGTATCGTGTAGTAGAAGGCTTTTCATTGCATGCGTTCTGAGCTCATTGTAACTATTCTGCATCCGGAATCTATTATGAACAAGGAAAGACTTAATCCGGTTGAGTATAAGCGACAACAACAGCTGCATTATATCTCAGAGTAAGTAAATTGGTCCCGAGAATATATTTCCATCCACAAGTAGAAAACCAGTAGAGGTGGGGGAAGAAGAAGGAAAAAAAGAGATTACAAATATCATACAAAACCAACTATCATACAACACTAGCTGTAATAATTAAGGTAACTTTAATTTAATATATTTAATATTATGGAAGCAGTTTTAAACAAAGGGAAGATTACAAATATCCTTTCATGACGGCAGGATTTATGAAGATTTGAAAAATTTTCAATTATAAACAGCGCTTTTAAGGGATTGTTACTTACCTTTCCCCTTCGTTAACAGAATCGAGGGTCTGCAGCTCCCACATCCTCTTCTTGTTATTGATCAAAGACGCACATTGCCAATTCTAAGTTGGGAAATTATGCAAAAATTATGGGAAGTTATAAACTATTATGTCATTCTTAAAGGTAAACTCTCTAGTTGCTATTAGCAATCCTTACGAAAAGCTGCATCACTGCATTTAAAGAGGTCTTAAAATCCGAATGGACAACCAAGTGCACAAGTTAAAACATTACAATGGTTTGGACGGTTCCGGCAACCATTATAAGGCAATCTACAGGCCTAATTTATAAAGGCCGACCTACTCAGGTGAAATGGGTTAGTTACACAGTTGTTTTAAAACTCATTCGCATATGCAAAATTACATGAAACATGAAAAAAAATTTTAATCCTTCCATGTAGATAGAGGACAATACTGACTACTAAAACTCATCGGATTCACTCTGAAACAGTTTATTACACCACGCATACACGAGTCATAAACGATGTCTTTTGATAAAAGGGTTGTGAAGACAGCGGGATTGTTTCCTAAAAATTCCATAATGTGGTATGATGCAAGTTAAGGAACACGCAGCCATAGCCTGTAGGTTGAGCCGCAACCCGTGTTTGTATAATTTTTGTTACTTCATGTCAAAAATACTTTTGTAATCCTATACCTCTGATAGAGCTCCTTGTCTTCCATTGTCCTCTGTCTGTAATAGCTGTAATATTCGGTTATGTTTACAATATTAGTAACATTTTTTTGCCGTAAGATTTGTCAAAATTGGAGATCGTAACTGCTAAAGGTCATTAAAATATAAGAGCATAATAGCTTTCTCCAAGCAGCATAAATTATGCGCATGATGGGAAAATTTTACGATCACTGCCGGCAGGCATAATGAGCCATTTTACGAACACAATCATTCGCCCTTACCACTCGACTTTGACATATGTTACAGGTGATAAAGGCCGTCTTTGCCAAACATTTGACCCGTGCCAAAAGTTGTTAAAGGCCGTATTAGATTTGCGTCAAATGTAGTACGCCTTTGACCTGTATGAAAGCTGTCGCAAAGTTACTTTCAAATGCGCGTCAAAGGTACCGTTCATGCCCTTGGCTTCGCGTCAAAGGCCTGGTGCCTTTGATGCGCATCAAAGTTGTGTAAAAGATAATGTTAAAGGCGCTCCAACACCTTTCACTCGCCTATCAAAGATAGTAGTGCAACTTTTTTACACCTTTAATTCAAATCAAAGATGGTCAAAGCCATGGCTCGTATGACCATTTTTGTACTTTCCTGTTTTCTAAGAACTCTCGTGGGCAAAGAAAGAACCAATCACGTTGCGCACGAGCGAAATTGTTCATGGCCCAGTATTTAGTGTTCCTTAACGACGGCAGAAGTTGAGCATATTGGAGAGGTTTTATGTTATGATCAGTGCTTTTATGGATATTTACTAAACTTAGTTCCCCCTCCCCCCCCCCTTGCTAAACGTTACGCATTAGCAATTCTAAGTACGTTGAGAAATTACCATGAATTGTCATTTGAAAAGGGACATTAACTGGTTACTGCTGGCAATCCATATGGAAAACAATAATTTATTCACTGATTTTAAAGTGTTCTTCAAACAAAACTCAAAATGAAAGATAGGAACAAGCAAAGATAATTCGCCCTTAGCCATAGCGAAGTTGTTCCCTGTCTCTATGTGTGTAACTTCTTTTACATACATAGGTTTTAATATAAATAATAGTAAGGACTGTGTTAATGAGACACCTTTACTTTGGTGCAGTTGCAGTCGGTCACTCAATCTCAATATCGCTTGATCCACAAGTAAAAGGTACGCATTTTACATAAGCACAAGCATTTAATGCCTGCAACACAAGCACAAGCCCATGCATCGAAAGCAACGATAACGAGCGTATGGGCATTAGCTTAATTATAGAGGAGCCCGCACGCTAGCGCTCCAGCGCACCAGCGGAGCACTATTGTTAAGCAAATTTGGTAACCTATCGATCCGAGAAATTTCGGTTGTGACTTCAACGTACGCCCGCCCGTCCGCCCGCCCGTCCTTACAGACTCTGGGGGAGGGGGAGGGGAGTTCTAAGACAATCCGACAGGGGGGGGGGGGGTGGAGAGTGCATCTTTTCTTGGCGGGAAACCGCGCGGCACTTTTGGGCAACCAGTGTTTTTCTTGCCGGAAAGTGGCATGACCACCGTTGCTTTTGAAAAAGAGGATTTTTTAAAAGTTTAGCTTCTTTAGGAAAACGATTCAGTTTGACAGAAGTAAAGTTTAGAATTTGAGAAAAAATATCAAATATCTATAAATGGAACGAAGAAGTCCAAAAGAATACTCAGTTGTCTTTTTGGTGGAAGGCAAAAAGTCCAAGTTACTAACTTTACCTTCGACGACGGTTCTGCTGCCAACCCGGTCGGCACAACGCTTGAGTTCATCGCATTTGGCAGCCGTCCTGAGGCCAAACCTAGCAGAGCTAGTGCCTTCTGGTTTTTTCTGTCCACAACCATGGTTTATGCGGCGGTCCGAACACATTTTCGTCAGAAAAAACACCTGTGTTTGTCGTAACACAGTAACTTGCGTAACTCGCGTAACATCGAATCGACTCGAAGTACATCGCTTGAATTCGCAGCACTTATCAATCGTTCGGACATAAAACGTGGCAGAGCTAGTGCCTTCCGGTATTTTCTGTCTACAACCATGGTTTTTGCAGCTAGCGGTAGGAACACATTTCCGTAGGAAAATCACCCGTGTTTATGTAAATCCAGCTGCAATCAATAATCAAGTGTTTAAGTATTAAAATTAATTCCTACCTCGACAACTTAGCAGAAGTTAGCATTTTCCCTAATCATTCCGGCGGTTTAGCATCTCGGCGGCTCGACCCCCACGGGGAGCAAAGTTTTTTTTTCATTTTTTTCTTTTCTTTTTTTTTTGCTAATCATTTTAGAAAATGAATAACCTCCAGCAATAAAAAAGTGGGGCTCCTCTTTTAGGCTTGGCTAAATCTATATATTAAGTTAATTATAAGTTATCCCTTGGAACTACCATGACATAAACATAAGAAACAAACATGAGAGGAACAAACAAACTGCTTTACATTCTTAACTGATTTTCACTTGGAATCATAACGAAATAAGCACAAGAACAAAAATGATGGGAACACACTCTTACCTAGTTTTTTTACTTGGTTTTCACTCATAAGCATACATACTAACACAAGGAAGAAGATTTTTCACCCTGCACTTATGCTCATGCTTGCGTCGAGACCCCTAAACGCACTGAAGAAATAAAAATCGACGTAGCATAGAGGAGACCCACACGATTTCTTGGGACCTACACATGAACAAGAAATAAAGGGGAAATAAAATTCAGTTCTTACTTACTTAATTCCCATAAGCCTCTGTAAATGGGAAACGTGTAGGATCCCAAACGAGGAGGGTGGAAGGGGGAATGGGGGTGTCTTTGGACCCTGGAACCTCGAAATGTTTGTGGTGGAGCCCGGCCGGAGCCCGAAGTCTTTATTGACAAGTGGCCTGAACAAAAATGTTGGTACTGCCTAAATAGAGATATGAAGTGAAGCGGTGGAGCCAAAAGCCCCGCATCGTCCGTCTTGGAACCCTGGAGCCCTAGAGCCCTGCAATGGTTCAGGCAGACGCCCCATCGAGTTACAAGGGGGGTTGATGAAGACCCTCCCGTGAGTTTGAGAAAAAGCACTCGATAAGTTCTACAAGATGAAGTATTATGTCACGGATTGTGCTGCAGCTGAGGGCCTGTGACGTCACCCAAGATGGCGGCCATAATGGCCAAAATTAGAAATTGTCAAAAACTGCGGAAAATGAAAAAGCTTCTGCTAGACTTGTATAATATGACCTAATTAGACACTTTGCTGCTTTTTGTGAACAATTTTGGTTTGTTTTCACTACAAATGAAAAGAAACCACCCACTATTGTCCAAAAAATGGCTTGACCTCCTGTGGCCTGCGTGGGAGGCGCGGAAAGGGGAAAGAAAAAGGAAGAAATCATTCGCGAGCGCGGAGCGGGAGGGGAGAAGGTGCGCCAGCTACCAGGCCATTGTTTCAACCGTATTTTAGTTTCGCCAGGCGACGGCAAAAATCGTGATTGATCAGATTTAATTACACGTCAATCAAGGGCCCAATCGAATGCTCTGACTGGACACAATTAATTTATGTCATTTAAGGTGGCTCGCCTAGATTTTGTAACACCACAACACCCAACATTTAAACAGCGGATACTTCAGTGTCAGAGAAAGGTAGGACTAGCGACTTAACACATTTACTACAAATTTAATACACTTTAAAAAATGTTACTTTGATTGACATTGGTGTTACCATAGTAACACAATGATGACGTCATGCATTTTATTTATCTCTAATTTCTCGAAATCTAGACCTAAACATTCTTTTAAGACCTTTAGACAAGTTTTCCGATAGGTTATTTTCTTGCTCTGCTATAAAAATGTTTGAACTTAAGTCATAGAGATCACATAGCTTTTTAATCTTTGGGCAACAGGCAGTGCACACACAACCTGCGAAAGATTTACGGAACCAATGACAGTAATTTCTACATTTCTCAGTGATTCTGACCATTTCTTGTCGAAGGTTTAAAACGATTCACATAAGCTTTGTACCCGGTGTTACCGTATATTAGCCTCAAACTGACATGACAAAGTCTACACACCTTGTTGCGATCGTTTTTCAGCTTTAACTCCAATCTCCGCCATCAACAATTATTTTTCCCGTTTCTAACAAGCACGCGTATAAATCGGCATAATTCTGATTGGATACTTTTGACAGATAGACGTGTCGCAAATAACTAGCAGACAACTCGTTTTGCACTCGTTTTGCATACTAATTAGGGGGGCAATGCATGAAACAATAACATGGCAGCAGGTGCGCCCTCACCCCCTCCCTCTTTCCTTCCGCTCACTCTCAGCGCTCGCGAATGTTTTATCCTTTTCCCCTTCCCTTTCCGCGCAGGCTAGACCACCTGCTACTTATGATGTTTATCTCGTAACCATAGCAACCGCTTCCCACCAAACTTGTGTCCAAATGTGTCTAAGGAATATTCGTACAGCTACTGAAAAAGGCAGGGGCAGATGAAAAATCGACTTGGAAAAATGAAAAAAAAAACGTTATGGGGTGGCATCTCGCCCTTGTACGTCCGACGGTTAAATTTGATAGTCATAACTTATTTTTTTATCAGGGAAAAAAAAGCCAACAACTTTCAGAGCCCATAACTAAATTACCCAGCGTGCAGGGGGAATTTTTGGTTTCAAAAGATTTGTCTATTTTTCAACATTTCCAGTAAAAGGAACTGTCAGTTTCCTCTTCAATAAAAAGTTACAATAGTCATGCAGTGAAGAATTGTTTTTATTCTCATCGCAAAAGAAAATAATTTTAGAAATACATGATTACTCAAAATTATACTCGGAAATACTGCGTGCCTTCAGGAGCGTTTCGACGCGCATGAAGTAGCACTTAAGATTTCCACTTGCCTCCTACTGCAATTTTTTGAAAGGAAAGAAATAAAACACAAGTTTTGAATAAATATAATGTTAAAGTTAACACTTATGAATCCTTGTCTTCCTCAAAAGGAGTAATTTCTTCGGCAGCTTGGAGATGAGCGGAGAATGACAGCAAAACCGGTTCCTGCTTTACTGCTGACATCGAAAACGGTTCAGAGGTGGAAGGCTGAATTATAGATTGAGGGCGTCGAGGTTTTACTTGCATCTCGATTGCTGGTGGGCTGTTCTCTGGCTGTTTTAAATGTAAAACCTCGAGGAAAGCTTGGCGCAATTTCTTCATACGCCAACAGTATATAATTGGGTTTAATAGAGAACCGAACCCTGCAAAAGTTGCAGCCCAGCTGGACATGATGTTTAAAACTCGCGGTTTTACAATTCTTTCTGTAGTTGCAGCAAGTACAGTCATGACTGAAGGCAAGTAAGTCAGAGCTACCGCACCTAGAATTATTCCAAAGGTGTTAGCAGCCTTGTGGTCTTTTCTGATTCTGCCAGCTTCTTCGGCGGTTAAGTGCTCGGTTTGGAGTCGTTTCTGACGCCGTGTTTCGGAGAAGATGTAGAAATACGTGTAAGCTATAGTCGCAAAGCACATCAAGCAGAAAATGATCATCATGCCGACTGACACATTCATAAAGACTGAGTAAATATTTGTTTTGCTGTCTATGGAAGCCAAGATAATTTCGTGAATCGTAACAAACAATGCAACAGTCCAGGCGAAAATTACGCCAGCCGTCATGCGCTGTTTTGTGACAATGTCTTGGTACCTCAAAGGTTTCTTTGATAGCTATATATCGATCGATACTGATTAACACAAGATGGCTTAACGAAGCGCAAAGGAGTCCTATGAAAGCTACTACACCTGCTTTTTCTAGGGCCGTGCAGAATGGACCCGCGCCAAGGATTTTTTTCGTTTCCACAGCGATGCCTAAAGGTTGGTACACCAGGCCTACCAACGCGTCCGTTCCAGCTAAACATGCCAGTAAAGCATTCGATTTGGATCGCAATCGTTACCTTGTTGCCACAGAGAAGATGACCAGCGCGTTTAACATGATGGTCGGACCGACCGCGATCGAATTGATGATGATTATAGCGACTAGAATCTTGAACGCTTCTTCTGTCAAGTACTGACCTTGCCACTGAGCTCCGGCCGCCTGTAAATAAGCACATTCTTCTGCGTCGAAGGATCTGATGTGTGAAGGCAGAGAAGAGTTCGTCATTTTGCGCTGACAGTGTAAACCCCCACAACGCTGCGCGAAGGAAGAGTGAAACCAGTTGCGAAGCAGTGTTGACCTTCTTAAAAAGAACGTCTATAAAAAGACAAGATTAAATCCGTTGGCTCATCTTTTTATTGGTGCAGTTTAAAAGAACTGTTTAAGACTTTAAGCTTAAAAACGCCAGTGCTTTTATGTCCCCGGAATTACGTAAGAAGAACTTTCGACACTTTTTGTTAAGCCACGGAAATGAAATGATCACAGCTGAGTTTTTTCTGTTTTCTTCTCTAATTTATATATATTATTTGCCGGCCGGGAGGTCCGTATTGAGAAAAACTGTGCCAGAGGTCTTGAGTACGGCCGTGCTCAAGACCGAGGGCACAGTTTTTCTCAATACGGACCGACCAAGGCCGGCAAATAATATTTTTATTTTTTTCTTGTTGTTTTTCAAAAGTTAAACGTGTCTTGTTGTTTTCGGAAAGCAACGTTTTGCAAGCGCGCGTAAAATGAACCATGAAACGAAGCCGTTTGTGACACCAGAGCAGCAAAATACGCTTTTTTACTCTGTTAAAACTCAGCAATCACAGGAAGCAATATAACTAAAAGTAACCCCTTTATTTTCCCAAATTTCGATACATGTAGCTAACTCCTGCTCGATTTACTCAAATGTTTGTCGAAAGGGAAGAGGCGATTTACATTGCACAACCTTCGGTATTTTAACAAGAAATTTTGGAAAGAAAGTTTTTAACGACAATGTACAAAAAATTTCAGAATTCTAAGTTTCGGAGAACGTTTTAAAGATTTTAAAGGTTTTAAAAACCCATTACAAATTTTTTGTTATTGACGTTCCGTTGACCGCGGTCAAGATCGGAAAATTCCGCCCGCTCCCGGAACCAATCAGATTGCAGGATTTGGTTCATCTTGCCCGCTCACGCGCTGAGAAAAAAATAAAATCTTTTTTTTTTTGAGATTGCAAAATGGGTTTTTCGATAACGGCTTATTCTGAAAACAAGTTTAAAATAAGGAAGGACAGAGAAGGCATATTGACGAAACATAAATGTTGCTACTTAGCAATCGACAGTTAGCTCCAAATAAACGATTTTACGTCTCCTATCAGTCTTTTGTATAGAGCGTGCGATTCTTTGAGTGTAGAGTCATAATATCTACCTTGTGTGTACCGAATAGTGTTCCAAAATTGCATTCTAACCATAAGAGGTAACACGGTCATATCTTCTCTGTCTTATGTAGGAATTTTCCCCAAACAAATACAGAGTTAACAGCCCTTATGAGTGTTTTCATTCTTGAGCCTTCTGTGTTAAGCAAAATATAGCGAAACCTTTGTTATCGAATAAGAAAAACCTTTGTTCACCACTAGAGTTCCCATTAGTTCAGTGGTTGGAGCATCCGATAAGTGTACGGAAGGTCGTGGGTTCGAATCCCATCTGGAACTCAGAATTTTCTGAGTTCTTTTTTCCACAGATCATTCTATATTCAAGAAAAACCTTTTCTGATTAAAAAAAAATGATATCAAAGTTAGTCAAAGCGTCCACAAAACGGGCTACACAATAACACATGCGGGAAAAAGTCGAAGAGAAGTCGATGTGAACAAAAGTTCGTAGGAAATTAAAAAGGCAAATATTTTGGTTATTTGTCATTAAGCTGGGAATTATGCCAACTAATGTTACTTCTATCTATCGTTGGACAATTCTATTCAAATTTCGGCGGAAAAACAAGTTTTCTAGAGGGCGTAAAAATTATCTGAGCAATAGCTCATTTTACAGCTGTGTGCTTAGTGCCCCTCCTTTGAGTGCTAGTGATGCTAGATCTGGCTTTGATGGAATGTTACTGCTTTCCATATGCATATAGTTTTGATCTCATGCTAACTAGTTTCTGATCATCATATTATTATTTTAGATATGAATTTATGCTCGGGGATATGGTTGTTGCTGTAAGCTTAGAGTGTCTCCACAAGTATACGAAATTGTCCTTTTTTAGAGATTGTGAAAATAAAAGTGAAATTGTAGGACATCGCAGTTGTGAACACAACTATACTAAACATTTGCATTCTTCTATTCATTAAATCTTTCAGTCTCACTTGATGTATATGATATTTCATAAATTTCACTTCCAGGAATTTGTTTTAATCGTTAACTTAACAAGGACACGTAACTCACTATCACTTGTCTACAACATAAAAAAACCAAAGTCATGCCTGCAGGTTAAAAATAAAATTTAGATTCGCTTGAGGGTATAAAATATTAGCTTACTGAGCGACGCTCACCGAGCAAACAAATGAAGAAAATCGAGCAATTAATTCCTTTCATGTACGCTTAGAAAACGAAGAGAGGCTATGAACAGCGGTCAATAAAAACTCTAAAAGATAATACAGTGGTAATAGCATGAAGACTCTTCTGCTAGGAGTGCGTAGTAAAAAGAAGATTAATCGACTCTTAGTCGCCAGGAAACAAAGACGAAAACTCAAGCAGAGCATTCGGGATTCATTCACATCCGTTTTTAATGAAGTGATTTGAGCACACACTGGTTTGGTAACTAGGCTATATCATGTCCTCAGAAAAAGGGTTCTTTGCTTACAAGTTGATATACTGCCATGCATCACTGCTAGAAAAAGGCTTGAGTTTAGTTAAAATGCGAAGTTTGAGAGAAAAAAAAGGATTAAAGTCGGCCTCTAATGATGTATTTAGAAGTTTCGACATTTACAGACGTTTGTAAACTAGGCTGGGTGGCAACTTTTGCCATGTAACCATACAAACGTCTGTCAATCTTGCGTTTTTCTAACAGAAATATCTTCTTCAATTTTGAACAGTTTCTTCTTACACTTGCCACATTTAGATCCATTGAGTAAACGTGACAGTCTCTTTCAGTTTGTTGTACTTTTTCGTTTACTAGTACGTTTTATTAAGTTTTCGGCAATTTATAATAATATAGAGGACAAAGATTGCCAACGTAAACAAAGATCGGCATGTTGATCTCGATCAGTGGTATACTGTCACAGCGTGCACTCCACTCCAAGTGCTAGACTTTGTACTATGCTCCTAGTACTTATTTATTATTATTATTAACTATTATTATTACTATTATATTAGATCCAACCCAAGGAACCGAGTTCCATTCTCCTGAGCCTCCAGCTAGAAACCTGTTGTACTACACTTATGTCTCGCTGCCTCGTCCCCAGGCTCCAGTAGAGCGGCAAAACGGGGAGCGCAGGGCGTCATGGGAAGGATACAAAAACAAAAATGCAAAAGAAACAAGAGGATTGTACGCAAGACTTTGCTGATTAAATTTACCATTAAAGCCTTTAATAAAATTCCTATACTTATACATCTCAATAAATAGGAGTGGCATTCAAAATACTGCATGAGGTCTGTTATTCCACAAATATGAATGAAAGCAGACAAATACATTAGGCTTTGTTTATAACCATGTTTATATTTTTTGGACGGTTAAAAGTATAGAACTCATTTTAAGTTCTCAACCGTATGCACGTTGTCAGAAGATAAAGATTTTAGCCATAATATCATGGGTGACAAATTACTCCTTAATTTTGGCGCGAAATTTCAGCAACGGCAACGGGTCTATAGCTCAGCGCCAAGATGGCTTTGAGGTTAATGATGAAGATGTTTGTGCAGAACTACAGCAATTCTGGAAATAAGCATTGAGGACACAATTGGTAATCTGTAAATTTTGACTTTTAATTGACTGAGCTTCTCAGAAATCACCTGCGAGTTAAAATGAAGAGATTATTTTTGATAGTGTGACAGCGAAAATTTTTGAACGGCGAGCCAGTTGCAGCGATCGAGTGATTGACGGCGAACTCAGAGAAGTAATTCAGTGGATTTGG